>CM027081.1:1039809-1639809 GCA_015343265.1 Pao palembangensis
CTACCGTTCCACTTAACTTCCCAGTAAGAGCGCCCAGTCACAGCTTCTCTACACAGCACCTGAGTCCAGTTGGAAATCCTCTTGGGACGCTCAGGACGTGGCTGCTCCTCTCCCAGCAGTGTCGCGCATCGGTTGTTGTCTGACAGCAGCACATTTGTGGCTGCTGTGTTTGGGTCCAGGGAAAACTGAGAGAAAACTGAAGCAGAAAGTATCCAAGAGACAATGTTCGTGTTCATGTTCCACTTTGTGGGGTTCCACAGTGTGGAATGTTTCTTTTTTATACTTACATCGTCGCGGTGAAGGTCTCAGTCGGCACTTCCCACAGTGATCAGTCCTGGAGGGGGAGGTAATAAATTGTGACTGACAGAAAGAGAAAGTGTTTCCAGCTTGTTTTATATGTCTGACTGTACTTGAGCGTCTCCAGTTTCCAGTGTGGGTTGAGCACTGCAGCGGACAGCAGCTCCAGCGCTGCGTCTCCTGGGTGATTGAAGCTCAGGTCCAGCTCCCTCAGGTGGGCTGGGTTAGATTCCAGAGCCAGAAGCAGGTCTCTACAGCCTTTCTCTCTGACCAGACAACCTGATATTCTGCAAGGACAAAGCTGCCCGTTCACCGAGATCTGGGTGCTGAGCTCTGATCTCACAGTTAGCGTTCGCTCTTCGGTGACTGACCTGAGTGTGTCCAGTCTACAGTGCGGACTGGTGAGTCCAACCGAGAGCTGCGTCACGCCTGCATCGTACAGGTCGTTGTTGCTCAGGTCCAACTCTCTCAGACTGCAGTTGTTCGAGGAGAGAACAGGCACCAGAGTTTGGCAGCTTCTCGAGGACAGGCCGGAATCACTCAGCCTGATGGAGAAAAAGGCTCTGAGGGCATCATCTTTAATCTGCTGAAGGAGAAGTTACCTCAGCTACGACTTACAGAGCTCTCTTGGAGGCTGTGACCACTGGGCGGAGCCAGAGCAGGCCCTCATCTGAAGCAGAGAACGTCTTCAAGTCGAAAACGTTCAGCTGCCGTTGAGACGAGAGCAGAATGAACGCAACTGCAGACCACTGCGAGGGAGAAGGCTTATTCTCAAAGATCTGTCCCGGTCTGAGGAACTGCTGGATCTCCTCCTCCAGAGACTGGTCGTTCAGCTCGTTCAGACACTCTAACAGAAAAATGCTTCTCTCGGGAGAAGGACATTCACCGAGCTTCTTCTTGATGTACTTTACAAGATCATTTTTGACCTGTGAGGTAGCTCCTGTGTTCTTCAGAAGGCCTCTTAAGGCCGACTGGTTGGTCTCCAGTGACAGACCCAGAAGAAAGCGAACAAACTGGTCCAAGTCTCCATTTGGACATTTCAGAGCCGTGTTAATGGCCTTCTGCAAGAGCTGTTTGAGGTTTGTTTTGTACTGCAAAGGCACTCGCAGGTCCGGGGGGAGCTGTTTTTTCCTCAGCAGATCGACGCCGTTGTTGCTGAACGTCAGGAGGACATAGAGGGCAGCAAAGAACTCCTGGATGCTCAGATGCACAAAACAAAACACCTTCTCCTGTTTCAGCCTGGTCCTGTCATCACCGATGTCTGTGAGAAGGCCCGAGTAGATCAACGCCACTTTTGTGTCAATCCCACCTGTCTCCAGATCTGATTCGTAGAAGACAACGTTTCCTTTCTCTAGATGGTCAAAGGCAAGTTTTCCCAGTGTGAAAATGGTCTTCCTGGTCTCGTTGTTCCATAGTTCATCTGTCCGCACACTCGTGTGATATTTGTCATTCGCCTTTTTGGTCTGAACCACCAGAAAGTGGAGGTACAGGTCCGTCAGGGTTTGGGGGAAACTGCTTTTCATGTTAGTTTTCAGCACATAATCGAGAACTTCAGCGCTGATCCAGCAGAAAACTGGGATGCGGCACATGATGCGGAGGCTTCGCAGCATCTCCATGTGCGAGGTGATCCTTCGGACCTGCTCCCGGTTCTTTAACTTCTTGCTGAAGTACTCCTGCTTCTGCAGCTCACTAAACCCTCTCACCTCTGCCACCGTGTCAATGAATTCAGGGGGGATCTGACTGGCGGCTGCAGGCCTGGTGGTCATCCAGAGGCGCACGGTCGGAAGGAGCGTCCCTCTAATCAGGTTTGTCAGCAGCACTTCCACCGAGGTTCTCTCCGTGACGTCAGTCACGATCTGGCTGTTGCGGAAGTCCAGATGGAGGCGACTCTCGTCTAGACCGTCAAAGATGAACAAAACCTGAAAGTCTTCAAACCTGCAGATTTCAGCCTCTTTGGTCTCAGTGAAGAAGAGATGAAGAAGCTCCACTAAGCTATATTTCTTCTCTTTCATCAGACTGAGCTCTCGGAAAGTGAACGGAAAGATGAGCTGTATCTCGTGGTAGGCTTTCTCCTCGGCCCAGTCCAGGATGAACTTCTGCGTGAGGACTGTTTTCCCAATGCCCGCCACTCCCTTGGTCAGGAGAGTTCGCACTGATCCATCTGGTCTAAACAAAGGACCGAGTACTGTTTCACACGTGACTGTTGCTGCCTTCTGCAGTGTCTGCGATGCTTCTGTTTCCCTAAACTCTTGAAGATCTTTGACCTCTCCACTGCATGCTTGTGAGATGCTGAGCTCTGTGTAGATGTGCTTCAGGAAGGTCGGCTCTCCGGCTTTAGCAACCCCCTCAAACAAGCACTGGAACTTCTTCTTTAAGTTGGACCTGAGTTTTTGTTGGCATATGACAGCGAGAGACTCTGAGGGAACAGCAGACGACGTGCACGTTAACAGAAAGGCTCACCACAACCCTGGAGAACCGCTCTCGTTTCTCTGAAAGCTACAAACGTGCATTTGCGTTGTGCAGCTCTGATAAGAAAGAACACACGCTTACGGCTCTGCAGAGCGTCCGCCAGCGGCTCCTGCTTCATTTGCCTCAGAAATCTCAGTGTGATCTTGAGAAAATCTTCCCTGTCTGTCTGTCTCTGCTCTGCTTCTTCACTGCCCTGGACCTCAGCCTCGTGTCTCCGCCTCTCAGCGGCTTGTGAAGATTCTGGTTGCAGATCTTCCTTGAGCGCCTTCAGCTCATTTTTCACAAACATGATGACTTTCTCTTCAAGCAGCTGGAATGACAGGATATAGATGAACCAGGAAACTGCAGATTACCTGTATCAGAACATCTGCCAGCCTCAGACCTTTAAATACACAGTGATGCGGGATGAGGGTTCGAGCCAGAGGTCATTTTGTGAGGAGATGGTATGTAAACTAAACTGCAACCATCTGACAAGGAATTTAAGGGGCACAATCTTCAGAAATATCGAATCAAGTGAGATCAGGAGTCAACAATAACTTACACTGAATACAGAGTCCAGGTCTGTTTGTTGATGCCTGGAAGGTCGTACACCCAGAGCCTCTGACCTCTCCCGACGCCTGAAAATGTGACAGGCGGAATCAGGAGAGTCCGGCCGTTTGTCCTGTAAAGGGCTTCAACACGACAGACATAAGCTGTGATTAATGGTTTCATAATTGTGAGCATGATACACCCTCATTTAATGAAATTAATTGTCATGTATGTATAATATTACAAACATCACAAATCCCTACGTTTTGTTCTCAGGGATTCCTCCACCGGTAAAGGTGATGAGCTGCTGTTTGGAATTGTCACTCTTCAGGGACACACAGGTGGGTCCAGGTGGTCGGGCCTGTCCTGAACCGGCCTTAAAGATAAAAATATTCATTGTTGGGTTAGGAGAGGACAAAACAAACACAGATAATAATGGTAACTTTGTCATGTATGTAGAATATTACAAACGGTTTTACGTGTTCATCACAAATCCCACACGTTTGTTCTCAGGGATTCCTCCACTGGTAAAAGGTGAGCTGCTGTTTGGAGTGTCTTTCTTCAGGGACACACAGGTGGGTCCAGGTGAGTCGGGCCTGTCCTGAACCGGCCTTAAAGATAAAAATATTCAATGTTGACTTAGGACAAAACAAATGGTAACTAAAATGTACAAATATTTGTCTTTGATAATGGTAAATACGTGATTTGAAATTCACCGTTAAAACAGCTTTTCAAAAACATCGGGTGACAATAAATACACAAGTACTAAGCATAACGTTTTAGTCCAAGCTAATTACAGCACAGTCTGGAACCAGTCACCATCGAGCTTCAGTCTGGGCCGAAACTTTCTTCGATTAGGATTAGAAAATGGCAAAAGATCAGGCGGCGGAAAGTGAAGGAAAAAAAACACCAGTCAGATGTCGATGTCTGAGCTTGGCTCCAGCTGACGTGGCTTTTGTAGGCAGGGATGCTGGTGTCGCTGTCTCCTCTCTCTTCTGACCAGTCCATGGTGGAGCACACACCTTTAGACATTAACAAGCTGCTCTTTCATCCCAGAATAAATATGTACATTTCTAAAGATCAGCAAGTCAAAGCTCTTACCTTTCTGGGAAACTATAAACAGTGGAAAACTCGGGACTCCAGCGTGTCCGTGTGAGTTATTTTTCTAGTTCCTCCTTTTATTATTAGCTGAATATATCCAGTAAAACAAGGTCAACTGTGGCTGTACTGGTTGGATCACATACTTTATACTTGCCAGTGACAAACCGTCAGGGGGGGCAGGTGAGGCACAAAAGAAATAACGTGAAAAGAAAAAAAAAATAATAATAATAAATGGTGTATTTATATAGTGATTTGTACCATAACGTTTTTTTCCATTTAACATCACATGTTTTAGATTATTTGTTATTAAAATCGCAGAATTTTCACATTTACCGGCGTTCAACTACTCACACGAGACCTGCAGTTATGCACGAGCGTCTGCGCCTCACCTGGATTGCGCAATCGCTCGGCTGACTGTGCCTTACCTGCTGTAGCGAGACTGTATCTAGCTCTCTCGCAATATGACGTCAATTTTCATAGTTTAGCTGATGTATATCAAATATTGGATAAGATATCAGTAGGGTTGATGACGTCAGCGCCTCACCAGCCACCAACCGCACCGCCCGTCACTGATACTTGCCAACTTTATTACTCACCGCAATAACGAGCGTTTGACGAGGATAATCTTACATTCAAAATGTGAATATTACATTGAAGATTTTTCTTTTCAAAAATATTCAAAAATAGTAAAAGTGGCCAACCGCGTCAAAGCTGACGTGATTTTAAACACCCCTAAATCCTGTCGTGATGTTTTATTGTTGTTACTGTTTTTAAAATCTCTCTTACTGGGTTCATGCAACAGTAAATCTGGTTAATGAAACTGAATATTCTATTGATTATGTGCGTTCTTATTTTGAAACAAACCCACGCGCACATACACACGCGCACGCGACCTGACGTCTGATCATTTGACGGTCACATGGTTCAGTCAGCTGATGCTAGCGCTAGCCAGCTGGACGGTTCTTCCAGAGACGGAGGTGACGGTCAGACAGAATGCCTTTCCCCGAATTGTATTTTAACGTCGATAATGGCTACCTGGAAGGGCTGGTCAGAGGGTTTAAAGCTGGAATTCTGTCCCAGGCGGATTATCTAAATCTCGTTCAGTGCGAGACCCTGGAAGGTGAGTCAGAACAGATGTTAGCCAAAGGGTTTGAGCTAGCCGCTAGCGGCTAACGGTAGCTTCAGACACCAAGCCACTTAGCTGTGTTTAGTTTATTTCCGGGGTTAAACCATATATTTGTATCAGTGATAACGGTATTCACATTTGTACGAACAAAAATTTTCCTTGTATTACTGTTACGTTCGTAGATTATGCCATTAAGACGGCATTTCCGTTTTAAACGCTACCAATAGTAATGTATTAGCTGGCTAACAGGGCATGAAGGTTTTACTGAAACACGATGAATTTTCCTGGAGAAGCTGGAAAGATTGGTTCACGCTGATGCATCAAGAATAAACCTAATAAAATATGTGGTGTCTTCATTACCAGCCATTTGCAACAAAACCTGCTCTGCTGGTTAACTAAAAACCTCATTTTTAAACACCATATAGCAGGATAAACATATATAGCTATATATATAAATTTACTGTTTTGGATGTTTTAAGTCGATTTAGATTTGGTAATATTAGGAGATTATGAGTGTTTTTAAACTTATTGTACGTTTAAAATAATGATGAAATTGTTAAGCAGCTGCTTATCTGCAGATCTGAAGCTTCACCTTCAGAGCACCGACTATGGCAGCTTCCTGGCAAATGAGGCGTCCCCCCTGACCGTGTCCGTCATCGATGACAAGCTGAAGGAGAAGATGGTGGTTGAGTTTCGCCACATGAGGAATCAGTCCTATGAGCCGCTGGCCAGCTTCATGGACTTCATCACGTAAGCAGATGGGTTCCATGTTCAAATTAGTCAGCTGTTGTTGTAAAAGAGGTTGATTATATGCGCGATATCATCTTAAATGGAAACAGAAGTGAGGGACTGTAACAGATGTTCTCACTTCTGTATTTTGCTGCTGAGAAAACCTGAGGCCCGTTTCAGAAAGCGCGTTCAGAGAGGACTCTGGGTTAATTAGTTGTGATCTACAGGAATCTCGGGGTTTTCAGTTTCAGAAAGCAGGTTCAGCGTCTCTGAGTCCGTTACCGGGGTAACATACGCTTTCAAATAAACCTGCTCACGAGCAGGTTTCTTCCAAATAAGCCTGACTTTCTGCTCTTGAAGCCTGAACACTGTTTAATGAGGACAGGCTAAACACCACCACAACAGCTTGTATTTAAATCATATCTGACATGTTTGAACTATATTTTTGTATTTCATCTCAACTTTCTGCCAAGTCTGTTTAGTGCCTGCTGGGTTGCACCTGTGGCTCAAACACACATCTAGAATAGAAATGTTGAATGAGTGGAACGCACAAGAACAACATTTTAATCTCTCTCCCGTCAGTAATCACGCATGGACTCGCTCAGCAGTGTTCAGCCACACCATCCCTCTTTTGCCGCTGCCGCAGTATTATTATTTTTTTTTTGACAATATGCGCATTTTCGGTGTACGCGGTCATGAAACTTCATCTACAACGGGGAGAAGTGTGACCATCAAGGTTTTTTTTGTTGCCATAGTGAATCATGTTTTCGGAGTTCCATTGATAAGGCTTTTTAGATCCTCATGCACGAGCGTCACTCGGGTTAACTGTGGCTCAGAGTTGATTAAACCAGTTGTTAACCCGTGTTCTGAAACCGAAAACTCTGTCACACAGATCAGGGTTTGGCTACCCTGAGCTTCGACTTTGGTGAACCCGCTTTCTGAAACGGGCCCCTGTTGGTTGTGATTCCAGGTACAGCTACATGATTGATAATGTCATCCTGCTGATCACGGGCACCCTGCACCAGCGAGCCATCTCAGAATTGGTGCCCAAGTGCCACCCACTGGGCAGCTTCGAGCAGATGGAGGCGGTCAACATCGCGCAGACTCCCGCCGAGCTTTACAACGCCATCCTGGTGGACACGCCTCTGGGTGTGTAGCGCCACATCAACTGGGTGTTGAAACATTTCAGAGCCGAGTGTTCGGACCTCAGACACGTGTTTAGCAGTCCGGTCTGTGTTTACGTGACGTCTTGTCTTTGGATTTCAGCTGCGTTTTTCCAGGACTGTATATCTGAACAGGACTTGGATGAGATGAACATTGAGATCATTCGAAACACACTTTACAAGGTAAAAGCGTGAATCAGCAAGATCATGAGACAGTTTACTCTCAAACTACAGTATGAATGTCTGCACAGAGATTTATGAGGAATTTAACATTAAGTTATTTCTCTCTAACCTCTCAGGCTTATCTGGAGGCCTTCTATAAGTTCTGCTCCAGCCTTGGAGGAACCACAGCTGACACCATGTGTCCGATTCTGGAGGTGAGTCTGCAGTTTGGAGCAAAGGCAGGTGGAGAATGAGCGTGTGCAGAGAGGCCTCGTGCCACGGTGTCGTGTCTCATCCTCCTGTTTGTGCCGCAGTTCGAGGCAGACAGGAGAGCCTTCATCATCACCATCAACTCGTTTGGCACCGAACTGTCCAAAGAGGACCGGGCCAAGCTTTTCCCCCACTGCGGCAAACTCTACCCAGAAGGCCTGGCTCAGCTGGCACGCGCCGACGACTACGAGCAGGTCAAAGCCGTCGCTGACTTCTACCCTGTGAGTGCCGATGTTGTATTTTTCCTCTCTGTATTTTATTGTAGCCTGTTTTTGTTCTTGTAGCATAGAATAATGAATTATTGCGACTGTTTTCAAGGAGTACAAGCTGCTGTTTGAGGGCGCAGGAAGCAACCCGGGCGACAAAACGCTGGAGGATCGTTTCTTTGAGCATGAGGTGAGATGCACGATGGGACATGCAGTCCAGGTTAATGTCAGCTAATTTTTGTTATATTTAGCTTTGCCTCTTAGCTTTATTTCCAGCTCTGCGTAAAAGGGTTTCCAGGCCCGAGCTGTCCCTGATGTCCTCATCTTCCTCCTGACAGGTGAAGCTGAACAAGCTGGCGTTCCTCAACCAGTTCCACTTCAGCGTCTTCTACGCCTACGTCAAGCTGAAGGAGCAGGAGTGCAGGAACATCGTGTGGATCGCCGAGTGCATCGCCCAGCGGCACCGCGCCAAGATCGACAACTACATTCCCATCTTCTAAACCTTCGTCTCCTCCCATCGTGTCTTCAGCGGCGTCCCCATTCCCGCCGCGGTGTTGCCACTCTGTCTGGATGCTAACTGTTCTGTGATCTTCGCTGTCAGGCTAAATCGGTTTCTTCTTGTTTGTTTTCAGTAACAGCACACAGGTAACGCCTGTTTCCCCGATAGCGTCTCAAACCTGACTCAGTCAAGGCTTCTCCGCTGTTGAGTAAAGGCTGCTTTTTATTTTCATGTGTAAAAAGTCCAAATTCTTTCTGATTTTAAGTTCATTGTAAAGAAAAAAAAAATCTTTTTCCAAACATTTACTCAAGGAATTGTGGTGACTGGTGCCACGCCCACGGCTTCAGCTGGAGGACACGCCACAAATCCTTGATTTCAAAGACTGAATCTCTGAATTTGGAAGCCGCTTTTCTTTATCCTCACCCGGAGAAGAGCGTGAAAACATTCAAACAGCACCGGCGTCTGTAATTTTTATTTATTTCTGTGTTAGTGGTTGTTTCTGGATGCATGCGGGCTAAATCCTTTGATTTCACCCCCAAACGAGCCCCACGTCTTCTGTCTTGTGTGGCCGTTAGATGTTCAGATTTCACCTGGGGAGCCCCCGGTCGTCAGTGTTCCACTCCGAACCAGACAGAGGAAGAAAGAATTAATGTTTAAAGTATATACAGATAGATATTTATGGATCAAAGTTTTTTTCATGCTGCGTTATTGCTCTACTTAATGATTCTTATTTGTGAAATGTGTTGTAAATGTGAGAAAAACATTAAAGCAGACTCAAGTGCACGCAGGTGATTGTCATCTCCGTGTCCTGCTTCAGCAGGGACGCAGCCTCCTGAGAAGCTTCTAAAATCAGTCACCACAGGGTTCTGGCTCTAAAAGCAGTGACCTCTGATTGGCTGAGAGCTCCACTGAGCACAGGCTGAGCTCTCCAGCTCTGATTGACGGTAATCAGGCCGTGCAGCTGCAGCGCTCCCCTCAGAGACCACGTCCCGCCACGTCCCACCATGACCCTGCAGCTCCGGACCAAAGCCCGGCTCTTCGACCTGCACTGCTCCGTGGGCCTGACGGACTGGGACATGGACAAGGAGC
Source organism: Pao palembangensis (assembly GCA_015343265.1). Taxonomy (NCBI): domain Eukaryota; kingdom Metazoa; phylum Chordata; class Actinopteri; order Tetraodontiformes; family Tetraodontidae; genus Pao; species Pao palembangensis. The sequence continues at coordinate 1,049,449 of CM027081.1, forward strand.
TGAAACTGGCGACCACCACAGACCAGATGTACCAGGGTGAGGCTCTCCCCTTTCCCACAGGTGACCTCCAGCACGTGACGTGTCATCGGCGTGTGCTGTGTCCCAGATGACAAGCTGAACGACCAGTACGTGGTCCAGAGGCCCTCGGCGAGAGCCTCGAGGAGAAAAGACGAATTTGTTTGGTACGACAAGATGTCAGGTGAGACGAGGGAGAGAATCCCCACTGCTGCTCGCAGGTGTGGAGGTGAGCTCATCTGTCCTGTAATCGCTCCGTCTCTCAGGTGATACCGGCTTGTTTCATCTCCCTCTTTTACCGTCTATAAAAAGACGGCAAAAGGAAAATAGACGAACCTAATTAGGCAAAATCAGCGATCACGTGCTGCACCTGCGCAGATCTAATGGAAAAGTCTCCCCCCCCCCCAGACACCTTTGTGAAGCCCAACTTGTGGCTGTTGGTGAATCCCAGTATCGCCTGTCCGATCCAATACGAAGAGACGTCATCAGATCTGCGGACGGTGTCAGAACCGGCTGGGGGGACCCAAACGGACCCCGCAGAGACCCGGCAACCCCGCCTGCCTCGGGTCCAGGAGGATCTGCCCGAGTACCCGGTACCACTGACACATGCGTGCAGAAAGTTGGGGGGGACAAAACACTTTATTTCCAAATCTCTCCGTTTCCGTCCATCTGTTGGGGTTGAACATTAAACACAGAACACATTCAGGGTAGATGGAAATATTACACATAAAGACGTTTAAACACGTGAGGAACATTCCAATCTCTTTGATGTGGAGATGATCAGGAACACGTGTCCTCCGGTCAAGAGCCGACGTAAAGGAAGAACCGCAGCAGTGAAGGTAAAGCATGACCCGTCACCTCCATTTAGCTCCCCGAGAACCTTTCTGCCTGGTTTCTGTCGCGTCCCAGGACTTCAAGAACCTGAATCCGGGATGCTGGCCGCGTCCGCCCGTCAACTACTGCATCCTCATCGCTTTGGCGCTCAAGAGCAGCCACACCGGGAGCCTCAAGGTCCAGCAGATCTACCACTTCACCAGGTCAGGACCATCATCCGCCCCCTCCTTATTCCCAAATAAAACCCAGGTTAACAGAGACGTGTTTTCTTTCGCAGGGAGAACTTCCCCTTCTTCCAGACGGCTCCCGACGGCTGGAAGAACACCATCAGACACAACCTGTGCTTCAACAGCAGCTTCCGCAAAACCTGCAACCAGACGTGCAGGGACGGGAAGAGGAAGTCCTGCTTTTGGCACCTGACGCCGGACGGCCAGCGACGGCTCATGGACGAGATCAGCACGTTACCGAGAGAAACCTTCCGGCAGCTGGAGCGGAGCATGTCCCACCCAGGTGGAGAGCTCCTGAAGGCATCACGAAGCCTATTTTACAGTAGTTTCTCTATCTGCCACTAGATGGGGCTGTTGGCAATGAATGCCGCTTTCGGGACCACACTGCAGGAAGCCACTAATATGTAGTTAAATATATTTCTAATGAATATTTTCCTCATTTCAGATGTGATACGGACTCTTCTCTCACTCTGATATCAGAAGATCCATCCAGAGGGTTTTCCTGTGCTTCATGTTAATATATATATATATTTTTTTTTTTTTTTTATTTGATTTCTGTTACTAAAAAAAAGTGCACTTTGGTGAGGGAATTTGTTACAGGATATTAAAATCGTAAATGAAAGGTGTGCGGTTGTCGGGTGTAAATCCTGCAGGTTTAATCAAGGGCAGGTTCTGCAGGTGCAGAAACTCTAACACATCCTCTTCTTCATCTGTGGAGCACCAGTCCAGTTCCTTCACAAACCTCTCAGCCATGTCTGTTTTCATTTGGACAGAACTCCAAAAAGGCAGACCCCTTAAAGTCTGATTAATTATGACGTCATGGCTCATTTTAAGCATTCAAAGTCAGGATAGAACCTCGTTGCTGAAGGGATTTCTGCCTGCAGAACTGTCTAGAAACCAGCTTTTGTCCCATCTGTCTGGCGTCTCTGAGTCTGGACATTCTGAGCTGAAGGAGGCTTCAGGTTAACAAGTCAAATCGTGTCTTTACATGTGGAGCACAAGTAGCTTTAGTCAAATGAGCCTTTGGAAGTTCAGCCTGAGCAGAGCAGGTAGGAACACTCAATCTGCTCTTCAATTAAAGTTTTATCACTTGACTCATCACTGAGATGGGTAAAATCGGAGCTGGGTTTGTTATTTATGTGTGTTTCAATGTTTTAATCTTGCAATAATTCAAAATGGAATTACTGGATTTACGTTAAGAGGACAAATGAGACCAAAGGTTCTGGTATGTAATGTAGTTCTGTAAGGTCTGGAATATAAAGACTTAAATGTTTTCACTAATTCAATTTAATCTGCCACAACACGTTTATGTGACTAACATCGAGGTGGAACAGTTTGGATTTCCGTTCTGCCAATAATCCCACAGGATTATGTTTTCTGTACAACAGATGTGAGGATGAAGAGCGACATCTGGGGGCTCCTCTTCCTCCTCCACTCGGAAGTGAATCGGTAGTGGTGAAGGATTACATGCACGTCCCGACACCTCTCACCTGGCTGGAGGCTCAGGTGCGCTGCAGGTCAGTGTCTCCCTCTACTGGCGGTGATAATTACACACCTCCAGGACGGCGTTTTTGAGGCTCCAGTTTGGGGAAAAAAAACAAAAAAAACCTATGAGACTGGTTTTTTTAAAGTTGGATCTGTTCTGTAGCAGGATTTGGTCAGAGGTATTTTAGCATCTGGTCGAGTTATGGTTAAATTAAGACCTTTGTCTCCCACCTTTTAGTAAAAGAAATGACTACACACACGACCTTAATTTCGAGGCCAAAACCACCAGAAATCAACTGTGTTCTGATTTTCATGCATCTTCTTTCCCAGTAGGTCAGTCCTCCACACTGATTTGGCGACGGTCATGCGGTCGGACCCGGAGCGGATCCTGATTGAAACGTACAACGCCTGGATCGGATTCTACAAACCGGAGCGCTGGTCGTCAGAATATTACACCTGGATCAGTCAAAGGTTCACCGGGGAGGACGTCAGCGACCAGGACTGTGGTTTTGTCCGTTACGATTTAAAATTGTAAGTGACTCTTTTTTTCGTGTGTGTGTGTGTGTGTGTGTGTGTGAGAGAGAGAGAGAGAGAGAGAGCTGTCCTTGTTTGGGTCTGTGGTCAGCCTGTGCACAAATTAAAATTACTATTAAGAGATGCTCATTTCTGGAGTGTGAGATTTACATTTTTCAGACTTGTTGGTAGCGAGATTTTGTTTTTCTCCCTCTCTGAAAGGTTCGGTGGTCTGGAATGTCACCAGTACCTTTTCTTCATCTGTCAGTACTCACTCACTCCTAATGTCTGGAACTACACGCTGGTGCCGCAGTCCAAGACGTGGAAGGAAGCTCTGGAGTACTGCAGGGATAAATTCCACAGCCTGGCAACTCTGGAGGACCAAACCAAGCTGGACGCTGCAGTCGTCCAGCGGGACTTTCCTGTCTGGATTGGCCTGCACAGAGCAGGTAAAGCACCACTCCAGCCGTCATTACACCTTTGAAGCGGGTCAGGAAAAAGTACAAAACAAAACCCTTCTTTGGGGAACAGGACACTAAATGGAGTTTTGTGCAGGAGAGACGTGGAACTGGAGCAGAAGAATCAAAGGAAGACGGCGACTGTGTGAGCGTTTCTTCCACAACCAAAAAGATGTCCACCCAGGACTGCACCGCCCGGTTTCCCTTCGTCTGTCTGAGGGAAAATCTGATCCTGGTGAAGGAGAACAGGACGTGGGAGGAGGCTCTGGAGCACTGCCGGGCCTCCAGCTATGAGCTGGTCAGCGTGCAGCCCGGAGAAGACCACCGCACCGTGATGGACTACGTCATGGAAGCCGAAACCGACAAGGTGGGTTCTCCCCCATACGAGCCTGGTCCTGCTGGGGGTTTCCTCCTGTTAAAAGGAAGTTTTTCCTTGCTGTGCTTGCTTGGTGGGGCATTGGGACGTTCACAGGTGAGTCTTTGATCATGTGTGTTTCCTCCTCCAGGTGTGGACAGGCCTCCGTTTCCTGGCTGGTGACTGGCTGTGGATGAACAAGGCCACTCTGCGGTACTCTGACCTGCCCCTCTGCCCCCAGCAGGGGCAGCAGTGTGGCGCTCTAGCCAAGAAGGACACAGGAAGTGTGGAGGGCACCGACTGTTTGTTAAAGCTGAATTTCCTGTGTTACAGCCCGGCTTAGCTTTTAAACGTTTTGTGCGGAAGAAAAGCTACTGACCACCCAAAGATATGTTCAGATGGTGTGTTTAGTTTAGATTAGATGGCCTTAAATGTCAAGTTCTGGTGCGCTTTTGACAACTTTTAGTTTGAGCTGTTTCTAGCGGCCTCTCTGGACAGATGCAGTATACCAGCTGGGTGTGGCGTTTCTGGTAAGAGTTGGTAAAAAGAAGCTAACTTAGCATTCCTCAGCCTGACAAATGTTGCTGAAAACGTTCTTTTTGCTGTGGTTTTGCTGTTGTGAAGTTGTTTTTATGAGCAAACTGTAGCAACTTTAGCAACCGAATGTTGCTAAAGTAAAAGATAAATACTTGTTAGCTGCTCACATAAAAATAAAAACTAACAGGTGGAACTTAAGCTCCTTTAATTTTAGCGTCAAAAAACAAGTGTGCAGTTATTTCCTACAGCTATGCACTGATCATTTACTGCCATCACATTCTTTGCTGCAAGCGTTTCAGGTTTTATTGTTGACCCACAGATGGCAACAAAACTTGGCAGAATACAACAGAACTAAAAGCAGCTAATAAACCAAGCTAATAACGCAACAGGTGCTCTTCGGCGGACCTTTTCCTTGTTCGGCTGCGTTTATCAGAAAACTGAGGTAAGTGTGTAGCCTTAGAATAAAACCTTGGTTACAGTAAAAACAAGAACCTGTGTGATTTCCCACGTGACCTTTGACATCTGTGATGTTCCACACAGGTGGGTTTTGTGCTTAAAGTGGAAACGGGCCGCTCCGTTGTCTAAAAATCTTAGAGGGAAACATCCTGTGTAAATCAGTGTCCCAAAGCTGGAGAGTTAAACACTAGTGACGAAAGACGTGCACACGTACACATGCACGCTGACAGGCTGCTGGCTCCGTCCCGGCCTGCCATGCAGGAAAGATGAGACAGCAGATCTGGAAGTAATTAGAGCGGAAACGTTTTTTTTTCTGTTCTCTTCTTCCGGAGTAAATGGGTGTATAATTAAGTGCCTGCAGAGTTGTGAGTGTTTCACTGATGTGCTATGAGCAAATGATGGAAACCCCAGAGAGTCGGGACAGGCCGTAGAATGTCCCGAAGGAGGAACTAGGAGCTCCTGCTTGACGTCACCGTCTCCGAATCCATTGCATCATCCGTCTGGTTCGGCAAGAGCTGTTTTACAGCTGATGACGCCATCTTTACGGGACAGCTGGCAACGTTTACGGGCTGGAGGTGGAGGTGCCTGAGCCCGGAGGAGTCAAACCATCAGAGCAGCGAGCAGAAGGAGGCTCGCCCCAGGTGACCGGAGGTCAGGAGGCACATCTGCTGCAGCCGAGAACCTTCCAGACGTTCTGCTGGACGTTTTCACTTGCAGGAGCGCTCAGATCCTTCAGCTTGTTCTCTGATGGTCCAGTGCTCCTGACACACACCCATCTACTTCTATCTTTATGAGGACCTTCAGACCCAGAATGTATGACCCAGGCCCTGACCCCAACTCGGACCTGAACCCAGTTCTAACCACCACCAACCCACCCACCCACCCACCCAGGAATGAACCTACCACCCCTGACGCCCCCCCACCACCTCCATAAGACTGCTGTATATGTGATAGCCTGTTAGCATGCTAATGTCGGTAAACATCTCTGCACAAGGTTCTTCATGTTCTCTTGATCCGGGACGCTCTCACTGTAGCTTAAATGTTCCTTCCTCATCGAGCCACAGCTGGAGTATTTCAGCGTTTCCATTTTTACATTTGTTTGTGAAGCTATGACGATACTGAGGAGACAGATTTTGTGAAGTTAATTTTTAAAGTTCTGTTGTTGGACAGTTTCACAACAGCTTGTTTATGTTTTCATTCCTTAGCTCCTCCTCCTCCTCCTCCTCCTCCTCCTCCTCCAGGGGAAATGCAGAAGAAAAGTGTTGAAGCTGGCGCCGCATCATCATCATCATCATCATCACCCTCATAACAAACCCTCAAAACAGCCATTATATGTTCAGCGCTATGGGAATTGTTGCCTTGACGACCACTTCGTCTGTGTTTTAAACTGCGCCAGAATTTTGGGGGCGAAGGGGGAAAGTGTGTGTGTGTGTGTGTGTGTGTGTGTGTGTGTGTGTGTGTGTGTGTTGAGAAAATCAGTTCTGGCTGGAAATGCCTGAGTGACCTAATGCACATCTGTGAGTGTTGAACTGACAGGCAGAGAAAAGTTTCACTGGTTTAAAGAGAAACACCAGTTAAAGTTTAAGACTTTTCACCAGTATTTCGGTTGGTATCCTGTCCATTTACCATCTCTGTCCCAGTAAAACCAGTCCATTTACTCTCTCTCCCAGTGTACCCACTCCTTTCCCCTGTCTTTCCCAATATAACCAGTCCAGTTCTCCTCATCCCTCCCAGTATAACCAGTTCAGTTCACCACTCACGATCCATCCTTAGCATTTAGCCACCTCAGGCTAAATGCTGGTGTTCGTAAACCGACGTGGTGTCATGTGACGCGGGGCCCTGACGGTGCGTTCAGGGGTAACCTGATCAGCAGCTGCTTCTGTCCTGAGCCGCCATCTTTTATTGAACAGGAACCAGATCCAACACACGTGTGTGTGTGTGTGTGTGTGTGTGTGTGTGTGAGTTGTAATTTAGAAAACCTGCTAAATGAATTTGCAGTAGAAAATGTTATCAAAGTTTTAAGATCAGCTAAATTCTGTTTAGTTACATTTAATTCCATATATTGATTTTTATTGTTATTACAGAATATGAAAGTATGTTTTTGCTTTCTTTTTCTTTTCTGCTCAGCTGCAACCAGAAGTCAAAGAAAACTATGTCTGGGCACAAAGTCAGTTTATAAACATCTCTGCTGTTCATAATAAAAAAAATGTCATTCAAATTCAAATGTCATTGAAGTTTAGAAGAAAAGTCAAAGAGAAGAAAGGAAAACTGGGAAATGACTTCTTCCACTTTGGTGTGAAAGTGGAAGAACATTTGCAGTGTTCTATTATCACTGACACACTGTTGTGATATCAGCTTACATCTCCTCCTGGGAGAGTCACATGACCTCTGTGAGGGTGTGAAGATGGGGTGGGGGTGGGTCTCAATGAGAACCACATGGAGGGTGGAGAGAGAGAGCGAGAGCGGGGGGGGGGGGAGAACAAGGGAGCAGCTGTGGGAAACATCTGAGAGTCCAGGACCAGAACCAGCGGCTGCCCAGTCCACCCAGCATGGCCGAGTCCATCAAAAGAAAAAACTCCAGCAGGCAACTCCTGGAGAACCTCATCAGGTAAGAACGAGAACGCGCTGCTAGCGCAGCAGGCACGAAGTTAGCTCTGTGTGGAACGGGAGCAGAACCAGAGTCCAGCCAGTACTCCCAGTACTCCCAGTACTGGAGCATTGAAGCATGCAGTAGTGACAGCAGGTAATGATGCTCAGTCCAGCTTAGTTAACCAGCGATGAAAGCAGATACTTCTAATCGCTCAGTAAGAAAAGTCTGGACTAAAACAGGTAACGGCGGCGAGGAGAAGCTCCGGAGAGGAGCAGAACTCATCGCCACGAGCCCGCTCCTCCCTCAGCTCTTGGCTGGAGGTGAAAACTTGAAAAGCAGCTTGCTCGTCTCATCCTGGCTGAAGGAATATTTGTGCTGCAGCCAGTGAACACACACACACACACACACACACACACACACACACACACAGCTGACAGCAGCCGTGCTGACAGATCTAATGTGTGTTTAGATGAAACACGTCAAACTTTACGGTCCAGTCACGTAAAAAGGCAGAGACCGTGGCGTCAGTCACGACTTTGTCAGCTAATTGATTTACCCGATGCGTTCAATGACCCCTGACCGCTGTAAAACGCAAAGCTGCAAAGCTGATATCAGAGCCACAGCAAAAATCCCCGAAAGTTGAAACCTTGGGCTTGTGTTTGGAGTTTGGAGCAACTTTTCTTTTGTGACCCAAGGAGAGCCTGAACGGCTGGACTTGGCAGCTGGTGCTGGAGGTTTACACACACACACACACACACACACACACACACACACACACACACACAGATGTCACCTCGCAGAGGTGTGACTTCAATGATTCTGCATTAGTCAGAAGGTTTACGATGGTCTGAATAAACCCTTACAAATACAAAGCTCCAGTGTGGAACACCGGGACAAGACAGACGTGTTTAAACTTGTTTTATTGGAGGAACCATTCCGAGGTTCTGGGAACCACTGATGGAAGTTCCCCTTCTTGGTTGGTTTGACTGCTTTTCGCATCAGGACGACTTTTTTGGGGGGAAATTAAGGTTTAATAGTATATAAACATTGTGTCATTAATAGATTTAAACACTCAGAATTTCCAAAGTCTGACGGCTGGAAACAAAATGAAGATTTGTTTGTTTTTTTTCACTTTTAATACTAAAACTCCAACACGGAGACTTTAACAACAAAAACTCCCTTTTAATGAGACGGTTAAGTTTGATTGACAGCAATGAAGAGAGACGAGCGCCCAACTGATCGTGTCACTTCCTGTTTCTCGGTTCCTGTTGCCATGGTGACGGCTGGAACGTTGATGTGTGACTTCACTGAAACTGACACTGAGCTGAGTTCAATAGCTTCTTTTATAGCTGCAGCTTCCTTAATGACCCTGACGTCATCTGGCTGACTCCTGTTCACACACACACACACACACACACACACACACACACACACACACACACACAGAAAATGTCCCCAGGCCTCCAGTGCCTCATTGTGTAAATGGTGGAAAAAGTGACTTGTGCTGGACAGTTTTTTATCCAAAACATCCTGGTTTCAGACTTGCGTCCCAGCACCGTGTCAAATGTCCCAGTAAAAGCTACTGGGCACCAGTCCCACTCAGTGAAGCTGAACACACATCCGTCAACGCAGGAACTTCCAGCGGGAACCTTTGGAGGAAGGTGGCGATTCTGCTCGAGGTTGTGGAAGTCTGTCTGGCGTGAACCCCGAGCAGCCGTCTGTTAACAGGAGGAAACCCCGCGCAGGTCCAGACTCGCCGACGGGAGGGACCGTCCTCCTGGCAGCGGAGGAGACGACGCCAGGACTAACGAACCCGCTCGCAGGAATCTTCTGCCTTAATCACAAACCAGACCCGTCATTAGAATCATCGGCTTCAGCCCCAGAGTCAGGATCCGTTCTTGCTCCTCCCCTCAACAACGGCCAAAAACAGGTCACGCTGACGTGGTCCAGGCTGGTCCCCGGTGCTGAGATGGAAACGAGACCCACGTGATGATGATGATGATGATGATGATGATGATGATGATGATGCGTGCAGCAGCGGTTTGGCTTTGATTTTCCAGCCGTCTTTATGGTCCAGTTTTCAGCTTTGGCAACCTATGCCCTCTGTTTTGTTTGTTGTCGTGGCAACACCTTGTCTGACGTGTGTCAGAGGATTTCGGATCAGTCAAACGGTTGTGAGGAATTGGGATGAAGGGACCAAGGTTCTGTGCTCCTGCTCTTTCTCTCCTTCTGCAGGACGTGGAGCGAGAGCAGCTGGAGCTCCTCCACTTGTGCTGGACAACCAGGACTTTTTTCTAATCACGCTCTTCTGGAAAGAATAAACCCAAACCAGACAGCGCAGAGGATTTTTTTTTTCTTTTGTGAAGCACAACTCTTATTTTTACTCGTTTACAGACGGGAGGATCATCACAAACACTTTTTTTTCCTCGCTTTAATGTCTTTTCATCGTGGTCCGGTTTCAGGGTGACGGCCCAGCGGAGCCAGGAGGATGCTGAAGAGGTGGAGAGGGAGCGGAGGAGGAGGAGCAGAGAGAGGGACAGAGGAGAGGACAGCGGTCCACAGGACAACCGGACAGACGACCCACAGTCAGTTCTTATCTTCTCATTATTCACAAGTTGTTCTTTCAGACGTTTTCAGTCTTTAAGGGACAGAGACATGACGCACGTGACACACCTGAAGCATCTCCTTTGTCTCTTATCGGAATTTTATTACTATAAATTCTGCTTTTTATAATAAGAGTAAACTTGCTTCACAGAAAACCTTTGGTTTTTGAGGAGATCTTTGGCTTTTTTAAGTTTAAACCAGGTTTCTAAAACCAGAGGTGTTTGTTACCTGTACCTTAACCCCCCACCAGGGGGCGCGACTCTGCGTGATTTACGTCCTATCAGAGCTCAATTGTTTTATGATTTCGGAGGAAGCGCTTTCGTGGGTTTTGGTCTCCAGGCTGGAGGAGGAGCTGAAGCCCAGCAGCAGCAGCAGCAGCAGCTCGGCTCTGGAGGAGGACGAGGGCTTCGGCGACTGGAGCCACAGGATGGAGAACCGGGGCGAGCAGGAGGCGTCGGAGGAGTGGAGGAGGAGGGCGCAAAGCACGCCATCGCTGGAGCGGAAAGCAGAGCCTGGGGAGGAGGACCAGCCAGAGGAGGAGCAGGAGGAGGAGTCACAGGAAGCCTCACAAAGTTCTCCACAAGTAAAGACTCCATTTAGTGCGAAGTTCTGCCAGCGGTGGACCTCTGGTTTCATCAGAACGTTTCCTGCTCCGACTGGTTTCACCTAAGTAAGGTCTCGTCTCTCTGCAGGGGTCCAAGGTCAAGGTGTTGCACAGCTCAGCCGTGTTCCTCCCACACGAAGCTGAGCTGCAGCCCTCCGCAGGTCGTCCTGCAGACAGGAACCCTGTCCTGGTTACCGGGACGATGGAGTCACGGTGCGTTGGCTTCACCTCCTTCATGACGTGAATCAGGTTCTGGTTTGAGGACGTTTGTCACCAGTCAAACCATCTCCTCAGTGGCGCCTGCAGGGTGGAGGTTCAGGAGGAACATCGGGAGGAGCCGAGGGTTCTGCAGACGCGGTGGAGGTCTGACGAAGAGGAGGAAGAAGAAGAGCCAAGTCTGGACGAGGTTTGAGTTTTATTATCTTCAGCTATTTCGAGCTTCGTGTTCTTTCCGTAAACATTTGGAGAGCAGAGTTGTCGCTTTAATAAAGTCTGTGATGTGGTGTTTACCAGCAGGCGCTCTTCTTCTTCTTCTTCTTCTTCTTCTTTGCTTTTGTTGCGTTAGACTGGAGGAATGTGTGAAACCATCAACACCAACCAGCCTCCAAACCAGCCACCACACCTGCCACGACCTTTTTTTTATGTAATAACAGGAATTCATGTTTTCCTTTTCTAGGCGGCAGCAGAGACCAGGAAGGAGGAGGAGGAGGAGGAGGAGGAGGAGGCTTACAGGAGGTCGGCGAGCAGCAGCAAGGATGAAGAGGCTTTGACCTGTTATGGTCCTATGAGCCCGACGTTCAAGGTGTCTCACCTGACCCAAACTCACCTCGTTTCTGGATCCAAAGGCTAAAAATGAAACCCATCAAAGATCCTTACGAGAGAGCGATGAGTTACTCTGGACAGATTTCGCAAACCTTTACCTTTTGAGTGACTGCTGACGTGTTTTTGTTTTCTTTCATGCTCCCTGCTGACTCACCAGAAACTCCTCATCCAGTTTTACCCGGTAAGTCTGTGTCGGACTTTAGCTGTTTCAGGGTTGGGCTTCAGCTCTTTTACGTCTGCATCTCTGTGCAGGATGAAGCGACCAGCAGAGTCTCCACAGACGGGAAGTGCACGGTGAGTCACAGTCCGTCACCTGTCCTACTTCATGAAGACCAATCTGGTTGGCTCCTTATTATTTATGCTAACTCTGCCCCCTGTTGGTGGGGCATGTTTTTGCCTCTTTATCTTCTTGACAAATTTCATTAGTTATTTCATTTTTTATTCAGTTATGTTTAAGGAACAAATCAATGGTGTGAGAAGAGATTTTTCATTGAATATAATTTATCAATTGTGACTTTAAGCCAATATTATCGTGATTTTCTCACAGATCATCGAGAGAACAGAATCCCTGAAGAAAAGGTAACAACTAAAAACTAGATGTTCTTCTGACGAGCGAGACTTCCTGTATCACCCAATTATTAGAAAAGTGCATCAAATTTAAAAGCTTGAGCTTCTGTTCTGCAGCACCAACAGCGTAAAGAGGACATCTCTTCCTGTTACTGTGTCCAAGATTGACAAGAAGCTGGAGCAGTATACGCACGCACTGGAGGTTAACTTTTTACTTCAGCGTATTTTGTGCATTTTTAGTCTTTTGTTGCTGCATATTTCCTGTTTTGCCAGATCTCCTCCAAGGAAACCAGATCAGGCGCTCCGGCGCTGGCGGACCTGACAGCTGCCACTGAACCTGTCTCTTCCAAAAAGAGCCTGTTTGAGGGCGGAGAGGCCTGGAACCAGAACACCGCCTCTGTCACACCCTCGAAGGTTGATCCTCGATGATGTTCGGGGATATTTTCGCAGTCATTTTGATTCTTAATTTTGTCATTTGAAAAAAAAAACAGGATGCAGATGGTTTAAAAGTGGGCGTGGCTGACCTCATCAATCAGTGGGTCAGAGGAGGTGAACATGGGAGCCGCTGCAGCTCACCTTTCAAACCAGCAGTAAGTCCCAGTTTGACCCGGATTGTCCAGAAATGTATTCTTTGTGTTTTTCTTTTTTTGTTTTTTTTTTTTTATCTTTCCTTTTTTATCTTGAGCTGTTTCTGACCACTCTTTTCATTTACGAGTATTACTTCTTCAATCTGAATTATTCTCACTTCCTCTTCTTCGTGCAACTACATCCCAGCTCCTCTTCGTCTGCCGAGAATCATCTTCTCAGTTGAACAGCAGTGGTCGAACTCTGCCCCCTGGCGGCCACAGCTGCTTTACAACTCAAATATTAATAGAGTGAACCCAGACGTCAATGGATAAAAAAAGTACAGTTAAAAAAATTAATTAAATATTACATTGATTTTATTGTTATTATTGATTGCATAGTGTAATTCTTTGGGATAATATAAGAATGATCAGTGAAAAATCTAAATCATCAACCCATCAATAATCAAAGGGGTCAAGGGTTAAGAACAATAACCTGAACATTATGGTGACTTCGCTTTGTGTTGGTATTTTCTTTTAATACTCCATCAGTGACGGCGTGAATGTGTCAGTGATTGAAACTGTTGAATTTCAGGACAGTTCCCCCTGTAAACGATACAGGTTTGTGGTGACGGGTCACGGCAAATACGAGAAGGTTTCCATCGACGGATGTGAGGATGCAAACGACCAGTCAGGTAAAACCGGAAGCTTTCTTTGCAAAAATGGACAAACACTTTCGTCAAACACCAACCTTTGGGTTAGATGGCACTGATACGCCTCTAAATTGAAATTCCTACAGAGCAGAATTTAAAAAAATAGACATGATAAAATGCTGTTTTGTGCTGTGACCTCTTCTAAGACCACATGTGATTTGTATTTTGAGTTGTTTTTGTGTTCAATCTGTTAGTTTTGACACATATGGCAACCATCCAGCAGGGGGCGAGCCGGATGATTTTAGTTTCTTGATCTTGTAAACACATTTATTAAAAAAAAAAACCAAAGAAATAATCCGGATCCAAAGCTCCACAATACCTCACAATTAAAATAAACCAGTAACTAGTTTTTTGAGTTGCGCCAGTTATTTATTAGTTGGACTTTCTCCTTCCATAAATCCATGAATATGCTGAATGTTTGCATCCAGCTTTGCTACACCAGTGCAGGCTGTGGTGGTAACTCTAACCCTCAGGAAACAAACATTATGCCTCAACTGATTCGACGGTTTCTTTTTTGAAATCTAATGTAGCCTTAAAAAAAAACCCAAAAGAAACAAAAACATGCTAATATCTGCTAGCGCAAACTGAGAGACTTCCATCGCACGTCCACTTCCTTCAATCTCAACATCATTTTCATTACTTTTTCTTTGAAAAACAGGAAATTACAACCCGCCTGTAGCGCCACTGAAGTGATCTGGAAATGTTACAATCATATATATAATCTTTTTTTTAAATTTTGGATTGTAGATTTGTGGGATGTTAAATCCATTTAAAATCTGAGCCGGCGCGTCTGCAGGTTGTAATTTCAGTCCCTGATTGATCAGATTCGTCTGATCGAGCCCAGCTGCACGTGCAGAAACCATCCAAATTCACCTTCGGCCATCGTCCATCTTTGGAAGCCGTGTGCTGCGTCGGTTCAGGAATGTAAAAGCTTCTCATCACAGATCCAAGCCTGCCTGCCTGCCAGCGGTGCGCTCCGAACCCCGTTTTATTTAGAAAAATAGAAACATCTGCATCACAAAATGGTTTCAAAAAACTAAGATGAGGCAACGGCGCCACGCAACACAGATAAAAACCGGGTTGCAGAAAACAAACCTTTTTCCTGATAATCTTGCTTTAGACGTCTAGCTGACGCGTTGTTTATATTATTAACATTATTAACAGCTTATTTAAATACTAAATGAGCGGATCTTTAAATTTTGTTTGGATTTTAAGACCCCGGCAGTGCCCGCTCTGCGCCCCCCGCGCCCCCTCGCCTCTTCTGGCTACACATGTGTGGTCTTCGGCGAAGCGAACCCTCTGGCTTTTCGGTTGAAGTCCTTGCACTCGTCTTCCTGACTTTTGCGCTTTATCAGGCTCTTCTCAAACACTGCTGCGATTTTGCTCAGAGGTTTGGCGGCCGCCTCCTTCAGCTTCCTGGCGTCGAAGCGCGGGCTGTACAGCAGGACCGGCAGGCGGCTGACGAACGACGGGGCCTCTGCCTGGCTGTCTTTGGAGGCTTTTTTACCCTCGGAGTCTTTTTTGTCGGCCTTGATCTGTTGCATGATTCTGTCTTTGGTGGAGAACATGTGAAAAAGGAGTGCATCCCACATCTTCAAGGCTTTGGCGCCTTCTTTCTTCAGGACCGCCTCCTGATTGGCCAGCGGGTCAGCAGGTGCTTGTCGGTGGTCTCCTGGCTCGGCTTTTTCTTTGCTGCTGCTGGAATCATCCGGAGGTTTGTCCTCCACCTCTGGAAACTTTGGCTCCTCCTGCTCCACAACCATGTGTTTCTTGAGCCGTGTCCACCCGCTGATTTTGCCCTTAAGACCTTTGACCTTTGGCGCTGCTCTGGGCTCCGCCAGCGAGGGCGACGCCTCGGCCCTGACGGCCTTTTCGTCAGTTGAAGATGCAGTTGATGTCGCTGACTTCGTGGAGGGTTTGACTTCTGGGGTTTGGGTGGCCACAGGTGGAGCTGTGGTCCTCAGAGCACCCGTGTCCTTGAGTCCAGGTTTTGGCTGAGATGACGGTGATGTTCCGCTGTTTGGAGGCGGATCTTTGACTGGGCCCGAGGCCTGAGGCAGAGAGGCAGGAGGGGCAGAATCAATCACAGCAGCTTGAACTATGGAGGCTTTCATGAGTGTGTCTGTCTCTGGCTCTGCAGCGCTAACGCTCGCTACCGTTAGCTCCACCTCACCTGCGCGCGAGCTCCCCCGGACGGGATTCAAGGAGCCGTTGTCTGCAGACCGCGGCTGGACTTTAACACAAGTTTCAGAGGATAAAAGCCGAGCGCGACCAGATGTGGCGGTCTCAGTGTTTGCTTGGGACCACTTCTCTTGCTTACAGGAAGTCGGCGGCAAATTGGATTGAATTTTCTGTGTTTGGGAAACGACTTTGCCTTCGGTGCTATCAGTCGGGTTAGCTTTGATCTCTGCATTTAGGCTGTTCTCTTTGATGCTGCTAGCGGACGGCTGAAAGGGGCTTTTAGCAGTATTAACCTGCAGAGATGTGGTGGGAAGGACATTTTCTGGGTGCTTCTGTAACTGGACACATGAGGAGGTTTGAGTGTTTACAGAGTGCATTTGGATTTCTGTAGATTTCTCAGATATAACGACAGATTGACCAAACCTTTTCAGTGTTTCCGACCTGATTCCGCCGCAAATGTTTTGTTTTTCTCTAATATTTGACACCTTAGCTTCAACGTTACCGGGAGACTGCGACGTCATGACGTCACCTTCAGGTCTGTTAGATCTCGTCTGGGGACTTTTAGGTGTGACGCATCTCATTCTGGGGCTGGAGCTCACCGGTGAAATGTTGTTACTGGGTTGATTGCTCTCCACTAAAGTGTTCTCTATGGTTTTTTGAGTTCCTGCAGCATCTGCAGGTGAGAACGCACCTGTTGAAGATGTGCTAACTGTTAGCGACTGTTTGGTGGCTGTTCCGTTACCAGGAAGAACACCGCTAACACCAGTGGATGGTGCGTTTGATTCTTTGGCTCTGCTAGTGTCAGCTTGATTCCAGCTTCGGTGTTTTGTGGCGTTGGGCGTTTGTTTAGCTTCTGCGTTAACTCGGTTAGACAGTGCGGTTTCTGCAGCAAGACTGGGTCCGGCTGCTCGTGTGATTATTTTACTAGGATCTGAAAGCTCTGGTTTTGCTTGCGGGTTGCTGTCTGTGCTAGGTGTAGCCGGTGCAGCTCGGACCTGCCTCTCTCTGCTTTCACCATCGCTGTGATTGCTAACGTCCGCAGCTGTTGCAGGTGTTGAGCGTAGACCATAATGTGTAGAACAGAGAGATGCTCTGACTGGCTCGTGTGGCAAAGTGGGTCCTGAGTTAACAGGAACTGATGCTTTTGAGGACATATTTGAGAATCTGGGCTCATTTTTGTCACTAGTGGATACCGGTGGGATGGTTTCAGGATGTCCTAGTTTTGATAAACTGTTTTGAGTTTGCTTGGATGTCTGACTAGCTTCTTCTTTCTGTGCCATTGTTGCCCTAAAGACACCATTTGGAATGGCACTTCCTGTGTATTTGGGCCCTACTTCTGTCTCAGGATCTTGAACGAACACGTTTTCATGTTTAGCCAGATCAGGTCTGGGAGTGACTGTGGCCCACTGATGACCTACTGTTGATTGACTGTCACTGCCTGCAGGGGTGACTGGCTTTAGCTCTGACCGGCCTGACCTGACCTCGGGTTCCCCGTCTGTAGGCGATCGGACAAGACTACGGTTATTCTCTTTATCTGGCCCTTCTGCACTCGGAGCAGCTTTTGAATTGAAACTTCCGTTTGCAGCAGGGGAGCAACAACCCGACGGACCTCTGCTCCGTGCCAAACACGGACCCTCTGCAGAGCAGGAGGGTTTCAGCAGGGACGCGTTGCTTGTTGATTGCTGCAGAGCCTTCTGCAGCGAGCCAAGAGGAAGCTCAGGGTTTATTGTGTCCACTCTGGGACCTTCAGACAGACTTTCCTCAAACATTCCCTTCCTCCCTCTAGAGTCTGTTACTAGATCCTGCACACAGTGAGCACTAGAAACCTTCACCACGGAGGGAAGATCAAGTCCATTGAGTTGTGTAGTTACAACCTGTGACCCCTGAGCTGCGCCTACGGCTACGTCTGACTGTGTTTTGTTTGAACCAGGTGTGGGGCATGTGGGGCTGGGATGTGATGCAGCTGCCCTAATGCCACCGTATGCAATATACTCTGTTGGCGTGAGACCATAATATGCTGATCGTGATTTGGGCTTTGACGTTGCTAAGGACATCTGAGTCCCCAGTAATGAGGTCAGAGACTTTCGCGCTTCGGCCACTGGCTGATAAAGGACTGGCAGAGGTTTTGGACTCGGTGGTGTTTGAGTGCAAATCACCGGTTTAGGGTTCAAATTTGAAGCTGCGGTGCAAAATGTTGGAACCTTTGGCAAAGCTGAAGTTTGATAAGCCGGATTTGTTTGCAGTTTTGGGACCACGGGATGTTTTGGTGTCGGTACGTTCACAGCAGGCTCAGGTGTAACGGCAGCAGACGACATTTTCTGACTTACTACATTCTTTTTAGCATTCTGAATATCTGTTTCTTTGTTTTTGTCGGATGCTTTACCTAAGCTGATGTGATCAGCAGCTGTTGGCTCCAGGTCTGTTACAGCCGGACGTGTACTTGTACTGTTATCTGGGTTTGCAGTGCAACTTGGAGCCTCTTTGACAACTGCTGACGTTTGTAAACCCTGAGAAGGCTTAAAAACAGGACTGGCGGCAAACAAAAGTGGGTTGGGTCTGGAGATTTCAAAAAAAGGTGTGGGCCCTCGAGCTGGTGTGCAAGAGGGAGTCTTAGGTCTTCTCCCTTCGGACCTGGAAGTGGCCACATGTGACCGGTCACCGTTTGTCCCTGACACGGGTGTATTCTCCGAGTAAATGTCAGATGATGATGCTCCCTGGTAGCTTGTCACCGAGAGATCCTGGAAGGACGGAGGTTTAGCAACTTCATAAAATGTTGCCTTGGAAGTGTAGATCCTGGTTTGTGCTGTGGCGGGCTTCATCTCTCTCACTGCTTCAACTGATGACACTTTTGAGGCCGTTATCTCGGAGGCAGAGTAGGAGTTACCAGTAGGCGTAGCGGTCAGAGGCCATGCCTGGATCTGAGGTTTGTCCCTGGGGCTGTTGTTTGTCTCCCCCTGTGTCTGACTGTTTGAAACTGACAGCAGCAGAGGAACAGGAGGTAGCTGGGTAATGTGAGAAGGTGGCGAGCCTGGGCCACACTTGGGGGTTGCTGGGGAGAGGGTCACGCTGTGCGTTGATATTTTAGTACTAGACTGGGAAATTGTGACGACAGGGACTGTCGCTACTGGCCCGTGGGCTTTCGGTGTCGTATTTAAAGTGACAGCAGATGAAAATTGCACTTCCTCGAACTGCTCGGGTGGAGAATCCGAAGGTGGTATCAAGAAGAGAGTCGCCTCGTCAAATAAAGTGGAGGAGCACTCGTACAGCGGAGCCACGTGCTCTTCAGATGTCCCAGTTATGGAGGAGGGTGGCGGGAAGCTGCCAACATGGCCGCTGGCAGGTCGAGGGAATGCAGATGCAGACTGATCATGAAGGCAGCCGAACGGGAAACTGGAGACTGAAGAATCTGTAATGTAGACTGAATCTGGGGTCTTTGGTGGGGTGGACTGATCACTATGCTCCAGCTCTGTGCTAGCTTCGTTGACGGGTGATAGACAGGAGCGAAAGGGGACGGGCGTCTGGGAGAGGCTGCCTCTTCTCTTGACTCTCCTCTTCTTGAGTTTCTGAAGCCTCGCATTGTCTTTTCCCGGTTTTGGCAGTAGGGGCGGCGGTAGATACTGCTGGGAAAGGTCTGGGTCCAGCCCGTTACTGTAGCTTACCTCTGTCGGCATTTCAGACTCCTGCAGGACAGACGAGACACATCACATTTGCTCCAGACACATCATCTTCCATCAACAGTCCTTTCATCTGCTTGCTGAGTTCAACACAGGACAACATCACAAACAGCACCCAACAAAAATCCTCCTCATTCTAATTCTTTAAAAACATTTGAGCGTATTTGTTTCTGAAAAATAACAGGCTGCAAAACTGCGTCCGTCAAATGGGAATGCTGATTAATATCTCTGTATTTTTACAGCCCAACGTTTCTACGAAGATTTGTGAAAAGAAAATCTGGACTTGGAGGGAAAAGTTATATGCAAAAATAATGTTGGGAACAACACAAACTCTCCCCCATCTCTTCAAGAATCTGTGCTTTGGTAGCTATCTCTTATGTTACTGACCCTCTCGTATCAAACCTGTAATTAGGCAACCTGAGACACTTTTTTTATATTGTTTATACTGAATAAAAATATCTTCTAGATCGAGCGACCTCAGCTTCTCTCCCGAGTTCATCAACTAGACTGATTTAACCCGCCTGAGGAAAGTCGCAGCTGCTTTGAAAACCTATGAGCTCTCATGACAACTGGCTCATTAGCAGGTTTTTACGCTCCTAATTGGGTCCTGAAGATGCTGCATGGCTACAAGAAACGTCACTGTTGGAAATAGAAAGGCATGCAAAGCCGATGCTTACGGCAAAGCTACTATGAAATGATGACAAACTGCTCATGAAAATAGCCTCAAGGAGACGGGCGGATTTAAAAGTGACCTCTGCAGGAAATAAAAGGAAGCCCAAAAGAAGATGATTGAAACTGTGGCCACCAGAGCTGCGCAGGGAGGTGGAGGGGGAGATTTTCCAGTCCAAACTTTACACAGAGCGTGTAAAAACAGCCACATTCAACAAAGAGCAAGAAAAGCAAGGTGGAGGCGGGAATGCTGGGAAACAAACACCCATCTTCCCTTTTAAAGGCAGGTGAATGAAAAATGATAACGCTGAAGCACCCCCAAACTGAGCCTAAAGCCTTAATGACAGGTAGGACCAGAACCTCCAGCTGATCCATCATCCCCACATGGCGCTCAAGCCGAGAAATGATCCCGAGGTCGGTCTACCCAGTCAAGATTCCCGAAGCTTGACAGCCCCGGGGGAGCGACCCCAGCCAGGCACCATTAAAGGATCTAAAGCCTGTGTGTCCAAATGATTAAAAGATACTTTTCTTTCTTTTTCATTCAAAAATCAACAACAGCAAATTTGGGCCAAATAAAAAATGTGAGAGGACAGACGTATAAAATCAGCTTAAGCATAAAATTAAATGTAACAACTGTATTAAAGCACAATAATCTAGTATCAACAGAAAAAAACTATTTATCACATTTATATATTTTATAAATTTGGTAGTCTGATAACTAATAAAGCTTTTATTTAATATCAACAGGAAGTACAAATCCTGTTAGTGAACTTGGGTATAATCCTCAGTGAGCACATGACATCATGGAATATTTGCAAGTTTTGTGCACTTTTAAACCAAGTGTGAGAAACAGCGAGTGACAAAATTACTATTTTTCTCTAAAGTCTTCAGTCAATATGCAAAAAAGTTTTCAAAATTAAAAGGGAGGAGCTAAAGCGCCAACTCAGTTCGGCCCGCAGACGTTTATGCAGCGTTTCCTGTCTGTTTCCTACACTCTCTGCCTCTGGCAACAGCAGCCGATTGTTCCTTTTCAGTTTAAACAGCGAAGTATCTTTGGGTGACACTGGAAAAGGTCCTGGCTCTAATTTTAGCAGATGGAAATAAGAGCAAATGCCCTGACACTGAGCACCTGCTGCCTGCCGTCCTGTACGCTCAACAGCCTCAGTCTGCTGGAAATCAATCCCAGTCCCAAATCCTCTCAGGGCTGCTCCGACCGCCAGCGTAGCCTCGAGTTTCAGAGCTGCCACCGTCTGAAATTTGCATTAATGTCAAGTTCTCACCAGCAGAAAAATGAAAAACCCGGGAGGGCATTTTCTACACTTGTGCCGCGCTTCTGATCGCTCTCCTTCCGCCTCCTTCTCCTGTTAATATTCAAATCCTTTTGTGCTCTTGAGTAGACTTTTTTTCAGGTTCGCCTGTAGTCACAGTCTCAAGGATGCCTGCTGACATGTGAAGCCCCCCCCTCCCCCCCTTTTAAGGCTCTGGGGTAGGATATCAGGGAAAGTATAAGATTAGCTTTGTGATAAACCTGTGACGTGACCCCAATCCCTCTGGCTTCAGCAGGAATGTAATTAAAGTAAAGGGACAAACTTGAAGAGCAGTGCGCTGGTACATTATCGAATCCATCAACACTTACCTGAAATGGAACCTGCTGTGTTTTTGCTTGAAGAGCTACAGACAGAAAGTCAAAAATGAGTCCAGGAACCAGTTTAATCAATTACTTTTGCTAGTGTGCAGGTTTCACCACAGGCCGACTCCAGCTCACGTTATTACCTTACAAAATCTGCGCAGAAGCCAAAATGCCGTCAGACAAATTCATCATGCCCTCTCACATCGTGCACGTACTTCTATCAAATCCATCCATTTGCAGGTTAGCACCCGACTGCTGGGTCTGATGTGACCATGCTGCCAGCTTGTCAATCAAGTTTGGCTGCTTTACCTTCTGTCAGCGGCTGTCGGGACCAACTGCTCTGTGCTGGTTAATCCCTGCTCAAGGTGCCACATGGCCGACTCATCCTCAACTGAACTGAAGCCTCAGGGAGCGAGCCGCAGCGCTGGTGGCCGCTCCAAAAATAAAACCCTTGCCTTCCGTGTGCGTTGCAGGGGAAGATGGGGGTTTCCTCACCACCTGAGATGGCTGAAGATGCAGCCCCCACCCGTGGTCAGGAGACGCTTCTACCTGGGGGGATGTTTGGTTTGTTGTTTTGTCCAATTCGCTCTGATATTAGGTAAAATTCTCAAAACTGCATGATTAAAATCTGAGAGGCCCAAGAGGTAAAGCAGCAACCAACATAAAGCAGACCCAGTTTAAAACCCCACTGGACTCGACACAAGCTTTTATTATTGTTGATCGGTTTTTAAGTTCCCTCAGAAACCAGAGATGACAGATCTGACCTGTCGGGACAGGGATCTTCTCCCGTTGTATCTGGAATAGCAACTCTGGCAGTGGAACCTTGTGGTCTTGCATCCTAAGAATGCTCAACTGGACAGGGATCTGAGGCGACTGAAGGCCAGGTCAAAGACCTGGGCGCTTTGTCGTGCTTCTCGAGCCATTCCTAAATGGTATTTGTGAAAGGGCCCGCCTCTCCCGGTGGGCTAAAATGGCTCTTCTGACTACAGGAGGGCCAATCTAGGAACAAAGGTTACGATCAGATACTCGGCCCGTTCAGCAGGCTTCAAATTTTCTGGGAATTTATAGCAGGTTTTACCCACATCAGCGCCAACATCTGCAGGGCTGAGCACGGAATTAGCAAAGTCTGAAATGTAGCAGTTTGTGGCAGCTCATCCACACAGGTGTGACAGAATCAGGAGGTAGACGCTGTCTTCTGTACATCTGCACATGTGCTTTTGAGCCAGCGTGTGGCGCCACTAAAAGCCCACAGATCTCAGCGAGGATATTTAAATCTAGTGTAATTTAGTAACATACCCCTCAGCATAAAGCTTCTCCCCCGGGAATAAGTTCAGGACAAGCAGTACCATGGAGGCCTGAGGTTTTTACGATGGTTTTAGAAGGTCCTGCCACTGAAACGGGCCCACTATGGCTGACATTTTAATCCTGGATCGCGTCACCTGTTTTTACCAACACGGGAGAAATGTGATGATGTCATCATGTCCTGGATGGAGATGCAACACAACAAACATCAGGAAGGTAAGACTGGTCCCGTTCAAGGTTTCTACCTGTTGTTGGGGTCCTGTTGCTTCCTCAGGCTCTGGGTGTCTGTAAAGCACAACTGTGACTCTAACAGATGCTGCGTGAATAAACATTTTAATTCCATCTGTTTTAGGATTGTTTTGTGTTTTGTCGACTCTATTTTCATCCCAGTTACTTTGAACACGAGTTTTGGAATTTATGTGCTAATAAAAGTTGGGTAATACACCATTACCACGTTTCATAATCTGTTAGCAACACAAAGTAGAAGCCGTGGCTGGGATTAGTCCTCTACTCGGGCCTCAAACAGAGAACAAACACTAAAGTGCCCAAATTTTAAAGTCACGATGGCGTCATGTGACCGATTTAGACAAATCCTTCACCCCCGTGGGTAAAAGAGTCTGTTAACACCTTGGTGCAGCTGAGATCAGACTGGAACAATGCTAACAAACGTATGCAGTACAAGCATCGACTGACGGGTGCTACGGGTTGGAACCCTCGCTCCCTCCAGGTTAGGAAGGCCAGAACTATTGTACAGCATCATTTCTGCCATTTTAAGAGCTTTATTTGTTGTTATTTGAGGAAACATCACAAGCGACCGCGGAGATACCTTGAGCTAAGACTGAGGGGTCGTTTGCTAGTGAAACCTCATAAAAGGGCCTGTAATAATCAGGGTCTGTCCTAGTCCAGATCATCATGGATGTCCTCTTTTAAACCTTGTGATGGACAGTCCGTCCCCTCGAGTGGCCGTGGGTGCACGTCGAGACACCGGAGCACCAGGTGATAACTGTGGTACTTTGAGCTGTCCACTTGTGACAACAGCACCCCACGTGCAGGTTAACGGCAGCAGCAAAGAGCCACACGAGGACCACTTGGACACGCATTAAGACCCCCCAAAACAGGTAAAGTATTTTCTCTACTTTAACCAATCCTTCACTTTTTCAGTTATATTTACACTCTGTCCTTACTCTGCACCTTCGCCTTTGACAGTTTCTCTCTCTTTTCTCTCTCTCTCTCTCTCTCACCCACACACACACACACACACACACACACACACTTTTTCGCCTCCATTGTCTGGATGTCAGGTTGACGTGTAATCAACAGCTTTCTATTACTGTAAATTTAGCAACAGAAGCTTTTCAGCTGCTCCTTTCCAGAACCTGAACCCTCCTTTTCCGTCCACAGTATTTCATCCATCTCCTTCTCTAGGGTCATTGGTGAACCCCCCACCACCCAATACACACACACACACACACACACACACACACACAAACGGAAAACCCCTCCTCTACCCTTCTTTTCCACACAAGAATATACAATACTACACACACCCACACACACATGCCAGGCTCTCATCCCACAGCCAATAAGGACCTGATGAGCTCACGTATCACTTTAACACCAGGCTTTATTCTCTGAGTGGTGCCTGCAGAGTCTGTCAGACCTTCATCCTCATCGCCGGAGGAGCTTCTCTCATTCTGAGGTAAGAGGAGTGCCGGCCGACCGTTTGCGTGCAGCAGGAGTGTCGGTGGGGAGACGACACGCTGCAAAGGAGGTGCAGACGTGCGGTAGCACATGTCAGGCGTGTGCCGTTTATGTTTGGGATGTTTGCAGGAGTCTGGTTTCCTCAGACCGTCCTGAGGTCTGAATCTTACGTTCCATTTTCACAATATTTAAAGGTAGACTTCTACCCTTGTACTTGTAGATTCCTGTTATATAAATACCAGTCTGGCTTATCCGTGCAGATTTAGAATTGGTTTTAAAAGACGACTCGATGTTAAGCTCAGATTTAAACGTACTTTTAGGCTTTACTTCTCTCCTTTGTTGTTAAAAAGTCATGTTATTTAGATCCCCGACAGATCGGCCATTTCTCAGAACACCGGCCTAAAGATGGAGGGACAGATAAAGAAGAGATAAATGAAACACGGTATATTTCCGCCATGGGAATGTTTGTGAATATTGAACACAGGTCTGCCTTGGTAGCATGTGGAGCTATGCTGCTGCTGTGACGTGTAAGAGTCTGTCGATAGCGGCGACGCTGTTAGGAGCAAAATCCACAAAAACCTGTAACTCAAGATGTTCCTGCTCGTCCTTCTGGTCGCTCCTTTATTTCAGCGCAGAGTTTTGGTTTCAGGGAGACCCTGGAACACCGTGCAGCATTCAGTGTCCTCATGCGCGAGTAATGAAGTCCACTAAATATACAGCACGCTGAAGTGTTGGTATGTGCCGTGTAAAATCTGGAAACACAGAGGGGAGGCTGCTCTCAGCTGTAGGTCCATCAAAGCCGCGTTTCATCAGGAAGCTGCCGATTGGCCGCCTGAGTGTGGAGGATCCTCCCGCCGGACCCAGCCGGGGATTAAAGCTGCTATTTCAACACCGTTCCTCAGTTGATGGCTGGAAATATGAGCCAAAACTAATCCCTCAAGTCCTCTGCAGCTGTGCCCACTGTTAAGCACGAAGGGGACATCCAAAGACATTTTAAATATATTAAATCTGATCTGTCAATTCTAGCATGAGCAGAAATCCCACGTTTGTGCTAACACAGCGGCTCCAAAGGCCCAAGCGATGTTGGAACCAGAGCTGAGCTCACTGGCCGCCTGTCAGATCGCCAACCGGTGTTTAACATAAATTATGAGCCGGGTCTTTGGTACTTTTTATGAAGTGTGAAAGTCAGTGTTGAATCTTGGACAGCACAAGCAGATTTAGGCGGACAGTCTGCAGCAAACTCCTTTTTAAGTAAAAGGATCTTAAAAAACAATGACATAAATTAATCATGTTAGCCTTTCTGCTAACAATTACACAATACAGTAATTAAAAACCTGCAGCAGGGCTGGACACGTGTCATTAGTAAGGTCAAATGATGATAAAAGTCCACGGTCTCCGTTTACCGTTGAGAAGGCAGAAACCTCCAGCAGACCCTGGCTATAGGTGGGCGGAGCCATCACTGTGATCAGCTGTGGCGAGAGAGACGAAAGACAGGTTTGCTGTTTAGAAACGGACAAGACGAAGACTAACTCGCAACTCACTTCAGTTTTTCTTTGGTTTACGACGCTTACGATTTTTTTTTTCTCCTTTTTTTTTCCTTCCACTTTTTTCGTTTCCTCAAACAGGTTTTCTCTGCTGCGTTTCTGTCTGTAAACTCTGATTCCAACATGGGCATCCGCTCACTGGCCTGCCATGTTTCCACGGTAACCACGAGGACATGAAGGTGGAGGTTCTGCTCCTGAGCTTCTATTGTGGTTCAGTATTATAATTAGTTTGGATCAAAATGACTCTCATACCCTCATATTGTCCTTTACTGGACAAAGTGTTGTATTGATCCATCTGCAGATCAAACAGATTTCTATTTAATTCTGTTAATTAAAATAAAAATAGCACACGAAACAAGCGCCGACGATCAGGGACGTAAGGTCGCCAACACCTCCCGACCAGCTGAGTAAACAGTCAGCTGGTCGGATGTTCCCAGCGCGGTTTCTGTCAGGCACACTGCCGGTGCAAACGGTGCAACTTTGGACGGTCCAAATGCAACAAGCAAATCTCCTCCGTACAGTAACGCAGACAACACCGGCGCCAACACGTGTCACCATCATCGCCGGATTAATTGTTATAAAGATACAATCAGATAAGACGTTCAGTATTTATAGCTTTACGGTCCAGGCTGGCTGGCTGATTCCAGGCTGAACGCCATGCTAAGCTAACAGCTTGGTTCTGTGGTGAGTATTTCTGCACCGGGGCAGCTGTCTCTGCAGGGATTAAACGGTCAGATCCCTCAGGGTCTCACTGCTCTTGTTTCAATCCCAGCAGCTCATCCTGCGCTTTGTCTTTTCCACCAGGAACAAAGTCCGCTGACACCATGTCCGACACCGAGGAAGTGTGAGTGATTCCCGCCCGTTTCCGTCCTTCCTCACGCTCAACCACACAGCTGAGCGTGCGTGTCTGAATCATGTCTTCTCTTTCACATTTCAGGGATCATCTCAGGGGTAAGTGACAGACATGCAGTTCATTCGTTTTTTTAATCAAATGACATAAACTATGACCCCCAGGAGCTCGCCAGTGAATTAAATCAAAGGTTACACAAATAGCAGCCTGAAACTGGGGGCTAGTTATGTTAGCATCCATTTGCTTTGACACAGCTTCTTGTTTTTATTATATCTATTTTATCTTTTGACTGTAATAGTTGCTTACAGAAATCATGTATGTATGTTTTTTGGTTTGTTCGTTTTTGCCTGCGTAGTAAATGTTATCTAAATGTCACTCTGACGTCTGTTTCTGTGGTCCTTATGCCTTGTTTTTGTTTTTCTCCCCAAACACAAAGAGGAAGAAGGTAAAAGCAACTGAACCGATTCGACGTTCGATATTCAGGACTTTTCTCCGCTGCATTAGTTTGTCAGCTGCCTGATATCACTCTTAATTTGAACTGTTTGACACTGACGTGCGCTCACGGAGCAGGTTCAGTGCTCGTACCCTCGCTTTCAGGCTGATCGGACAGTTTTGTCAGTAGTTCAGGCGTAACCGACGTGCACCTGTGCGTCAAACCCCTCCAGGTTAAGAGTGAGTTTATCTGAGTGATGGTTTTGATCACATGATTGAGAAAAGAACTTTTCTCTGCATGTGAAACTCTGACCCTGTCGTCACATCTGTGCAACCGTCTTTGGCCTCGTTCAAACAACGGCCATTTGGAACAGTTAAGGTGGTAAACTAGCGCCACGGCCTAACATCCCTGAAACTGAGGACAGATACCCATAAGGAGCGCAGATAGTCTGCATTTAACCCTTTCATGACAGCAGCTCTTTCTCTTGAACGTGTGGTTGCGTTGCCATGGATACCTAAAAGACAACACACTGGTCGATACGCGACACTGATACAGAACATCTGCTCTTCCAGTAGTTTTCCACCTTAAAGTTTCAACATGGCTTCTGTGTGAAAGGTCAGGTGACTTCCTCTCACCATCATGTGTTTTTTTTCTCTCTCTCCAGCAGCTCTGTCCATCGCTCACCCATCCATCCACTCATTCTAAAGTAACGTCTCTCACTTTTGGTTTCTAATGGCTCTGTCATGTCTGTGGTCTTCATTAACGGCCTTCTCCAACACACACGGCGGTTTGGTGCATGACGCGTGCCCGTAGACCAGGAGGAGCTAGTAGAAGTAGAAGTAGCCCCTGAGGCGGAGGCCCAGGTAGAAGCAGAGCCAGAGGTAGAGCCCGAACCAGAGGCAGAACCTGAACCAGAGGCAGAGCCAGAAGCAGAGCCAGAAGCAGAAGCAGAACCTGAGCCGGTTCATGAGGAGGAAGGTAGGTGGCACGGCCAGTCCGTTCACCGTTCTCCTGCAGGTCCTCCCAAAGGAGAGTTAGACTCCAACATCCGGCCAGTCAGACCCCTGGCGATTAGACCCGTTAACAGTCCCCGGCCCCGCACTTAAGGTTACCATGACAACTTGCTGAGCTATAACAAAAAATGTGATTTTTAACGGGACCTGTCAGCTTAAAAACAGATGTATAAAATTAATATATTAAATACATAGAAGAGGCATAATAAGAGATTGTAATATCCCAGTAGTGGTTATCCAGTTTATAAAACAATTAATTTATCAAGGTAATTTATCAAGTAGCAGCAAATCCCGCAATGACATGATATACATATAAAAAATGAACTTTTAAATTCTATGTAGAATTAAATGTTTCCTCTTTTGTCCCCAGCAAAGGTAAATAAAGGTAAAAATTTAAAACTGTTTGAGGTGGGCTAATGTGAGCTGGAGACGAAGCTCATGAAGCCCGTCCTCATGTTATCTGCTGCTCCTACGCTGAGAGAATTCCTGCTTCGATATTCCCGTACGGGATCATTCCGTGCGCTTCCTGATCGTCAGGCACCCGGTAGACTTTTGCTGTGAATCAACAATCACACTTGTTTTCTGGATGGCATGACACCGCCTGCGTGTGGCGCCGTAGTTGGTCACATCACTCGCTGTTAGCGGACGTGCAACCACGACACGGTGTCGCCAGCGTTATCGCTGTGTCTGTATGTGTGTATATATTTGTACATTATCCGTGCTGCATATGAATGTCGAAAGGGAAAAGAAGGAAATGCTGCTGCCTTTTCCATGAACAAATTACCCACAAGCATCCAGCCACCATCCGTAATCCCATCACATTTGGCTGTAAAACACTTTTATCTTCCATTTTGTCAACAGAGAGGATGATGGGTAATTTCAGTCATGTGAAAGCTGTTTCTTTGCCTCTTTCAGTCCATATTGAGCTTCTTTCTCTCTGTGTATAGATGAGGAGTGAGACCTGCAAACTGCTCTCAAACATTTACGTTGGGGTGTTGTGATTGGACAAAAAAACGGATCATGTTGGATGTTCAAAAATCTGACGGATGCAGTCTGAGTCAGGCAGGGAATCGCTGCGGAAGTCCCAGGTTTCGGCAGCGACTCGCTGACCTCGTGCTTACCGCAGGACGATTTCCAGGCTTTTACCGGGGTGGAAAGGCCAGCGGGAATTGTCCCGGCGGTAAACATCAGCTCGGCGAGAAGATGTCTGCAGACGCGACCTGGTACTTCAGCAGCGACTCTGTTCAGAACCCAAATCCCCCCCCAATGTGGTAAATGTGCTGCTGTGCTCCGTAAAGAGGACAGGAACAGGCGTCCCAGTCCTTCCACTAATGATTCTGTTCTGCTCTTGCTTTGGACGCTTGCTGCATGCAGACGCCTATGAAGAGGAAGGTATGTCGACTGGATTTCTTCTCTCCTGACCTGCTTTCTCTGTGTGCGTTTGTTCCTTGCGCCGCTCTCTCTGGAGGGAAAGGCAGCGTTCCGCGCGTTAGCTTTGAGTCTCAGGCAGAGGCGGCAGCCTGGCAGATGCGGACCCCCCTGCTCATCTCTGCTTCTTCTCTTTTTTTGCATGAATGTGTCCTGCCAGGTGACGAGGGAGATCAAGATGGTAGTTTGTATTTCCTGCCGCGTCGCTGTTGCCTGCGTTTTTCCTCCTGTTTTATGTTTTAGTGTGAGGGCCCCATGAAAATAAAAGCATTTAAAAGAGCAACCTAATCCCGGTGGTGGTAATCTGCTGTATATGGTAATCGTTCCCACTCTCCTCGTACATGAATTAACAGTAATTCCACCCTGAAACCTGCCGTGAAACGTGTGCCATGGAGTTGCTGGAAGTGTTAGATTGATAAATAACTGATATCACACAGCAGACTGCTGCTGAGCCAAACTCCTGCTGTTACACCTTTAGGTTTACACACTAATGTAGGAGCCATTAACCAGCAGACAGATGGGATAACGCTGCTACTTACAGCACTACAGCGAGTGGTTAACCTGGAATCATAAACTGTGTTGGTGGAGGTGTGACGCGTCCTGCAGCCCCCAGACATATAAACCCTTCCACGTGGAAACCCTGCCCCCCCATTAACCTGCAGACTATCAGCCTATTTGTCCTTGGCTGTTTTCAGCCTCTAACAGTCTTTCTCTCTTCTTTTTGCCTCTTCTTGGATGCTGAAAACAGAAGAAAAGCCAAAGTTCAAGTGAGTGTTTCAGGTTGTTTTTTTTTTGTTTGTTTTATTTGACATTTCTGGCATCTTTATGTTGATGTGATGGATTCCTTGGACAGGCCAACGGCTCCCAAGATCCCAGAGGGGGAGAAAGTGGACTTTGACGTAAGTTGAACTGCAACTCGTAATAACTGACCTCTGCAGCGTCCAGGTCAGACCCGATACAGTTTACGAGGCAAGACTGTGTCAGCGATGATAATTTAATAATAATAATAATAAATAGCAGCTAACACGTGGAGGGACATGCTGTCTCAAACTGAAGCTTTATTGTGTCTTCAGACTTGTTTGCAGTTAGGATTGAGGTGTAAATAACATAGGAAAGTGTTCTGTGTGTCTGACTGTGACAGGACATCCAGAAGAAACGCCAAAACAAAGACCTGATCGAGCTGCAGTCCCTCATCGATGCCCACTTTGAGTGCAGGAAGAAGGAAGAAGAGGAGCTCATCGCACTCAAAGAAAGAATTGTGAGATTTTAGCAGTCATGAAATCCAACTTTCACTTAGTTTGCGTTCGGTTTGCTTACAGTAACCTTCAGGGGCAAATCATGACCTCTCCCCAAAACCGATGGCACGTGTTCAGAATCCAGAACGTGTGTTTTGCCTCCTCGGTTCATCTCCGTGTGTTTGGTTTTCAGGAGAAGCGTCGGGCTGAAAGAGCCGAGCAGCAGAGGATTCGTGCTGAGAGGGACAAGGAGCGACAGGCCAGGCGCGAGGTAGGACACCCCACGGCAGGTTAGCGGCTCATTCACACATTTATAAATGCATCAGTTATTGTTGGTAGTCTGGTGGCAAAGGGACATTATGCTGACTATCATGCAGGAGACTTTGTTGTCCTTCTACAAGGGTCTGGTTCATACAGCAAATGTATTTTCCCATTGATGATTAGCATGCATGCTAACCTGTTAGCTGCACTGAAATTCCGTTTTTTTCTTTCTGTTTTTAAGAAGAACTACTCCTAGTTTGACCTGCCACGTCCTCCTCGTAAATATGTCACATCAGTATCGATGTTCTTTCCTTACATTAGTTTCCCTTTTCAGTGTTTCCTGTTTTGTTTTGTTTTTTTTTTTTAGTTAGGACCGTTTCAGGTTAGCGTTGACGGAAGATCCTTTGACAGTTGTCGCTTTGATTGGTTTTAATTGGTTAATTTCGAGAGAGAGGCGTCACATGCTGCCACGCCTCCGTCTCGTGGTGGTGGGGGAATCACACATCGGTGCTGCGTTCAAATTACGACAAACAACAGAAATATTATTATTATTATTTTAAATTAAAGGAGGGTTGATGTCAAAGCATTCTGATCCTCGGTGGTTTTTATTTATTTCTTTATTGATTGATTTTTTTTTTTTAATTTCCAGGCTGAGAGGCTGAGAAAGGAGGAGGCTGATGCCCACCGGAAGGCTGAGGATGAAGCCAAGAAGAAGATCGCGCTCAGCAACATGGGCTCAGGCTACAGCAGCATCCTGCAGAGGGTCAGTTTTTAACAAGTCCTCCTTTTTGTTGTTGTTGTTGTTGTTGTGCAGCCTGGAGTTTGTGGCAATACAGCACTGTAATCATGGTTTTGTTGAAATGTTTTAGGCTGAACAGAAGAGAGGCAAAAGGCTGACTGAAAGAGAAAAGAAGAAGAAGATTATGGCCGACAGGGTCAAACCCCTGAACGTCGACAATTTAAGTGACGACAAACTGAGGTGGAATATCTATGGAGACTGAAGATGCTAATAAATTACATGCATGTAAACGACTGTAGGGAAAATTAACACGGAAGTGAAAATCCACTTTTTCTAGTCATCGCTAATGGAAGTTAATTTTTTGCTACCGGTAAGATTTGGCTGATGGTTTGTCTTTGTACAGGGAGACAGCGAAAGAGCTGTGGGAGTTGCTTTACAACCTGGAGGAGATTAAATTTGACCACTGCGAGAAGCTCAAAAGGCAGAGATATGAGGTCAGCGGGGAGAGACGGAGGCAGCTTCAGCTGCGAAGATTTACGAATATTCTGCTTCAACGTGATTCTGACACAATATTTGATTTTATTAGGTCATTTCTCTTAGAAACCGCATCGATGAGCTGCAGAAACAGTAAGTACATACAAACCAAGTGGAGAACTAATAACAATTAACAATAGTTAAAATAAATTAATATTTATATAGATTACTTTAATTGATTAAAAAAATAAATTTTAAAATATGTAAAACAAAAATATAATAAAAATACCAAAAAAATCTGAAAAATGAGAAAAAACTAAAATATAAAGTTTAAAAAATGAAAAGAAAAAATAATTTTAGAAAAATTGAAAATTTACAAAAAAATTGAAGCTAAACATTAAAAAAATATTTTTTCAATCAAAAATTACAATATATATCTAAATTAATAAAATGTGTGAAAAACGAAAAAAGAATTTTAGAAAAATAGAATAGAAATTGGACAAATGTACAAAAAATGAAATTTTTACAAAAAGGATTAGCAAATAAGGAAACATAAAAAAAAAGTAATAAAATGAGCAAAATACAATGCATAAAAATGAAAAAACAAAAGATTTTAGGAAATAGTAAATGAAAAATTATATTTTGAAAATGAAAACAAAAATGAAAATATCCAAAATATAATAAATATCCAAAGTTGGATCTCTCTGTGTACAACTGGACTGAAAGGTTTCCTTGAAGACGTTTCGCCCTCTCTCCAGAAGGCTTCTTCAGTTCTAAGCTTGCTGGGGGCAGAGCTTGAAAATATAGCCCCTGTGGACCATCAGCATGTTAATGACCCAGGTGGTCACCTGAGAGTCGCTAACGACTCCTTACAGTCCAGTTGCACACAGAGAGATCTAACTTTGGATACCTATGACCTGGATGAGTGAGAATCTACACAGACAACATAATAAATATTTTTTTTAAAACTCGAAACAATGACAAAAATATAACTAAATAAAAAACGTAAAAACTAAAGAGAATTTTAGAAATATTGAATGAAAAATATGAAAAAAATAACAAATGAAAAATAAACATTATTTTCAACATTTTATTAAAATGACAAAAATAAGAAATTAACGAATAAATTACTAAAAAATTATAATAAAACCTTTAGGTTTTAACCCGTTTTAAGTTGTAAACCTGTTAGTGGCCACTAGAGGGCGACGTGTCTGTAAAACATGGCTCCCGTATAGGCGTCATGGTCATGTGACAGATGTGGCGTCGCTCTTTGCGCTTTGCAGCAGCAAGAAAGGAGCTGCCTCCCGCCGCAGGAAGTGAGAGGCTCCTGGGTGATGCTCAGGCCGGAATGGAGGCGCGTCCCCACCGTCACAGCCGCGGCTCAGGGACCGTTGAGCAAGGCACAGGCCACCGCATCAGTCGCCTGTGTGAATCTCGTGGTTATAAAAAAACAAACAAACAAACAACGTCAGCCTCTGTTTGTGTAATAAACCCTGAACATTAAAGAACTGAAGGCCTGAATTGTTAATCTGCGTCATCGTCTGTGTCTCAGTTTGACCGATCTTTGAGTTTTGAAGAACAAAAGTCTAACGCAACAAATATAATTCGACACTCGATTTCTTTTATTAATATGAATATATTATTATATATTCTTAATTGTTTGATTCGGTTTCCTTTTATGCAGTTCATCAAATAAATGTAGCCTAAGACAACAAATAAAAATAACTGAAAATTGGTCATCATATTTTCTTAAGTGACTTCTTGTTCTCGTTTTATAGAAACAATTCTAACAATTTATGCGGGTTAAAGTATTAGTATTTTACGGTAATTCCAGGGTCAAGTATATGATGATGAGTCAAAGGTAAAACTCCTGACATTTGTCATCTGCAGCGCTGAATTCTTTCATAGTCTGTCACTGTGTTATTTTAAACACGCAATCTTACTTGTTTTTAATTATTGCGATAACAACAAATCGATAATGATTACTACTGAAGGCCGGAAATACCCTCAGCTAACGAGTTAATCGCGTCTCAAGCGCCTCCCCTCTAATAGGTTATCCTTTTTTTAAAAAATAACAGATGGCTCATCGGTTTGTTTTCCTTAAATAATTTTACATGAGACGTTTAAATGGATAATTTATGAGTTTATATTTAAAACAGTCCTTAGCTGATGCTGACGCGCGCCTTTCCCGACATATTCCGAGCGCAGTATTCCAAAAATACCCCCCACCTGTTAAACCAGTGATTCTTACCCGCAGTCCTGTGGCAGCGGGGTCAAAAGTCAACATATTATTGCAGGATCGCGTTTCATAACCACGCGCACGCGGCAGTAGCGTGCGCGTCGTCATCGGAAAAGATTCGCGCTCTTAAATTTGGCAAACGCAGATTGGGTCAATTGCGGGATTAAATTCAGTTCATAATATAAATATTCATTTATTAAAATATCATTCACTCATAAATACAAACATATGACGCAACAAAGCCAGCATCCGCGAGACAGTGGCTTATTTACAGGTGTAGAAAATGGTCCTCGGTTGTGTCTCCTGTGAGGAAGCTGGACTCGGACTTCAGCTTTTATCAGTTCTTTTGGAAACAAAAAACAAAAAACAAAAACAACAGTCAGTTCAGAGCCGCTAGTAGGTCCCTGCAGGGCTGCTCTGAGGTGATCCGGGGCCCCGGGGGACCACGCTGTCCCCCATGGGGGCCCCCACTGTCGGGTCTGTGCTGATCCGCTCCACGATGCTGGACAAACATTCCAAACTGGAAACCAGACACTGTTTACTACTGGAATCTGTGATGAAAGAGGGAAAAATAGATGTTTGAAATCATGGATTTATGTTCAATCTTGTTTCTAAATAAATTGTTTTGTTTGGTTCATTAATTAGTGACAGAACTGACAGCAGTAAAAGAAAAACCTTTCAGATTTAACGCAAAGAAAAACCGATCATCATAAATGAACTATCACGCACTAAGTTTGTCAAACATTCGGTATATTTTTACGACCTAAATTCATCGCATCACACAGAAGAGGGACTGGAACTGACCGCCTGTCGTCTGGACCGTTTTCTTTGATCTGCTCGTTTCGGTGGAGGTCAAACACGGAGAAACAAAATCCATCTGAGGGGGAAACAAATATCACTTTGATGAGATTGGGGAGAAAAAAAGGTAACATTTCCGACATTTCCAGGCTTCAAGATCGATGCGACCTGAGGAAGATCAGAGAAGTGCTAAATATTGGAATTATCCCTTTGAATTCTCATTTCCAGTTCTCATCCATATCAAACTTTACTTTTACGTTTTACTGACCCGTTTTGGTGGTTTTAACAGAAAAACATGTTCACGTGTGAATTTTCCCGACTTTCTATCAGCAACAGCTTCAGTTGAATCTCCATCGCCGAGGCTGGGCGGAGCCACTGCAGCCAAAAATAAAGACGCCCCCACATTCCAGAGCTGTGAGCGCTCAGCTGTTCCCGGACTCACCGCGCCGCCGTCCGAGCAGTTGGATCGCGGGCTGGAGGCGTCTGAATCGGCGCCGTAGGGTTCCAGCGGAGGGTAGAAGCTCTGCTCTTGACCCGACGTCCTCAGCAGCGCCTGCAGGGACTCGATGTAGCTGATGGCGTTACGCAGGATCTCCACCTTGGCGAGCCGCTGGTTGGGGTTGGAGGCGGTGCATCGCTTCAGCGTCTCAAAGGCGTCGTTGACTTTGCTCAGCCGCCGCCGCTCCCGCATGGTGGCCGCCTTCCGCCGGTCCGCGTGGGTCGTCTTCCGCTTGCAGGCCTTGCAGGCCCAGAGCAGGCATCGTCCCGCCTGGTGGAGGCCCCCCGGCGCCCTCACGTGCTCCTCCACCGCCGCCTCCTCCTCCAGCTCCTCCTCTGCACTGGGAACGTGGTGATGGAGGTGCTGGTGGCCTTCTGCTTTCAGCAGGAGGCGAGCGTCCAGGTCATCGAAGAAGTTCAGGTCTCGGCTGCTGAAGCAGGGGTCATCGTAGAGGTCGTCGGCCGAGAGAGGGAACACCAGCTCGGACAGATCCATCGGATGAAGAAGGGCTGTGGAAGAGGAGGAGGAGGAAGACTCCCTGGAACCTTCCTGCGGTCACCGACACGAGTCCAGACAGTCCTGAAGGGCAACAACAGCGATAACAGGAGCAGAAGCGTTAAACTCTGGAAAGGCTGCGTCAGCTGATCAGAGCGACACGCTCGAGGCCTCAGACGGCTTTTAAAGGGACAATCTGTGGAAGCGCAGCTCGCCTCCGGCTTTATGAAGGAGTCAGAGCGTGGGCGCGGCCAAGTTCTGAGCAACCAATGATCAGAGGGGTGTGTGTCTGCGTGCGTGTGTGTGTGTGTGTGTGTGTGTGTGTGTCAGGGTCACTGAGGTGAACTCAAAATGAAAGCAATAAAAAAGCAATTTAGCAACCTTTAAAATCATTTAACCTGTAAAACACAAATGCTGCATTAAGACTTAAAACGACTTCAAACACACACACACACACACACATTTTGACTATGCAAATGTCTTTTTTTCATTCTGGAGTTTTGATATAAAAATAGTCAAATTCCACTCTGATGCCACCCTTCAAGAAATCCTTATTCATTGTGTAAAATTACCTTATGACTACATGACATTTTTATTTTTGCCTTTAGCAGTTAAGTAGTTTGATCTGATATATGCATCCGATTTGCTTTCTATTATTTTTTCCATTTTTTGGGTTCACTTCAAACAGCAGAAATGGGCTTTCTGGTGTGACGGCTGCGATTTCTTCGATTTTCACACTTAAAAAAGTGAGGTTAAAACCCCTGAAATATCTGTCAAAGATCTTCATTCATCACTCAGTAGAAGTTTGATTATAAGGTCTTTTTTTTTCTTTTAGGTCTGTGAGAAGGTCAGAGTTGAAGTGTCAGAAACTGTGGGAGCGTGGACGAGAACGGCGAGCTCTTCAGTCTGACGTCCTGCTGAGCCGCTCGTTACGTCACAGTTGTCCCAGCTCTGATGTGATCGGGACGAACCTCCACCCCTGTGTGTGTGTGTGTGTGTGTGTGTGTGTGATTTCCCACAGCACACTGATTCTGTGTGTATTTAAAATGTTGTGTATTTACATGTGTAAATATGAACCGCCTTGTTTGACAATAAAAGGTGATCATTTTGTAACTTTAACAAGTCACAATTAAACGACTTGGTTGGCGGTCGTTAGCCTACAGAACGAGCTTGCAGTACTTTTAACAACTCCTGTGAGGAACCTGAGGTAGGCGTGATGCAAGCTGGGGCGTATTTCCACATGTATGTATGTGCGAGCGTGTTAGCTGTGCGTGTTAGCCGTCAACGTGAGCGTTTTCGCAGCCTCTGTGATGTGGGGCGCAGCGAGCCTGCGTTAAATTTAGCAGCTCGTGAAATCAAAGCCGGGTGGCCTTCTGAGAGCGGGATCATGGTGGGCTCCACGCCCAGAAGCTCTCACATTCAACCTGAGAGCACAACTCCGTCCAATTCTGCTCCGCTAGCAGGATTAGTACAGCTAAAGGTAACAGTTTGGACCAGTTTATGCTAGAAAGTCTCCATAAGACACCTGATCCAGGTGTGTTTGTGTTGTGTTGTGGGCTCAATGTTTCTCCTCCACTCCCACGACAGAACACACCCGTGGAAACCAAACTCCTGGAAAGTTCTGCTAAGAGCTCATTTTCTGGTGCCTCTGAAATTCAGGTTCTTGGACGAGTTCCGGGGCTTCAGGAAGGTTCCCGCCAAGCTTTCCTCTGCGCTTTCCGAAGGCAGCTGACGCTTGCGTTGGTTGCTGGTGTTGGTTCATCTACCCAGAATATCCTCAGGTCGCCCATGAGTAGCAGGATAGTTCAGACCCGAGTCTGAGGTAGGGGCTAAATTAGGGTTTCATAGAAATAAAAGTAGGTCAAGAGGCTTCTTCGGTTCCTTTGAATCCCATCCTTCTCTTGGATCAGAGGTGGGACATCCACAAGGAGGTCCATCTGACCTGCGTCTGCACCTCGACCGAGATCTTCCTGGATTCCTGAGGGAAGAGACCAGGAAGGGGGCGCTACTGGCACACGTAGCTCCAGAGGAGAACTGTGGACCGAAAACGAGGTTCAGCCCAGGAAGGATTTTTGTTTCTCTTTATTCTCTCTGTCCTGTCTCCCTCTTCTTCTCCTCCTTTATCCAGCTGACTTCCAGCAGGATGGCTCCTCCTTGGAAGCCGGGTCCTGCTCAAGGGGTCTCCCTGTTAAAAGGGAGTGTTTCCTTGCCACTGTGCTCACCTGGGGGTTCTGGTCTGGGTTTCTGCCTCTGTAAAGCACCTACAGACAACTTTATTGTAAAAGGCGCCATAGAAATAAAACTGAACGAGCAGAAGGTCAAATCCAGGAGCCCAGGTTGACCAGGTTGGCTGTAACCGTGGAAATGGATCCACACCGGCCGAAGAACCCGGGAACCTGGAAAGCTGAATAATGAATAACTGAGTGCTAAACGCTGGTTTCCCGCTGGTGGAACCATCGTCTGCAGCTTACAGTCTTTCTTTCTGGTGACTGTGACTCATCCTCAGCCATCATGTACTTATGAGTGATGATGCCTGGAAACACTCCTCCTCCTCCTCCTCCTCCTCCCGACTTCAAACCTCGACTTCCTCCTTGTGGCGCGTGACCTCCGTCCCGTCAGCAGAAGATATCGGAGCTTTAGTCACTGAAGGATGTCTTGGTGTAACAGTGAAATCTCCATGGTGCTTTCCATGGAAACCCTCAGCGAGGCTCCATCTTCCTGTTCCTCCACCTTGAATGTTCTCAGGCAGG
Organism: Pao palembangensis; assembly: GCA_015343265.1. Classification (NCBI taxonomy): domain Eukaryota; kingdom Metazoa; phylum Chordata; class Actinopteri; order Tetraodontiformes; family Tetraodontidae; genus Pao; species Pao palembangensis. The sequence goes on from CM027081.1 coordinate 1,088,707, forward strand.
AAATCTGAGGGAGAGATCTTCCTCCTGGAAGCAGATTAATGTTCATTTTTACATCCACAAACATCTCGTGCCGTCCTCGCGGCGTCACTTGGATCAGAAACACCCCGTTCTTACCGTGTTCCTGACTGGTCACCAGCAGCGAACCTTCAGAACCGCCGGGTTTGCTCAGATCTCCGCTTTATGGATCATCATCTCAGTTCCTGTGGATCTTCTCCCATCAGGTGCTTCTGTTGTTCTTCCCCATCAGAACAAACAAGCAGTAAATCTGGGTCCCCGTCAGCTGTCGGCGGCGTCATCATCAAAGCTCAAACGAGGAAACCATGATGTGCAGCGGGCAGACGCGCCAGGTCCTGGATGTGGATTCCAGATGGGCCCCCCCTCCTCGCTTTTACTGCTCCTGCTAACAGTCAAAGCAAACTGGGCTCGTCTGCTTTACGACTCGGGCTTTCTCGCTGTGGCTGACTCCTCTTCCTCTAAGCAGCCTCTGATCCGGGCCTGGAAGAACCTGGAGCAGGCCCACTGACCTGACCTCTGACCGTGTGAACGTGGAGGATGAAGGTCTTTGTTCTCCTGTCTTCTGCATTGCTGGTCAACCTAAACCGGTCAGATGTTTGGAGGGTTTGAACCTTTTGTTTCTCAGACTCTTCCTCCATCTTTGACATATCGGATGACCTGACGCTTTTGGTTTTCTTTTTCTAAACACGTGTGAGACGTCTTGAGTGTGACCGCCGCAGACAGGTGGTCGCCACGGGGATTTTCACTCACGCCCAGATCAATCGGAGGTTCTTCAGAGATGCGGACATCGGCGTTCAGCTGCTGTCCTCTTTGACGTAGAGGGGGCGGAGCCTGACAGGTGTACAGCCACCGACGGTGAGTTACTGCTTCCTGTTTCATGGCGAGGTGGTCGACCTCTGGGCGCGCCGTGATTGGCCGTGACGAACCGTGACGATGGGATCTCAGCGCCCTGCTGGGAAACACAAACACGACTGACTCCCCGATGTTTTATAGACACTGTTGCTACGACGACGGGGTGGCAAGAAGAACATAGTTGTGCAGACTGAAACACGCAAATAGAAATGACGCGAACCGATGACCTTAGACCTTCAGAATCATTCAGAAACATCACTCCTGACTCCTCGCTGTCAAAAATCCCTTAAAAATCCCCAAATGTTATGAAACAGCGATGAACTTTTGACTCAGGCTGACGGAAGTCAGACTTACAAAAACTAAAGAAACGAGAGTCGTCAGGGTGATGAAAGAAAAGAGGCCCAAAATGAACGGAGAGAAAAACGCTGCTCCAGAACGAAGCGAAAGCCGAGTTTTCTGCATGATCCGAACAGCTCCAGACGGCTGGTTGAAGGTTCAGACTTGGTTTTAGGGATTGGGATTAGGATTGGGTTTAAGATTTGGGCTGGGGAAGGCCTCATGTCAGCAAGAGTCCTCAAAAAGATAGGAAAAAGAATGCGTGTGAGCATGAGGTGGCTGTTCTTCTACAGACTGCGTGTGTGTGTGTGTGTGTGTGTGTGTGTGTGTGTGAGTGTGTGTGTGTGTGTGTGTGTGTGTGTCTTCCTGGACCTCTGAGCGTCCCTCTGAAGAGCACGTTCCTGGTTGGGTCTTGAGAACAGATCAGGTCCGCCTCGATCGCCCTCGCAGGGGTCAGAGACCTGCTCTCTCTCTCTCTCAGCTCCTGCTGTGATGATGTCACAGGGTCACTTCCTGTACAGGAGGACAAATGTCCAGCTCGCTGTCCCAAGACGTCACCTGACGGCCGGGGTCTGGCGCGGTCGTCAGCTGCCTCTGACGTCAGGATGTTTTTTTTAACTCCTCCTGAGATCAAAGACGCGGTGACAAAAGGCGGGATTAAAGAGGACCTGGGCAGGAAGTGCGTCATAATCCCGGTCAGGCGTGAGCGCCTGATGAAAGTCTGGCGAGGAAAAGCAGCGAGTTAACGTTCACTCAGGTTTATGTTGATGCTAACGTATATTTGTACGTGTCAGTGCGCGTGTGTGTGTGTGTGTGTGTGTGTGTGTGTGTGTGTGTTCACAGCTGTTAGCAGCCTGTCAGGCTGACAGAGTTCACTCTGAACCTTCACCCATGATGCATTTCTGTTTCGCCGACTCATCAGGCTGTTAACAGTCAGACGCACCAACCAAACGACCTCATCAGCGACCAAACGACCTCATCAGTGACATCACACGGTGGTGAGTTACCGCAGATGGAGCTACCTCCATCTGCTAAAGACGTAGGAGACCCCCCAGCTACTGGACTGGTTCCACTGGGACAGAGAGGGGAAATGACTGGTCGTACTGGCTGTTGGTGTTTCTATTTTTCTCGTTTTGTCAGGAGCGAACGCCCGTCCCTGATGTCACGGTCTCCTTGGTTACTGGCGAGCTGTGGTGTCACGCTGCTATAATTTCACACTACTTACGCAGGCGAAGCACTTGCCGCCGTCCAGCCAACCAGGCCCCCCCCCGGTGGTGGAAACGTGAGCCGAGGCCAACTGAGCAGCGCCGCTTGGAAATTCAGGGAACGAAAAATTCCCTGTCCCTCCAGGCCGGACGGAGGAGAGAAGACAGGCAGAATTAACCCCGAGGTGGCGAAAGACGAGGACATGAGCTCATGGAGTCAAACGTGGACCCCCCCGACCTTGAGTGAATCCTCAAAGAGGGTCAGGAAATCACGGCTGGGGTTTCTGGTGGCCCAGCTCGGTTTGGCGTCACGCTGGGTGACGTCGGCGAGGCTCCGGGCCTGAGGTCCAGCAGGGTGGGCATCAGAGGGCCACCGGAGCACAAACACGACCGGGACCGCGGACAGCTGGTGGGCTAAAACAAGCCCCTCCCCCTTTACGTCTCAGGTAGAACCGGGACAATTCCGAGCATGTTTGAGCACAAGAAACACCGGAAATGGAAAAGTAATCCATCAATAATCAGGAAAATGTGGCCGGACTTTTTGTTTTTTTTCCTGATCGTGACCAAACTCTTCCTGCCGGAGCTGCTCGCCTGCCGCTGGAGGTCCGGGTTAAGTCCGCTGAAAACCTGCGGATTTTGCGCGCCGGTATCGCTTTTCCGTCTGGCCGCGCCGGCGCGACGCTCCGCCGGCGGTGCGAGCAGCTTTTGAGCCGCCTCTGAAAATCCTCCCACATCTGGTTTAGCAGTTGATCGATACGGGACACCGACAGGCTGAGATTAAAGAAACTGCTTTAATGGGGCCTCAAATGTTGCTGTCGCACATCTGTTCACACCCGGGGGCTGGGGGGGCGGGCGGGGGTCCACGGAACGCTGCGTTTAAGGCAACAGACGCAATAAAAGGCATTTGTAAATCACCGAAACCTTAAAAATACATTTAAAACAGACTTTTTTTCCCACCTGCTACCGTGGCAGCAGGTTAGGGTTAATTAAGGGCCTAAAGCAGGTCCGCGGATTCAAACCAGCGACCTCGGACGCATCGCCGCATTTATTGTGAAAGTGGCAGCTGAAGGAGGTCTTGTGCAGAGGAATGTTGTGATGTAACCACTTCCTCTTTGCGGACCAGAACAAAGCCGGTTTGGCGTCGGTGACGTCATCTGGAGCCGGATCAGCTGACAGAACCCACCGCGTTGGAATTTTTGGGTGAAATATTTATTGAATTGAATGAAATGTACAGTCGTATGTTACAGCTCCCCTTAATCTGGATTAATCTGGTGACAAACCTGCTCTCCCACACCAGGAATCGGTGTGAACAAAGTTTTCCCTCCTCTTTCTTTCCGTTTGTTCTCCAGCCGGACTGACTGAACGAGTTGTGCTCTACCAAACTCCAATAAATAAATAAAGTGCTCAAAACACCGCTGGTCATGCTCAGGTAATGCACTAATGCTGATTATATCACATAATCCCCATCTTTTTGTGTTTTTCTAGGAGTGAAACATCTAACAACGTAATTATGTTTTAAATGTAGGGAATGGTTATGTACAAGGGACTGGGGCATTATGGGTAGTCAAGTGAAAACAGAAATTCTGCAAGAAAAAAAACAACAAAAATAAATCTCCACAAAAAATAATAAAAAGAATAAATTGATTTTTTTTTCCATCACCGTAACGCTGCCATTTGGCGTTGTAGTAACGTCTTACTGCCAGCAGAGGGCACCTAGAGCTCAGCCTGTGTCTACGTGCGTGTCTGCGCGTATGCACGTTCAGGACCACTGGCAGGAACAGTCGGTGGGCTCCTGGATGCTGTAGCTGACCCAGGTGGAGTTGCTGCTGCAGTAGAGCTGCACGGAGCGCCGCTGCAGGCCCGTCTCCCGGCAGCACTTGCAAAAGCGAGCGTACGTGTTGATGTTGTAGTTGTAGATGCTGGCAGATGGACACCTCCCGTCACACGACACGATGTTCACCTGCAGGATGCAGGCGGGGCGGTGGAGCATGAATGAATCTGGCTTAATCTGGGTTTAAATTCCTGCCGGCGCATGGCATGGCCACGACCACGACCACGACCACGACCAACGTACCGGCCTGTTGCTGCGACAGTCGTTCTTCCTGATGGTCATCCTCACCGTCACCTTCTGACACGACTTCCCGTCTTCTTTACCTGTTTGCGTGAAGACAGATTGAATGAGGGGGAACAGCGATAACTGCAGACGTGTCAGACAAGGATGCGAGCTGCTGCTGCAGAGGAGCAGGAAGAAGAGGAGGAAGAAGAAGATGAAGATGAGAACGTGGTAAACGACTGTCAAGGGAGAACCGGCAGTGCTGGAAGGGTTAACAGCTCGAATAAATGAGCTGTAGATGTTCAGGTGAAAGGTCACGACCGACAGCTGAGCTCTGCTTCCAATTTTACGCATGGAAACTTGACACTCGGCATGGCGGCCATCTCCAATCCACGGGTTTCAACTACCACTCTGTCATTATTCCAGATTAAAACATCCCAGACTTGAGAAACTCAACTAGCCCTTCTCAAATTGTTCTACTTTAAGATGGCCGCTGCCGTTAGCGTGCTAATAAACTGTAAGGATGTCGGGCTTTCTAGCTCGTTGAGGGTGAGGTGACAGAGAACCTGTGTGGCCTCCGCCGGGCAACGTGACAGGATTTAGAAGCTACACCAGGCTGGTGTCAAATGATCTGAAGCTAAATGACCTTCATCACCATCCCAAACGTCTGTGTAAGCAGGTGTGACACAGCAACAGCAAATGCTGGAAATGTCTAGAATCTTTCGCCACCGCTAACAGGAATAAAGAGACGATCGGCTCATGCATGCATCCAGAAGACTCGATCTGGAATAAAACACTAAAAACAAGAAATACAAAGCTGCCCTGTGTAGCTCCACTGTGGCTCATTTCTAATTAAAAGTTCATCTTGATTTCCTGCTTCTGTCTGGATATTTGAGGGCTAAACGCTACACAAAGCAGCTTCATTTCCACCCGACAGCTCCCCCTAGCGGCCCAGGGCGGCATTTGTCAGCTTCAGCCGCAGAAAGTCCTCGACCAGCAGCAGAATCTACACATGCCGACGTCTAAGCCCGACTACTGGGCCACTAGCAACAGCACATTGTTGGCAATCAACAATGCACGGCCCAGACAGCGCTAAATGGGGCGATGGGTGAGATTCACGCATACGGCAAATTATCGTCCTCTCGAGTGGGGTTCCATTTTCAGCTGAAGTGATCAAACAAAACAACCCTTTAAAATGTGCCTTTATCTGAATGGCATTCGGTTTCAAATGAGGATATTTTGGAGTTTAAAGGCCTCCGTTAACTTTTGTGCAAATTGGAATCTGTGGCTTCTGGAAATGTTTCTATTTGAAACTGCGTATTTTATAAAAGGGGCTTTAAAGTAAAGAATTGCATCAAGAAAAAAAAACAAGGAAAAATAGCAGATTTTGAACAACTTTACAGGGAAAAATACATCTTTAGCTGAAATATCACAACCCTTTTAAGCTGTTTGGGGATGTTTATTCCCTGAAATGAAACACCATTCCAGAGGACTTTCATCGGAGGGGAACTGGTTGCAGTTTCTTCCTGTTTCATTTTAGCATCATGTGATTTGGAGGGAGTACACTGTTGAATATCAACAATGGCACCGACGGGCCTGGTTGCTGTTCTTGTACCTCGTTCACAGTTTGTGTTAACTGTGGGAGTCAGGGGGCTAACTGGGAAAGGGAACAGAGGGAATCCAGTACCTGGTGGGATCGTAGACGATGGTGAGCACAGACATACACACCCACTTCCATCTGAGCAGATGTCTGGTGACACTCTGATGTCATTAAGGCTCTGACAGACTCTTCTAGCAACAATCACAGATGTAAAACCGCAGCTGGGACTGAAATGGGAGCGACTGAAGGACGGACGTGTTGGACACGTCGGGCGGCAGGTGGAGGCGTTCTTCGCTGTCAGCTGCGGCCTACGCTCGCTGCTACGCTAACTAGCCAAGTTCAGCTAGGGTCAGGTCAGACACTCACATGTTTTACAGCATCCGTCCACGTAACTTACGACAGTCCCGCCGACCTGAGAGCAGACAGGAGTCCACATTAGGACAAGGAATTCTCTTCAATCATAGCTGGTTAACGAGGTTTATGTTCCTCCAGCGAACGCACATACCTTCATGCACTCTGTCTCGTTGAAGGGCGGGCAGCTGAAGGAGTAGGAGATGAGCGTGGGCCCCGACAGCGTGTCTGTGCAGTCAAACTTCATGCAGTTGGACACCCAAGACCTTCCCGGCTGGAAGCGCACCACCAACACCACCAGGCACAGAAGCTACGGGTTAGCGTGCACGTGCTCACGAGCGGAGATCGTGAAGCTGGAGCAGCCATACCTTATAGAGAACGGTGGTGCCGTTCTCGTGTTGGTAGAGGCAGGAAATGTTCTTACAAACTCCGCAGCACGTTGACTGGTCTTTCGGAGGGATGTAGATCTGATTCTGAAGAATCAGACGGTAAAATGCAGACAGGCAAAAACAATCCACATTTATGTTTGCTTTCATTATCGTCAGCTGTTTTAATTTGCGTGTCTAGAGGTTTTTTGACCTTCTAAACCAGAGGTGGCAAACTGAGGCCCGGGGGCCACATGTGGCCCGATGAACTATTTAATCCGGCCCTCAGAACCTTCACAATCATTTCTCCAAAAGCCAAATGAAGAGGGTTGTCAGCTTGATTGGTTAGAAACAGGTTCAGACCCCCCCTTCACCTAGCATGCTAACATGTCCTCTCAAGAAGGTGGGGCCAAACATCATTTGGAGCTTCATCATCCATCTCTAGTTGGACCAATTTACAGGCTCTTCAACATATTTTCTCAGTCAATAGTCCATCAAGCAGGACTTTTAGCTAACCTCTGGTCCTCATTTGAGGGGTTAGCTTCCTGCACCACCTGGCTGGTGGGAAGGGGAAGATTTCTGAGTGGGATGTGCCCTTTGGTCTTACTGGTTGGCAGTGGGCGGAGCAGTTGATGCTGCTGGTCCGGAGCAGGTAGAAACCGCTCGCTGGGTCGAGGCTGCGGCTGCACTGGCGGCTATGGCACAGGCCGCTGTCGTCATGCTCCACCAGCGTCTGACCTGGTCGCAGCACGCCACGTTCGCCAAAGACGCACACGGCCTCGCGCACTGAACACACACACACACACACACACACAAAGTAAATGTAGCCAGTCGAGACTCACGAGACTCAGATCTCCGGACCCGAGGTTGGATCAGAACTCGCATCTCTCACCACATTTGTATCTCTTGCAGGCACACTGGTTCTGTGGGTCTGACAGGAAGTTCCGGTCCAGCTGCGCAGCCTCCCCCTGTGGAACAGCAAAGAACCCACAAAATCCGTTAGCACAAACAACTTATCTTCCAAAGAACAACAAAAGTGTTGGTTCTGTCAGGGTCACATCCATCATCAGATGTCCAAGCGCACAGAAGACGTACCGGACCGCATTTGGGCGACGCAATCTTGTCACACGAACACTCTGGGAAGAAAAATCCCGATCGGCATTAGCAAAAGAAATCAGGATGAATCAAAAGTGGCGAGTCAGGCGGGAGAAAGAGCCGTACCGCACGTTTGGTTTGGACAGCAGCGTCCTGGAGTGGACACAGACTCCACCGACATTCCAACAGGACAGGTGAGCTGTGGACACCTGTGTGGATCGCACGCTGCACACACACACACACACACGTTCAAGTTTCCAGCTTGTGAAGGTTAATGCGTGTGTGTGTGTGTGTGTGTGTGTTCTGACCACACTGGTAGGACGGGCAGCAGCGCTCTGTGGTGTTGGGCTCCACCGTCAGAACTTCCCCCTGCAGGCAGACAGGTGGCGCCTCTGGACAGGCGGAGCACACTGCGGACACACACACACACACACACACACACACACACACACACAGCAGTCAGCACAAAGACGAGCTGGACGATGAGCTGAGTGGCAGAGAGGCCTATTTCCAGGTACTGACTGCAGATGTGAGCAAGGCAGCAGCTGCCCTCGGCTCTGGCGGCGATCAGAGTCTGGTCATCTCTGCAGGAGGGAAGATCGCTCTCACACAGATCCGGACTGCACTCTGTAACACACACACACACACACACACGCGAAGGCACACAAGCACACACACACAGAAAATTATAAATATAGTACATAATCTGTCCATTTAAAAACAATTACCACCTAATTAAATCAGGTAATTTTTGTGGCAGCTCTAATTGAATTTCCTGGCAGTGAATGCCTCACCACACACGTAGTCCGGACAGCAGGAGTCCGGCCTGTAGTACGACACCCACTTCTCTCCATATTTACACGCAGGAGGCAGAAGGTGGCACAGACTCTGGTTACACACTGCACAGCCAAACGTTGCACCGTCAGACCTCAGGTTCTCTTTTAGCTTATCAAGCACTTGCTTCCTGTTGGACCCACCGCAGACTTTCTGCGGGCAGCAGCTGGAGTCGTCAGCCAAGCTGATGACCATCTCTCCCGTCCGGTGGCACACGGGCGCCGCCACGCTGGAGCAGTTGTAGTCCACGGCGACGATGGTGTCGTTGTCACATCGGTACATGCAGCAGCCGTCCTGTGAGGCTTTCCAAACCTCGCCGTGCGCACGAGGAAGGCCGGAGCTGTCGGTGCAGGCTGCCAACAGACACAGTCGTGACGCGCATGTGGCCGTGAAAGCTAAGTGCATTTCCTGTTTGTGCTGGGTTCTCACCACACTTCTCAGGTGGGATGCAGAGAGCAGAATAGGGCCGGTGGAGGAGCGTCCCCTCGGGGCAGACGCAGCCCTCCGTCAGGCCTGAGCACTGGTCGGGCTCTGAGTCGAAGTCGAGGTTTGGGCAGGACTGAGCGGTGCAGGCGGTCAGACAGGCCCGATACTGCAGAGCGCCAGGACACATGAAGGCTGCAGGAGAGACACAAGAACGGAGCAGCAAACAGCTGCTTTTGGGTCTCTACATTTGTCCCAGTTAGTCACCAGAAAAAGCTTTTAACACAATTTCATAAGTAAAGCTACGCTTTACCCCTCACCTTCTTAGTTCTGTTCTAACAAAATATCTGTCTACGTCAGAGGTGGGCAAACTGAGACTCGGGGGCCACACGTGGCCCGATGAACTATTTAATCCGGCCCTCAGTGCCTTCACAGTCATTTCTCCAAAAGCCAAGTGAAGAGGGTTGTCAGCTTGATTGGTTAGAAAGGGTTGTCAGCTAGCATGCTAACATGTCGTCTCAAGAAGGTGGGGCCAAACATCATTGGAGCTTCATCATCCATCTCTAGTTGGACCAATTTACAGGCTCTTCAACGTATTTTCCCAGTCAATAGTCCATCAAGCAGGATTGTTAGCTAACCTCTGATCCTCATCTTGGGGGTTGGTTTCCTGCACCACCTGACCGGCCCCTTCATCAAGATCTACAACCCACTGTGGCCCTTCAGGCTAAATAATTGCCCACCCCTGGTCTACATCATAGTTTGTTGCAGCGGCAGTTTTGGACGGTAAAAGTGGAAATCTTACGACAGCGGTCCGGCCTCCTCCACTCCATGCAGACATTGAATTTGTGGCAGGACGCGGCGTAGGCTGCAAGCGCCACGCACTGGTTGTTGACATACTCTTCATCTCGGACCCAGATGTCGCAGAACGTGCTCGGTGGGACCTGGAAACAGAGTTGCCGCCAAATAAAGATCACTGCATATTATTACTCCCTCTGGTTCCCGTGTGAGTAAAAGCAGGACATTGGTTCTGAACGTACGAAGGCATGGCAGGGCAAGAAGGCGGAGGTCTCCAGCATGTCAAAGCAGACGGAGCAGTCGCTGGTGGAGCAGTTGAGCTCGCGGCGGCGGCTCTGGCTGATGTAGCTGGTGGTGTTGGGGACCTGCCAGCTGTCGATGAAAAGGGTGGGATCCTCGCTCTCTCCCAGCGTGGTGCCGCTGGCCAGGGTCAGGTCGTTTCTTGCGTCGCCGTCACACAACCCTGAAGAGGGCGATGACAGAAAGAGGCGCTAGTAGAATTTGAGCAAGGCCTGGTGATGGAATATGCACGCAGCCATGCTAGCGGCACACGGCTAGCTACATGAAGCCGTACCACAGAGGCCCATGGTGGCCAGCCTGTTGCTGGAGCTGTCAGTTTCCATCACCATCATGCCGGTGCTGTGAAACCACTGCAGCTTGAGGCCAGCAGGAGTCCGGACCAGGTACATGTTGCCTGTGTCGTAGACCTCAAACCCAAACTTTCTGAACCGAGGTTTGGCGTAGCGCGAGTTGACATAGAGCTGAGAAAACATCAGAGTGCACATTAGAAGGATTTTCTCTGCCACAGAAGCAGCCGGGGTAAGGAAAGGAGTGAGTCGTACCCTCCTCTGCAGCCTGTTGATGGCGATGTGGTCGGATTTGTGAGTGATGTTGAGCGCCACCAGACACAGGTTGGTGAAATTCCAGAGAAGCTTGGGAGAAAGCACAAAGCTCGAATATGAAAAAACCCGTGACTAACACGGATCAGATCATCTAAGGTCCGACTGACTGACTGGTGACTGGGCGTCAGCGGGACACTCCTGGACCAGCACAGTCACCGTCTCATTGGGCAGCTTCGTTACCACGTATGACGCAGCCTTGTAGATGGCGACGCTGTTTCCGTCAAAGGTGATGACATTGAGATCTGGAAACACCGAGCAGCGGCCTGGAGTACACAAGAGGAGCAGGAATCAGAGGCGGAGAAGGGGCAGGCTTTGTGAGCCTTGGTAGGACGTAGAGAGAGTGCTATCGTTTTGGTTTGTTCTCACATGGACAGTCCCACTTAGGGCAGCACTTGTCTCCGTTCACCAGTATGGCAAAACCCAGCAGGCCACAGTTGGGCGGCTCAGAGGCAAAGGGGCAGCTCTGGGACTTGTTAAAGAGGACGAGCTGGTTGTTGACGCAGAGGTACTTGGTGCATTCATCCACAATCTCTGCATACGGAGGCTGGAGGGGGAAATGTAGATGGGAAAAGTCACTAAACAACAGTAAAAAAAAAAACAGCAGAATGTAATCAGTGACGAACCGTCGGGGGAGGTAGGTGAGGCACGGCCGTTCAACTACTCACACGAGACCTGCAGTTACGCACGAGCGTCTGCGCCTCACCTGGATTGTGTGGAACGTGTTTCTTATGCTGAGAGATGTTAAAATGGATAAAAAAAGGCACTAGGTGAGGCACGCAGTGCTCGTGCCTCATGGTAGGGGGCGCTGGTGATCCCAAGGATTCTTGGCTTTTTTGTGCTACAGTTTGTATGTGTAAAGAAAGCTTACACGAGACTTTAAACATAACTCCTTAACTGCTGTCAATCAAATATTGGCTAAGATAGTCAGTAGGGTGGATGATGTCAGCGCCTCGCCAGCCACCAACCGCACCGCCGTCACTGAATGTAATTCATTTCAAGTCCACAGGATGTTCCACTAAGTCAGCGCTCTACACGGGTCTCTAACGTCACTCTGTTGTTTTCTACAGGTGATCTGAACTGGTGCTAAAGTGGACTTACTGTGCACATCCTTACAGGTGGTACAGCTGTGGAGGTCATCACCTCTGCTGTGTGTGTTGTTTCAGGTGGAGTATAAGGCCATGGTGATGTGGGAGGCGTTGTTCCACCTGGAACGGTCGTTGGGGCTGTGGTGGCTGCTGAAGGCGAAGCTGCAGCAGAGGTGGGAACACTGGGTGTGGAGACCGGCGTACGAGCTGCTTGTGCTGTGGATGCTGACGTAGCTGTCTCTGTAGTTGCTGCCTCAGGTGTGACTGTTTGTCCCGTGGTTGGAGCAGGAACGGTGGTAGAGAGCCCTGGCGTTGGAGCAGCGACGGTGCTCAGATCAGCAGCTGACGCGGTCGGTGGTCTGGTCGTGCTTGCTGTTGATTCCACCGTGGGAGATGCTGTGATGGCTGCAGATGGTGTTCCAGCTGTAGCTGTGGTACTCGTAGATGGAATGACAGTTTCCGCAGTGACTGGCGAGGGCGTCAGAATCCTGGGGGGCGAAGTTGCTCCAGGAACTCTGGACGTCATCAGTGAGGTGGTGGAAGTTGCTGTGGGTGACGTTGCTCTAGTAGTCGACACCTGCTGGGTTGTTGCTCCGTCGATGTGGGCTGTTGAAACAGCCGTGCGCGCTGGGGACCATGATGGGGACGGCGTGGTTGTAGCTGTTGTGGAAGCCTCCACTCGTCCCGTCACAGGATGTGTTGTCTCTGTAACAGGCTCAACTACAACAGCCCAGAGGGTGGTGGAAGCTGGAGGAGTTCTGGTGGAGACCGTGGTGGCTGGAGGGGGGGTAACCAACTTCCTGCTGGTGGTGGCTGGAATTTCCGTGGTAGTGGCGGCGGTGTCACCTGATGTGATAACTGGTGCGGATGTGACAGGAAGACGAGATGCGTCTGTAGTGGAAGTAACGAGGACACTAGTTTGAGAGGACAACTCGGGGGTCGTCACTGCTGTGGAGGTGTGGACGGGGGTGGAGGTGGTGTCTACATGAGGAGGCTCTGAGGTCTGCAGGGTAGTTACAGACCGGGTGGAGGTGTCTGTCTTCGGGAGAGGTGCAGTAGTAGTTTCTGGAGGAGACGCGGCTGTTGTTGCCGTAGAAACCGTCTCCTCAACCTCAGGCGCTGAAGCTGAGGTCTGAGTGGTTCTCGCTGTTGTTAGAGTGGGAGCAGCCACGGAGGTGGAGGTGGAAACAAGAGCCAGTGTGGTGTCAGTAAAGTTCAGAGGCGGAGCTGCAGGCGTGGTTGAGGCAACTCCAGGTATTTCAGAGAGCGCGGTCGCCTGTGTTGTCACTTCCTTTGTCGTTGCTGTTCTCCAGTCAGTCGCAGCCGACGTAGGAACAGATGTTGTAGTTGGTGCAACGTGGAGGGTAGCTGGTGTCGGTGACTCTGAAGTAGTTGCTGGTGGAGGTGGAGTGGTGTGCAGGATCGTCTCTGTGGTCGAGGGCGCTGATGTTCCCTCTGGAATTGTGACGGGTGTGACTAATTTGGTGGTGTCAGCTGAAACAGTTGTAGGTGAAGTTGCGGTTGTAACGGACGGTGAGGTCTGGAGACGAGAGGAGGTGGTGGAGCCTGTGCTGGGTAAACCAGCAGGAGTAGTCGTGCTTGTTGTTGATGCAAGTGTGTCCACAGCGATGGCCTCTGTTGTCCCAGTGTCTGCTGAGGTGTCTGTACTGGAAACAGTGGTGCTGTCTGTAGCTACAGAGTCTGAGACTCCAGTGAAGGTAGTGGAGGTTGTTGTTGGAGTAACTGTGGCTGATGGAGTTGACATTTCTCTGGTCTCTTTGATTGGAGACCTGCTGGTGGGTGTCGGTTCTTCAATGGTGCTCATGGTCCACTCACTGGGAGACCTCAGCTGTGTGGTGGTGACGAGTGAGTCTGTGGGTTTGGTGGAGGAGGTGAACCAAAACAGAGTCGTGATGGCAGAAGGAGCGCCGCTCGTCCTAGATGTGGTGGGACTGGCAGTAGTGCTCACGGTGCTGGTCGTACTGGTCGTGGTGGTGAGCGGGGCTTCGGTCACTCTGACAGTAGACAGCGGCTCCAGACTTTCAGGAGGCGTTGTGGGGAAAGGTGGAGGCCCTGCTGTGCCAGAAGGACTGATGGTGGGTGGATGAGTCGGCTCTTCGGGAGCAGCTGAAACCTCAACGGAGGGTGTCTGTGTGCTCGCAGTCGCAGTAGAGCTGGGAAATGTGGCCGTAGGCCCAGTGTACGGGGAGGTGGATGATGTCCTGGTGGTCCTGGTGGGGGGACTCGATGTGGTGGTTGTATTTGTGACAGGAGAGGATGGTGTCACAGGCGCCACTGTAACTGGGGCTTCAATGCCTGCAACAATAAAGTGTGTTAGCAAAAACATCTGAGATTAACAAAAAATGTTGTTATCACCGCTCATGTCTGCGTCTTTTATGAGGGAAAAGAAAAGAGAGCACAGATACTGACAGTCTTCAACGTGGACACAGCGACGTGTGACCTGGTCCAGGACCATGTGTGGGGGGCAGACAGGAAGGCAACCCTCCACGCTGGTCAGGGGGAGCAACCAAAAGCCGTCAACAATCGCCAAAGACAAATCAGCAAAGCATCTCATCTGCAGAGCATGCAGAACGTGTCTCACTGCGGGGTGGTGGTGCAGCACTGAGCTGTGGGGTCACTGCAGGTCTTGAAGCAGGGGACAGCACAGGAGTCGTACCTCCACTGACACCGAGGACCCGGCGGGGCGTCAGGACTGGGGCCTTTTCACAAACGTCGTAGGTCAGTGATTGTTGCACACACTAATTATTATCTTTGCACTACATTCGAAATACAGCAAAGGCAACTCCAACAGCATCTGGATGAAGAAAGCTCGTTTATGACAGTGTCTTCAGCTGAACGTGAGGTCTTCAGTGTCTGTCTGAAATCTTGGCTCCATCCAGAGTATGTGCAACCTTCAACCTTCTGACCCTGCATTTTCTAGAACCCTACCTCTTCAGGGTTTTCGCACATTATAGCTACAGTTTAGCACATTGTAGTTTTAGTATTTAGTATCTAGTAATTGAGCTAAGTTTTAGTATTTAGTGTTTTAGTATCTAGTATTCTCCTGAGACTTGCATGCCCCCGTCTGTTTCCACTTTCGAGCTGCTGGAAATGTGAATTTACCTTGGAGATCAATCACTCTATCTATCACATCTATCTATCATCCCAAAAGCCAGGACCCGCTCACATGGTGAGGCAGCCTTCCACCACTGTGGCCCTCCGCTGCTGGAGAACCTCAGGGCTGCAGAAAACGTTTGTGTTTTTAGACGCAAGCTCAAGACCCACCTTTTTAATTTAGCTTTACTTAGTATTTACTGATTGTATTCTATTTTATTCTTATTTATTCTACTGTTCTAATTTATCTATTTCATTATTTTTATTTCCTGTGTTTCCTCAGAGGAAGCTCTCTGCACCGGGGCTTGTGATCGTCTGTGGCTGCTGTGGCTCTGTCCCGTGGGCTCCTGTGGCCTGGTTGAGTGGTTCTCTGCCCTCTTCTCCGCTGTGGGCCCCCGGCCGAGGTCCTGTAGCTGTGGTCTGTGAGCGCCTCCCGGTGCAGACAGCTCCCTGTGATAGAGTCTCCTCACCTCCATCCTCTGTGTGTGACTGTTTATTTGTGTGTTATTTGTGTGTGTTATTTGTGTGTAAGCATGTGCCTATGTGTGTGTAGGTGTGTGTGTGCGCGTGGGGGGGATTGTCACTGTTTTTAATTGTTGTTTTATCTATGTAAAGCACTTTGTGCTACATCTCATATGAAAAGTGCTCAACAAATAAAGTTTATTATTATCTACAGTATTTATCTATCTATCTTCACTGCTGTCTGTTTTTGCCTGCTGCATCTTTTCCATTATCCTTGACAAACTGCTGTATTTTTAGCAGCGGTGAGTATCTGCCGTCTCCGAGGAGCTGTTATTTTAGACCTCTGACACCACAGAGAACCAACACACTTCAAGAAAATACCACCCACAGAGATTCCTGAGCTTCTAAACTGAAAATGAACTTAAATCAAGGAGTTTATGTGACGCCTGTGTTGTTGAATCTGACTTAAATTGACTTCCGGCTCTGTGACTGTCGCTCCCGTGCTGCTCACCTGTCAGCCTGAAGAGCGTTGCTTTGCGGAAGCTGTCCGTGTGTCTGTGTTTAAGCAGGTGGAGGCGGGCCAGCGAGGCGTGCAGGAAGAAAGTGGGCTTTGAGAGGGATTCCAGGGAGTCGTAACCAGGCATCCAGGTATTTCTGCGAAGAATGAATGTGGCCGCGTCCCAGAATGCCTCATTGTCTTCCCACTTGGCGAGCCGCAGCTGGCCGCTGGGGCTCGCATACAGGAAGAAGTTTGGTCTATGAGCTGCTTCAAAAGAAACACGCGACGTATCTGTAAAGGCGAAAGCAGAGCATTTCATCATGAACAGCAACAGAGGAGTGTACAGGTGCAAGAACTGACAGAAGAGGATGACAGGAAGTCAGACGGAGCAGAAGAGACACACCGTGAGGACGGGCTCTGCTGAGGCCGGGCGTCACCATGAACTGCGACAGGACTCCGGGCACGGTGCTGGTGCCGAGGAACACGGAGCCGCCGGAGCTGTTGGCCGCCAGGAGTGTGGACCTGTCCCTGAAGGTGATCAGCCTGAAAGGTCCTTTCCCCAGAACTGCAGGCAGAAAGTTGTTTTAGTCCACACAGCTCGCAGGTACTCAGACACAACACCTGCAGCTGCTGGCTTTCTGGACAGACTCTCACCTTTGTTGTAGAACTCACAATCATATGCTAGAAAAAGAAGAGAAGAAGAGAGCTCAATAAAGCAAGTTAAAGCTAATAAACAAACACAAAGTTGACATGGAACAGTGGTAATGTTTATTAGATTAGCTGAGTATAAAAGGGACTTACGGCACAGTGACGGAGAGCGCCAGTCCACAGGGACCCCCTGGTGGCAGCAGCGTTGTGCATACGCCGCCACACTGGTGCAGAAACACTCACAATCCCCGCCACGGCTGCAGGAGCAAGTGTCCGCCAGGCAGTTCATGTAGAACCAGGTGACATCCACCTGAAAAGGAGTCATATTTGGACTGTAAATAACCCGATCACGCTGCACAGATCGACAGCAGTTACTGCCACTCACCACTGGGTGGCAGGCCTGGAAGACCTCGCTCAGCAGGACGGCGCATTGTCGCTTCGCAAAAGGCTCTCTGAGAGGACTGAGACTGCAGGGGTGTCTGATATCTAGACTGTTCACACACTGGACACACACACACACTGGATTACACCACACTGATTAGTGGCTAGACGTGAGAAGTGTGACTTTGAGCCAAATCTGTTAATTTTCTGTAAAATGCTGGTATTTAGGACATGTCTCTCACTTGAACTGCACTCCAGCTGTTTCCAAACTCCTGCGGTGTTGGGGAGTCAAGGTTGTCAGGTGTCCTCATCTCATTCACCGTCTTCGTATCAAAGTTCCCACAGAGTCCACTAAGCTTCCCCTGTACGCAGGTGTAAAAGGTGCTATATAAATAAAATTGAACTGAATTGAATTGACACGTCCATCTCCGCAGTGTTGTCGCAGTACCACAGCTGGCCACAAGTGGCAGCACAGAGCACAGTACCGCTAAAACGTTTTGCACCAGGCGAGTGAAATATCCTCTAAACACATGAAAATGAACTAAATTCTTTTCTTCAAAAGAATCTCATTAGGCGAATTCCGCTCGAAACACAATCCAGTGTTGTACCTGCCAGCGAGGTCCGACCTGGATGTGTATGGTGGTCTTACGGTCCCAGAGGACGGTGACGTCCTCCTCTGGGAAATGAACAACTGTGAAGTATCCTGCAGACCAAACGAACATCCCCTGCTTCCTGCCAGCCACACTGGATGGATTCTGCAAACAGACAACTGCTTTAACTTGACTGAAATGTTAGCACCAGCTAGTGGTACTAGTGCTCACTTTCACTTTCTTAAGAAAAAGAGGAGACTGGAAGTGACGCTCACTGGCTTCCCAGTTTCGTCGTCGAATGCCATGACGGACCGATCGAAGGTGATGACCAGAGATTTCCTGCAGACCACTCCGCTGTCAAAACAGTTGACGTTCACAGCTGCTACGCTAAACATCACGTCAGTGGTGCTCTGTGGATGAGAGAGAAGACGTCACAGGACAGTGCTAATGTAAAATACAGCCAAAGCAATGCTAACAAGGACACAAATATAAAGCGAATGCAGCCATTTCACCTTTACGAGATAGACTTTGCATGCAGCGACGTAGTCGTAGAGCAGTCCATCAAAGGTTCTGTAGTGCCGGTCACCGTAAGCCATGCACATGGACGGACATGGCTGGAAGTCACACAGGAAGGCCCCATGCTGGCAGACACTACAAAGACAGCAAAGCTTCAGTAATTCAGTATCAACTTGTACCCACTTAGTGAAGGCCACTTTTTTCCACCTCTAATGGCCTCCTTTTGAGGGGAGAATCAGGTTTACAGCAGGCAGAAAAGTGGCTGCTGAATTCTCAAAGGCTGAATCGCTGCTCATCGTGCTATTAGGCTGTCATCTATGCCTTCGTCCCTGGCTATGGCTGCAAGGAGTAATGGGAGGATGGGAGAATGACTGGGATCACTGGGAGAGTGTTTCCTTTCACTGACTGTGAAGATTCTGAAGCTGAGGGAATCAGAGTCATACAAGGACTCGCTCTGTTTTCAAGGCCTTTTTCTGTGATCGCTGAGAATTATGGATATCAGGTGACCACTTTTGCTGCTCTAATAATCTCAGGACCCTGCTTTTCCAGACGAGATAAGGCTCTCGAAATGACTTACAAGGTGGTAGTTTTGTCCTATATCTGACAGGTATGATTGAAGGAGGCCATGCTGGTCGTTATGGATCAGCACCGATAGTTAAAACCTTTAACGGTGACATAAATGCACGAGCTCACCACTGATGGCAGGGGGAGGAGACTCTGTCGCCGGGGTAATACTCCTTTCCTTTCCACAGACAGGGACAGGACGCAGGTTCAAAGCACTCGTCTCCATGTTTCAACAAGCTGGGGGCAAAAGACGAGTCATTCCACATGTCTCCATTTTGTACTGGTTCATGAGGCTATTTGCATTTGATGGCTTTTATCGTGTGAAGAGAAGGCAGCGCCAAGGCCGCGAGCAGAGTTTCAGGGCTGGTTAACGGTTGTTAGCGACATGAGAAAGGCAGACAATGAGGATTCTCAGCCTCTCTTTGCTCCGTGCTCTGCCAGCCGAAGCTGATAAGTATCTAGTAATATCAAGGCTTGAGCTATATCCACTGGTGAGGCAGCAGACAATGAAGAGATGCTCTGAATGGTCCTGCCACAAACCTCGGGTTCATCTGAGTAGAGTTACATCCCAGATAAAACGGTGTTAACAGCCACCTTTATCTGCCCGCCAAGCTGCCCTATCCGTTACTCTGATCAAAGGTCCTAAATTCATTCATGCCCTTTATGAATAAATTATGGATAAATCACAGTCCTTGTTTAGAATTTAAGGCTATCAGATGATGTAAGAGCATCTGAACAACAGCATCAACACCGTGTGTTATAAAAATCAGAAGCGTTACATCAAAAATTCATCTATGTAATCCACCGCAAACGGCCTCCTCACAGTTACCTCCCTTTATTTATTTATTTAAGCTCAGAATTTTCTTTCTGGTCATCTTCAAAGTTTGTTCCAGTCAAACCCCCCAAACTTGTGCTAAAGCCAGGAGTCACACGAGCGCAGCTGTGGGTGGCAGCAGAACAGCGTCGGGTTCTACGTCCCTCATCAAACACGTGAGCTGTGACCTGCGGGGAAATTAGAGAGCGTGACTCTCCTCGGCGCGAAGGTCACACAGCTGGCGTGGGAATGAATCACCGGAGGAGGCGAAAGGTCACTGTGGAGTCACATCTTCTCTGTCCTCGGCTAAATCCCCTAAATGAGCCGTCGCTTTTGTTAAAGATGCAGTTTTCTGCTCTGGATCCATCCTCAGTTGATGAAATGTGATAAAATCGGCATCAAGATGCTGAAAAGTGACCCCTCCAGCCCCAGCCCCTCTGCGTTTAGAACCCCGACAGCTGACGACACAGAAGGAGACCACTTAACCCTCCTTTTAGGCTGACAGCCAGCAGCCTTGCAGGGATCAGGTGACTGTAATCTACTCCATGATGGGTGTCCACCTCGGTCTGCTGAATGTCACACAGGATTAAAAAAAACAGGCAAACTATAACCGAGGATGCATAACCCACATCAGCGGGTCCTGGACCTGCTGCTCTTTGACCCAGTGCAGAAGAGATTATTCCAGGCTCGTGATATTTGTAGGAACAATCTGAGGTTTCATCAGGCTGCCACAGTCATATCTTAACCTTTAATCATTAAAAGGTTGTGCTGAATCAGACTGATTCATACGCCATTTAAGACCGACTGACTCCTGGCAGACAGATCGGGAGAGTCAGGTCCGATGTGAACTTCCACACAAAGAGGTTAGTATCGATGGAGAGAACCACTCACCCAGGGGGGCAGGCACATCCTGGCACGCAGGGTTCGTGAGTTGAGCAGGTCAGGTTGAGCAGGTAAGACTCACATGTGCGCTCGCAGGCCACGCCCCTTCCTGACGAGAGTCCGTCTCTGCCCCCTGAGCAGTTATGGTTGGTCTGGCCCGCTGGACACAGCTTTTCTACACCAGGCAAAGGAGACAAAGTTGCAGTAAAATCTCTCAAACGCGTCATCGATGGGATCTCTACGCCAGTCTGTGGCTCACTACTGCCTCTGGAGGCAACAAAGAGCATAGAAACATCATCCAGGCAAGGATTAGCTAACAAACATTTGATGCTAGCTCAATAGTAACAACTCACACACTTACTTTAAAATCTCCTCAGTAGCAACAAGAACATCTTAGATTTAAGCAACTTACCACCGTCTGTTGTCTGGGAGACCAGTTTCCCGTTCAAACAGAGTCTGCCAGGAAAGATAGAGAAGACAGAATGATTTCTGACATCAGCCAGTGTGGCAGAGATCCTGAGTTATAGAAGGTTAAAGGATACATCATCATCATCATCATCATCATCATCATCAATGACGTGAATGACTACGGT
Organism: Pao palembangensis; assembly: GCA_015343265.1. Classification (NCBI taxonomy): domain Eukaryota; kingdom Metazoa; phylum Chordata; class Actinopteri; order Tetraodontiformes; family Tetraodontidae; genus Pao; species Pao palembangensis. Next base: position 1,109,681 of record CM027081.1, read on the forward strand.
CAAGACGTTTCGGTGGCTGAGTGAAGGATAATGGCGGCGGGGGAGGATCTTACTGAACACCTGCTGATGTCATGATCACGTCTCCCGGCTCGTAATCGGCCCCCAGGAAACTGCAGGGGCACTCGCTCCTGGAAACAAGACCACAGTCCCGCCTTAATGTGGTGACAGAGGAGTCATTTGGCTTTAGGCGCAAGGATCTTCAGAATCATACCCGGCTCTGACAGTGCTCACCGAGTCCACGACTCAACCCTAAATATTGCTTTTAAAGCCAAGAACTACATCGGAATCACATTATTTCCAGTGCATTAAAATGAGACTGCCACATTTGTCACACACACAGTCACACATCAGCCTCTGTGTTATAAATTCTTTCTCACTGCTTCCCAGATATCTGTGTCGTTTGGAGCCCGAGGGAAAGAAAGGGGGGTTTTACGGTGAATTCCGTGACTGTAACTCTATCTCAAGGTAAGTAAGACACAAGGCTGTTTTAGGACGTAAAAACCTGGGACATTTAAGAGGAATTAAGCTGCACGTCTTCGCGGGCAGAGCAGAGAGCACAATTACCGAGGTCCTCCTCAGGCTCTACAACGTCTTGCAGGTGAAAAGACACAAGGCTTCCCACTTAAAGGCTGACCTAAGCTTCAGAGCACACGCAAATATCGCTTCGAGAAGATTGCTGTTTTGGTGGAGCGATTCTGGACTTGTTGGCCGTTTAACGAGCCACACAACGTGATGGTTTCCTGTGCGATAAGTATGGACACGGTTCAGGATTCTCCTTTGTCCCGTCAGGCCTACAGTACCGGTGCACACAGGTCTGTGTTCGGTGGTTGTAGAAGGTTCCAGGAGGGCACGCGCAGCCCTCCTCACACTCCTCCCCACAATGCTGCGGGACAGAGAGGGCGGAGCAACGGCTCTGACAGGAGGACACACAGGTACCATACTGCATGGTGGCAGGACAGATGATTGCTATAACAGCACCGAGAGAGAGAGAGAGAGAGAGCGAGAGAGAGCAGCATTAATAAAACAAAACCAAATGAATGAGCGACATGGCAAAGACATTTGATAATCTTACAACAGAAACCTGTTAGACGGCTGCTAACGTGAGGTCTACAAAGAGAAAACTGGACTAAACGGGACTTTGCTGAACACCCACCACAGTCTGGAACGTGTGAGCGAAAGTCGACGCTGACAGAGAAGCGGCGGCAGTGGTGAGCGTAGTGGGCGAGTGCGGAGCAGAGGCAGGGCGTCCCACACTTGCAGGTGTCTGAGCGACACTGCTGGTGAAACACGGTGGGGCTGAGGTGCTGGTGGCAGGCGGAGAACAGCTCCTGGTTCAGGACATCGCACATTTCAGATGCGTAGGCCGCTGAGCAAGAGACAAAACGCCAGAGTCATCGGTCTCTCAGCCGTTAGCTTGAGCTAACGACAGCGTCACAAACTGACCGGCTTGCTGGTGTGCGTCACAGGGATCCAGCTGAGGAGCGATCAGGCTGGACACACAGGCAGACGGAACCCTCCAGGCGTTTCCAAACAGCTGAGGAGTGCTCTCGATCATACCTGAGGGAGACCTGGAGCGGGCGCAGCGCGTTGGTCATGTACGGATACTCACACGGGGCTTGTGGAAGCAGCACAAGTCAGGGTTTGTGTCATCAGCCTGTGCAGAGAGCTTCCGTCGTATATCCATTAACAGCTGTTAGACAACATCCGGCCTTCCCGTCTGCTACAGTGAAGACCCTATTCTGCTAACAGTACGTTCCTTGTTAGAGTGGCGTGTCTAACATTTAGGCGCTGATCTGGCCTGCCTAAAAGAGCCGATCAGAGCGCGAGGCTTTTGATGCTGAGCCGTCTCGCCAGTGTGCATTACACCGAGAGAGTGGGAAAGAGAGAGAGCACTTCGCCGCTAGCCCCCTCTGAAACTGGAGTACGCTCACTCATTTAATCATTTTTGTGTGGGAGAGGTCAGAGTTCAGCCGCACACACTTACAGGAAGTCATCTTGGATGTTGCCATTGAAGGTGCCGCAGAGGCCGACCGTGTCGTCCTTCCAGTGCTCGTCGGCCTGAAGGTAGAGGCGAAACTCTGCCCAGCTGTACTGCAGACGCAGACCAAAAGCCGTCTTCACCTGCAGGAACATGGACGACAACTCCTGGATGTGGAACAGGTCTGTGGGAGTGGAGTCAGAAGGAAGTTTAGCTCTTCAGGCATTGTAGATTCTTACTGTCTTATTTACAGCTAAACTTGTAATTGTTTCTCTCCCTTTCTATGACATTTTTAAAAATATTTGTTGCTTTAGTTCCATTGTTTGGCTCAGTGCTGCCACCGAATGCTCAGTGACGGATCAGCACATCTGGTTTAAAACTGAAGATGATCAAACAGTCACTACACCTTTGAATCTTTTGACTTTACTGAAGTAAAAATTGAATGAAATCTGTGATAATGACGATGAAGTTACCATCTGAATAGGGCAGGGAGATGCGGTACTGGCCAGCCCTGTACACCTCTCCAACGTGGCTCAGTGTAATCTCGGTTCTGGGATCCTCGTCAATCACCAGATTAACTGACTGGATGCAGGCTCCATCCAAATTCTGGAAGTGAGACAAAACGGACTAGAAATGTGCGGCCGAGAAAGTTGGCTGGAAAGTTGTTTTCAAAATCTAAAAAGCTCAGAGGCAGAACTTTGCTTTGACTCCAAGAATGTACTTAAAACAAACTCACAGCTCCGCAGGGTGCATTCTGGATGGTGACTGTAAATCTGCCAGAGTTGCGACTTTTAGCAAGGACGTACTGACAGGCTGCAGAGAAGGTGTAGATCCTTCCATCAAAGGACTGAAAATACATGTCTCCAGTCACTGAGCACTCGCCTGCAAAGACAAGGGGACATTTTTATTTGTTTTCCTTCTTCCACTGTAAGAATTGTTGTGGAGAAGACACAAACCGGGGCAGGCGTAGTCGGTGCAGTTCCACCCTCCACCCATGCATGTACTGGAGATGGACCACCAGACCATTAAACAGATAATTAGCAGATGTCGGACATGAACAAATGTGATTAAATCAATAAATGTGACACGTGAATCTGCTCACCAGTTGTTGCATTCCTCTTGCAGCACGTGTCCAGGTGGATAAACCATGCCGTGATACTCACAGGGACAATCGGAGGGCGTCACGCAACTTCCATCTTCGTAGATCAGACCTGAGGAGAGACAGAAGACCTTATCGCAGCTGGCTAGAGCTGATCAGCGAGTAGCTGAGGCATTCAGAGACAGACGAGTCACCATCGGGACAGTAGCATCCATCCAGACAGGCCAGCTTGCTGTCGATGCACGCTCGCTCCAGGCTGCAGGACGCCGGGCAGCAGCTTATACATTCCCTGTAGCCCAGACCCTGTGAGCACGGCCTCGCTGGGCACAAAAAAGAACTTTCACTTTAACTCTGAGCAACACCCAGTGATTCTTTAGCAGGTAGAATAAGCTAACAAAATGTTCCCTCCTGCTTGCCTCAGTGCCAGCATTAAACAGGGATTTTATTGTACATGCTAATGAGATAAAGATTAATTTACCCCTTCAAGTGCCACAAAAGGTTAAACTACAGCCAGTGTTTTGGTTTTCAGTGGTGTACGCTTGGAAAGACGAGTCAGACGTACCACAGGAAGGAATGTGTCGCCTCCAGTCGTGCAGCGGGTGGTCGGCGTGGGCGCAGGCGCGGGCGTACTCGCTGAACACCTGACATACCACATCAGCACTGGCACCCGAGCTTCAACAAAGTAGCGAATGGGAAAACCATTGGCACCATTAAATTCATCAAGATGCAGATTTGAAGCCAGTGTTCGTACATGCAGAGGTCGTTGGAGCAGCTAGCCATGTAAGACAGAGGACTGACAAACTCGTGGCAGCTCTGAAAGGGTGGATCCAGCAGCATCGTGCACACCTCCTCCACTTTCTGCCAAGACAACACACCATTATCAGTCAATTCCATTTCATCCCCTGACAAATTTGCTCAGTTCAGCTGCTGTTTTCATGCTCGTCTGCCCTCTTACCAGCAGGACGTTAGCATGAACTGTAGCACAGGGTGAAGAGAAACCAGAAGGAACCATGGGACACTGGCCCTCACGTGGCTCCGCTTCCACCCAGCTGTTCCCGAACATTTCTATATCATGAGTCAGCACACCTGAGGGACAGACGAGAAACAGATGCTGTCTGTTTTTCAACCTGTGATACAGGTGTTACACGCAGATACAATTAAAGATGTGCTCAAGACAGCAAACTTTAGGGCAAACTGAGGCCCGGGGGCCACATGTGGCCCGATGAACTATCTAATCCGGCCCTCAGAGCCTTCACAATCATTTCTCCAAAAGCCAAATGAAGAGGGTTGTCAGCTTGATTGGTTAGAAAAAGGTCCAGACCCCCCCTTCAGCTAGCATGCTAACATGTCCTCTCAAGAAGGTGGGGCCAAACATCATTGGAGCTTCATCATCCATCTCTAGTTGGACCAGTTTACAGGCTCTTCAACATATTTTCTCTGTCAATAGTCCATCAAGCAGGATTTTAGCTAACCTCTGATCCTTATTTGGGGGGTTGGTTTCCTGCCCCACCTGGCCGGCCCCTTCATCAAGATCTACAACCCAATGTGGCCCTTCAGGATAAATAATTGCCCCCACCTGATTTAGGGGATGGGTCACTGATGGATGGTTGGGTGAGTGGAAACAAAGGTTTCTACCTTGTGTTATTATATTTAGATACTTCCATCTATGATGTAATTTTCTGTAGTTGTACCATAACTCGTCTTCAGGTCATCCTGGACGTCGGCATTGAAGTTCCCGCACATGCCGCAGGTTCGACCCACGAACTCTGGGCTGAGTTTGATGTAGACGGAGCCGCTGCCCCCCTCCCACGCCAGCGTGAAGCCTTGCTGCCGCGTCACCAACACGTACTGCGAGATGTGCTCCAGCTGCAGGTCGTGGATGCGATGAGGAAGCTGCAGGCTAGATACAGACACAGCGAGGGCGGCAGAAGCCGGCTAAATAAATAAAGCCCTGATAGGAGGAACTACTTCATGTGTGAGTGTGATCTGGTGCATGTTCACCACTGACCTCTGGCCTTTAAAAGTGACGGCGGCGGCGTGGAGGCGGACCTCACCCTCCCAGGGGAGGAAGATGCTGACAGATCGTTGGCAGGTGTAAGGTGCAGAGTTACAGGCCGGATCATTGTGGACCTGCGAACATGCGAAACAAAGAGGAGAATGGTGGCGATGAAAGCTGCTTTGATGATTACCCGGGACAGTGATGCAGATCGTGTGCTGCAGCGCTGCCAGTTTAGCATCTGGCGTGACGCCACTTATGCACACTGAGCAAAATGAGTCTCGGATCGCAGAGGAGCTCAAGCTAGCACCTTCGTTACTACATTCATACAGCAAATGGATGCTAGCCAGGAAAGCAGCTCTTCAAAGGATATTCTAGCTACAGTGATTAAGGCCAGATTTTCCAAACCGTCTTTTTAATTCTTCTCGTTGACTGAATGTTTCTTTACTCGTTCCGAAACATTAAGGTCTGAAACACAACCCTGTAGAAATGCACAAGGCGGACCATTGCTTCCAGAAGATGCAGGTCTCCTTTATCAACATGACAATTATTCATTTACTTTTATTAAGCATTGGTCTTTTACTCAGATATGCATTCCGCTGCCTTTTCAGAAGGACAAAGTCTTGGTCTGTTGTACTCACTTCACTGGAATACTGGGTAATTGCAGTATTTAATGGTAATTGACTTTAATAAGCAGATAGCTTTCACTAATCTCCAGAATAAATCCTTCCCTCAGGCTGGGACGGAACCTCCAGAGCGTAAGAAAGGGGAGAGTGTTTTTGGACTTAAAACTTGGCCAGAAGCTGGCGCGAGGCCGAAACTGTCTGTGGAGACTTACCTGGACGACGATGCCTGCCTGTGTGGTTTCCTCGCAGTCCCTGAGCAAGGTGTAGGTGCACCGACCAGGGAAGTAGTAGTAGAGTCCATCAAAGGTCTCAAAGTTGTACTGACCCCACGTCCTGCACGTCATCTCCCTCTCAAAGCCAGGATTTGGAACTGGAGAAAAGAAGAGCGGCAGAATCTCACATTACAGCTGTACAGTCATCTCACCGCGCTTAAAAATGTAAAAAAAAGAAAAAAGGGTAAAGGTTGTGTGCTTCACCTGTCTGACACCTGTGTCCGGTAGCCTGATACAAGCTGCAGTCACATGACTCTGACTGGACACACTGACCACCGTTCAGGCACGGAAACGCACAAGAGTCGGCTGACAGACAACACACACAGTTACAATCATACGAATCAGACCGGAAACCTGTGGAACACCTGCGTGGAACACCTGTATCACAAACCGCAAACGTTTCATTCAGCTTTAGATTGAATAATTTAAATTCAGCAGCTTATAACTAAAGTAAAAGACCTCATATTTGCTATCTTTGCCATCCGCCAGCTCTCTGTCAAAGGTTCCGCTCCTGAACGCATCGCCAAGCACCAAACGAGGGCTGGGGAGTAACGCCATCTGCTCAGCGCACTTAAAGCTTGTCTGGCCAGCCAGCCATGACCCCCACAAGCCCAGGTAGCAGAGACCCAGGCTCTGTGGGGGTGGGGGAGGGCAGGTACAGGCTATTCTCCTGCTGTTCATTCCACGAACTCTGCGTGTGTGTGGAAATTTTAGAATTCAGCTTTAATATCTGTGAGGTTTGCACCGCGCTGGCCATCCAGATGTGAAGAACTGCTCAACCTGGTTACCAGACGCAAGAAACACTTCAAAGTGAACAAAGTCCAAGCCTGGAGCCTACCTGGAACCCTGCGTAGCGCCGACTTCAGAGATTCCTTCGCCTGCCTGGTGAGCAGCGAAATATCGACTCGATGCTCATCTGGTGGGAAGACGCCACTGGTTGTGTTTAGCTCTGACTCTGGACCAGTTAAGGCCTGGTTTGTAGACACGGAAGTGACTGACTGATTATGCGAGGCTGTTGAAGAGGATGCGTGTATGGACTGAACGCCTCTTGATGGTGGGGTGGTAGGCGATGGAAGGCTTGACGGGGGGACAGGACTGGTTTCAGATGGGCTCTTTTGCATTTCCTGGACAGTTGACTGGCTTGATTTAGTAGCAGTGTGTAAGGACTGGTCAGACAAGGCAGCGAGGCTGCTGTCTGCTGACTGACTGACTGGTTCTACATTGGCCAGTGATTGACTCGCTGCTGCTGCACTAACTGCTGATTGGCTCGGCGGAGCTTTGCTAGTTGATGGCTTGCTGGCTGATTCTACGGTCAAATTCTGTTGCAACTGGCTGGATGGAATTGTGGCTGTTGTGATCTTTGTTGGGGGTTGAACAGGAGGACTTTGGCCGCCTGTTGTTCGGCCATTTGGCACTGCAGCTGCTGATGACTGACTGCTTGCTGTCCGGCTCCATGGTGACTGGCTGGCTGGTGGGTTTGTTTGGCTGTTGCTGCCTGCTGTGATGGGAGATGTTTTTGTGCTTTCTTGTGACTGACTGGTTAACGAGGTGACGGTAGATGATTGGTTAGGTGGTAACAGGCTGGACGGTGGTTGGTCCAGTTGCGACGTTCCAGTTGCTGGTTGACCAGCTAACGAGCTAACGAGTTCTACGAGTGGTGGAGAACGAGCGGCTGTTGCAGTACTTCCTGGTGATTGGCTAGCTGGTGCTGTGCTGGATGGTGACCCAGGAGACGACTGGCTGGCTGGTGTTGCAGACTCACCGACCTGCGCTGAGCTTCTTGGCGAGTGGCTGGTTGGTGTGGTGGTGTCTGCAGATGTGGTGGACAGACTGGTGCTAGTTTGTGATGGGCTGGATTTATTGCCGGTCGTATTTTGACTGGATGATGATGTGCTGCGTAAAGACTGGCTGGATGATGTTCTTGACGACTGGCTGGAGCCGAGGGTCCACGAGGAGGTCGTTCCGGTCCTCGAGGACGGCGTGCCGGACGTCACAGTGGATGCAGCGCTCCCCATCAACTGTCCACTGGGAGACGTACTGGTCTGTGAGGCAGCAGATGTGCGGAGGTCCTGCAGAGAAACAGTCAGAACCTTCATCCACATATGTATGATTCAACATAAAAACTTTTCTAACCAAATTAATTAAATCTGATCATTTTCTGGCCTGGCTCTTTTCACAAATTCATCACAATTCATATATAAAAAACATTTTTAGTTTAGATTCTGTTATTCTGTGCATTGGTTATGGAAGAATATTCTGCCTGGGGCAGCCCTGGGAAAAGAAGAGGCCAGAGAGAAAAGAGCTGTCATCCAGCCATCATTAAGAACTCCTCTGTGACTTCCAGCCCAGTTTTCCCATCCAGGCTGACCGGCCCACCCTCCCCCAGCAGCTCTCCAGTGTGTTTCTCCATGCCAGAAGAATCAGATGATGATACGGGGAGACGAGACGAGTCGTTTGAACTTCTTTCAGGTGTTTTACAGTTTCCCGAGCAGAACTCCTGGAGACCGTGAGGAATCACAGAAGCAGCTCGAAAATGAAAGATACTGAAACTTCCTCGACACTTTGGACACCTGAGCTCTCCAACCAGAGCTCTCATCACAAAGAGCAGGACAAAAGCAGATGGCGAGGGTGAAAGGTGGGGACGCGAGGGGCTGGAGACTATAAATTATTAATTAAAGACGAGTATCACAGGAAACGGAGACGCACGAGCACAGGAATGTGGAGCCAGGTGTCACCGATGGTGGAGTCAAAGCTCAAAGATGTGACTGCGACAGCTGAGCTCCGAACTGTGCTGCTGACTGTTCTGCACGTTTCCGTAACCCCCGACAACCGGACAAAGGGACGACTGCATTCAGGCCGATGCAGGTGTCCATAGGAGGAGACAACAGAGAAGCTACCGTGTGTTCCTGCTGGGACTCGCTCGCTTGTGCTTCCATTAGTGTACTTTATGAGTCCGTGTTAATATCTTTATGTGCCAACGAGGCGTAGAAACAGTTGTTTCTACATATAGCCTAGATGATGTATTCTGATACACTTGTGAAGACAAAATAATGAACTTGTGGTGTTTAAACTGGGACTCTGAGGCTGCTCTCGCCTCCTCGTCATCGTTTTGCCGCATCCGATTATTTGGGGGTGATTTCTGGCTGCGTGTTTGCTCCATCGCCATCAATGATCAATGCGGCTGCCTACCTGCCCTCCCTGGGAAGCGGTGTCCCATTTCTGCGGCTTTATACCAGTGCTCCCACTGTTGGGACAGAGAGAACAAGGAGAGGTTTGTTCCCGCTGCATATTACCCCCACCAGTACCATGAACCCACCACCACCCAGGAACCAACCCATCAAAAAGACCAATCAATCAACCAGAAAGAAACACGATCAAGACCACAACAAATCTGTTTCACTTGCAGCTTATTCTAATCAATCGTAGAAAACGCGGACAATTTCACACATCATAGCTGATTAACTTTCAGGAAATTAAATTAACATTAAATTGGAGTTTTTTTTGTTCTTTATTTATTGTTTTTCAACTGATTATCACAATTTCAGCTGGCTCTATTATTTTCATTAAAACAATAATAATTATTATTCTAAGTGTGTTTGGTACACAAGATGAGTGACTTAAAAACAAAACTTTGTAAAAGAAAATGTACTCACTTATGAAACTGACTGGAAAAGTTCTCTCTCTCAAAACTCCAGGACAGGTGCGCTAATGAATAAGGACAATAAAGATGTCTCAATAACAGCAATAAATGATAAAAGTGAAAACGATAACTCCAATTTAGACAAAAACTGATTTGAATTCACCAATATTAAATGAAAAATTTCATTCTGATTTTTCTGCGTCGGTATTTACTTTAAATTTTCTACTTAAAAAAAAAAAAAAAAGGCTGTGGTTCAGACTCACCTTGATAAATTAAAACAAAATACACAAATAAGGAGTAAAAACGTCCTACATAGGGATCCATTCGTGGTTCCTGGACCCGCGGTCAGTCCGGTTTAGACAGCATCACCTGGTGAAAACCCCTCGGCTGGACTCCCGATGCTCCCCGCGCTGCTCCATCCGGCTCACCTGCGAGCGGCCCGCGGCGCCCCTCAAGAACCAACGCACCTGCTCATTAGCATAATCTATGCAAAGGTGGGGGCGACAAGACACGATGGGGGGCGGGGCGAGACGACAGATTTCTGCACAGTCATTATAAATAACCCAGATTTGTTGGGCTCTCTTTCGACAGCGTCACAAAGGAGATGTTTGACTGACCTGGTCATCAAAATATTCAGAAAACTACTAACTAATAAATAAGTACTTTTGTTGTGCAAGCATGTCTTAGATTACAGCATATGTATGTAGTTCAGGTTGCCGAACAAAACCATTAGGAAAACCATTTAGTGCTTTTAAAGTTAAATCTAAGAAAAGAAGTTAATTTGTAATGACTGGTGGAAGGTAAGACGTTCTAACGCTGCATTTAAAGACTGTGCCTTTTAACAATTAACATTTTCCATTTTCGAGGAAAGGGTTGCTAAATCTCGGCTAATAACGTTAGCTGGAGCCCTTTTAAAATTAGGGTTTGACTATTTTTTTTTTATTCAAATAAATTTGGAAGGCTTGTACTGTTAAGGAAATTAATTATATCAACAGAAAAATCTTGAGTCAATGTTCCCCAAGTCCAGTTAGCATGGTGTAGCCACCGGAAATGGACTAGTTTGGTTTAAATAATACTTTACTCACCATTCTGATGCAGCAGTTTGTAATTAGCTCTTCTTCCCGGTTTAGATGAATTAATATTTTAGGAATTCTTGTGAGAATTATGGCACAACTAACAAAAGGATACAGGTGAGAGGAAGCAGTGGGCGGGGCTAAAGTAAAACGTACATCACACGACCGATTAATCAATTAATCAGCAATTACATTAGCAGACGTTATGGTTTTAAATGTTTACTCAGTGGAGCTGGACTTTAACAGACTAAGGAGACAAACACAATGGAAATTTACATTTTTATACACAGAAGATGTGAAGATGTGAGTTTATAATAAATTCAGAATCAAAAGGTAAATTTGTAGTTTGTTGTTCTGGAAACTGCCGACATGTCTTTCAAAATCAAGGAAAAAAAACAAAATTACTGCTAAAAAGGATATGTGTTTTTCTTCAGATACATTCACAATATCAATGATTGAATTATTACTTCGTCCTAAGGGGACATCTACAACTGTTATGGTTGTAGTTTGTTCAGGGTGACAGCATAGCAGCTCGTAAACAAACCCCAAAATCTGTTTGTTAGCTGGAAATTAGCAGCAGCCTGTACCAACATTGATGTCGTATCACTGAAATATAAAGCAAAAAAAAAAAATCTTAATTTTAACTAAGGCAAAAAAGAAAAAAAAAAAAACAACTTTAAGTTGGCATTAGATCACAAAAAAGTCCATCACATCTCACATGTGAAACATCACCAATTTAAAAAAAAAAAAAAAAAAAAGCATAAATATACAGTTTTGTTCAAAAAAGATTTACCCACCCCTTGAAATATTTGAGCGGTAGAAGGTACCTACAGAATGTAAGGTCTGGTGCAGGTTTATCTTTTTTACAGGTTTATTCTGTCTCTTAATGCTTCAGTGACCACCCAGTTGCTCATTAGATCAGATCTTGGTTTCCACCCATCCAAAGAACTCTTCAGCAGATGTCTTGGGATGGATAATCTTGCCCACAGAATAAGACATTGCTGTATTATCTGGACCGGTGGTTTGCAAGCAGGAAGTCCTTGTCCTTGCAGGTTAGGCAGAGTTTGAGGTTTCTGAGTGAACCTCCAGCAGTGTAGAACGCCCAGACGCCCATAAGGAACAAGATGACATAGGTGGGGACAAGACTGGCAACATATGAAGGGTTCTGGAAGGTCTGTGGGAGAAACAAAAAACATATCAAAGTTTACATTTAAATTTTATGTTTTCTTCACGTTGTAGTCCACTAGATGGTGCTATTTGCTCACTGTCTGGACCGAAATTCACGTTAAATTCGATTTAATGCTTTGAAAAACGCTAGAAATGACACATGCCTACAGAAGGTTATATCAACCTACTGCTGCAGTCCTATTACAAAGTCTTTACATACAGAAAACAAATCCTTTAATTCAACTCACTAGACAGGAAACGGTGAGGTGGCTGATAATGACGGCAGCCAGAGCCCACCAACGCTGCTTCTCACAGGCATCAAAGAAGACGACGCCCCAGAACATGTGGAGCAGGATTATAGCCATGGTCATAAAGGCTGAAACAGGGGAAAACCTGTTACACGCAGGAGTTTGCAGTAGGAGTTTACAGTTTTTCAATCGCCGCTACCTGAGGACAGGAAGTAGTACTGAGAGTCTCCATGTATCCCCACAGTCCCCGGCCCCACAGAGTCAGCCAGGATGTTCACCACAGAGAATGCTCCACTCATGAATCCAAAACCAAGGCCAGAAACTGTGACAAAACAAGAGTTTTATTCTTCAAAATGATCTAAGATATTATCAACAGAACAATAGCGGGAATCGTCATTGTTAGTGAGGACTGAGCATTTGTGATGTCTTATCTATATAAAGTGGGCAATCTTTTCATGGTAAATCCTGCAGATTATCAGTTACAACATCTACAATGTCATACTGACATATAATATCCGTACCATAGGCCAGCTGCCGAATAGAGATTGGCATAGTTTCCTCCTGGCTGAGAGCGAGGAGGCCTTCATTTGCCTTTCTGAAAAAAACAAAAAAACAAAAACAAAACACAAGTATTTTAGTTCCACTGTGACAACAAATGCATGAAATTCAGTAGAATGACAAAAATAGGCTTAATTCAAAAATCACAAATAAAACAGCTTTGGTCTTTTAAGCTGACTTTAAACAGAGCATTTTATGTTTTCATGTTGCTATTTTCATGGAAAAACATCACAAAGAAACACTGCTTGTGATGATGGTGAACTGCAACTTACTTCAGCAGCTTATAGTAAGCAAAGCGGAAGGTTTCCTGCAGCACCACAGACAGCACAACTCCAAAGATGAGGAGCCCTTTCTGCTGAGCAGCACTTTCCTTGTCGCTGATTTGAACAGAGATGAACCACACCAGAGAGGACAAGAGTAGAGACACCAGCCAGAAGAATGCTCTAAGAGAAAAACAACAAAAACATATGTTACAAAAAAAGAAAAAAATCACCAAAAAAATTGTTTTCTGACACAGTGTATAAATTAACATACAAGACACGACGATCGGTTTGGGCTAACAGGCTAAAAATTAGCATCTCCAGGTTGGGGCTGTGTCCAAATATCAGGATCGCTGTTATACATATGTTATACACATGTTATATATATATTTTCCCTTAAAACCTGCTTACATGTTGGGCAATTACTCGAAATAAACGCCACATAAGCGCTGGGTGTGATAAAGCGAAGTTGATTTTGCCCATCGAGCACTATTCAACGCCACATTACCGCAAAACGCTAGCATACGCCTAAAAAACAAAATATATATATATAGTATATAATATAAAATATAAACGTATAGTGCCGTGTTTAATGTAGGCACATATCAAACACAAAAACATAGATCTTTTAAGGAAATTCACGAAGACTGAGAGTGTATCTAGCTAGTTATTATTTATAACAGAGGTGTGTCCGAAAACGGAAGCAAGCTAATGTGTTGCTAGGGAAGCAGTCTGTGAGTTAGCAGGCTAGCACCAATAAATTAAGTTTAAGACAATTACATTCAATTGTGGTCACCATCTTAGGTTGATCATATGTCATACTTTAAAACAAATTTACCATTCTTAGAAAAATTCCTTACCCTGCTATCAGGAAAATGACTCGCAGCGGTTCCCGAGCGATGGTAAACACAAAAAGGGAGATGGCCGGCCCGAAGGCGATAAAGGTGCAGCCGAAGAACACCGCAGCCGTCATTCTAACTCTTCGTGTCCGAAAACAGAAACGTTAAAAAACTTTGTCCTTTTTTCAAATGCAATTTAACATGTATTTGTCTTTAAATGGTAGCTGCTAGTTAGCTAGCTGATGAGTCCAATTTGCTTCGACTTCTTCGAGTTCCCAGATCACGGCGGTGTCTTCACGTGACGTCACATGACTATGAAAAACTTTATTGTAACCTGTAAAAAAACAACAAACAATGCTTTTAAAATATAGATTGTCAATTAAGTTGTATGTCAACGATTTATATTTTATTTTAAATAGTTATGAATATAGAAAATTATACTGTTGAGTATAATTTTCACAACATACAGTATTTTACCACTCTTTCACTATATTACACTTGCTGTTGGTACTCAAGAATTAAACGATTCGACTTTGGAAGTCAAATGTTTCATCGTGTGATTTTACTCTGTTAATATGGTTTTTCTAAATTCAAACTGTACTAAAAAATGCACCCAAATTATTAGAGCAACAAGATTTCTACCAAAAAAAAGCTCCTCACCTCTTCTGATGGACCCATTGCTGTATTGTGTTTATTGGAGTTTATATTTTTCTTTTATTAGTGTTTTTTATTTGCCCACTGGAGGATGCATGTGTTCTGTTACAGCACATTAACTGAAAACACCACACAGCATATTAATTCAAGCATTTGAATAATCTTCCAGAGAGACGCTTATCATTCACAGAAATTACTGGTCCGGTAATGCAGTAAAGCCTCTGTCTCAAACATCTTCTTCCTGCCATCCATGCCAGCTTTGTCTTCAATGTTCTTCCTCCAGTCTCCCGTTTGCTTCTCCAAAAGGAGCAGAAGACAAAATCGTATAGATTTTAAAATAAAAGTCACAATGCTTTTTAGCCTACTTGTGATTTTATTTAAATACGCTGACTGGATTTTGACTTCATATTCTACCTTGTGGAATGAAGCACCCACCTCCTCTTTCAGCTCCTTTTTCACCTGCTTCAGGTTGGACCTCAGATCCAGGGACACTTTGTGTTTGGAGCCCAGCAGAGCGGCCAGCATGGCGTCGGCTGACATCCGCACCCTCTTGAGGACCGGCTTCTTGAAGTACTTCCCGTTCAGATCCTGCACCTTTGACTTCAGGTCATCGATCTAAAAAAAGAAAACATCTACTGATGTCTGTGTGGGAGGGGACAGTGAGTGTAAAAGATGGTACAGACATTTGGTGTACCTCCTTGTTGGACTTGTTAACTTTGAGCTCCATGTCGTATCGCTCCTCATCCACCAAATCAATCTGCTTGTGAAGTTTCCGACACAGTTCCTGAAAATGAGGAATAAACGAAAGAGAACGAGCAAACAGAGCAGATGAGTGGTCGGTTCAACATTTCTGTTGTTGAGACAATATCAACATCAGATTTCATAATAAAAGCTTTACGTCTTCATTTTTTCATTGGTAAAATGAAGTGTTATACGGCACTGATGGTTTAAGAGCCAGGTTTACCTGGAGAGACTGCATGCAGTCTGGGATGGAGAGGGCGGGGCACTTGTCCTCCAGGTACATCCTCTTCTCCTCAGCTGCCCTCTGTGCCTCCTCCTCCAACATGGCCTCGCCGATCTGCAGCAGCAAGCTCTGACAGGAAAACCAGGTGAATATGAAAGGTTGTTTGTTTGTTTTTAAATTACAACAGAGGGAATTTGCCCTAAAATGGGGATTATTAGTTTCAGTCTGTTCAGTAAACTTTAATGTAAATCACTAACTAAAGAGTGCAGCATCTCCCTGAGACAAACATTGAAAACTTCACCTCATCACCTCAAACATAATGATTGTTGTTACCAAAGCACTTGATTCTGCTTTAACAGCACTAATGAACGTTTGACTGCTGTGATATTTATGTTTAAATACTGAAAATACAAAGTTCAATCTTCCAGCAGCACCATCTTACTCTACCTTGAGCTGATTCTTCCGACTCGACGACATCTTTTTCCTGCAGAGACAGAAGAGAAGGAAAATAATCACGGATTATTTCCTCTGCGGTTCTATGAATTCACGCTGAGACTCACTCTGCCATCCTGACTGCAGCTGATTCCTGCCGACAGGAAGAGAAGAATGGAGATGCTGGGGCTTTGTGCTCTATTTATAAGTTCTGTGCATGTCTGTGAGGTGTGTGCAAGCTGCACCAGTTGTCTTCGGCTGGGTCAGTGGCAGCAGCTGAGACTCAAACAGACGCTTGAGGAATTTCTTTCTGGAACCATTTTAAGATGTTGCGGGACCAGGACACAGCTTCAGTCCAATGAAGGCCACCATGTGTTTGACTAAATTTGGTTTGGTTGAAGGATCAACTAATCAATGATCCCACCACCAAAAATTGCAACATTGTAACAGTGTCAGCTATTTATATTCAACAAGGTGACAGATTTCAAAATCTGATTTGAAATCTGTGTAGTTTATTTCCTGTTATTGTTCTTTCTCTGACTCAGCTCAGAACAGCTGACAGCTCCATTCAAGCCCTTTTTTCATTCACAAATTCTGACTACTGACATATTTGAAAACGCCTTCTTAGACAGTGACTCATACACAATTTCAATTGTGCTGTATATTGAAAATAAAGGATTTTTTTTGGAGGAATTAAAAAACCTAATAACATA
This sequence comes from Pao palembangensis, assembly GCA_015343265.1. Taxonomy (NCBI): domain Eukaryota; kingdom Metazoa; phylum Chordata; class Actinopteri; order Tetraodontiformes; family Tetraodontidae; genus Pao; species Pao palembangensis. The sequence continues at coordinate 1,126,200 of CM027081.1, forward strand.
AACACTTGACACTAGCTGGTAAATGAAAAAAATACTGCAGAATTGTGAGGTGTCACTGGTGATGAACCAGAAAAAGTCTCCCAGCTGCTACCAGTTCTAAACTGGGAGGATTTATTGTTCGTGGGTTCCACAGTCAGCTGCTCCACACACACACACACACACACACACACACACACACACACACACACTGACTATCTTTACAACAAGAGTTATCAGATTTTATCTCTGCCAGGAGATTTTATGACAGCTGGCATTTATCTGTGTGATTGTAAGCAAAATAACTCAAAAAGTTATTAATAGATTTTAGCCAAATTTTCAGAAAACGTTCACAGTGTGGCAAGTAACAGTTGACTGAATTTTGGTGATGTTCTGTATTTGAGGGGGACTTTGAGGGGGACTTTCCAAAGATCATAGACCAAGATCAAAAATACCAAAAATAAGTACTACCAACATCTACTACTGACAGTGTAGTTTACCCAGTATTCTATGTATTTAACAACGTAAAACTAAAGGAAAGTACATTTATATTCTAATAAAAACAAGTCTAATTTAAAAGCTTTATTTTAACCCCCCTTACCGGAAGTCAAACTCACTTGTGGTTATGAAGCCTTTTATTTTGAAGTCAGCAACCGGATGTGGTGCAATTAACTTGACAGTGGGGTGAAGATGGCGCCGTACAGTCGCATTCGGTTGCTGCTCCCGTTAACGTTACTGTGTCTCTACAGCTTCGGTTCCGTCCTCGGCTTTAAAGGAGCCAGCCGACCGGCCGAGCCGCCCAATGCGCCCATCCGCGGACCCGCCGAACCGCCGGTTAAAGACGCACCTGCTGCCGCTGCCGGGGCCTCACCGCCTCGAAGGGCGACCGGCTGGAAGCTGTCGGAAGAGGAGGCCTGCCGGGAGGACCTGACCCGCCTCTGCCCAAGACACACCTGGGCAAACAACCTGGCCGTGCTGGAGTGTCTGCAGGACCGCAGAGAGGTAAGACGCCGCCGCCAGAGCCGGGCAGGTTACAGCGGTGCTGTGAGGAGGTGGTGGCATATGCTGGGTGTGTCGGCCCGGTGCCTCAGATCCACACCGGCTGTCACCGACGCAGAGTAGAGAAGATGGAGAGGTGCACCTACGGCAGCACACACACACACACACGCACGCCCTCTAACACAAATGAAAGATAATTAGTATGACCAGAATGTAAAATTAGATTAGAAACAGTGTTAACAAATCAAAGCAAACACAACTTAACAAATAAAAGGTTGGTTTTAATTGTATTAGGTACTGGTAAAGATTTGGAAAAAAATCTTTAATATATACCACAAATGTATAGGTTTTTATGTTTCCAGAGAAATGCACACCAGGTCTGGCATATTCATTAGTTTATTTGGTCTAAAAGAACATGTGGCTCTGGAGACTTGAACTTGCACCCCAGCCGTCACCTGACAGGGCCGTTTAAACCTTCATCACACGGCTGGCTAACGACGCCGCGTCAAGTAACCGTAAACCAGCTGTCACATGACCAGCAGAGGTTGAGGTTAAAGACCTGGTGGATCACGGAGCAAATATTTGACAGAGGAGTGCTGAGAGGCAAACAGTAGGATGGAAGAAACACAACCAACACCCACTAAAAAAACGTTAGTTCTTCTTGCGTTTAGTTCTTCAGCAGCTTCAAACCTGGAAGTCAGAGCAGAACTGAGTCAGGTGTTCTGTTAAATATTCACACAAACTCATGAAATGCAGGACAATAAAACCATAAGAAAAGAAATCTCAACCTTAATCAACTGTATCAGTTGACCAGACTTAATGAGCTTTTGATGATCAGTTTCTGACATTTTACAGCCCGGGTTTGTCTCAGTAATTGGAGGCTGAATTGATAATTGAGCTAATTAACAGCCGAGCTGGGACGTTCTGTCACACTTCCCTCTTTTGTCTCCCCCTCCCTCAGACAGTCTGGTCCAGTCCGGTTTCAGATGCTGGCGGCTCCCTGATTTTAAGGTCCTGTTTAGGCATCAAACATAATAAAGCTGACGAGTTTGGTTTTTACCTCAGGACCCCGCTGCCAAGCTGCTGTCAATTACACACACACACACCCTCTTTACTGAGATAATTACATCGCTTCAACACGATAACAGCTGTGGCCTCCTGAAGAGGTAAATGACTCATAAATCTGCCTCTTCTCCAAAGACACACACACACACACACACACACACACACACGAAGAGCTGCTGAAGAGGGATTCACTGACAGGACCCATCTTGTGCCTTCTTGGTTGTCAACATTTTACTTCTCATGTATTAGTTGATTTTAAATGGAATTATTTAATGTGTCCAGATGATTAATGTGTCCTCTCTGCAAACATTCCTGTGCGTAATGTTGATTACACAGTTGCTATTTAGGGAAATGTAATTCTTAGTAGATAAACTAACAGTTCTGTTTAAATTAGAGCTTCTAAACTCTTTTATTGCCAGATGCATCTGAGAGTTTCCTCATTCTGCATCTTAGACATTTTTAGTTTTTTTCTATCACTGCAAATACAAACAAACAAACAAACAAAAGCTCCAAACATTTGAGTTGTTCCAGACTGGGAGCCCCAGACTGGGACCATGAAGAGCCCCGTGCGGGTCTTTTTCTGACTGTTTCCTCTCCCTGCAGGAAACGGACATCGCTCCTGACTGCAACCATGTGAGTATCTGAGGCACCTCTGAGAGCCTGACCCTTCTCTGCTTATTATGGGCTGCAATTCAAGCGCCGTCTGCTCTGTGTGCGTGCTCACATCAGCCAGCTGTGCTGAATTTCTTTCTAGGACTGATGCTACTCTTGTCAGTTTGGATGGTAACATCAGGGAGGTGTCTTTGTCTGGAATACACACCTGTCAAAGCTGCTGACGCTCAAGTTTGAGCTTCCTGCGGCTCCTCAGGCTGGCTTCTGGATGATAAACCTTCCGCGTGTTAACTGTAGACAAGTCACCAAGTTAATGGACCACTTGGGTCGTCTTTATTACAGCAGGAAATTACTGCTGCAATTAAAATCTCTCTTTCTCTCTCACACACACACTCAGGGCGGTCCCACTGTCAGTGGCTGTTATCTGTAGCTGCTGCAGCTGGAGCTTGGTTGGCACGGTAACAACAAAGTCATAGATTAAAAAAGACAGAGAGAGATTTTCTGTTGCGCGGCGTAAACACCCAAAGGTGGCCTGGAGAGAGCGCTGGAGGGGCTTTCGGAACGCTGACGTCTCCTTTCTCTCCTGCATGAAGCTAATTTCCAGCACTTGCAGCAGCAGCTGCGTCTCGGCCTGAATGCTTGTGATGACGGTGGACGCGTCCCCCTTCAGTGGACACACGGCCTGGACCCTAACGGGACAGTCGCTGTATTTGCCGATTCCTCATCTACCTTTGGAGCCTCGGTGGGAGGAGTTTGGCTAAATATTAACAGAATGTCGGTTAATAATGAGAGATAATGTAATGGAAGTAGATAAGGCAAACGTTTACGAGGTAGAATGCACCTAAAGTCTGGAGCGCTCATGTGATTTACCCCCATTTCCACCAGATGCGTGCGTCTCCGTCCGTCCGTCCGTCCTGATTACGTTCCATTCAAGTCAGTTTCCACCGGCTGTGGCTCCGCCCACGGCAGGGCCGGGGGCCTCCATCGCCCTCCAGAAAAATAGGCATGGCTTCTATTTTGGATAGACGGCACACGCCACAACAAGCTAGCACAAGGCATCGCGTGCAGCGCAGGACGTCGAAGAAAAATAAAACATCCGGGAATTTATCAAAATAAAGGGTCCCGTATGTCGAGCGATGGTTTTTACGTTATTACGAGTGAATCATCTTTTTCTTGGGCCGTTTTATCTCTTGTTGTGAAACATTAACTTACTGTTTGCAGCATATCGTCAAATATATTAAATAAGGTAAATAACCAGAATTTACAAGAAATAATCGATCTATTACACATTTTAGGAAACATTAATAGAATTCCCCATGGTGGAGTCACCAAAATCTGAAGGAGGGAAATTTTACTCCTCTAGGAACAAAGAGCGGGACCTTTTATTTTGACACCCAGATGTTTTATTTTGTCTTTGCACCCGACTTCCTGTCCGACACGCGCTGGACTGTGCGAGATTGTTCCACCGGATCCGGTGGAAACCCGGGGTTAGAGTTTAAAGGCAGCAAATGATGCCACCTTGTCTCCTCCAGCTCCTGTGGAACTACAAACTCAATCTGACCACAGATCCAAAGTTTGAGTCTGTGGCCACGGAGGTCTGCAAGAGCACCATCGCTGAGGTGAGTCTGCGGTTTCCCTTCACGCCCAGCTGCAGGTGCACGCCAGCGCGCCTTCAGCATGTCCTCACGCATGCCTGCAGATAAAGGAGTGCCACGAGGAGGATCGGGGGAGGGGCTACCTGTTGTCCTGCCTGGTGGATCACCGTGGCAACATCAGCGAGTTCCAGTGCAACCAGTACATCACCAAGATGGCCAGCATCATCTTCAGTGACTACAAGCTGATCTGCGGCTTCACGGACAAATGCAAAGAGGACATCAACAACCTGCGCTGCGGCAGCATCAACGTTGGACACAAGGTGGGACGTTAGAAAGCTCCTTTTTCCTGGAAGATGATGGACCGTTCAGACATCTGTCCAGGAAGCCCCGACAGACGTTTCCATCTTCAGATCAAACTGAAATCTGAAATATGGCCAACATCTGATGTCCTGAGTGGACAAAAATGGGATTAAAATTGGTGGTGTGTCAGCTTTTCTGTTTTTTTTTTTTTTTTTTTTTCTCCAGGACATCCACTCACAAGGCGAGGTAATCGCCTGTCTTGAGAAGGCGCTGGTGAAGGAGGCGGAGCAGCAGGATCATGTGCGACCAATCAAAGAGGAGTGTCAGAAGGCCATCCTGAGGGTGGCCGAGCTGTCCTCGGACGACTTCCACCTGGACCGCCACCTTTACTTTTCCTGCCGAGACGACCGCGAGAGGTTCTGCCAGAACGTGAGACATCCCGCTGAGAGATTCCCGGCTAAATTCCCACAGCTGTAACGCTCGTTTGAACGGCTGTTTGTCTTTGCAGGTGCAAGCAGGAGAAGGGAAAGTTTACAAGTGTCTGTTCAATCACAAGTTTGAAGAGGCCATGTCAGAGAAGGTACCGGCAGATGAGCTCGTGCCGAGTCACACAGGAATTTATCACAGATTTCAAAAAAGCAGGTTCAAACTAGACCAGCTATTCTTTCTAGCGTATGCTAACATTAGCATAGCAAATGCTGGGAGCTCCAAGTTTGGACTCACCTTTCTTCCACCGCCTCCTTCCTTCCTCCGCAGTGCCGTGATGCTCTGACGGTGCGTCAGAAGCTCATCTCTCAGGATTACAGAGTCAGTTACTCCCTGGCTAAGGCCTGTAAACTGGATCTGAGGAAGCAGCGCTGCAGCCTGGACACAAGCCTGCCACGAGCCCGAGAGGCCCGACTGTCCTACCTGCTGCTGTGTCTGGAGGCCGCCGTGCACCGCGGTGAGACACCCCAAACTGGTTTTTCCAGCACGCCGGCCAGTAGATGGCAGCCTCACTGGAGAGCAGGTTTCTTCCTGTTAAGAGAGTTTGTCCTGCCACTGTGAAGCACCTAGAGACAATTTGATTGTAAATGGCGCTATACAAATAAAACTGAATAAATTGAATTGTCTTTATAAAAACAAAAAAAAAACAAAAACGCCCTATATCGCCCCCTGGCGGTAGTTTTGTGAAAGACTTTTCCCTTTATAACATTTATTCATAAAAAACTGAATCAATGCAGGCCAAACAAATGTTTTTATACAGATCGCAAAGTACTAATGTTACTCTTCTACACGTGTGACGTTTTGCCGGCAGGGCGTTCGGTCAGCGGCGAGTGTCAGGGCGAGATGCTGGACTACCGACGGATGCTGATGGAGGACTTCTCCCTGAGTCCAGAGATCGTGCTGCACTGCCGCGCAGAGATCGAGACTCACTGCTCCGGCCTGCACCGCAAAGGCCGCACGTTGCACTGCCTGATGAGGATCGGCCGCGACCGCAGCTCCGCCATGGAGGACGTCTGCCAGCGAGCCGTAAGCATCTCAGCTGCATTAGCTTGAAGTTTACTCCGGGAAATGCTCTTAATTAGAGCTGAGACACGTATTCGAATAATTCGAGCAATTCAATTACTAAAAAGCTTGGATAAAAATAATTCGTGTCGAAGCGTCGTTTAAATTTGGTCCGCTAAACTTCGCACTGTTTCACACCGATCATCATTTCTGTTGCTGCTCGGCTGCTGATACGTTATTGGAGATCGAAGTGAGGATTGCAACGAATTTAACACTAAAAACAAAAGAGAGCGTAGTGCAACGTGTCTACTGGAAGATGCAGTTAGCTTAGCATAACAGCACAACGCTGCTGCTGCAGCATCCCCAAAGGAAACATCCGGTCTCTGCTAAAGGTTCGCAGATCGGACCGGAAACAGCAAGCTAAGCTAACGATAATTAGCAGCAATTAACAGAAATCAGTGTGATCCATGACTGAGAGAATCTGCTAGCTAACACACTTTGTTTACAGCTCTGTGGAAAGGCTGAGTCACAACTGTAATCAATGCGGCGGCTAATCTGCTAGCTAGCACGTTTCCCCAACTCGGCTAAGTTTTTGCTTAAGATAATTATATTATAATAATAATCCACGGAAAATAAAGTGCTATAGTCAGTCTGTTAAAGCCTGAACTTGAGTTAGTTAAATTGTAAAAGTAAGTTTAATTAACGCCAAATCTAAGTTTGATGATATTTTGAGCAAGTTCAACGGAACAAGAGCTGTTCAATAAAGTTAGTGTTGTAAAAAAAAAAAAAACAAGTCGCAGCGTATGCAGTATATTTCTTATCCCATTACTCGATTAATCGATAGAATACTTGATTACTGAAATAATAGATTGCTGCAGCCCTCCTCACGACTGGTGTCAGTCTGTGGTTCCACCACTAGATGCAGCCAAATCTGGCACAGCAGAAAGTAACCTGAGCGGCCTGTTTACGGGTTTCTAATACCCTCGCTTTCCTCTAATGCTTCTGCAGCTGCAGACTCTGGTCCAGTCAGCTGACCTGGGCTCAGATTACCGCATCGACCGGGCGCTCAACGAGGCCTGCGAGTCCGTCATTCAGACCGCCTGCAAGCACATCCGCAACGGAGACCCCATGTGAGACTGACACACACACACACACACACACACAGTTAACTGTCTGTCCTCATTAACATTCAGCTGATATTTGTTCAAATTTTCTCCTCCTGGAGCTCAGACCTGATTGGCTTGCTGAGCTGAAGCCTCAGGAGTGATGACTAATCTCTGCGTGTGTGTGTGTGTGTAGGATCCTGTCCTGCCTCATGGAGCATCTCTACACAGAGAAGATGGTGGAGGAATGTGAGCACCGACTGCTGGAGCTGCAGTATTTCATATCCAGAGACTGGAAGTGAGTCTGATCTGAGCTCGCTCCTCTGAGTCACATGACTGCATCACGTGACTTAATGGCCTGTTTGGCTCTGTCCCAGGCTGGAGCCCATCCTGTATAAGAAGTGTCAGGACGACGCGGCTCGGCTCTGCCACACACACGGCTGGAACGAGACCAGTGAGCTGATGCCGCCGGGCGCCGTCTTCTCCTGTCTGTACCGCCACGCCTACCGGACCGAGGAGCAGGGCCGTCGGGTAGCAAACTTTAAATCCCGGCCTGACTCTGACCGTCAGGATGTGGTTTGATGTGTTTGATGATGTGCAGGTGTAACGCTGATGTTCTTAATTCGCCAGGTAAATGAAGAGGATGTGGTAAGGCTAACCTTAACCGATCCCCCCGATCCTGGTGGAGGGTGCAGAAATCAGAGGGTCACCTGATTAGATGGATAGAGTTAAAGTACAAGTTTTAAGGCTTTATGTGAGATTTAGTTAATATTAAATAATGTATTACAGTTTTATAATCACAAGACTGAAAACAGGCTAACGTTTCAGGCTAATGTTCAGCTCTTAATGGTTACCTCACGTTAGCATGCTAGCAGCAGAGGGCCGCACAGCTCCACTCATGGCTGTTATTCCTAAAAGAAACAATCATCAGATGAAGTCTGATATCATGTAATCACCTGTTTAATCACTGTTTCCATGGTAATGAGCACAGGAGCGTGCACATGGCTACAATTACTGTCCTCAATGAGGGAACCGCTTGACTTGATTCTGTTTAATTGCATCGGCCATCAGTGTGTGTGTGTGTGAGTGTGTGTTTTTACAGCTGCAGCAAAATATTTTAATGTCTGCAAAGATTTTAAGGCTCTTGGTGACGATGAGCATGCGTGTGTTTGTAGCTGTCTCGGGACTGTAAGATGGAGGTGCAGAGGATTCTCCACCAGAGGGCGCTGGACGTGAAGTTGGACCCTGAGCTGCAGAGACGCTGCATGACCGATCTAGGCAAGTGGTGCAGCGAGAAGACGGACACTGGACAGGTGAGACACAACGGCAGAAACCTGCTGCCGCATCACAGAGATGCGGTTCTGACTCGCTTCTCGGGCTCTTCAGGAGCTGGAGTGTCTGCAGGACCACCTGGAGGACCTGGTCTCTGCCTGCAGGGAGGTCGTGGGTAACCTGACCGAGATGGAGTCAGAGGTAGGCCAGGGTTTACGGTTCAGTCTGACAGCTCAGGTTTCCACTCTGGACTTCCTGTCTCCTACAGGACATCCAGATGGACGCTCTGCTGGTCCGAGCCTGCGAGCCCGTCATCCAGACCCACTGCCACGTGAGTCAGCGGGCCCCCTTCAGCCAGACGTCTGGTGAACACGGTGTGTGTGACTGTGTGTGTGTGTGTGTGTGTGTGTGTGTAGGATGTAGCTGACAACCAGATGGACACAGGTGACCTGATGGAGTGTTTGGTTCAGAATAAACACCAGAAGGAGATGAACGACAAGTGTTCGGTGGGCGTCACGCACTTCCAGCTGGTCAGTGTCCAGCAGATGTTTCAGCGCCGCCTCGTTTCTCTGTCAGCTTGGAAATTCCGAAGAGTAACTTCATTTTTCTGCTCCACCGCCAGATTCAGATGAAAGACTTCAGGTTCTCCTACAAGTTCAAGATGGCGTGTAAGGAGGACGTCCTCCGCTTGTGTCCCAACATCAAGAAAAAGTCGGTGTCAGATTTCTCACTCCGCCTTTTTTAAAGCACCCTGGCGAGCAGACGGCAGGATTTAACGCTGTCCCTCTGCAGGGTGGACGTGGTCATCTGCCTCAGCACCACCGTGAGGAACGACACGCTGCAGGACGCCAAGGAGCAGCGGGTGTCGCTCAAGTGTCGCAAACAGCTGCGGGTGGAGGAGCTGGAGATGGTAGCGCACACACCAGCCATGTTCTGCTCTTACCTTCTGGACTACATTTACACATGACTCTTAGCTTAGCATCGCTATCACATAAAAAAGATGCAGAATAGTGAAGAAATAACCCCGGGTTTCCGCCGGATACGGTGTGTCCCGACGGACGGAGAAGGCCGCAACAAGCTAGCACAATCCACCGAGTGCGGGACAGGAAGTCGGGTGCGAAGAGAAAATAAAACATCCAGGAAATTGTCAAAATAAAAGCTCCCGTATTTAGAGCTGAAAACGAAATCACGTACGACCGCGATATTACCGCTTTGTAGTTGTTGAAAGGAGCCACAGAAGAAGACGCTCTTTGTTCCTGGAGGAGGAAAATCTCCCCTTTCTTTGGATTGTGGTGACTCTAAAATCCGGAATTCTATTGTTTCCTAAAATGTGTGTGATCAATTATTTCTTGTAAAATTTGGTTATTTATGTTATTTAAGATTTGCTGCAAACACTAAGTTAACTTGTGATGTTTCACAACAAGAGATAAAACGGCCCAAGAAAAAGATGATTCACACATGTAATAATGTAAAAAACCATTGCTTCAAATACAGGACCTCTTATTTTGACAAATTCCCGGATGTTTTATTTTTTCTTCGCACCCGACTTCCTGTCCGGCCCAGGATGCCTTGTGCTAGCTTGTTGCGGCGTGCGTCCAAAATAGAAGCCATGCGTCTTTTTGCGGAGGACCAAGAAGGCCTCCAGCCCTGCCGTGGGCGGAGCCTCCTGCCCTGCCGTGGGTGGAGCCTCCTGCCATGGGTGGAGTCCCAGCCCTGCTGTGGGCGGAGCCTCAACCAGTGGAAACTGACTTTTGACTTGAATGGAATCTAATCAGGACAGACGGGCGCACCGCATCCAACGGAAACGGGGGGTAACAAACTGTGTGTGTCACAACCAGGTGACTTGATGATTGATGGACATGGATATTCCTTGTTTTCCAATATAAAATGCTAAGCTAATAGCTAAATGTAATCTAAATAGTGTCTTATAAATTCAACCATATTGGATTAGATTGGTTAGCATTAGCAGAGTGAAGGGGTCCACAGGTCTCACCTCACCGTCCTCGCTTGTCCGTCTCAGTCCGAGGACATTCGTCTGGAGCCGGAGCTGTACGATCCCTGCAAGTCCGACATCAGCCGTCTCTGTCCCAACGTGGCGTTCGGTAACGCCCAGGTGAGCCGGCGCCAGCGTTGCTAGCCACCAAGCTTGCTTCTGTGGCGTCACCGTCCGCCGCGTGTCCTCCTCAGATGATCGAGTGCCTGAAGGAGCAGAAGAAGCAGCTGAGCCAGCGCTGCCACCAGCGGATCTTCAGGCTGCAGGAGGTGGAGATGAGCGACCCGGAACTGGACTACCAGCTGATGCGAGTCTGCAAACAGATGATCAAGGTGAGAGGAGGAGCTTCTGATCAAAGACGGCAGAGCTTTGCAGCGTCTGCTCACACCCACCTTCGTTCCTCAGCGGTTCTGCACCGAAGCCGACGCCAGGAACGTCCTCCAGTGTCTGAAGCAGAACAAGAACAGCGAGCTGATGGATCCCAAATGCAAACAGATGATCACCAAGAGGCAGATCACCCAGAACACAGGTGAGGGGACGCCTCAGGTGAGGGGACGCCACAGGTGAGGGAGCCCCTGCGGGAGGAGGGAAGACCCGGGTGCGACCCCGCTGATCCCTCCTCCCGTCTCCAGACTACAGGCTGAACCCGGTGTTGAGGAAGGCGTGTCGGGCCGACATCCCCAAGTTCTGCCAGAACATCCTGAACAAGGCGAGCGAGGACAGCGAGCTGGAGGGCCAGGTCATCGGCTGCCTCAAGCTCAAGTACGCCGACCAGGTGAGGCTGGCGGAGGCTTCAGAGAGGCTTGATGGTGGTGAATAAAGCGCCGGCGCTGACCCCTGCTTGTTTGTTCTGGCTGGACTCGGGTCCAGAGGTTATCGCCCGACTGTGAAGACCAGATCAGGGTCATCCTGCAGGAGTCGGCACTGGACTACAGACTGGACCCGCAGCTGCAGCTGCACTGTTCAGAGGAGGTACGCAACAGCAACAACAACAACAGCAGCAACAGCAACAGCAGCAACAACAACAACAACAGCAGCAACAACAACAACGCACCACGCTAGGGCTGCAGCAATCAGTCATTTTAGTAATCGAGTATACTATCGATTATTTTGGCGATTAATCGGGTAATTGGATAAGAAATACCGTATCCTGTTGACACTAGCTTTTTTTTTTACATCTAACTTTATTGAACAGCGTCCGTAACGCTCTTGTTCTGTTGAACATGCTAAAATAATATCAAACAGATACGGTGTTAATTAAACTGACTTTTACAATTCAACTAACTCAAGCTCAGGCTTTAACAAACTCACTATAGCACTTTGTTTTCCGTGGATTATTATTATATACTCATCTTTAGCAACAACTTAGCTGGGTTGGGGAAACGTGCTAGCTAGCAGATTAGCCGCCGCATTGATGACAGTTGTGACTCAGCCTTTCCACAGAGCTGTAAACAAAGTGTGTTAGCTAGCAGATTTCTCTCAATCATGGATCACACTGATTTCTGTTAATTGCTGCTAATTATCGTTAGCTATAATTAGCTTAGCTTGCTGTTTCCGGTCTGCTCCGTGGAGACCGGATGTTTCCTGTGGAGGTGCTGCAGCAGTAGCGTTGTGCTATCATGCTAAGCTAACTGCATCTTCCAGTAGACGCGCTGCTCTACGTTTTCTTTTGTTTTTATCGTTAAATTCTTTTCAGCCGGCGCCTCACTTTGATCTTCAGTGACGAATCAGCAGCCGAGCAGCAACAGAAATGATCCGACACGAAGCTTGGACTCATTTTTATCGAAGCTTTTTGCTGGAATTGTGCGATCGTTGGAGGCCTGCACCCCGCGCTCCTCTTTCTCTCTGCTCCTTCATGCGCTCTCTCCCTCCTGCAGATCTCCCGTCTGTGTGCGGAGGAAGCGGCGGCTCAGGAGCAGACGGGTCAGGTGGAGGAATGTCTGAAGGTCAACCTTTTAAAACTCAGACAGGACACCTGTAAGAAGGTAATTCCACCTGGCTGCTCCGCCCAGGCCCAGGTTTCAGGGAGGGGGCGGGGTTGAAGGTGACGCCGCCTTTGCCGTGTTCGCAGGAGGTCCTGAACATGCTGAAGGAGAGCAAAGCGGACATCTTCGTGGACCCGGTCCTGCACACGGCGTGCGCGCTGGACCTCAAGCACCACTGTGCTGCCATCACACCCGGCAGAGGGCGCCGTAGGTGCACGCACACGGTGGATTTGTGGAGACGGTTCCTCCCGAGGCTTTAATCGTTCCCCACTGCGTCTTCTTCTTTACCTCCCTGCAGAGATGTCGTGTCTGATGGAGACCTTACAGGACAAGAGAATACGGCTGCAGCCGGAGTGTAAGAAACGCCTTCAGGACCGCATCGACATGTGGAGCTACGCCGCCAAGGTAAAAGCCTTCCTCCCCGCCAGCGCCTGGCTCGCTCGCTCGCCTCTGTGCTGCTAGAGCCGCTCTTCTCCCTCTGGCTTGCAGGTGGCGCCAGCAGAGGGCTTCTCAGACCTGGCCGTGCAGGTGATGACCTCGCCGTCCAAGAACTACATCCTGCTGGTGATGGCGCTCAGCGTGTGCGTGCTCTTCCTGGTGGGGCTGGTCTGCGGCCGCCTCACCAAACGCGTGACCAGAGAACTGAAGGACCGGTAGAAGTTGCTCCTCCCCACACCTCCTCCGATGACTCGCCTTTTCCTCCTCCTCTTCCTCCTCCTGTAACCAGCTGACCTGCACAGTGCCAACGCCAGTACACACATCCGGAACTCCCCTTCGCCACCTCCTGCACAACATTAGCGTTGTACCATTTTCCCCAAAGCGCCGCTTCCCCGACCCAGGTGGACTTTCTTTGGGGTTTGACGTGAGCCGGGCGCGACGCGAGCGCCAGCTGGTCCCAGTTTGGCTGCTTCCCCTAAGCTTCTTGCGATATTTGCGCAGCAGCGGGACGTCGCTTCTCTTTCGGTGGCTGCCTGGCTCGCACACGGAGCAACGAGCATCCTGGAGGCCGGACCGGAGTTTGGAAACGCAGCTCAGATGTTTAGGTTATCCAGTTCCTCCTTGGTTTTTCTCCTCGTTTGTTGCCTTTAACGGACAGCCACGCGACGCTCGCGGGGCGTTGCTACGGATGCAGCAGTCCAGGTCTGCGTAGGAAGGCTTTGGCACGCGGGTTCGAACAAACACACGATCATGGTAACGTTTCTGTTGACGCTGCAGACACACTAACAATGTCGATGCTAACGCTCATCCTAAACTTGCATGTGAACACACTTCTGAGGAAAAGGGAAGTAACTTTTCCAGACATTGTTTTTTTTTTTTTTTTTATTTTGGTGACTGCTGCTCCTCGGTTTGAAGTAGCTGGATTGGTTACCCTGGTAACCAGGAGCGCAGGCGCGGCCCTTTCGGTCGTAATCAACAACAGACGAAAAGTTGAGATGGTGTTTGCTGATGTTGGTTTTTATTCTCCCTCATACGCACGCTTGTCTTCACAGATTCTGCCGGTGAGACGTTAGCAAACATGCTGTCCAAATCAATATGTAGCATTCTAAGTGGCACTTAGCCTAGCTTAGCATAGACTGGTTGCAAATGGCTTTCAGCAGAGCTTAAAAATGTGCCCCTAAATTACGGTTTGACAGGGAGTTTAAGTAGCTTTGACATTTATGTACAGGTTTTTTAAAAATATGCTAAGCTTATCTCAACTTGCCCTCTGGACCGCTGAGTAGAGGCTAACTTTAAAACGAGATAAAGGGAGGACAGAGTTGAGGAAATGTCTCGTTACCGCCCCCTGCTGGTGCGCAGTAACTGAATAAGCCTCAGGCCAAACGCCAGACTTTAAAAGTTCATTTTCTGTTTTCCAAAGGTGGTTTCTGTCCTTTCAGTTAATAGACTGTCAGACTGTCAGCAGCTGAAGCTGTTGCTTCAGTGTGGAAATCACAAATGCTCTTTTTTAATGTGTAAACTCAGTTCTGAGCTAGCATAGCCACTGTCTTTATGCTAAGCTAAGTTGAACACGTTTGTTCTGCTGCCTCCAAGTGGTCAAACTGGAATTGCAAGTGGGCGTGGCCTATCAGGAGATGGCGGAGGAAAAGGTTGCCAGATTGGACGTACTGGAACCGCTGAGCTTTGCCTTTTGGTTTAAATCTGACTTTAATGGATCGAATGAAGGGAAATTTCCTCCTGTCATCGTCAAATGTACATTTTCACTTAATTACTCAATTTACGCATGTGAGGTAGAAATGTGCTGAGTCATGTTTTCCATCTGAAAAATGGTTCTAAAACTGTCAGATTATGAAATATTAAACTATATTATGATGTCTAGCGGACATCAAAACAAAATCCAGTTAATAATTTAACTTCATTCTTTTAACTGACGTCACACTTTTGGCTTTTATTTTGCACTTTACTGTGGAAGATTTTGGGTACGTTGCTGTTAAGCTAACTGCACAATTAACCTCCGTTTGTGTATAAAAGCTCACTTTTTCCTGGAATCAGTTGGACGGATGAAGAACGCAGCAGATTTCTGCTCACTTTAAGCTAACGCGGCAAATTTGGCGGCAAATTTTGAGCTTTTTTGGATCCTTTCTTTACGTCACGCCGCGTCTGCCGAAATAACGGGAAATAATTTCTTCTTAGGTTTTAAACATGTCTGAATCTCATCAGTGTGCTGTTTCTGAGGTACGCCGTGCAATACGTCAACATAATGGATTTATTATTGTTGCATTTGATTTTTGCTGTACATATGAAAACGTGTGAATTTAATAAAACTGTCTGCAGATTTTCATACCTTTGGGCGCCGCCCGAGTCTGTGTTCACGTCACAACCTGGACCCGGTCGGTCAGGCGGTCCGGCTCACCGAGCTGTTAAAATCATTTAAAAAAAGTAAATTCTGCCAAATCCTTGATGTCAATTATATACCAGCAAACTCACGAGTCGCTTAGATACAGCCCACTTTTAAACAAACAGTAAATGGCTGCTCGGTTTATCGATAGAGAAAAATAGAATCAAAAAACCCCAACACAAACCTTTTGATGCTTTGAAGGATCAAAGGCCCCTTTGGCTTGTAGTACCGCTAATCTAGGATGGGATTGTTTTTAAATATGCAGAGTGAAACAGAAGAGCAACTACATTTCTCTGGTACGTAACGCTGATTTTTTGACATTAAAAAGAAAGAAAAGACATTAAAATCCTTAAAGGAAACCCAGGAACGTCTAATGTTGCTGAACAAGCTGACGACAGTAATAAGGTGGCTGTTTTCTTTACAGAGCAGAAAATGGAGATTTCAGAGTCAGAAGAGGTTCTGAGGGCGTTTGATGATGGAAGCGGTTCCACTCCGGAGGGATGGAAGCAAAGAGGAAAAGCTGAAGGAGCTGCTGTCCGCTGTCAGAAGCTCAGGCGCTCCGTTTGGTGGCCGTCCTCCAGGAGAAGAGCCCCAGCGCTGTGGACGCCTGGTACTGATCCGTGACCAGCAGCGAGGAGGCCTCCACAGCAAAGAACAACGTGCAACAGCTCAGTCAGGAGCTTCAGGTTGAGCAGCAGACAAGCCGGGCAGGCCTGGAGGCAGCACTGGGCACCTTCCAGGACCTTCAGGACCTGTTAGGTGTGAAGGACCAGGAGATCCAGACGCGGCTCAGAGAAGAGCGGTGCACGGCAGCGCCTTCAGCAGAGCTTCAGACCTCGTTGCTGCAGAAGGAGAAGCAGGTGTCAGATCTGCAGGTGGAGTTGCTGGACATGAAGTTTTTCCTGACGCTTCAGAAGAGGAAGAACGAGGAGGAGCAGCAGCTTCGGGAGAAAAACTGGAACGCCGAGGAGAACCAGATCGGGCTGGAAATATCTCAGGAACTTCTACAGGAGCCGATCTGCAGACGCCGGAAGTCTCAGGACCTTCCAGAGCTGCTGGAAGAAGCTGCAGCGACCCGCCGGACGGAGGACCTGCAGGAGCTGCACACCCACACAGCAGACCTGGAAGCTCTGAGGCGGCCCGAGCAGCACCTGCAGGCTGAGCTGGAGGGGGCACGGCGCAACAGCGCCACCTACGCCTCGGAGGCCGGAGAGCTCAAAGGTCGGCTGAGGGCACCGCAGAGCTTAGTTGGTTCGTATCAGACAGGAGCTGGATTCACCCGAAACTCTGAAACTCTGGCCGAGCCCCTCACGCCGTAGGCGACCTTCAGCACAGCGTGTTCATTCCAATCAGCTGATGGAGATCCAATAAAAGAAGAGATGCCTCACTCAGGCGCTCTGGTCACCGTTTTCTGCTGATCATTGTGATTCATTGTTGACGTCAGACACGGCTCCTTCCTTTGATCATCCAAAGATCAAAGCGATGGCCTTTGATCATAACAATAGTTTCTATAGGCTGTGGCCCAAAACCTGGTGTAAGGCTCACGACTTCCCTTTGCTTGAGCTAAACAGGACCATGATTTTAGTCTGTAAGCTAGAAAAGTCAAAAATCTAAAAAACACTTGAACTGCTTCGGTCTGCGTGCAATTAATCTGCAAAGAAAAGATCGGTAAAGGTTCCAGGTGCAGAAAGCTTTTTATTGTAGCTTTCCAGGTTCTGTAGCAGACATGTTACAGTTTTAAGAAGAAAATCAGAAGAGAAACACAGATAAATCTATGAAGTCTTAAGTGGACATCAGGTTGAATGACCTGTGATGAGGACAGGACAGAGGAAGCTCCCTCACAAGCATGCAAAAAAAGCACATTTACTAAACCTTAGGGTAAAAAAAACAGCCAGCTTTCCTCCACCTTCACTCTAACAAAAAACCCTAAATTTAAAGAGGAAAATAAATTAGAAATAGATCAACAGTAAAAATGATATTCTTAAAAAAAAAAAAAAAAAGAAAAAATGTTCCGTCATCAAAATTAGTTGTCTAACATAAAAAAGTGAATTCAGTGTAAATCTACAGAATAAAACTTTACTGTGAAGCTAAATAAAGGGGGCATTAAGGGTTAAAGTGGGTCAAGTGCACACCTGTCAGTCCAGGTGGCTGCAGTTCCTCCAACTGACAGCAGGGCGGCGCTCGAACACTTCCAAGGCACTGACGTCATTAGTTGTGGCTGAGCTTGCAGGTCCTCTGACCGCCACTAGATGGCAAACTCACAAGAACGGGCCAAAAAGTCGTTTCTTAATTAGGTCACTTTTCTAAAGGTGAGCATTTAAAAACAAATATATGAATACCTGAACACTAAGCCTGGCAGGCTGATTTAGCATACCAACTGATGACAAGGGACACCACACAATATTAACTAGATTATTCATGGATGGCTGCAAAAAAAAAAAGTCCAGGTTGTTCTTCTCGTTGCCTGAGAATCTATAGTCTGGACGACCAGCCAGTAACAGAAAGAGCTGCTATCTTAGGTAATAGAATACAGCTTTCTGATTGGTCCTGGTACTGTCAGTGAAGGCGTGTCGCTGGCTGGGGCGGCAAATCAGGTGGTCACCAGCTGGACGTAGTTGGCGGGGTAGAGGCCGATCCGACCGCTGCTCAGCCGCCCTTTACACCAACCCTGCTCGTCTTCCTCGCCAAGCTTCAGCAGCTCCTCTCCTGAAATGAGCACAAGAGGAAGTGGGATTATTCTGGTTTAAAGGCCACCAGAGAGACGATCTCCGGATGCCTGGGAACGATTCAGGTTACACCAACCGGTCCTGGATCGGACCAACCCCCTCTGGGGTCCCGTCAGGTCCCTGTACGCCTGCGTTAGCTAAGGATGGACGAAATCTCTGGGTTTTTCTCAAGAAAACCCTTCAATTCCCAAGCGTGGCGCTAATCCGCCTCAGGTTAGCGTGATAATCCTCCACGTGAGGACGATACTCGTGTATTCTGAGAGATGAAAGCTGCCGGAACAAGTTTCACCTCCAGAGAACACCTGAGCCCTGAGGTGAGACAGGTTACATAGTTTGAATCACTTCTGCGTCAGGTCATGTTGCCTCATATCTGCTGCGGGTTCGGGTCAAGACTTTGAGACTTTGCTTCTCTTTTACAGGCTCGAGGAGCGGAAACGTGCGTCCATCGCTGACACTCGTCCTCGGGCAGCATCGGCGTTTACCTGCTTTAAACGTCAGCTCATCATCCTCCTGGCCCATGTAGTCGTAGAGCGCTCGGACCCGCACCCCCTCGGCCCGCTCCTCCTCCTCCTCCTCCTCCTCCACGCCGTTCACTGCCAGCCCTTTCTTGGGGCTTTCGTCATCTGACCAGTCGGATGAGTAATCTTTAACCCTAAAGGACGACACAAGCGTTGATGATGAAGAACTTATGAAAACTTCACCCTCGTTTAACGACGGTCATGTGCTTTTCACCAAAGGTGTGAGGTTAGCATTAGCACATCTGCTAACCCTCATCAGGACCACCTCCACAGCGTGGAGGTGTGTGTTCTCCCACCTGTTTGTGTTCACGGCGCTGGGGCTCGGAGGGGCGTGGTCTCCGCCCGCGGACACGATGTTGGTGAGGGTGACCACGTTGTCCTCAGAGTGCTGGCTTCGCTCCTTCCTGCTGATGGAGCGGCTGGGCTCTGGGAACCACTCCTGCCCACACACACACACACACACACAGGAGTGAAGAGTCTGGGCGAGTGGGTGGGGTTTTTGGTGGTGGTTTGCTCTGAAGATCCAGACTAATGATGAACGTCCTCACAGCTCCAGTATTAACCCCACAAACACACTGCCGCCCCGGTGTGTGTGTGTTCTGGGACAATGGCCCTCTGTTTGTGTGTCTGCAGCGTTGTGGGAACGCCAGGAGATTCCTCGGAGGACAGAAGGGATTCAGTTCTTTCTGCCAACATCAAACTTGGTTTTTATAACGTCGCAACAGGAAATCTTCTCCTGGACGTCTGCGTGGAAAAGAAGCCCGACGACCGCCCAGCGAAGCTCCCAAACGATTAACGCTTCCTACCCGTCTCAACACGCTTCCAACCTCATTAATGCTATTTCCATTTTATGGACTATAAAACTAGCAGGAAGTTTTATTTTGAAAAACCCAGACTGCAGTCGAAGGTTAGGAGCAGTTTAAATCAACAGGTAAAAAACTGTGTGTGTGTGTGTGTGTGTGTGTTCAGACATTCCTGACACCACTCATGGTTCTCGTGCACACAGCAAGTCTTTCACTGGGAACCTGTTTAATATTCAGCCTGATTCCCTCCAGACACAAACACACAGCTGCCTCCGCAGCTCCGCCCTGAGCGTCTCTAACCAGGCGGGGTTGTAGCGCCAGCGCCTGCGGATCCATACACACCTCAAACTGCGGCCAGTTCATGCTCATTCCCGGGCCGTGGGTGTTCCTCCACCATCGCAGGTCTTCGGCGTCGTTGGCTGCCTGGATCGTCTGACCCAGGTCTCTGTGCAGGCCTGCAAAGCTACAGGACAACGCTGACGTCACCATCCTTGTTTCTATGACAACATCCACTAGAAACACAACGTTAGCCCTGCACGTGATAATGGCTGGGAGAGAAAAAAAAAAAAAAAAGCACTGTTCGCAGATTAAACGGTTCTGGTGCAACATTTGGACCCTATCGATCACGGTTACCCTGGCAACGCATCTTATTTAAATAGAACAAGGGGTCAAGAGTCAATGGCCAGTCAACACCGGTTTTCGATTAACTACTGTACACACACACACACACAGTAACTGTGATGGTTCTACATTCCTTTGCTCTGAGTTATGCTTCATACATCATCTAATCCAGCCTTCTCTCTCCATAAATCATCTAATCCAGCCTTCTCTCTCCATAAATCATCTAATCCAGCCTTCTCTCTCCATAAATCAGATAATCCAGCCTTCTCTCTTCAGACGTGTGGAAGGTGTGTTTGGGTGTGTGTCTCACTCTTCTTTCCCAGACAGGTCCAGGTGTGTGTGAATCTCCAGCAGGACGTCTTTAAAGAAGCGCAGCCTCCTGCGCTCGGCCTCCTGGGTCAGGTCGAACACCTGCTCCATGTCCTCCATGTACCGTGGGTTGCAGCGGTCCAGGTCCTCCAGGGCCTTCGTGTAGCGCTCCTTGGCCTGCCGTGCACAGAACACACACCTGCACTCGCCTCTGCTTCCATTTTGAGTGCAGGACATTTCTGTTGCGGCAACATGGCCGCGACAAGCTCTGAAGAGAATTATCGCATCGGCGCTGCAGCGCGCTCAACATTTAGCATGCTAACCAGCTAACCTCTGTGGTTTCAGCTGCAACAAGCTGAAAACAAGCTGAGTCATGTCCAAAACACTCACAGGTATGTTTTCCTGGACTCACTGACACACCCTGACTGGTAAAAAAAGCAGCTACGCATGCGAGTGTGTGTGTTTTGTACCTTTTCCGCCTCCTGGTTGCATCGCTCCGCCCTGGTGGTGAATTTACGGACTTCCTCCTGCGACTTGGTTGGGTCGGCCTTGGCGTGGTTTTCCCGGGTCACTGCTGTCCACTCTTCCTTCCTGGTTTGATGGTAGCTCTTCTTAGTGGCCTCCACCTTCGAACATTAACATTACGAGCAAATATTTAACCCTTGACTGATGTCTGGATGCTGGAGGTGTTACTGGGTGGCCCGGGACGTCGCCTGCTAGCTGCGTGCGGCTAACACGCCCTGCTAGCGTGGTCACGCCTCACCTCCTTCAGTTTGCGGACCCAGGGTTTCTGTGCTTTGCGGAAGCCGTCGTCTGCGTCCTTGGTCTCTCTGAACCCCCCCATCATCTGCTTGTGGAAGGCGTCCTTCTGCCAGTTGCGGATCTTCTCGCTGTCTTCGCCCGCCAGCCGCTCCCGCAGCTCCAGATGCAGCTCGCTGAGCCGCTCGGCCGCCATCATGAAGGCGTGCCAGGCTTTCTCCAGGGTCCCGTACTGAGGACCTGAGGAAGCAGGGTTAGAATGGCGCCAGCGGCAGCTCATCCTCCGAGCCCGCCTCACCTTTCTCCACCGTGCCCCTCCACCTCTTAGCCCAGTCGCTCAGCTGCAGAGCGTAGCTCTTTTCAATCTTGGCCCTCTCCTGGAAGCAGCTGACCAGCTCGTTACACAGCCGGTGGCCGTCGTCTATCCGCCTCACTGTCCGTTTGTAGTTCCCTGGCTGCAACGGAGGAAAACGTGGAAAATCACAACAAACTTCCCAACATTTCTGCCTCCGCTGCTCTGCTGCACGACCCCAGCGTGCTGACCCCCCGTTTCCACCGGATGCGGTGCGTCTCCGTCCGTCCGTCCTGATTAGATTCCATTCAAGTCAATGCCTCAGTTTCCACTGGCTGTGGTTCCGCCCACGGCAGGGCTGGAGGCTCCGCCCACGGCAGGGCTAGGGGCGCCGTCGCCCGCTAGATTAAACGGACGGACGGACAAAGCACGCCGCAACAAGCTAGCACAAGGCATCGCGGCGGCACAGGAAGTCGGGTGCAACGAAAAAATAAAACATCTGGAAATTTATCAAAATAAAATTAATACTTTTTATATTGATAAAAAGTATTTGAAGCGATGGTTTTTTACGTTATTACATGTGTGAATCATCTTTTTCTTGGGCCGTTTTTATCTCTTGTGGAACAACATCACAAGTTAACTTATTGTTTAATAATAATTGTAAATAAATAACTCGAAATACTCGATCTATTACACATTTTAGGAAACATTAACAGAATTCCCCATGGTAGAGTCAGCAAAATCCAAAGAAAGGGGAAATTTTCCTCCTCTAGGAACAAAGAGCGTCTTCTGTGGCTCCTTTAAAAACTACAAAGCGGTAATATCGCGGTCGTACGTGATTTTGTTTTCAGCGTCCTGTTGAAAAAGATCGCTCTAAATACGGGAGCTTTTATTTTGACAATTTCCCAGATGTTTTATTTTCTCTTCGCACCCGACTTCCTGTCCGGCACGCGGTGGATCGTGCGAGATTGTTACGGCGTTCTCCGTCCGTCCAGACGCATCCGGTGGAAACGCGGACGGACGGACCGCAGCCGGTGGAGACCCAGGGTCATACGAGCGCAGCAGAAGCGCCGGCGGATGTTTAATAGAAAAGCGCTGATGTGGAAGATCAGAGTGGAGATGCAATCGAAAGACAAACAGAGCACGAGCGGATGAATGTGGTTTTTCCAGACGGAAGCCTGTGAATGAGAGCGTCAGTCAGCAGAGAGTCATCAAGTTAAAAACACGTGTGTGTGTGTGTGTGTGTGTGTGTACAAACTAAGGCTTCTACATTTGTGACTGAAAAGCGTGGCTCTCACCTCCCAGAAACTGTCCGAGCTGCCCAGATCACTCAGGTCTCCGTTGGAGGACATCCTGGGGTCGAGCTTACAGCACAGAATGATGGCGGCTGCAGGAAGACTGCGGAGGAGAGAAAGAACGTTCAAAACACCTCAGGAGGACAGGAAGACTTTCCATCTGCACCCTTCAGGCTGGAAAAGAAAGGGAAGCGCCTCCTGTCCGACTTAAGTCACAAATAAATCTGTTTCCTCTCTTTGTCCCTCAGTTTTGAGGCCATGGGCGTACGTCTACGCAAACATGTTATTAACCTTCAGCAGCAGCGGCGTGACCTGACGCCACCTCAGATCTGCAGCTCGCCGCCACCCCACGCCTCTGCGCATCGGCTTCCTCCAGGCAGTCGTCCCATTGGACCAATCCCGGCTTCAAGGCCAGACTACTTCCTGTGGCAGACATAACAGGCCTGGGGGGAAAACACCGCTGCAGCCACGAGGCCGACGCTCGCACCCTCAAAGCAGCCGACCAAACCAGACACGTGGCTCCAGGAACAAGGACGTCTCCTCTCGGTTGCCTTGGGAACCACGCGTGGAGCGAAAACTGCAGAGGCAAATCTGCTGGTACGAGAGCTTTTTAATCTGCGGATCGGTTGACTTGACTGGTCTGTGCACGTGGGTGGCTGAACGAGTCTGTGGGACTCAAAATCAAAATACCAATCAATCAATCCCACAGCCTGGAGGCTGGTTCGAGCAACCAGCCCAAGATTCTGGTTGATTCCTGACCACCTCCAACTGTGGGAGGAGGAAAAAAAGCCAACACATTTGATGCTTTTTGGTGTGGATTTGCTTTTTCTGAAAGAGCTCAGCTTTAAAGCGCGCCTGTTCGCTCTGATGGGGGCGTGTCCACAGGTCACGGTTCAGATTAGCAAAAACGCTGACGCTCCTCACCATTACACTCTCACAGGCAGCAGCTAATCCCCTCACCTCATACCAGGAAGTCCAGGTGGGACAGACGGGCGTGTGTGTGTGTGAGAAGCACAGATGAACGCCACGTATGTTATCAGCCCAGGTATGCGCCGCTAGCACGCTGAAACATGAAGGAATATTGGAAAACTGGCTCCTTTATGTAACAGGACAGTATTGACTCTGTGTGTGTTCATCTGTGTTTTGCCGGGCGTGGCAGGCAGCAGTTTGTCTGCTTGCCCTCTCTGCTCCCCCTGAAGGCATGCAGATGACGACCGACTTCACTGCAAAAAGCGTCACAAGAGGCAGTTTAACGCGCTCAAACACCAACTTTCCCTTGTGCAGAGTTAGCGTCGTCCACCAAAAACTACCGTTCAAACATTCGAGGGGTGGAGACATGAATTAGCTGGACATTAACCGCAGTTAGCAACAAGACTTCTGCGCCTGGCTCATGTGGATCAGCAACAA
Source organism: Pao palembangensis (assembly GCA_015343265.1). Lineage (NCBI taxonomy): Eukaryota > Metazoa > Chordata > Actinopteri > Tetraodontiformes > Tetraodontidae > Pao > Pao palembangensis. The sequence continues at coordinate 1,150,154 of CM027081.1, forward strand.
TCCACTTCCTGTATCTCAGAGTTTCTCAAAGAGTGGTCTGTGGACCACCAGTGGTCCGCAGGTGACCGCTAGTGGTCCGCGAGGTGTCACGTAACGAGTCACACAGTTCAGTGTAAAATCAGTGTTTCTTCAACTCCCAAGATTTAAAGAATTTACTTCATTGTATATTTCCTGATACATCTGTCATACCAGCACCTGGTCGTTACTTAGCATATTGTTTTGGGGGCTATTTAGAGTCAGGTGGTCTGTGAGTGTTTATTTATGGGTGGCCAGGAACTTGGGTTCATTCTCCTCTAGCAACACGCGTGCACACACGTGAACACATCACATGAAGGGCTTAAGTCGGGCCTGGAGAGATGAGGGCGGAGCTGTAGACAACAAGGTCAGGGACGCTCAGAGGTCACACACACACACACACCGGGGCAGGGAGGACACACAACGGCTCTCAGAGGGAATCAAACCAGCAGCAGCACCACTGGAACAGGCTCCAGCACCCTCCAGGGTCCTGAGTCAGATTCAAGGCTGGTTAATAGATAGACACAGCCCTTAGAGGAGGATTTATTTATAACAATTATTAACCGACAACCACAAGGTTTCCAACCCTGATTCAGCTTGTTATGACAACTTGAAGGTCAAATGTGTTTTGGCTCAAAAGCACGTTATCAAATGTCATTAATCACACAGCTGCGTGGTGGTCTAAGCTAAACTCGTTTGTTTGGCTTGTTGTTAAAGGTCTAATCTGTCTTTTGACGAGCAAAAGCCGTCCCAACCCACAGATTTGGACAAAGTCTTGAGTTTCCTCGTCCTGCTGACAGCTGATCCGTTTCTGCTCCCAGCAGAGGTGAAATTCAACCTGCACCCTGGTGGTAACGGAGACGTTCGGGCTGCTTAGACTTGACAGGACCGGCAGGCATCTCTGGTCAGAGGCAGATTTACAGCCCGTCAAGGTCACAGTCGTGCAAACAAAGATACCAGGCACCTCAACTCTGATGGTTCCGGAAGCTCAGGGCGACGAGCCGCCGCTCTAACCCACATTTACGCAAACGCAGTGGCAAATAACAGGAATAAACCTTCACCGCCGAGGCCAAGAGCTTCAAAAGGAGCCAGAATGCAAACGTACGGCAAAGTTCATTAAATGTGCATCTTCAAAGGGACAAAATCACAGCCTTTGATCCAGTAAGTCAAGCAGAAATGAATGAAAACAAACGCCCATCTGACAGCGTATTTAATCTGGAAGAAGTGAGACAGGAGAGGATTCCGCTTGTTGGTTTAGAGGGAAATGGGTCAGGCCAGTAAAGAGGAAGATGAGGAGGAGGAGGTGACAGCTAGAGAGGCGGGTCCAGACCTCCTAAGCTCCGCTGGAAAACTCAGCCATTAATCTGATTAATGTACAGCAACAGTTTCCCCGCGGCCAGCCGGTGTCCAGGTTTCCAGGCACGAGCACGAGCTTCTGAGCTGCTCTGCCTTCCAGCAGAGGTGGTGCTGGAATGCTCCCGGCCCAGGAGCAATCTGGGCTGCTGAGCAGCAGAACTCGGCAGCTCGTCTCTCCAAAGCGAGAGACTGGGCGTTTATTTATGTTGGAGGAAAAGACCACAGCGGCTGGGCGGGAAAAGAGCATAAAGACCAGGATTTTCCATCTGTTACTAAAATCTAAAGCTTGGAAAAACGGGGAAGAATTCCTGACAGCACGTGGAAACACGTTAGAGCTAGAAAGGCCAAGAGGACGGGACCCAGGTCCCAGAAGAGGAGCAGGGCGGACAGGGACTTACCTGAGCAGGGACGAAAAGAGACGAGGACAGACGTCCAACCGGAAGACAACCTCTGTCTTCACAGCCCAGCCACAGAAAAGGGACAAGCGGAGAGAGAGGAGCCCTCAGGAGCAGAGAGAAGGGGAAAAGGACGAGCGTTAGAGAGCGAAGCAGCAGTTAGCCAGCACACACAGGAGCGTTTAAGGTGCTGCTGGAGAAAGTGGCACATTCTGGCCGTGCTGGCGAAATAAACATCCACACGGAGCCGTGAGTGGAAGGTTAACGAGACAGAGACAGAGGTCAGGACGCTCGGATCACAGCTGTGGAACACCCGCCGGGACGGGATGAAGAGATAAACACTGTTAGTTTGGTTTCGTTTATTCCTTAAAACCCCAACAGATGAGGTTTTAATCTACAGGAACAACCACAACACAGGCTGGAGACGGGTCCAGGTCAGAGGGGACAGAGACACGCCTGTCCCCGAAGCAGACCTCAGCCTTAATGACTGCCTTCAACTCCCACTTTGAGGCTTCGTTTGCTTGATTCATGTGCTGACGGGTCAACAGAAGCGCCTTCAGGATGGGAAGTCTGGGAATCTTTTTACAAGGAATCCTATCGATTTTAGTCAAAACCGCTGACTGGATATTCTAACCGTTAGCGTTAGCTAATTAGCATTAGCTATAGCTAGATGTGCAGTGTTTACAAGAAACGAAAGAAAGACCAAGTCCTGCGTGTAAATACAGGCTTTCAGCGGTTGTGTGTGTGCTTCACACTCCCTCTCTTGTGGTGACATCGTCCCTGTAACTGATGCACCACGTGCGGAGATCCGCTGGAGGCGAGGGCGAGGCCGGAAAACAGAAGCAAGAAGAAGAGATGACAGAAACGCACAGCTTGTCCTCGTTCCCACACGCAGCTGACCTCCAACCGGGACCACATCACTGAGGCCGAGGCCGCCCCCGTGCAGGCTCCCCCACCTCTGCAGGCCAGGATCCGCCTGCTGCTCACCGCTGCCCAAGATCAACCCAGAACCTGCTTCCCCCGCTGGTCACAGGCTGACAGCATCAGCCTCGCGGTCCAGTCGGGACCTGAATTCTGCTCAAGAATGGAGCTTGAATAAAGGAAAGGGAAAGATGATTTCCCATAAAATGCAGAACTATGTTTCACCAGTACAGCCAACCACAGGAGAGCTGATCAACTGGTGATAGTTGATACGCAGCCTTTGCAAATGTCCGTGAAATTCCACTTGCTGGGCCGGTTTTTAAATAAGGAGATGAAGGACAGTTAGTACCTGCCTGCTCTGGGAGTTCTCATCCACCAGATCAGACTGGTGGGACCGGGAAAACCTTTACTGGGAGAAAACACCTCACAGTAACTGGTGCGAAAGCGCGGTAACTAATTACTCTCATAAAGCAGTTCTACAAGTCTTTGGTTTGAGGTTTAACACGTCTACTTGGCACCATTAAAATCATGAGGCGCCCCGCTGCTTCCGAGCTGGTTTATGACAACAAACGTAAAAAAAAAAAAAAAAAACAGCATGGTGAATTCACAGACCACCGTCAGAGACACGGCCAGTAAAGCAAACACAAGCTGCCTCTGCAACAACACACTTTTAGCCCGAAAACCTGCGCAAGTCAGTATTTTCTCTGCAGCAGTGCTCAATCACATGAGACTGGGTGATACTGGGGGAACATGTCAAATTCACACAGGCATTCTTTGTCCAATAAAACAGGGATTCCCTCTGTCATGCACGCTAAATGCCTTTGCCTAATTTACACCTACTTAAACCAGGAGTAATTGGTTTTGGTCTGCATTTCAGGTGTTTTTGTGATGAATGTTTTGGTTTATTACAGCAATCATTGATTGTTATTCACAACTACTTTAGGTCAACTGAGGGGAGGCGAGGATTTGCCGTTTACAGCAGCCGGACACCAGGGGGCGATAGAGCAAACTAAGACGTCCGTCTTTATACAGGCCAGACGTGTTAGCTTTGATAAATACACGAGCCAGTGGTTTGTTTTTGCTATCATTTTGTGTCTCCTACTGGAAAACATCTTTTAATAAAGTTTTAACACCAGAAAAACACTAGTTTAGTCAATTATTTTGACGTCTGCAATCCTAAAGGACAGGCTAATGACATGCTAGTGCTATATCATTAGGGGAGCACTGTATTTGGTAGCTAGCCCCATGTGTTGACGTATTTACTCCTTAAACACAGATGCAGTTCTAGATTTTACAAGTGATTGCGATTATATCTACGTTTATAGTGACAATTTAGAAGATAAGCGTAATGTTGCCAAAAGATGTTACAAGCGCCCTCAAAAAAAAAAAAAAAAAAAAAAGCACCGATGCGTGTTTTGAAACGCAATTATAGCTATTGAGCTAGCAGTGCTGTCGACGTTTAAACTGCATCTAGCGATGTTGACTGTAGAACTGCTGACTGTCCAAACTTCATGATGCTACGCAGAAAGCAACATTTATTGGATTAGAAACAATGACAATGCGAGTTTCATCATGTGCTGCAGCGGACAGGTGACGTCTTACCTGTTACACCCCGACCTGGAGCAGCGAACCAAAACCAAAGATCGTGTGGGAGCTCGGTCTGAGCGTCTCTTCTCCCAAACACAGCTTAAAAGTCGGACGTTGCTTGAAAACGTAACACAGAGTCAAAGTCCAACCGAAGCCTCCACAAAGTGCTGCATTTTGCGACTTTTATTCCGCTGTCAGTCGTCGTCGTCGTCCCCCTCCCACCCCCCTCGGGCGCAGTGGAGCCCACCAATCCTGGACTAACCCAAACGATTACCACGACCTTTAAACTTACAGATTCTTGCGTGACACGTCAAAAAAGGACTTTTAACAGCGTTTCAACTGATCGGAGGGGAGCGAGAGAAGCAGCCTGGGCGGTGAAACGCCGACTCTTCCCCCTCCAAAGCCGACTAGCGTCTGTGTAATCAGATGCTGCTCACCACAATATCCATTCATCCGCTTACAGCTTAACCCCTCACTGCCTGCTGCTGCGGCCCTGCGACGCGTTCAGGCGCGCTCGGAAAACCCGCACTTATGCTCAAAACACAGATTTGAGCGTAAGTGCGTAACGTTGAGTATTTACTGAATAAACCTAATAAATAAAAAAATATAGCGTTTTTATTTCATTATTTTGGTTGTATTTGTAACCGTCAGATTTCTTCGTTTTTATGAGGGGATTTAAAAACTCGGATTTTCTCGTCAACGCACGCCCCCTTCAGGGCGTCAGTGAAATAACCACAGAAGTTAAATTTGCTGTCGCACTTGCAGTCGGTTTATACAAGAAAACTCTTTAAAACAAAAGACTTTCAAGTTTTATATTTTCAAAAACAAAGAATGAAGCGATTTTCCCTTTCTGGACTGCTGGGATTACAACACAAAAATATTTCAAAGACAATTATGGCAGCAGGCAGGAGGTGATCAACCTTCACAGTAAAACTTCATCCTCATCCTCACTGTTCCTCTGCGAGCAGCTCTCTGAAGTTCTGCAGCTCTCGGATGCTGGTGGAAATCCTGTGGATATCCAAGGAAACGACATTTTCTCATGAATGCCAGCGTTTCCATGGAAACAGTGTGAGTGCTTGTGACTTCCACAAAGCTTTTGTTCCAGAAACGAGAGATGTGTTCCAGAGATGATAAACACGTTTGTGACGGTCTCAATCACCTTCCGAAGGCGTTGAACAGGGAGACGATCTCCTGCCGACTCAGCTGGAATGCGGGTCGCTGGACGCTGGACGCGGGCAGAGCTTCGATCTGTCGCCCTGAAAACAAAATCTTCAGCGAGGTCCCTAATCCCTGCGTCTGCCCAGAACGAGATGAGAACAGGGCGATAAATCACAAGGTAACCAAAGAGCAGCTCAGACTGTGTGGTAAGAGCGCACTCGCCTGCAGCTTCCCCCAGAGTCGACACTTGAAGCAGCCCACGCAGTCCATGATCCTGGAGATGTTGAGGAAGGCCAGCCGGACGTCCTCCTGACACCAAAACACACACACACACACGTGTCATGCGGCGTTCCAGCAAATCTCTGGTAAATGTATGTGAATAGATTTTCACAGATGTTACTGATAATTCCCAGCTTTTGGTGTAAAAGATAAGATAGGATAGGATTACTTGTGTGTAGGCCTTCATTTTTTTAGGCTGAGATCTTATTTAAGAAAAAAATGAGAAAAATGTTTAGTCAGTGCTGTGTATGCACCTGTTTTTTTCCTAAAAGAGCCATGTTTTTTTTATTGTTTTCTGAAAACGTTGACATTTTTACTTCAATTTCTTAGGCTGGGACCACTTTACTTTAAGAGAAAAAAAGGGTTATTTTGCTCTGTTTGCAGGTTTTTTTATTTATTTCATTTTGAGGTTTCTGTTTTCTTTAATCTAAAATAAAAGGCCTTAAATGTATTTGCCTGTGCACTAACCCTAACCCTGCATTGTGAAAAACGTAGACATAGGGAAAGGCTATAAGACACAATCTCCACCTTTTACTTGGGGGACATTTTAATAATTGGACCTCAGTGACTTTTAATTGAATACCCCTGATCTATATTAAAGTGTTCTCCCACCTTCAGTTTGGCTGCTTCTTTTTCATCTCCTGCAAACAGAGACGTCTCATCAAAGTGCAGCGGGAAGGACCTGGAAGGAGGAGGAGGAGGCTGTCAAATCCAGCGTAAAGCAGCTGGTGCGAGGGGCACAAACCCGGACCTGGCCAGCTGCAGGATGTCCAGCATCATCTCCTTCTGCTTGTGGTCTTCCTGCGCTCTGCCGGTGTACAGCTGGAAGGACGAGCGCTGGAAGAAGGGCAGCGCCTTGGCCAGCGCTCGCAGCTCGATGAGGTACAGGAAGTAGAGGTTTCGGAGCCTCTTGGGCCCCTCGCCTGCCGTCAGCTCCGCATCGAAACGCTTCCGGAACTCGGGAACGTTGTGCCCCCACTTCTTCTGGAACCAGTTGTCTGGGGAAAAAAAAAAAACGACCAGCAGAGATGGACGAGTGCTAAAAATATCCCGAGTCTAACCCCCTGTTTCCACCGGATGTGGTGCATCTCCGTCCGTCCGTCCGTCCTGATTAGATTGCCTTCAAGTCAATGCCTCAGTTTCCACTGGCTGTGGCTCCGCCCTCGGCAGGGCTGTGGCTCCGCCCACGGCAGGGTTGGGGGCTCCGTTGCCCTCCGCAAAAAGATGCATGGCTTCTATTTTGGACGGACGGACGGAGCAACAATCTATCACGTGTGGCACAGGAAGTCGGTGCGAAGAAAAAATAAAACATCCGGGAAGTTGTCAAAATAAAAGGTCCCGTATTTGGAGCGATGTTTCTTTTTTTACGTTATTACGTGGGTGAATCATCTTTTTCTTGGCCCGTTTTATCTCTTGTTTGTGGGTGTGTGAAACAACATCACAAGTTAACTTATTGTTTGCAGCAGATCTACGAATATACAGCACTACTCGGAAAACTAGAATATCCTGAAAAAGTGCATGCATTTCTGTAACAACTTTAAAGGTGAAATGTACATATTATATAGGCAAATAGTGTGCGAATCAATATATTTCAAGCTTTTATTTGTTTTTTTTGCTGATTAGGACTTGCAGCTTCCGAAAACCTCAAATTCAAAAACTCAGAAAATTAGAATATTGCTTGAAATCAATAAAAAAATCATAATCAGCAAAATTACAACAAAAAATGCTTGAGATATCTCACTTTGCATGTAATGAGTCTATAAAATGTGTTGGTTTCACCTTTTATGTTGGATTGCCTGAATAAAACAACTTTTACAGGATATTCTAATTTTCCGAGTAGTACTGTATTAAATAAATAACGTAAATAACCAGAATTTACAAGAAATAATTGATCTATTACACATTTTAGGAAACATTAATAGAATTCCCCGTGGTGGATTCACCAAAATCCAAAGAAAGGGGAAATTTTACTCCTCCAGGAGCAGAGAGCGTCTTCTTCTGTGGCTCCTTTCAAAAACCACAAAGTGGTAATATCACGCGGTTGTACGTGATTTTGTGTTCAGCGTCCTGATGAAAAAAATCGCTTTAAATACGGGACCTTTTATTTTGACAATTTCCAGGATGTTTTATTTTCTCTTTGCACCCGACTTCCTGTCCGACACACGGTGGATTGTGCGAGATTGTGGTGTGTGGTGTGCGCCGTCCCACCAGAGGCATCAGAAAATCAGGACGGACGAGGACGCACCGCATCCGGCGGAAACCCGGGGTAATTCCAGCACATATAGGAGTCAGATGAGGCGTGTGTGGGTGTGTCTCACCATCCAGCAGGTACCTGGCGCTCAGGTGGATGTTGATGCTGGCATGGAGGCCAGAGATGAGACGGTAGAACGCTCTTTTCTCCACGCACTGGCCTGAGACAGACAGACAGACGGACAGACAGCTCTGAAAAGGCCGCGGCGCCGCTCCCTTCGGACGGTCACCTACAGCAGAGACGTCCGCTTACCTTCCAGCCAGCTGTGGAAGATCTTTGCTGTGGTGAAACCGAGCAGAAGCTTTTATTTAGAAAACCAACTGCAAACAGGAGCGAGCCACAACAAGAGGTGCCGACAGTCATACCGTCATTTCCTGAGCTGCTGGTCAACACGTTAGGGAGGAGTGGACGCTTGACGGTCAACGGCCTGTAAGGGACGGTCAAACACGGTCAAAGGCTTCTTAAAAATACTTCAATGACTACTGGATTTTTTGAACTATAAGTGGCTCCGGAGTATAAGTCGCATCAGTCAAAAAATGCGTCACGAAGGAGAAAAAAACATGTATAAAGTCGCACTGGACTACAAGTTGCATTTTTTTGGGGAAACGTATTTTACAAAATCCAAGACCAAGAACAGACATTTTATCTGGAAAAGCAAGTTCTAATAATAACAATAAAACATAGAACAACAGGCTGAACAGGTGTCAGGCGTGATAATGTAACACATTAGCTTCAGCTACACACTAGCTTAAAGAACAGACGTGGTACATGTTTTCAAGCTCGGCCCCCAGCAAGCTTAGAACTGAAGAAGACTTCTGGAGAGAGGGCGAAACGTCTTCAAGGAAACCCTACAGTCCCGTTGCACACAGAGATCTAACTTTGGATAACATACGAGGCGGCTGAAAAGACAGAATTAGCATAACAAGCTCGCGACCTAACAGGTTAGTTACTGGTTAGCGAGTTTACCAAAATCTGAATCCAATGAATTCTTCATCCTCGGTGAAGAGGATTTTCTTTTGGGGGCATTTGTGTTCAGTCTTTCTCAGTTGGCTTTAAGTTAATGTTTAAATTCATTTTCAGTGGTACAGGAGTAGCACATACCGGTCATTGTCACAAGCCTAGAGCGCCCTCTCGTGGCTGTAGGTAATGTTTACTCAGTGTGAACTAACATATTTTAATATACTGTATACGTCGCACCTGAGTATAAGTCGCAGGTCCAGCAAAACAAGAAAAAAAGTGCGACTTATAGTCCGGAAAAGCGCAGTTCTTACTTGAAGCAGTTCTCCTCGTAGATGCTGTTCCAGATCTGCCACGCCTCCGCTCCTCGGTAGCCTGTGAAACGCTCCGGGTTCAGCAGCAGGTCGACATACTGAGAGTCAGGTGACTCCTCATCTACGCGGGAGTAAAAACAACCGTCAGCCTCAGAGGCGCCGACCGCCGTGTTTCTCTGGCGGGAGAGTTACCGTCAACCACGCAGAAGCGTTCGGCCTCGTCGTCGTGCCTGTTCCAGCTGAGCAGGGCCTCTCTGGTCTCGTTACTGAAGAGGAACAAAGGTGGCTCTTCATCGTTACGGAGGAGATGGAACCGTTTCCCTCTGCAGCCACCAGACTCACCTTAAAGAGACGTTTACGGCCCCCAGGTGATCCTCCTGTCCGCAGTCAGGCTGCTGCTCATTTGATGCTGCTGAATACTGAACACACACACACACACACACACACACACACACACACACACACACACAACACACACACACACACACACACACACACACACACACACACACACACACCTCTTACATCTTGCTCCGCTGTGAATGAACTAACTCTGATTATTTGCTGGTTTGCGGAACCTCCTCCAGTCTGGCAGACTCACCTTGTTGGGGTGGGACACCCGCACACCCTCCGGTACCTCGTTCTGTGAACAGATGGTGGTTCTGATGGGTCAGGAATGAACAGAGCATTGAAAAGAGGAGAGGAGAAACTCACCAGAGAGCAGGGCTTCACAGCGCAGTCCCTCAGACCGCAGTGACTGTTGGTGGCCCAGAACGGACACGCTTTGTTCAGGTTCACCTGCGGACGCCAGCCCTCGTCAGGAGCTCATCTTTTAAAGCACGGATGTGGTTTTAATTTTACATATGGACCGGGCCCGGTACCTTGTAGAACCTGAAGTAGTCTGACTCCAGAAGCCTTTGAAGTTTGGGGAAAAGCTTGTTGTTGTTAAAGTCATCGATGGTCTCTACGTCGCACGCGCAGTCATCCAGATCACCTGTGACCTTTGTGAGAGTCAAAACAGAGTTACCAGTCTCTAAGAGCATGGAAATCAACTGGTCCGACTTAATGAAATCACTTTGTGACTCTTTCCACATTCAAGTCAACATGCAGACGATTCCTACAGAACAAATCGACTAGATTTAGAGCTAAATTATGGTGCACTTACTAGCCAAGATATCACATTGTGGTGATGAGGATTTAATACTGTAAATCATTTAGTTTGGGCATATTACGTAACAGTTTTGACCGCTACCAGCAGTCGTGATCTCCAGAGATTAGTCACGTCCTCTCTGTTAGCATACGATTAAATTGCACAATAACTGCACTCCTAAAATTATTTCGAAATAAGGGCAATATTATGCAATTTAGAAAAAAGACGCAGATGTCTGATTTGGGGCCATTAAAACATGTTTTAAATGTACCCTACCCTGATCATTTCTGACATCTGGCCCCCCACCAGTCTTCCAGATGTGAGTACCGGGCCCACAGCTGGCGGATGTTTTGAGCTGATAATGGCGACGTTGATGACAGCGTCGATTTGGAAACTGTGCTAATTCTGTCGCTGCTCTTAAACAGACCGTGGCCTCTTTTAAACTAAACTTAGCGTTTAATCTGTAGTTTGACTTTTGTGGTCTAAAACGCATTTTCCTAAAAATGTTACAGAAAATTGACCGCAGAGAGACGGTGTTCAAAATTACTTCCTGTAAATACACACTGCTGCCATTTTAGAGTTAAATAAGAAACACTTTACATCCACAAGGCATAATATTGGGAGGCTAAATAAGTTTGAACTTTGCTGTCTTCTGAAAGTTATTTTAAAAAGTTATAAATCCTTCTTGACCAAAAATAAGTCCCACATCAACATAATCCATCAGGCATTTATTTATATTTATTTTTTATTTAATCGCGATAGTCTTGACAGATGCCCACATCGTTTTAGTGACTTTACAAAACAGGTAACAGTAATAAATCACATTTTTCACTAAGATTCGCTGGTTGTTGTGCTATGCTAGCTAGCCAGCGTTAGCTTCCTTCTGTACTTATCACTGTGATTTACTTCCGCTGAACTTTAATGGAATCGCTAAAAGTCTGTGGAGTTTTAGAGAGCAAACATGTTTAAAAAGGGTTAAAATTCGCGATCGAGATGACAGGAAACAGTCGCTTACCTGGCAGAAGCACCTGCCGCCGGCTAATCCGATCACCTGGAGAAAGAAGAAGAAAAAGTACAAGTTGAAGAAGAAGAAGAGGAGGACCACCTGCTTCATCACGATCACTTCGATCCACGATATCGATTACATGTGAACATTACTGAGTGTCCTGGTCTGGTCCAGGTGTAGGCGGTTAATTGTGACGTTTTCTTCCTGGTGTTCACTCCTTCCTGTCCGCTACGTGCTCTACGTGACGGATCGATCACTCACCGATCCGGACAGATGCTGATCGGTAACGTTCACGCTTCGATTTTCTTAATAATCTTCTGAGAAAGAAATGTGTTATTTATCACATATTTCATTCATGGACGCGTTTAATGACATCGATGAGTACAAGTAGAGATGTGCCGCGTGAATGGAGACGCGATTGTAAATGTGATAGAGCATATTTAGCTAAAAAAATAAATTCAACAAATTATGGATGAAAGGACATAACAAATCAGGGCTGGATATACATGGCGGTTTGTTGTCTTGGCAATGTCGTGTTTTTGTAAACAAATAAAGCTTTAACATGAGATGTGTATAAGAACCTTCAAATGGAGATATATTTATCTTATTTAGAGACAATTTGTTTTTACAATGTTATAATTTCTGTTTATATTTAGCATCCAGAATGCATCTTTACTATTTCCCACCAAAAGCCACCCAAAGGGCATTTTTATGCATTTATCCCTGCTATAAATGTACTTTTTTTTTTTTCTCCTTTATGGATGTAGTGAAAGAGGACATGAAGGTAGTTGGTGTGAGAGGAGAGGATGCAGAAGACAAGGTTAGATGGAGACAACTGACTAGCTGTTGCGACCCCTGAAAGGAAAAACCGAAAGGAAAAGAAGATTGTCACTGGGAACAGTTCTCATTTTATCCACTAGATGGAGACAGATGACGGTTTAATAAAAATTGACAATCTCAGATTTCATCAATCTTATTTATCTTATCAATTCTTAATTAACAAGTTACTTTTCTTTAAAGCAACTGTATCAGGAGGCAACATGTATTTGATTATAGATAAATGAGTAATTGGAATACAAAGTGGTTTTTTTTCTACGTTTGTAGTTTACTTTATTCTTAGTATTTATTTCTTTGGGTTTCTTTTTCATCTGACAAAGGTAAACGGCTCTAAAGCCTGACAGCATATCTGAAAAGATTTTAATTTCATCTGTGTTTTATCTTAGTTTGTTTGACAGAACTTCCCGAAGCCTTCTGTTCTCTGGCGCCCCCTACAGGAAGGAATTTCTCTCCGGTGCTGCCAGAACGCTTAAAAAGTACATAAACTGTTGTCAAACAGTGAATATATGTATTTAAAGATCACTCAATGGAAAATTACATTTTATGTTAATTATTTTAACATACTTTCAATAATATTTTAAAGTAGCTGATATTTAAAGTTGTTATTACCATAAAAGCACATATATTTTGGAATCAATAGTAGCGACACAGTACAGTACTGGATACTATAGTTTGAAATAAACGTCTTAATTATCTGATTAATTCTCCAAGATAAGTAAAGTAAAATATTATGTTGGGAAAATTTTCTTTACATATTTAATCATAGATAGATAGATAAAAATAAATGAGTTTTTTTTTCCAGAATGTTTCATTAAACAGCTATGTTTGTTTATAACACATTCCATCACTGAGATTTTCAGTGTCATGACTAAGCGCTGGAAATAATCCAGAAAGAATTAAATTTCTCTGCTCTAAATTGATTTTTTTGTGAATTCACCCAAAATCGGACACGTTTCTTGCACTTTTATTTTTGACATTTTCGTACACTTTCGTCTTCTCTCGCTCCCTCCTCTCCCTCTATTTTGGTGCTTCCTCGCGCTGCCAAGCCCCTGACGTAATGCCTCGCTGTTAATGATTAGCATGTGGAAACGAGCAGCGCGAGCCTCTCGGCGTCAATGCGTTGGAAACGTATCCGGAAAATCACTGCTCATGTCTTCAAATTAAAAGTAGAAAAGTAGAAACATTTGCAAAAAAATAAAAAATGCTAGAAGAGAATATAAAGGTCTTAAAATATTAATATAATGACCTCCCTATTTTGTCATAAAACATTGACTTTAGTATCTTCATAAACTGACTTACATTACTATCCCAATAGCTCCGAAAGTTTCGCGTTAATAGACGACATGTATGCAACTCACCGGGACATCAAGTCAAAAGATTGAGATATTTATAGAACCGCAGTATTTGTTTTTTTAGGTAGGATTAAAAGTAAGGATGTAGTTTCCAAACATTAAGGATCCCACCCGCCTAGAAGTTTTCTTGGGCATTGAGACGCTCCGGGACTTTATTTTGAAAGCGGAGACGCAGGAAGTTACGTACTGCGTCCCGTCCAGCTTGACCGCGGCGTTTTTGTCCAGAGTAACCGAGCAGCTCGACTGCTGCTAAAGACAGAAGAAAAGTTAGTCAAGATGGCAAGTCCGTCGGACCCGGAGTGAAGGGGCACCGCTCCCCCCAAAACCGAGCCCGTCTCCTGAACCACGAAACTGAAGATGCAAAGCGCGACGAAAAGGTAAGAACCGGAGATAAAACCAGTTTCTCTGATCATAAAGGTAATCTGAGTGAAGTTTCTAAAACGTCTGTCGCCTTTTCGTCCACTCTTCTCGTCCTATTAATCACTTAACCAGCAGAAAAAAAACTTAACCTACTAGTTTATCAGGTTCCGAAGAAAATTCAAACTTACCCCACTTTTTTCACCAGTTAACTGAGGTAGTGTGTAAGTTTTTTTTTAAATGTATTTGTTGACGCTTATGCTAATTGTAGCGTCGTTGATGTTACCCTTTATTAAAGTGTTATTACAACTGTTATCGCGGGCGAAGCTCTGTAATAAAGGGGCACATTTGCTGATTTTGTGGGTAGAAAGTGCGTACCCGTCAGCGGTCCTTCCCAGTGCTGATAAAGCAGGGTGACAGTTTTAGACAGCCGACAACACTGACCCCCGCTCCCCGCCAACCAGCCGATCATTCCTCGCTCGGAAACCCTCCGCTGCCGCCTGATCTCACCGTAAAATACCATTTTATTCATTTCTTTGCGACAAACCTGCCGTTAATGAAGGGAGACACGGCTGCTGCCCTCCCCACAGCACAGCCAGCGGCGGCCGTCGCTAACCCGGCGTCCTTCCTTTGGAAAATTCCGGGATGCAGCGCCAGTACTACCGACGGCTGTATTTTTAGCCATGGGTGGGTACCAGAAACGAGAAAATATTTATTTTTGTCTCGGCGGTGAATGCCACAAGCCTATGCGCATAAGGCGACGGGGAGGAGGCGACCTATAAATGCATGTATGAGTTTTTCAGGGCTGGATTTTGGCCCACTGCAGCGGTCCGAAGTCTGCAGAGCTGAAGCAACAGGAAGGCTCTTCCCTGCTGACAAAAAAGTCACTCAGGATCGACTGATATTTCTCTTCATTTTACGCTCCTAACTTTCAACATCCTCCTGCAGGCTTGAGAGGGAATCCCTGAAGAGAAAATGCAAGTGAGGCTGGAGCTGAGAGAGAGTGTGCAGGAAGAAAGCTGACTCATCGAATATCAACCCCCCCCTGGGAGCGACCGAGCAGCAGAGCTCACATCATCCAATGCCCAGCTAGAAGAGCAGCTCGCAGGGAGCAAAGACCCTTCCAGCAGGAAGAGATTCCTCAGGCGGAGCATTAGAAGGCCTGACGGAGAGCGTTTCCTGCTCTGCAGGCTGTCACCAGAGCTAAGAATGACATCAGCCTGCTACCGCTGAAGCCCTCCCACTGCCTGACCTCCCCACGCTCCACCTGCTGTGCACAGAAAAGTCACAAACCAGGAGAGAAGACTGTTGCCATCTTCCATCGGTGCCAGGTTGAGAGGAAGTTGCTCCCCCAGGGCACAGCCTGTCAGCTTTCGCCCCCCGTCACTCACGCGGACCATGATGTTTCGTGACCAGGTGGGCGTGTTAGCCAGCTGGTTCAAGGGGTGGAACGAGTGCGAGCAGACGGTGGCTCTGCTGTCTCTGCTGAAGAGGGTGAGCCGGACGCAGGCCCGCTTCCTGCAGCTCTGTCTGGAGCACTCCCTGGCCGAGTGCACTGAGCTGCAGGCGCTGGAGGGAGAGGCCAACAATCCAGGTAGGAGCGCCACACCCGGCTCCACTGTCACCCCAGCAGCCACGTGCACGTGCACGTGCAGCGCTGACACACCGGAGGTTTCCTTTTGTGTCTCACCTACTGCAGGAAGCAGCTTGTTGAGTTTCGGACCGCTAGTCTGATTTACTGGTGATGGTGGTTTTAAAAAATTCAGGTTTTTTTAATCCTTTGGAACCAGGTTTTTTCCATCCCGCCAGAGAGGTGCGTTTCCTGTCTGCAGTGCTGGCGCAGGCTCGTCATTAGAGATAAAGAGCTGAGTCACTTTCAAACCCAGGCTGAGCTGAGTCATGTGGAGAAGGCGGAGAGGGTCGAGTGTAGCGTTAGCCTGACGCTAGTCACCTGTCAGCACGCCGGTCTGTGGCACTGCACCTCGCACCCAAAGGCTGCGTCTGGGGTTTGTTGCATCAGGCTGCAGCGTGGCCATGGAAACCGAAACCCTGGCAACCTGCTGGGCTTCTGAAAACCAGAAGCCCGAGTGCTGCGATGGAGAGTAGGCGCGGGCGTATCCATGGTAACATCTGCATGCACCAACCGCTGAAGACTCACGCGCTGGTGACACCCGTCCCTGTGGTAAAACTAGCGTGCACGCAGTTCCTGTCTTTCTTTGCTTTGATCTGGAAGTAAAGACCGCGAGGAGGCCGCGACATTTTGACAACGGGGAGATTCAGCGCAGCTACAACGGAGACAGAATGACTAACCCCGGGTTTCCACCAGATGCGGTGCGTCCCCGTCCGTCTGTCCGTCCTGATTTCTGAGAACGCCGCAACAATCTAGCACGATCCACCGCCTGCGGGACAGGAAGTCGGGTGTGAAGAGAAAATAATACATCTGGGAACTTGTCAAAATAAAAGCTCCCGTATTTAGAGCGCTCTTTTTCATCAGGACGCTGAAAACGAAATCACGTACGACCGCGATATTACCGCTTTGTAGTTTTTGAAAGGAGCCACAGAAGAAGACGCTCTTTGTTTCTAGAGGAGTAAAATTTCCCTTTTCTTTGGATTTTGGTGATTCTAACATGGGGAGTTCTATTCATTTTTCCTAAAATGTGCAATAGATCGATTATTTCTTGTAAATTCTGGTAATTTACGTTATTTATTTAATATATTCAAAGATCTGCTGCAAACAATAAGTGAACTTGTGATGTTGTTTCACACATCCACATACATAACGTAAAAAAACATCGCTTGCCTCCAGCCCTGCCGTGGGCGGAGCCTCCAGCCAGTGGAAACTGACACATTGACTTGAATGGAATCTAATCTGGACAGACGAACGGACGGAGACGCACCGCATCCGGTGGAAACGGGGGGTAAAATCCACTTCCTGTCCATCCTTCGCTGGATAGGAAGTGGCTCTTCGGTTGTTTCAGAGTGCCAGTAGAGGTGCATACAACAGCAGCGCCGCTGAGCTTAGTCACACCTATTTTTACCGGCAGGCTGAAGTTACACTGTGGAGCACTTTTGTGACGCCGTGGTCTGAAGACGCTGCAGAGGGGCGGCTCAGTTACCGCGCTGTTCTCACTCTGCACGCAAGAGGCTAAAATGGAAAGCGTGTCCACGTGATGTTTGCGCTGGAACTGAAATTTGCGGACTGTTGGCGGTGTTTATCAAGGACATGGACAGGTGGATGCAGGACCTAAAGGTGGATGTTTGAGTAGATTGTGGTGGTAATTCAGCTTTAACTGTCCCGAGTGAGCCGCGGACCATAATCCTCCAGTGTTCTCCCACCTGTGTCAGCGTGGGGAGGGGTCACTTCCTGTTTGCTGATGGAGCAATTTCCAGTCAAAGCAGCACTCTGCGGCCCTAAAACAGAAAGAGAAGATGGAGAAAGTGGTCTGCTTACGTGACCTCTCTGGTATGTTGCGGTAACCCGTCTGAGGGAGCGGGCTAGCGTGAGGCAGATACTCAAAGTCGGCTTTTTTTTTTTCTTTTTCTTTTCTTTACTACAGGTCTGGTATTGATCGAATATTCTCACCACAGCCTGAAAAAAAAACAAGGTTTGCGTTATTGGTACGTGCTCCGCAGCTGAGGTGATTGTGGATGATTGCTGAACGCAGAAACGGCGCTGCTGCCTCTGAAAGGGTTAATGCAGCTGGAAGGGCTGAGTGGAAAAGCGCAAGTATTTGGAAAGCGCTGTACAAATGAATGGAATCCTCAGTGACCTACTTCTCTCAGAGGCGGCCTTGTTTTGCGCCCCAGCGAGTGATGCGACTTTATTTGCGACTGGAGATGCGATCAAAGTCAGCAGATCACGTGGGGGTTTATTTTTACCGGCGATTTTCGGGATATTTTTAGGCCGACCTGAGCGATCCTCGTGCTCTTGGCGACTCGGGCGTGTTGCGTTTCCTGTGTTTCAGTTCAAATCCTGCTTTTCTTCAGGCCTCGGAGCGAATGTTCCTTCGCTTCCTCCTCGTGGAGGGAAGGAAACCCGCAACACAAGGAGCTGCGCAGCCTCCTGTCCTGTCCTGTTGCACGCGCGTACGCTGCGGGGCTGGGGTGAGGGGCGGGGTTAGGGCAGGACAGTGGCTCTGGTGGTGGCCAACTTTGTTTTCATGCGGCGTCCTGCACTGCTGACCTGGCCTGCGTGGCTGCGGGAGCTGGAAGGAGGCAGGTTTAGCAGCATCACCTGACCCTCACGCCCCCCAACCCCACTGATTTAACTGACTCCATGATGGTCTGTCAGATACATCATTCACAGATTCCCTCAGCAGTCTGATGCATCCAGGAAGCTTTTAAACACTCTGATGGGCCACTGAAGGCGCGTCTGAGCGGCGCTGTCGCATCCAGGTAACACAGTCATCCAGGGCCCGGAAGATTTGAAGGAAAAAAATGTAAGATTTTGATGACTCTGACTGATCAGTGACAGCATTGGCACGTTTCTGGGCATCCTTTCCCACCTTGTGCCTCTTTTAGCTGTTAAAGTCTGAGCCTGCAGACGTGAAAACACGAACTGGATCTCCAGCATGTCTGGAACGGACTCAGGCACGTTTCTCAGCATACCTAAACACGATCTGGATCTCCAGCATGTCTGGAACGGACTCAGGCACGTTTCTCAGCGTACCTAATCTTTCCATTTTCGCCAGCATCGCCTTCTTTTACTCCTGCAAATGCTGGGAAACGTCAGGCACGCCAGGATGAAGGCGGAGATGATTTGAAGGCAGAATTTGAATTTGAAAAGGTGTTTGAATCTAGGTCAAGACATGACTCCCAGCTAAATAATGATGACTTTTCATGGGATCTGCCGGCACCAGCTTTGCATCTAATATTGCTGGTGGGGGTGGTGGGGGTTCTGACATGGAGGGAAAATATAATGGCTGGTATTACTCAGTGAATTCCTGTTGCACTTTCTGGTCTGATGAAAACCTGGGCTGGAATCCACCATTCCCGGCCGAGACAGTAAACCATTCCAGCGTTAGGGATACTGTCTCGGAATGCGGGCACGTCGGAGCACCCTTGAGTCAGGGACGGGGGCTTTTCCAGCGTGGGGTGGGGGGGGGGGACGCGCTGGAAAAAGGGAAAGCGATTCTCAGCAGAGGTCTCCTGAGTACACCGCAGCGTTGGAGAGCGGAGGAGGAGGAGGGACGGGTGGGGCGTAGAAGGGAAAAGATGAAGACTTGTGAATACTTGCGCTATTTACAGTCAAAACGTCTTCACTACTTCCCCCTCTGGGTCAGACTTTCCCCGGATGATTCCCTTCCAGACGGGACTGCGCAGGTTTGCCGTCTGATCAGTTTCAGACAAAGTCAAACGGTGGAAACAATCACAGCGCTAACGGGAATGTGCCTTTTTACACGTTTCATTCAGCATTCTGCCAAAGAGAGAGCGAATTCTTGTGTCTGCCCGAACTATTTCATCACACCCAGGCATGAGCAAACAGTTTATTTCTGGAAGTTGACGCCGTGTCCTGTGAACTCTTCCCTAACCTCAGGAATGGGGACAGATGACCTGCCAAGCCCATCCTCTTCCCTCTGTCTCTGCTGCCCTTTTCTCTCCTCGCCCTGCTTCCAGACTGGCTAAAGGACTCCACAGTTCCGGAAAGATGCTGGAAGCGTCAGACGCGTGGGGCTGTTGATGTGATCGCAGAGAAAGGCTGTCGGGATTATGCAATCAGGCAGCACAAACTTCCCCGAGGTTCAGCTTTCCCACAGAAACCACCTCTGCTGATCCTGGGAAGCTGAATCACAATAAAAAGCGAATCATCTACAGAATTCACGTACTAAAACATTAGCCTGTGATTGTGTAGCGGCTAAATCCCAGAGGACTCACAGCTGTGTGGTTTTGGGAGCAGATGTGGTCATCAATCACCTGCGAGGAACAGGAAACGCCTGTTACTGCCACATTTTTGTCACTTGTTATTAGTCACGTCGGCACTTTAATTACAGAGTTAGCTGCTAGCATCGCAGCTAATGGGAGAGTTAGCTGCTAGCATGGCAGAGTTAGCTGCTAGCATCGCAGCTAACCGGAGAGTTAGCTGCTAGCATGGCAGAGTTAGTTGCTAGCATCACAGCCAAGTCTGGCGTTGCCACCTTTTTAGCCACGCCCGTTTTTAGCTGTGGGTCACAAACTCAAGAACAACATTTCACCCAGTTTGTGTGTGTGTGTGTGTGTTTGTGTGAGGGTGAGAACAGGTGAAGGGTACCAGTCTGTCTCACAGATGAGCAGTCAGCCCTGTCCTGTCCTGACCAGAGCAGACATACAGGCGTATAATGTTTCTCCACACAGCCCCCACCCCAGTGGACACCCTGCCCTCCGCCCCACGCAGCTCCGGCCCCCCTCCCCTCCCTTCCCCACCCCGCTGTGTTGTACAGTTCACCTCTTGTGTAAAGACCCGTCAACGGCAGATTTATAAAGACCTTCTGAATGCGTCCGAAATGTATTTGTGTGTAAAAAAAAGAAAATACCCTAAAACAACATCAGAACCAAACCGGCATTTTGATTATAAAGAGGAGCTGTTCCAAAAATGGCCGGGGACATTTTTAGTTTGGCAGCTCCGCCGCGGTTCTGACTGTCCTCTCTGTCCTCGCATGAATGGACGGTGACAGCGGCGGGCGCAACAAGGCGCCGCCAGCCACACTCCATTTACTCCAGATATGTCAGGCACACTGTTGTCCGCCGCAGGCTGTGAAGGAGCGGCCATGGAAACGGTTGCCGTGACGGCTCATACAACAGTAGCCTTTGAGTCCCCTGTGTGTGGAAAAAAGCTCTGAATCAGACCCCAGCAGGAAGTTCTGCTCACGCTGGTCAGGGTAGACCTGATCGATTGCTTTGGTCTGCTTCAGATCTTTGCATAGCTCAAATATTTGCAGCCATGGAGAACGGTTGAGAGGACCGAGTTATCTGTGTTTACATGACAGATGTTCATATTTGCAAGTCACACGGCGCTCTGACGTAGCCAGAAAAGAAACTTTTCCTTCTTCTTTTCCAGCCTTGTGCTTGTGGATTCTGACACTATCCTGCAGCAGCTTCTCATATTCAGGCAGCTGTGATCAGAATTTAATGATTAGTCTTAGGGCTGTCACGATTAGGAATTTCTGGAGACGAATAATTGTCAGAAAAATAATCACGATTGACAATTATATATATATATACATATTGTCTATTTTTTTCTCTTTTATATTCTACTATAATATCATAATCAGCTTTAATAATACACATTCTGTACTGTCCTGTACACCTTAATGAATAAGAGTAATTAATGACTTGTTGAACATCCAGAAATAGTTGGCCTGTTGCTGTGGATGGTGGTCTGGAGACGTTGTTTCAGATTGTTGCGTTAGCGCTTTTGACTGGCACTTTTTTAATGGCAAATTTTACAGATGACTTCCTCCAGGTTACTGGGCTCTCCTTTATCGTTAGGCTAAAAACCAAAACGCACCCACAGCGGTGTCGTGGTACGTGGCTTTGGAACCAGAACCTCCACTTCCTCCATGTTGTTATTATCCTAGCCATAGCATATTATCCTAGCCACAGCATACTATCCTAGCCACAGCATACTATCCTAGCCATAGCATATTAGCCTAGCCATAGCATATTATCCTAGCCACAGCATATTATCCTAGCCATAGCATATTATCCTAGCATTAGCTTACTTCCAATCAAGGTGACGTTGTGTGCTGCTGCTGGCGCAATACAATGACGTCAGATTCCTATTGTTATTTTGTGCAAATTTTTGGATAAATAATTTAAAGGTAATTGCGAATGAAAAATAAAGACAAATATGAAAAATATTTGCTAATATGAAAAATAATTGCGATTGAGGAATATAGTAATAATGGTAACTGCCCTAATTAGCCTGTTTTCTGCCATCTGCAGCTTCAGCTACGATGGTGTCTATCAAGCTTTCGCCACCTCAGGCTGTGTGTTTTTCTGAATGGCTCTTTGTGTGTTTTTGTCCTCTGTCTACTCCCATGGTGGCCCAGCCGGATGCTCAAGTATTAGCCCTCGGGCTGCGGGCGGCCAAAAGGATGGCGGCTAAACCGACCCGCCTCACGCTCGCAAGCCCACATTCCGCCTGACGACGGCATCGCAAGCAGACCCGTTGTGAGCCGTCGTGCCAGCGTGCACAAAGGAAAATAAGGATCATCCTTTACAAGGAAGGAAGGGGCGCTTTGAGCGGAGCAGACAGAGGAACAGAGCAGCGGAGAGGTGGCCAACGGGCCCCTGACGGCCATTTCCTTAAATAGAGTTGTGGGCTTCTATGCTCGGGCCCTGGCAGAGCGGCGGCTCGCATTCCCAGCATAGCTCCGACGACCACATTCACGCAGGGGCGCTCTGCACGCCTCCACAGGTAGACTGCCAGTCGCACGGCCCCTCCAACCGCCAGTTGCTGCTCCAGGAGGGGAGAAGAGGGGATGTTGATGAAAGACTGGACAGGAAGTGGCGGAGGGATGGGGGTTGGAGGGAAGGATTGCGTAGGATTGTTCTCCATTCATGAGAAACCTCCCCCAGGCCCGAGGAAAGGAGAAGAAAGTCACAGTCAGTCTTCTCAGAGTTCAGCAAACAGGCAAATATTGGCTTCATCGAGTTTTGGTGTTATTCCGTGGTGAACAAGTCATACCTCCTCGCTCTGAGAGAAAGGCAGCCTCTGTTCTGGACCGGGGGGATACGTCGCCGTGGTTCCTGGCGTAAACCAGCATGTTTGCAGGGAGGAAGTGAGAGGAGCCAGGAGGTGGACTCAAGCAGTAACGGCTCACCTGTTACTGCTGACGCTTCCATCTGAGGGCCGCAACTCAGAACTCTTCTCCAGCCGTCATAAGGTCACGTGACTCGGGCCGCCAGGCCGTGTGTGCGCACGTAAACAGCGTCATCGTTGCACTTTAGCCCAGTGGAGGATGAAGATTGCGTAGCTGTGACGGTGTTTTCCTTTTCCTGTGGAAGACAAACACCACACACACACACACACACACACACACACACACACACACACACACACACACACACACACACACACACACACACACACACGGTCATGACCAAGTGGAAATGGCCTCCAGCCTGTAAACCAGACGACAGATGATTGAGTGGCTGTTCTGGCTGCAGTGACGCGGCACTGCTAATTTTAGCCTTCCTCTTGTTTGTGGGTCCGTCTGCGCTGATGCACCTGACACTTCCTGCCTGGAACCCAGCCTGTAAAGCAGCCTAGATGAGCGGCTGACTGGTTTCAAGCAGCCTAGATGAGCGGATGACTGGTTTCAACCAGCCCAGATGAGTGGCCGACTGGTTTCAACCAGCCCAGATGAGCGGCTGACTGGTTTCAACCAGCCCAGATGAGCAGCTGACTGGTTTCAACCAGCTTAGATGAGCGGATGACTGGTTTCCAGCAGCCTAGATGAGTGGCTGACTGGTTTCAAGCAGCCTAGATGAGCGGATGACTGGTTTCAACCAGCCCAGATGAGTGGCCGACTGGTTTCAACCAGCCCAGATGAGCGGCTGACTGGTTTCAACCAGCCCAGATGAGCAGCTGACTGGTTTCAACCAGCTTAGATGAGCGGATGACTGGTTTCCAGCAGCCTAGATGAGTGGCTGACTGGTTTCAAGCAGCCTAGATGAGCGGATGACTGGTTTCAACCAGCCCAGATGAGTGGCCGACTGGTTTCAACCAGCCCAGATGAGCGGCTGACTGGTTTCAACCAGCCCAGATGAGCAGCTGACTGGTTTCAACCAGCTTAGATGAGCGGATGACTGGTTTCCAGCAGCCTAGATGAGTGGCTGACTGGTTTCAAGCAGCCTAGATGAGCGGATGACTGGTTTCAACCAGCCCAGATGAGTGGCCGACTGGTTTCAACCAGCCCAGATGAGCGGCTGACTGGTTTCAACCAGCCTAGATGAGCGGCTGACTGGTTTCAACCAGCCCAGATGAGCGGCTGACTGGTTTCAACCAGCCTAGATGAGCGGATGACTGGTTTCAACCAGCCCAGATGAGCGGCTGACTGGTTTCAACCAGCCTAGATGAGTGGCTGACTGGTTTCAACCAGCCTAGATGAGCAGCTGACTGGTTTCCAGCAGCCTAGATGAGCGGCTGACTGGTTTCCATCAGCCTGGTCCTGCTCAA
Source organism: Pao palembangensis (assembly GCA_015343265.1). NCBI lineage: Eukaryota > Metazoa > Chordata > Actinopteri > Tetraodontiformes > Tetraodontidae > Pao > Pao palembangensis. The sequence goes on from CM027081.1 coordinate 1,174,248, forward strand.
GGTTTCTCCCTGTTAAAAGGGGGTGTTTCCTTGCCACTCTGCTTACCTGAGGGTTCCGGCTCTAGGTTTCTGCCTCTGTAAATCACCCGTTTTTATTGTAAAAGACGTTACAGAAATAAAACTGAACTATGTCACTAGGTCAACCTGAGGCCCAGACCATTACTTTCTTTTCTTCTAATCCATTTTCTCTCCATCTCTTTGGTGTGTTTCTTCTCTCCTGTTTATTGTGTCCCATTCGTCCTGTTTTGTTCATTTTTCTCTCTTTTCTGCCATTCTTTCGGAGACCCGTCGCCACCGGAGAACTTTCCATTCTCCCTGCTCCCCCACCTCTTCCTCCCCCTGCACTCGCTGGGCCCCAGCGCTGGTGTGGGAGCCTGTGGGAGCCTGCCTGCACTTCTTGTCAGGACATGGGCTTTTTTTCCCCCTTCTCTCTCTCTCTCCCCCCCTGGTTCTCTCTCTCTCTCTGGGTGGGGCGGAGGAGGACTTTACATTAGATCATATATTTTCTGCCCCACCCACCCCTCCTTGGCCGCCCAGCTCTTTGCCTGTTCCATAAGATTCCTCTTACTTGACTTGATCCGTCTTATTTCAGCTCCTACTTTTATTCTTTGCTCTTCACTTCACCTGCTTTTTCACCGGTTTCTCCATTTTCAGCCAAACAGACAGACATCTGCATGTGTGTCTGACTGGTGCCGTAAATGTCAGATCAGCCAGCGCTTGCCGCCTGTTTCCTTAAATCTGAGCTTAAGTCACATTCCTGGCTTTAGTGTGAGCTGTGATCATGTGGTTCACGACATCATCTTAAAAGGACATTTGCTTTTATAGCTGAGGTGGGGGCTCGTGTGTGTGTGTGTGTGTGTGTGCTGCAGAGCCCTTTGGAATCACTACATTCCCCAGCAGCAGGCTCTGTGGTATGCCAGCACATTCCCCACTGCTGAGCTGGAGAATCCGCCCGGGAAAGCAGGAGCGGGAACTTTTCCTTTCGAACCCCCATCCTGTTGCTCCCTCCACCCTTCTTACGATACTCTGTCGTAACCCGGCTCTCACGCACGCGCGGTGCAGCGCGCCCCTCTTCTCTTTGCCTCAGACATGTTTTCCTTCCCCACAAGCTAGCTCCTTTTATTAATTTCAAAGGTTTTTCGAATCCTAGAAGCTTTCTTTCCCTTTAAATCTCCCTTTCTCTACCTGGGACTTGCTTTCTCCTCTGAGGCTACAGCGGATAGCTTGAATTTATTCGTTTTCCTGCTCTGAGATGTTCTTTGACTGAAATCCTCCGTCTTGGTGTGGATGAAGCGACACACTGTTGGATTAACGCAGCGTTAGCAGGACAGCGTGGTGTTTGTTTTGATAGCAGGAGATTTACAGGACGGGGCTCAGAGAACACACACACACACACACACACAGTTACGCAGCTCCACACCAGTTGATATGGAATTTTGAAGGTGTTGTTTAAGGTAGATGTACATGCACATCTTTCCAATGTGGACTGAACTGCGGCTGTGTGTGTGTGTGAGTGTGTGTGTGTGCTTCTGTTTTTAGATGTTGTCTGAAAAGTGTGTGAATGACTCCACATGAGCAGTGTGCAACTAATGAGCCACAACAAGGACATTGTTCCCACCTCCATCGCTGGCGTCTTGTGATCGGGGTCGGATGAGGAGGGAACGCTGCGGTCCACCTCACCTCGGGAGCATCTAGGACGAGAGCACAGATCCAGGATGAGATTCACACACTTCACACACAACCCCAGCGCTGAGCTAATCCAGAATAATTTCATGGAATAAAATGAGAGTTTTATCTTATGTTGTTGGCTACAGGCTGTAGCCAACATTTTCTCTTCTCAGCAGCGTTTGTTCCATTCAGCTTTTTTCTTCTGGTACAAACTTGTCAGTGATTTTTGGCTGAAGCCAAACAAAGGCATCAAAACAGACGAGGCAGAAAAAAACTTGTTTGTTTGGCCTGGAAACCACAACCTTCTTCCAGCAGCAGTTATTGGTTTGCTCAGCTTGAGGTTGGGAAAGGTGGAAAAAAAAAAAAACCCTCCATTCCAAACAGGAAGTGGAAGCGTCTGACATTCTGGCTGTGCTGCTGTGTCTTGTAAGACCTTCACAAACACAAGCTAGCAAACTGTTAAGAGCCTGGAGTAATTACAGGAATGACTGTGTTCGTTCTGGAATATACGGAGCTAACTTCCTGAAGCTGGAAGGGAGCTTCTTAGGACTGGAAAGATGTCAGCTCCGGGGAGGCGCTGATATTCCTGTGAGTCACCAACTCCTCTTTCCTGCTGTGATTTGTTCCATTTCTGGTGGAAAGGTGGGAAAAGCGATGGAGGGCTGAGGGAGGAGGATTCTGGATGGAGGCAGGCCTGGTGACAGTAAGGCTTTTGTCCCGGGGTCAGCGGGCAGCGACGGTGCAGGTCGGCACCAGCAGAAAGGCCGCGGCAGCCTCCAAGCAAAGCACTGCCTTCTTTTTGTGTTGTCTTCGCTTTTTTGGGTCTTCCTTATCAGAGTTCTTCTTTATTTATGATTAATAACCACTTTTCTCCAGATGGATACCTGTTATAGTGGCTGCTTGTGTGGCTTGAAGAACAAAAACTGATCTCCTCCTGTGTGTGATAGGTAGCCCAGGCTTTCGCTAGGCATTTGACCTTTGACCTAGGCCGGTAGCAACTGTTGTGACCTCTCTGCGAGAGGCCCCACGTTTGATCTCTGCGAGTCGGCGTGCTGAAAAGCCGACGCTTTGATCCTTTTAGCTGAGATTGAAGGCAGAGCTGATCTAATGGATGCTTCCGTCACATCAGCACTCGACTCGTCAGCCTAGAAGTCACCTGTAGGTTGTCAAACTGGTGTCCTGCAGGTGGACATGGATGATGACCTTCAGATGGATGGATGGATGGATGGATGGATGATTGATAGATGGATGGATGGATGGATGGATGGATTGATAGATGGTGGATGGATAATTGATGGACGGTAGTTGGATGGATGGATGATGGATAGATGGATTGATGAAGATGGATGGATGAGTTGATAGATGGATGGATGATAGATGGATAGATGGATGGATGATAGATGGATAGATGGATGGATAGATAGATGGATGATAGATGATGGATAGATGATGAGATGATGGATGGATGATGGATGGATATTAGATGATGGATGGATAGATGGAGTGGATATAGATGGATGATGGATGGATGGATGATGGATGGATGATAGATAGATAGATGGATGATGGATGGATGGATAGATGGATGATAGATGGATGATAGATAGATGAATGGATGATGGATGGATGGATGGATGGATGGATAGATGGATAGATGGATAGATGGATGGATGATAGATGGATGGATGGATGAATGGATGGATCATGGATGGATGATAGATGGATGATGGATAGATAGATAGATGGATAGATGGATGATAGATAGATAGATAGATAGATAGATAGATAGATATGGAAATGGATGAATGGATGGATGATGGATATTAGATGGATGGATGTTGATGGATAGATGGATCATGGATGATAGATGGATGGATGATGGATGGATGGATGCATAGATAGATAGATGGAATAGATAGATGAATGGAGTGAATAGATGGATGATGGATAAGATGGATGGATGATAGATAGATGGATCATGGATGGATGATAGATGGATGGATACATAGATAGATAGATAGATAGATAGATAGATGGATGATGGATGGATGGATACATAGATAGATAGATGAAAGGACATGCAAGTCTTAAACTACTAAAGGTACACTGTGCTAAGACTGTAGGCATATTGTCAGAAGGTGTGCGGGTAGGATTAAAGACTACCCTCGCCTAGATGCAAAGACAGTCTGGAAGCAGGAGTAAGTGTGTAGTGCAGTTGTGCCACATCGCGATCTCCGCTAGTTAATGAAACGCTTACGTCTGACATTTGTTGGACATCAGTCAGGTCAGCGAGTGCCTGCCAAACTATGAATCACTGCCCGACGAGGTCATCACGTGCCTTTTTCCTGCCGCGAGTAGCTAGCCTTCATCTTCTACCCTGCTCCTGTCATTTCAAAACAGCTCACAAAATTCATCTGAACTGGGTCATAAGTGCTGAGCGAGGCGAGCCTCGTTCCAGAACACAGGATTAGGTCATCCTGGGAGCAGTCTGGAGAAACTCCCCGGCTCCTCTAACACCTCGGCCCCTAGCTCCCTCCATCCATCCATCCATCTCCTCCTCTCTTAAACCTGTTTTTTTTTACCTCGCGCGTCAGATTTAGCGAGCGGCTCCTAGGCTTGCGTCCCATTCCCGTTTGTGAGCAGCTGGTATCTATAGATCTGCTCTGAGATGGCAGGAACGGGCTCCTTACTCGGACAACAATAGAGCTCATGACCTCCAGGTTATGTATAGAACTGCAGCAGACAAAGCCAAGAGTGAAGAGGGAGTGGAATAGAAGCGCTGATGTCATCCTGGGGTCCTTATTTATTTTTATCTGCACATTTGTTGACTAATCAATCAGTGTGAGTGCTGCCTGATTAGCTGGATGCTAAGATGCTAATGCTATAGTTTTGGCTTATTGTGCTGTTTTTTTCCCGCACTTTCAGGGGTGATCAGTCAGTGGCAAGGTGAGTCCAAGGAGCGCGTCATCTCCCTCGTCCTCACCCACCTGCCGCTGCTCAAGCCAGGAAATGTTGAAGCCAAAAGCGAGTACATGCGCCTGCTGCCGCGTATCCTGGCCCACACCATCGAGCACGGCCGCCACCTGGAGGAGTCCCGCCAGCTCCTCTCTTACGCGCTCATACACCCCGCCACCTCCCTGGAGGACCGCTCGGCCCTGGCACTCTGGCTCAACCACCTGGAGGAAAGGGCAGCGGCCAGGGGAGACTCTCTGGAACGGCCTCCCCCTGCTGGGCCACACCACCACCAGTCCACTCCTCCATCCACCCTCACCTCTCCTGGATCCTGCTCGTCGTCCACTAGCACTTCTTCCTGTCACCCCTACTCCCTGCATCACCACCAGCGCTACGGCTCGGACGACCGCCTTAACGGGTGGCAGAGCTCCAGGGATTCAGGCTTAGGCGTGGGCTGGCAGCAGCAGGCCTGCGAGAACGGCCACCTTCTTCTCTACCCATCATCCTCTGTGCCAGCAACCATCAACACAGTTGGAACTGGTGGAGGCACCAGCACAAGTAAGCAAAGTCCTCTCTGGCTGCTCCTCACCTCTGACCAAGTTGCTTTGTTTGAACCATCAATCAGCCATTTGAAGCTAACCCCTCAAATGAGGATCAGAGGTTAGCTAAAAATCCTGCTTGATGGACTATTGACTGAGAAAATATTCTGAAGAGCCTGTAAACTGGTCCAACTAGAGATGGATGATGAAGCTCCAAGGGGGGGTCTGAACCTTCTTCTAACCAATCAAGCTGACAACCCTCTTCACTTGGCTTTTGGAGGAATTATTGTGAAGGCTCTGCGGGCCGGATCAAAGAGTTCATCGGGCCACATGTGGCCCCCGGGCCTTAGTTTTCCCACCTCTGGTTTAGATCATAAAATAAACTCGCCAGTAAAAGCCATGGGCTTAATCCAGGTTACTGCTGTAGGTTATAGATTTTAGATGTATTAATCTCTATTTGGGTTGTGTCCTGCTAAATCCACCCTGAACTCTGTACTGTAAATAGAGTCAGCACACTGGTCAGACTGGCTCCGCTCAGATCAGCCGCCAGACACTTCAGGCTGTCTGAGGGGTGGAAGACAACAATGAATCTCTCCATCATTTACATCCTTGTCGCTCCAGATCGCCCATCCAAACACTGCTGCTCTGGTTTTCAGCGGTCTAGGAGCACAGTTTTCTGACCAGCCTGAGAACCAATCCCACTTCCTGCTGCCCCTCTCGCCCATACTGCCCGTCCAAGCCGCAGGGACGCGCACCAGCCACCCTTGACCTTGTAAGGCAGCCTTTGTGCTTGACTGTATTTAGGGAAAATGGCTAATATTTAGAGCCTGGACTTGTAATGTTAGCCGGGCACCTATTTTAAACAGGGCCTGTGAAGTCCTATACATAGCGCCAACAGTAAGAGGAGCGCGTACAGGAGCGTTGGTGGCCGAGCTTAGGCCCGGCAGAGTGGCGACACAAAAAGCTCCACCTTTTTATTCCGTCCATCTCCGTCGTCAGCGGCAAAGACAAGATTTGGGCTCCTCTCGCTGCGTTTCAGTTGAAGCTTCCCTCATCAGTTGCTGCCTGTTTCGGGTTGTTTCTGTCTTCGGTAACGGCACCATTTGGATGTTGTTTTGCTTCTCCTGATTTTTTCTTTCCTTTTTTTGCCGCGTCATCATCGGCTTTAGTTGCCTTCGGTAATGTTCCAGTACATTTGCTGTTTAAAAAAAACAAAAAAAAACTATCCAAACTTTGAGACAAAGTCCTTCTGGGTTTAACTGGTTGTAATACTGAGTTCCCAGCTGGTTTGCCAGTACGTTTCCTCCGCTATGATCCTGTTTCTGTCCTGCAGTCCTCAGCAGCGGAGGCAGCAGCAGCCAGCAGCACAGCCCGCTGAAGCGCTCCGTCTCCCTCACGCCGCCCATGAGCGGCCCCAGCAGCCAGCCGCTGGGTCACGTCTGGCTGTCCCAGGAGGACCTACGCACCGCCAGGGCTCCAGCTCTAGACCACGCGCCCCTCTCACCCCAGAGCAGCATCGCCTCCTCAGGCAGCGGGGGCAGCGAGCACCTGGAGGAGGCCGGCTTGGGAGGAGGATGCTCGGGCCTGCATCGCAGCTCCTTCCTCGAGGAGGGCAGTGGCATGAGGGGTGAGTACGAGAGGCTGCCTTGATGGATTGTGTGTGTGTGTGTGTGTGTGTGCGCCTCCCAGGCACTCACTTAAAGACTATCAGACAGAAATTAAACCTTTCCTGCAGACAGACAGGACACAAAATCCCTCATCCTCACCGACATCAGACACAGGCTGTGGGGACCTAGACTGGGGACCTAGACTGGGGACCTAGACTGGGGACCTAGACTCACCTAAACTGTTTTGCAGATGTTCCCACGTGGCTGAAGAGTCTCCGCCTCCATAAGTACGCTTCTCTTTTCTCTACAATGACCTATGACGAGATGATGTCACTGACTGAGGAGCAGCTGGAAGCACAGGTATGCCTGTTCTCTCTCTCACACACACACGCACACACACACACACACCTGTATTTCTGTCTTTCTGAGGCTTTTGAGAGACTGGAAGTGACCCTAACCTCACCTAAACGCCAACCTGAACATTAAACGCCTCAACCCTTAAACACACTTTTGAAGTTGTGAGGACTGACCAGAATGTCCTCACTTTGTTAGCAAAATGCATATTCTGGCACTCACTGTGTAAGACGTACAAGAACACACACACGCTAACACAAGTTGAATCAGTTTCTCTGAAAGTTGAAAACACATCACACGGAGCCGTGCTGCAGTCTTCTTCTGCGGCATACATGAGCACTTACATGCGTGATTGAACGTGCACGACAGTAGCGGTGCCCAAAGATGCAAAGTCCATTCTGAAACAGAGGATGCAGCTAAAATTACCGGCGGGAAGCTGTAGACTTCCTCCAGGTGCTGCAGAGTCTCCCCGGCTGAGCTGAATCAGACAGAATTACCGTGAACTAGACATCTTAATGCGTTCCACGCTGTCACATTCAGCTTTTGTGTCCATTTTTCCCTCAACAGAAGGTGACTAAAGGCGCAAGACACAAGATTGTTATCAGTATTCAGAAGCTAAAAGAGAGGCAGAACCTGCTTCGCAGCCTGGAGAAGGTCAGTGGACCACAGTCAACCTACAAGTGCATGTGGGCATTACACGTTTCAGATTACACCTTCTGGGACAGCTAATCCAGGAGGGAGATTTTTTCGGGTTCTGAATTTAAACTCGACCACCTCCTACGCTCTCCTCCTCCCCCCCCCCGCCGCACTCTTCAAGACAATGGTGCCCAAGGGCACGCCGCAGGAGGGACCTCTCGAGCCAGCTAAATTCAGATGTAACCTTTTCAGCAGCACGCCGCTTTTGAAAATCCGTTGCCGCTGCGTGGGCGAGGTCCGGGGAAGGAGACGCCCGTCCCTCGGTATTTTGGGTTAGTGCAGATTCGCGTGCAGCGCGGCTTGCTGTGAAGTGCGGTACTGCATCTGTCCCTGTAGACCAGAGGTGGGCAAACTGAGGCCCGGGGGCCACATGTGGCCCGATGAACCATTTAATCTGGCCCGCAGAGCCTTCACAATAAAATGTGGCCCTTCAGGCTAAAGAATTGCCCGCCCTGCTGTAGACACCTGAGGTTCAATCAGAGGTTAAAAGATCGAATAAATCACTGATGTTTTGTCAATTCTTGATGCTGGATAAATTCAGAAGTTTAACAGAAATCATGTCAGATGTGACCTGCTGACCACGGCTGTCATCTTCCACCAGGATGTGCTGGAGGGCGGCAACCTGCGCGTCCCCCTGCAGGAGCTGCATCAGATGATAATGACACCCATCAAAGCCTTCAGCGGCAGTGAGGAAACCGCCCCACAGCGCCCCCTCCTGAGCCCCGAAGGCAAGAGCGCCGCGCCCGGCTCCCACCTAAGCGGCGGCGGCGGCGAAGCCGAGTCGGGCACGAGCATCATCGGCGAGGGGGATCTAACCAGCCAGTTCACCCGTGTGATGGGCAAAGGTGAGCGGTACCAGCCAGGACTCTGCTGGAAACGGGGTTTTGGTGCCCTTTTCTGATTTTTATCACCGCTGCTCCTCATCAGTTTGCACCCAGCTTCTGGTGTCGAGGTCAGACGAGGACAACATCAGCTCCTATTTACAGCTGATTGACAAGTGCCTTAACCACGAGGTCAGTCTCTAGCTTGGGTTTATACTACAAAACGTGACGAAAACCCAAACTCCTGCCAGGAATCAGGCATGCTGTTGTTGTTTAGATAGGAATTATGTCGCCGGCACCAACTGACTCTTCTCATCATTCTCCCCCTCGTCAGTCCTTTACCGAGACGCAGAAAAAGAGGCTGTTGTCATGGAAACAACAGGTCCACAGGCTGTTCCGGTCCCTCCCGAGGAAAGCCCTGCTGGACATAGCAGGGTACCGAACGCAGAGGAGGTAAACAAAGAAAAAAAATCTCTTTTCCCAGCCAGATCACCCTCATAAATGATTAATCAGCGTTACAGAATCAAATATTTGACCTTTTCTTGATTTTTAGTTTCCTGTGTACCCAGTAGCTGCATTGTGGCACTAAGGTCACAGAATATAAATAATTTACTATTTTTAGTTCTCTTGAGTGCCAGTTTTAAGAAAATTGACCAAAAACATGTATATAACATTGACAGTGTAAAGATGATGGATTTATTCTGTTAATCTGAATTTACCTGCCTGCAGTCGTTTCGGCCAGTCCAACTCGCTCCCCACCACTGGCTGTGTCGGGAGCAGCGTGTCAGCCAGGAGGAGCCTTCGTCAGTTCCAGATGCCCTCCAGAAGCTTGCCGGGGGCCAGGCTGGGCCTGCTGGGCAGCGGGGGGCTCCTGGGTCCCACACCTCGCAGCTCCAGCAGCACACCCACCGGACTGAAGCAGGGGAGGCAGGTGAGAGAGAGACGTGGTCAGACATTAAAAAACTGTGTTAGCATGTCAAGGGAAATGCTCTTTAACCTTTTTTAATCCCATGGGAGCGCCGGCTAATAGACTGAACCAAATGTCAGAATAGGGGCGTTTTCCTCTAAACCAGTGTTTATCAAAGTGTGGTCCACGGACCACCAGTGGTCCGGGCGCGACCCCTAGTGGTCTGCGAGGTGACACGTAACAAATCACATTTTAAAAGTTTAAATTTCAATATATACAACTCAGTGTAAAATCAGTGTTTCTTGAACTCCCAAGATTTGAAGAATTCACTTTATCGTATATTTCCTGATAAATCTCTCATACCAGCACCTGATCGTTACTTAGCACATTGTTTTGGGGGCTATTTATAGTCAGGTGAGTGTTTATTTATGGCTTCAGTGGTCCTTGGTCTGAAAAAAGTTTGAGAAACACTGCCCTAAACCTTCTCGTCTGCTAGCACTGACAGAGCTACGAGGAAAGGAGGGAAAAAGCTGAGATTCTTCTGCATTTCCTGCTGTAAACACTGCCCCCATCAGGTCCTGAGTATAAAACTACTGCCCAGCAAATATCCCACCACGGTCACATGTTTGTCTTTATTTAGTCTGAGGAGTAGCTAGCGTAAACAAGCTACAAACTGCAGTAGTTCTATCTTTGTATTTCCTGTCAGGGAATCTGCAAAAGGTGATTTTCATTAATATCTGAGTGTTTCGCATCCCTGGAATGAATCAATAAATGGGATGCTGGTGCTATGGGCAGTGGGGGGAGTGGACGAGGCTGTAGTCCCTGGAATGCTGACTGGCAGTGGGTGTTCCTGACTCCACACAGGAACATTTTTTCACGTTTACTAATACATTCCAGAATGTTTAAAACAACTTGGGCAGCAGAATTCCCGCTAGCGCGTATTCAGCCCAAAATAGACTTTTTGTTCCATGAAAAGAAATTGTAAAAATGCGGTTGCGAGGAAGAGGAGCAGCCGCGCAGCGAGGAGGTTGGAACTCGCAGGCAGGTCACCCCCACATACCAGAGGCCCCGCGTCAGCGCCCAACTCTGAAACAGGAGGAGCCCTTTCAGGGCCCGTCCTGGCACACTTGGGTTTGGGCTGACCCAGTCCATCTCACACTCACACACACACACACACACACACACACACAATAGGAGGAAGCACACCACTCCTCACACTGGACTGATCCACCCTCCAGTTCCTTCTGTGGAGCTGGAGTGTGTAGATGTGTGAAGACTCGGAGGGAGGGAGGGAAATGTGTGAGTCATACTTTTGGGAGAGGTAGCTGTGGAGGAGGAGGGGCGAGCGAGAGACCTAGGGTTTGTGTTGGGGAGCGAGTCAGCGGCAGTGAGAACAGTGCACAGGCATTTCCTGTTTTTTTTTTTTTTTTTTCCTCTGCCCCAAGGAGGGAGGGAGGTGGGGGTCCTGTGGCAGTCCTGGGGCGCAAGTGCAGGTTTCATGTGTGGGACACACGAGCGGTCATGTGGGTCAGTGCAGGAGGCCTTAATTATCCTCCATTTAAAATTCACTGACAGGAACAAATATGTGGAAAGCAGAGTATAAAGATGCTGCTGTGGATTCTCCGCAGGGTCTCTGGTTCGCCAACCCAGGAGGAAGCAACAGCATCCCCAGCCGGACCCACAGCTCGGTGCAGAGGACCCGCTCCCTGCCCGTTCATACCACGCCGCAGACCATGGTCATGTTCCAGCAGTCCGGTAAGAAAGGCGCTCAGCGCCCGTGGTTCCCACGCTCGCACCTGCATACACCTGGATTTCATTCCGTCGGAGGTTCTGATCACAAAGACCAAGCGTGCAGCGTCTCCAGTGTGCTGGACTACTTTAAATTGGGATTATCCCGGTTCTGCCTTTGATTTGCGCGTCTCTGATACTCGTTTGCTGCGAATTTGTTTTTGTAATTCAGATCTGAAGATATCCGTCTGCCTGGGCTCTGCGCCGATCCGTTCTGGCGTTTGCTAGCACAGCTTTGTCTTGGAAGCATAAATATTACAAGTAAATAGGAAACGTTGCGATGATGTGGTGTTTACAGCGCGGCGCGGATGACTTAGTCCTCGTGTCGGCTCTGGAAACTGGAGCGTTTGATCTTGGCAGTGGTGAATGAGGACAACTGGCGCGGTTCGCTCGCGCTTCCTTCCAGAATCTGCGCATCGTTTCCCCCAAAGGACACAAACACGATGCTGCAGAGACGACAGCATCGCCTGACGAACGACAACGCCGGAGTTTCCCATCCTTTCAAAAGGGTGGAAGCCTCTCCGCCGTTTAAACGGGACAGCAGACTACGAATATGACGCCGGGACGCGAGAATGACGCGTTAGAAAAGACGCCATCAGGAGAGAAACGTGTTTGAAAGAGAAGCAGGAGCGTGAGGAGGCGCGGCCTGCTCACGCTCCTCCACACGGGTCAGCGTGAGGAGGAGACGGAGGCCGGAGGAGGCCACAATCAGGCTCTGGACGCGACTCTCCGGCCCACTTCCCTTCCCTTCCCTTCCGCGTTTGTCTGCCTGGCGTTTCGGGGCGTGTGGGAGGGGTCTGCGTCCTGTAAATAGCCCAGCGTGGCCTCCTTGGGTCATTCTGTGTGGCAGCAGCGCTCGTTTATCAGCACCAACAGGAGAGAAAAGGCACATTGGGAGGTTTTAATCTCCGGCTGCTGCGGTCACACGTAGGTCATTAACCCCGACTAACACAAGCCTGTTTGCTGATCCGCAGATCCTGAGCCAGACATCAACAACCGCCTGGAGTCGCTGTGTCTGAGTATGACGGAGCACGCTTTGGGAGGTAAGCCCCCCCACCGAAGCAGGTTATGGAAGGAACAGGCCGCAGGACTCTCACCGTCCATGTGGGGCTTCCTCCTAACGTACACGCCCGATCAGTGAACTTTGGTTCCCGAGCTGCTGCGTTAGCGCTGAGCGTTATCAGCTGACGATCAGCCCAAGAACAGCTGACCAGGCGGCGCATCACAAGCTCGGCCCCACCCCCACCCACACAGAGTATGTTGACCTCAGACTGATTGACCTCTTTAAAGGACGCTGACATTTAAATACTTAAAAGGGGATTTGCCGTACACCAGGTTTAGCTCTCCAACACTGCAGCAAACACAGGAGAAAAGGCCGGTTTCCAGATTTAAAGCAACTCGAAGCTGAAGTTCGCGTAGTCAGAGAATCATCCCTGAAGAAACATGTTTTCCACCAGCTCCATCACATTTTCCACACCAGAGGCAACAGCTGTGGGCCTGTTTTGCTCTGAAGGCTTCTATCAGTATTTGCACAGATGTGTTGTTCTGCTGCAGACAGTGTGGGCCCCGGACCCTCACTGTTCTACCGCTTCACCTCACCAGCGTTCAGAGCAACGCTGACCCACACGGGCTTGTCCAGAAACACCTCCAGCGATATCGGATATTGATCCTTGCTGTCACGTGAGGATCCCGATCGCCTAGCGCAGGGGTGGGCAATTATTTAGCCTGAAGGGCCACGTTGGGTTTCAGATCTTGGTGAAGGGGCCAGCCAAGTGGTGCGGGAAACTAACTCCCCAAATGAGGGTCAGAGGTTAGCTAAAATGCTGCTTGATGGACTATTGACTGAGAAAATACGTTGAAGAGCCTGTAAATTGGTCCAACTAGAGATGGATGATGAAGCTCCAGATGATGTTTGGCCCCTAACCCTAACCCTGCTAGGTGAAGGGGGGGTCTGAACCTTCTTCTAACCAATCAAGCTGACAACCCTCTTCATTTGACTTTTGGAGAAATGATTGTGAAGGCTCTGCGGGCCAGATTAGATAGTTCATCGGGCCACGTGTGGCCCCCGGGCCTCAGTTTGCCCACCTCTGGCCTAGCGCAAACAGGGATCTCCTGACTTTGAAGCCGTGCAGTCTGAATCTGTGTTTGAGGACACAGGTAGGGAGGAACCCGTCCCACCACGCGCTAGGAGAAAGATGCGGGGGGGGCCTTAGCACAGGCTGCTGCTACGCTCGCTTTCAGTTTAATCATCTCTGCCTCTGCTGTCCGTCTTTAGATGGTGCCGATCGCACATCAACAATATGAAACGAGAGCAGCTGGAGGACGGCGGGTTGACGAGGCGCATACACCAACCGCCGCCTGGGGGTCATCGGCCCTCCTGCCCCCCCCTCCCTGTAGCCAATGGTAGAGCTCAACCAAAGGATCAGACGGGATCCAAGAAACACAAGAAGAGCCGCTCAGCACACGGCCAACAAAAGCTACCCCACTGGCACCGTCTACCAGGTCGGAAAACACACTTCCCGCCCCGCCAGCTGACGGTCACCTGCGTCCGGGTGAGGAGAGAGGAAAGCATCAAACAGGTCCTGGGCCGCGCCTGAGCAGGGAGGCCGGAGACAGCGCGACGTAAGGGAGACGTCGACCTGCGGGTCAGGGTCCCCGTGAGACTGAGGCCCTTTCCCTCTCCAGCACCCTGGACCACAGACCCACACCAGTACCTCAGCGCCAACAAGATCAGCAGAGCTGGGAGGACGCAGAAGCAAGTTTGGGATTTCTTTGACTCTTTTCTATTGAGGAATGTCTGGAAACAAATATCTGGTGGCAGAAATATAGTTTTTTATGTATTTATTGTTTACATATTGATGCTACTTTCAAAGGGTACAGAATCGGGAACGGATTTCAGGTTTGAAGCGCGTAACCTTGTGAAAAGCCTCGGCTGTCAAGCAGCTTTACGCCCCAGGAGTAGCCATCACGCTAGTTTACAACCGGTATGCTTATCCCCTAGTTTATCCACGGGTTGATTCAAACGCCGAGAGAGCAGAGGAGGAGGGAGGAGGAAGGAGGAAGGTGATGGGAGAACGACACAGGAAGTGGAACGAAATGGGAGTGGAGCTAAAGTGATAGCAGAGAGGGAGACAGACAGACAGATGTTGGGAGAACAGCATCAGAGGCGGGACCTCTGACCAGCTGACGGTGACAGAGGAGGATGACGCCATGTTTAATCAGCGTGAGTGAGACAGGAAGTGAGTTTGGCAACAATTATCGTTCATCTGTAAACTTGTACTGTAACCAAGAGCCTTTCAGGCACAGAAAGTATTTTTTTTTTATGTACACAGTGGGAGTTTAAATCTTTGGGATTTGTAGATGTCAAATTACCAAGTTTAGTCGTTTTCAAGGTGATGTGATGAGAGGAAGGAGACGGAGAAATCAGCCAATCCATGAAGGGTCGTTCCCAGAGATTGTCCTGGTGGTGTTTATCGCCACCTGCTGGCCACCTGCCGCCATTGCAGGCCTCCATAAAACCTGAATCTCCTGATTATTCTGTCTTAAATATTTAGCCTCAGTTTATTGACGCCTACTTTATAAAATGGTTTATATTGAAATAAGCTGGTTTAGGAAACGATTGCTGGCCCTCGACGCTCATCGCCGATGAGTTAACGAGTATTATTGTTTCGTTTCTTTGTTAGTTTCTTGCAATTCTGCAGTAATTAATTGTGTGATCTGCACTTGATAACAATGTGATAACAAAGGCTCGAGCGACGGAAAAGTTCCGATGTGGGCTCAGCCGGAGCTGGTGGCGAGGCCACACACACAAACTGCTCTCTGCGCCTTTAAACCTTCATCTGACGGTGGAGACAAAGCGCCAAATGCACCTATGCATATTTTTACCCCATTAAACACGTCATCACCAACAGCGTCCAAAGAAAAACATCAAAGCTCGTTCCAGCCGCGTGGACCAGAGGGCCCGGCGCTCCAGCGGGAACCAGCACTCGTGGTAAAGGTGTGAAAAAGTCTGGATTTTCCACCTCATGGGCCCATGGGTTCGGTCTCGAATATGCAGATAAAGTGTGTTTCATCGTTTGTAGGCGAGTCAATCGGCTCCAAACACCTCCACCAAAGCAAAGGTGACATCGACGCGCAACCTTCGCTGACTTTGACTTGTTTCAGCATCGCAGCCATATGAATTAGTACTTCAAATACATACTTTTATTTATTCTTTTATTTTTCCTTCAGAATTCTGCAGAGACAATACTTTTACTTATTTAGGTGTATTATTATTATTTAAAGTACCATATGCATGTTATGGCTGGTGACCATACATACGTCTCGAATATTAACATACTGTTAACGTTGTTTCTTTATGTTTGTGGCCGTTTTTCACCTATAAACTCTTTGTATCGATGGTTGTGGTGTTTTGCAGTCGGTTGATGACATCATCCCTTCGAAAACAAATCAGTCTGGTTCAGAGGCTCATTCTGACAAAAGTCACACCGTTTTTTTATTTTTGTTTGTTTTAATGTCAGCAGATCCCATGAAAAGGTCAAATTAATGACCTCATCCGTCTTCTGAAGACTTCCCAACCACCTCCTGGAGCTTCAGAAGATCTGGGTGCTGGGTGGATGCCGACTTTAACTTTGCTTGGGATTCGGGTTCAGCGTAATCAAAGGGTTAGAGCTTGTGTTTGATTCTGTTGCCACGGCAATGACCCCAGAAGGCCATCAATACAAAGTTGAGTAATTAAATCGGATTTTGTAGACGTGTTAAATGAAGTTTGTGACTTTGATAGCTGGCAGGGGTTTCGTATTTGTACTACACCGTGGTTTCCTGCAGATCTCAGCCATGATGTTTCTTTATACCAAAACTTTATTTTCTGAGCGCTTCTAACGCCCTGCACGTTGCAGTATTAACAGGTATTCCAAAAACTCTTAATGTACTATGAAACAAGGCATTTATTCATTTTGTATCCTTTTTTTTGTCGTAGATTCTTCTGTCAAGTTGTTTTTTGTCGCTGAGAAGCCAAGTTTTTTATTTTTTTGTAAGTTCAACCGCATCTCTTCTGTTACCGCTTGACTGTGCTCCTCAAAATCATTTAGTTTTATTTTATCAAAGAGCCGATGTCCTGTATTGACTGCAGGCTTACGTATATATATTTAACAAAACACATATTGTATGTTTAATAAAAAAAAAAATGGACACAAAATGGAAATTAAAAAAAAGACAAAATTGAAAAAAAGTGCAGCAAAAAGAAGAGAATTTGGGGAAAGCGTAATTTATATTTTAAACCTGCATGCACAAGGCTGGAAAAGTCGTATTTAGAATAACAAATGGCAGTGCCTTTTTTGTACTTGAGACATTCACCCCAACATGTAAAAAACAATGCTTTTATTAAAAAAAGAAAAACCAGCAAAGGTTGTGTTGGGTCACACTCACACTGCAGATCCTCGTTCAGATTAATCTAATTTTATCTAATCTGCAGATTGTTCTGTCAGCAATATGGATTTGATAACCTTTGACTCCTAAAAAGCTCATAAAAGTGAAAATCCCAACATGATACCACATTTTGACTCGATGTAAAGTACTTTTCATAGCACTGGAATGTAAATTTTATTTTATTTTTTTTTTAATCTCACAGTTTGACTTTTTTTTTTTTTTTTTTAAATCAAGTCCGAATCTGAAGTTACAGATGTGTCACTGGACTGAATCAGATTCAAGGCTCTGGGTGTAAACCAGTCCCAGTCGATGATCCCAGTCTGTTTTCTGTAGGTACTTCTTGACGCTGATATAAAGTTATGTATAAAAATGTGTGAATGATGTCGTCACAGTGAAGGTGAGAGTGTGTGTGTAGCTTTTTTTACCCCCCCCCCCCCCCCCCCATGTGTCTTGCTGTAATTTTGTCACGACGTACCAGAATGCTGTGACTTGGCATGCCCCGTTATACATAAAAGAGAAGTTGTAACTCCTCCTAGTTGTCTGAATGTCTGTTTGATATAGATTTGATTTAATTCCACTTTTGCCCATCTGGTAAAGCACAACCAGGAAAGACACCCAGATATTCTGGAGCCTAGCAAGGCAACCTAAGGATGTTACAGACTGCTCACACACATCTGGAAGACGTTGGCAGTTTTGTTTGAGATATATATATATATATATATATATATATATATATATATATATAATTATTATTATTATTTTTTTAAATAATGTAGGGTCTTTATTGGTTTCATGGTCCAGCGTTTTTATTTTGCTGTAATATACAACAAAACCACTGGGTGGCGCTATCGGGACTGAAAACGGCTTTCTTTGGGGATACAGAAGAAAAAAAATACAAAATACAGTATATAAGAATGGAGCTAAAGTAATGTCACACTTAATATTAAACACACATAATTCGGCTAGAGATTCGTGTATACTGTCAAGCACATTCACGACCAAACATAGAATATTTGAAGTCAAACCATTTCCACCGATAGACCTCAGACGCTACCTGCGTATAAACGTCGCTAAACGACGGGTAAGATTCTGACGCTATTCCCAGCTCCAATCCGCGACAAAACTCGGCGATGAAAACTGATATTCATCTGACCAGAAAAATTAAATCCCACCTTTGTTGGATCCTGTGGCGAAGAGTGAAGTTTGAAAATTGCGGCTTCGCGGTGTCACATTCAAACAATTCCGTGCGTGCACAGCACTCAAGCATTTCCGTTCCGCGAATGGTGACGTTGATCCACGTTGCATGTTGGAATCTTTAGAGAAATGAACACCATAATTTTAGATCAGTAAGCTCATCTGTAAACATCATGTGATGAGGAGAATCTACCCGTTTGCAAGTGTGAAGAGACTGAAGAAACTGATCTATAAATGCAGTTTATTTGGACGGAAGATGGAGAAAGGTGGAGCCAACAGTGGCCGATTCCAGTTCTGCCTCTGAATTCATGTTTGAATGTCAGTTATATAATCATTATCTCTCTCTCTCTGTCTTTCTCTCTCTTTCAAACACACACTCACACTTCTGTCTTTGTAAGAACTTATAGACATAATATATTCCACTAGCTCCTTAAACCTCCAAACCCAGTCTGAAACTCACTAAGTAGCATGTAAACATACACACACACAGTCAGAGAGCAATACAGCTGTTACTTAGATTTATTTTGTCATAAATAAACATGATACATAAAGTGACAATGATAACACCTAAACTATACCTTCTAGGATAACTATACCTGGATGACTGAGAACCTACACCGTACATTCAATTCATACCCGAAGTCCATGTCGGAAGTTCCTTCTTCGTTGTGTCACAACCGCGTCACCGTCTGTGCTTGGGTGTCCACTCTGGCCCAGATTTATTACCAAAAGCGCAACTGTCGTCCAGAGGCCCTTGCTGAGTCATGAGGCAAATGCAGCGCATTTCAAGGGTATGCGCATGAAAAAAACCTTTTTGAGATCATGTGCCCGTACGTGTCATTTTGAATGATACTTGTTATTTTTTTGCGTGTCTAAGGTCATGTTTCAACCAGTGTTATACTGGGTTGTTTTAGAAATAGACGTAAGTGTTTATGGTGAGGATTTACCAGTACATTTGTATATACTCTTTAGGACGTTAAGTAAATATTTGTGTCTCAGGTACTGAATGGTTTTTAAGGCAAATTTCTCTCACCAACTGTCAGTTTAGAGTGAGAGAGTTTAAATAGTGTGAGAAAGTGCCAGTTTGAATAGACTTTTAGTGCTTTTAGTAGTTACAGTGTCTTTTACTTCCTCTGATGAAAACATGTTCACCTTTTACGCTTTGGTTTCAGAGCTGACACGATGATGACATCACTGGAAACATCTGTTCCAACAGGATGGAGCTTTGGCTGAATCCTTCCTCACTAAACCTCAAACACTGAATTTTAGTGACCAGCGGGTAAATGAAAATGCCATCAGTCATGTGTATGTGTGTCCACCGAGATAGACCTTTGAAAAGGCGAATTTGTTTATTTTGTACTTTTCTTTTCAATGGATCTTTGAGCTCCTGAGGGTAATTGGAGGAAAAATGAAGAGAGGGAGCAGAAGACTCCTGGATGTTGTCTTTGATGTGACGCTCCCAGAGGTCAGAAGGTCAATCTAGCTTGCTTAGGAAATGGAAGGAAATTATTGGGTGGTCAATTTTATTGTTTTTTTTAGAGTGCAACATTTACAGCAGAGTTCGGGAACCTTTTTAGCTGAGAGAGCAAAAAAAGTCACATTTTTTAAAATGTATTTCCATGAGAGCCATACAATATTTTTTTTAACTCTAAATACAACTAAAGACCAACAATTTTAGAGTTTAAGAAATCTCTAAATTTCTTTTTTCTTAATACCATTGCATGGTTGTGCTGGTGGCTTTACATTCTGGTTGACACGTGGTGAGGCTGAGCTTCATGCAGGCGTTGCATGAATGTTTTGGCAAACTCGCCGTCTGTGAATGGCTTTCCGTTCCTCACTATTGCTAGAGAACTGCTAGGAAACCCCAAAACGGTTAAAATAGATACACCTAGTATCCGAAATAAAACTATGTTGACACATTTATCAATGAACTGTTTAAATGATCTTAAACGGACGAAATCAGGATCATTTATGGGCAAATAGTAATCAAATGTTGACGTGCAGACATCAGTTTGACCCCGTTCGGGGAAATCAAATCAAATCAGATCAAATCAGATCAAATCAAATCAATTCTCTCATCAGGTCTGACATCGTGGACACAAGTTTGAGTCAGTGTGGATTTCTGGCCCAGCAAAATCTGAAACTAATGATTAAACAAACCTCAAACCCATCATTAAGCACAGGCAGCCATATATTCCGTACAGAATAAAAAGGGAACAAATGCAATAAAATAAATATTTGTGTCTGTTTTTACGGAAGCGTTTTCTTAAAATAACAACTTTGTTTTCCTGTGAAATTCATTTTTGGTAACTGGTGAACCTGCAGAGCAGCAGCTCGTCCACGGCAACGCTGTAATCATTTTAATATTTAAGGGCTTAACATGTTTAAATTATTATTAACGCTATGATTTCTGTGATGTTTTACTGTTATTCGTTGCTTATTGTGTTAAGAAATCTCAGCTACGATTTATCTGAGAGCCAGATGCAGTCGTCACAAGAGCCACATCTGGCTTTACAGCCTCACAAGGTCAGATTGAGACAATGGCAATGGCCAGTGGCAGCCTCTTTTCAGCCCCCCACCACCACCCGCTACCACCCACCCCCGAGATACCACCACGGCCAGTGGGAGCCCGGCGACCCCACTCACTGTTTTTTCATTGTTGTATGTTTATTTATGTGTTTGTGTTCTCTGTTTTATGCTTTTCCCTTGTTTTTCATTGAGAGTTTTTGATTTTGGATTGAACTCAGTAAAGATGTTTACAAAAAGGAGAAGTCCAAGTCTAATTATTATTGCCAGTATGATAGTGTAATATTGCGTTTTATACAAAATTCCTTCCTCCCAGTAATCAAAGTCTTTTTTTTTTTTGCTTACATTTAAGAACAAAGTCAAACAGTCTATTAAAACTATTGAAAAATCTAATAACATAAAAGCAATCAAGCAATTTTACAGTTTATAGTGCAAACTGTAAAAAAAAATAATAATGTATGTAATCCCCCTGGCGATAGTTTTTTGTAAACTGTAAAGTTTTGAATAAATAAATAAAAGATTAACTAATTTCCGGCATGGATTGGATGTATGGCGGCCCCATGTCGGCCATCTTGTCTGCATCAAGGTACTCTTGAATGTGTTTCCTGTCTTTTCTAAAAAAAAAATTAAAAAAAAAGTTCACTGATTTAATTATCAGGTTATATGACATTAATTAAAGGTTATATGATATTTGTCATGATATCATAATGATAATGTTGTTGGCCACTGCTATTCCAAAGATCAAATATGTAACCTTCTGTTTCACTGCTACGTGTTAAGAAAGGATTTGTCAGTAATAAGATAAAATATATACATTTTCAGGGAAAAAAATCACACTCACAATCGTTCCATGAGAAGACGTAAAAAATATTTTATTCCAACTTTATGGGCTACAGTGTACATAGGATTTAGTTCAAGTGACACTGTTAAATGGTCTCTCCTAACATTACGTGGTGGCTGGTGAGTGAACACTAATGTGTAATTCAACAAATTTCAGAAAAACACCAGACAACATCAAAACCCATTTTTTGAACTAGATATTGATCCTGTCCTCACAGGCTCCTGCGGCCATCAAATTAATGGTAACAGCTTGACGTCATGCACGCTGTACCCTATGGATAGATGTCAGAAATATAGCAAAACAAAAATTCATCAAATTTATTAAAAATAATGCTAGTTATAGATGTTTCTTTTAAAGGTCCACGTGCCAAACTACTCCTGCTCTGCCATCACCCTGAAGAAGCAGCCGTGGTTATCACGGGTCTGGGGGGGGAACAAAGCCTATTTATTCTTTACTGTGTGATCACTGTCTGCGCATATTTAAAGGTATTAGATTTGTTAAGAAGGTTTTAAAAGTTAAGATTTATGTTCTGCAACAACACATCCTGACAAGCAAGAAAGGTTTGATATAGTGCAAGTTTTCCCGTAGGAGCATGATTTATTTTGTTCGTTGTTTGTTAATATGTGAAAAGATTCATCTTTCGATTGTTTTTATTACAAAAAGTACACAATAACTACATGGCTGTCTGCTGTAGATACATTAGACAAGTGCACTTAATGAGTTTTGTTGGCAACAAAAAAAGCGCAACAAATTAAGGGCAGGAAAAGTACAGTGAAGTGATAACACACCCAACAAAAGGACACGACTAAAGCCTTTAAAGGAGCCCACCCTGGGGCCCATCCACGAACATGATGGCATTCTAACAACAAGAGTTGGTTTGTGACTGTTTAGCACTGTGGAGGTCAGACTGAAATTTGTCAAAGGCTCCATTTGACCACCAGCGCTGAGACCTCCTGCTCTTCACTGGCGTCCGATTCAGGTTGAGCTTAATGTCCAAACCGCATATCTAATTATTTTAACTCTTTCTTCTGATTATAAAAGTGCTCTATAAATAAATATGTCTTGCTTGACATGTGGTCCTAAAGCAGTAGCAGGAACCATTAAAGGGGGGAGTGATATTGCTGCTGGGGATCTTTAGTTGACTTGACTAAAGTACCTTTATTAGTTGTAGATGTCACTGTTACTGGTGTCATTAGTCAGATAGCAAATGGAATATTTAAGCATTTTTCAAATTTGTTATAATCTAGTAAATCATTTAGTTTCCCTGCTTTTGATTAAATATATGACATTTTGGTGACAGGATAGACAACATCTCATATTTCAAGCTTAAAAAAAACATTAATTACCTCATTTTCCAAGAAAAAGGTAACAACTAAAATTAACTGTCACACGCTTCCGGGCTAACGACCAAACGTTACTGCGCAACTTCATCGTGCCATGACAATCCTTTAAAAGCTGATTTCATTCCATTTTCACTCCATGTGCCACAGCTCTGACTGGGAAGATCATGGCCATCCTTTCCTGGTGCCTTCAACAAAGGAGACTGTGTGGGAAAACAGCTGATTACACACAACTTTCCCAGCATATACAGAGATTATCTGTCCCCTTTATGACATAATTGGCCCCACAGGTAGTGGTGCTGGAATCCATCAGAATTCCATTCATGTATTACTGAGCAAAAATTTCTAACTGACCCAAATGTTATATTGTTGTCAGAACTTCGGGTTGCTAACCTGTCACCAAAACTGTCTAATTGGACACCATGGAACCCCTGGGCGAGGCTGGAGGTGTAGAATACTGATCAAAATATTATAGCAGATTAGTAGTGTGGCGTATGCTCATTAGCAATTTTAGCAATTTTACAATTTTAGCTTACATGAGATCATCCGGCGGTATTGCTTCCGTCAATTTTTGCTCCTGAAAAGTCTGGTAAAATTCAACATTTTCACTGTAGCATCATGCAAAAGGAAAAGTTATGTGGCTAAACTCAAACCCTGACAGCCCAGTCGTGCATTGCTGACCTACTGTTGACAAGCGACAATCAGAAGAAACGTTCAGCTAATACCTTGCTTGAAAGCAGTGTGATTCACCAGCTCTTCCTGTTGGCTGATGTTGTTGCAGATCTTAGCCTCTTGGCCTCCCTGAGAACATATTCGGCCTTCCTCAGCTTCTCCATAGCTTTGGCCAGCAGACTCTCAGGTATGTCTTCGCCACCATCGTCCCCATCCTCACCCCTCTGTGGCTGCGAAGCTCTGTTCAATAGTTCTGTTGTCTTTTCCATTTCCAGAAGTATTTCAGCCTCAAGTTTCCTGACATCGTGGCAGTAAGGGCCGTCCTTTCCAGCCACAGCTCCCACACGCCACCTTGCCTCAAGGCAAAGTGCAGAGTCAGACAGTAGATCTCCAAAGGTGGCTGACCTGGCCTTGGCTGAGGGTTTGCCCTGTGGATCTAGATCTAGATCTAGATCTGAACTGTGACAGGGCTCCGCTGCTTTTTCAAGTGCAGACTTTGAGGCTGAGGCCTGTGTACCACCACACCCACCAGAGTAAGAGAGGGAGTGAATGTCCTCCTCGCTAGAGTCCATGTTATCCAGAGCAGCGTGGCTTCCTCTCATTGCAGCAGTGGACACTGCCAGAGTGTCTCCGCTCCTGGAGCCGTCGCTGTCGTCATCAGAGTGCTGGCCACTATCCACAGACTTCTCCTCTGCTAGCGTTTGGTTTCCTTCACCCAAAGCGCAGATGGATGCGCTGAGGCCATCATCGAGCCGACTCAGAGAGACCACGAGGGAAGGGAGATGTGCGGCTGCTGGGAGTACTGAAGCAGGGTCTGCTTCTTCACGTGGTTTGTCTAACCCGTGCTGTGCGCCAGCCATCTCAAGTTTCTCTGCCTTCTTCTTGGGAGGCACCAGAGGGCCAGGCTGCTTCGTACAAAGGTCTCCTGCTGACTTGCTCGTGCCACGACCTACCTCCTCAGGTAATTCTCTCGAGTCCTCTCCTGCGGCGCAGCGCTTCGATTTTTCACACTGGACATTAGATTCAGCCTCTTTGACGTTCTCTGTTATTCCAAAATCTGCTTGGTCTGACACCTTATTGGCTTGGGAAGGTTTTGTCTCTTGGGACGGAGGGATAGGAGCGAGGGCATTTTCACTCAGGCCATTGGCTCTGACTTGGCTGGAATGGCTTGTTTGTGGGCTCGCATTTTTCCTGGAATCGTCACAATTCACGGGCATCCTCTCAACGTTGGTCTTCTCTGGAGCTTCTTGGACAGATGCAATGCAAGGTTTGGCCTCTTTTGGTGGAGGCATAGGCACATTCAGGGCCTACAAAAAAACACATTTAATAGAATGTCTCTTACAGTGCTTAGTTGTCCATTATTGTAGATTTAAGTTTGAGTCAAAGGCAGTAGATTTGTTTGGTTTTTTGATTTATGAAGATTAATCAAAACAGCTAAGGGGTTGCTAGCACCTTGGTTATGAACATCACCAACTAGTTTCTGCCCTCAACTCAAGTAATTTACATGTCACGGTCCAGAAGAAATATCTCCAATAAAACGGTGTATTAGAAGAATTTAAACGGATTTTGCAAACCTTTTTTGTTGGGCAAGATTCCTTTTCGGGCTCCACTTCATGTGTGGTGGGTTTTGTTTCTTTAGTAGGTGGCATGGGCGGCTTGATGACCTTTTTCTGGGGACACACCACTGGCTCAGTGTGAAGGGCATCAGTACTTGTCCTGAGCTCTTTCTCTTTTGTCTCTCTGGAACCGGGTAGCGAATACGGCACCTGGGGGGCTTCCTTGGAGGTCTCAATGCCATTGTTTTCAGATTGGGTCCCATTGGACATGGGAGTGTTGTCAGGGCCAAGATTCAAGTGAAGTATATCATCCGTTGACATACCAGCCACCTAAAATAATAATAATACTAATAAATAAAGACTGTTGTTTTGCCTTGTGGTTTTTAAAGTAATTCTCAAATCCACAATGATCCAACTAGACAGGTTGTATAACACATCCTGTGGTCAGTTTAACATAAAATATCATGGAGTGACTATATGGAATGACTATGTACATTTAATCAAATCATCATTGTCATTATCCACGTACTAAAAGCAACTTAAAAATTCTCTGGTCTTCAATTAGTCAATTACAAGCTGTCTTACTTAATTTGTTAAATTGTATTGACAAGTCATGACTCTGCTCCGAGCTCCTCCTGGATGGCAGAGCTCCTCCCCCTGTCTCTAAGGGAGAGCCCAGCCACCCTGCGGAGGAATTCAACTTATTTAATTGTATTTTATTCTAGTCTATGTTGTATATATTTACACACGTTGGCACTGAAGGAGTTGCTTTTCATCTCATTGTACATGTAAAAAAGATGTATAATGACAATAAAAAGGCATTTATTCATTCATAATCTCACATATACAATATGTGATATATATATATATATATATATATATATATCCACATATAGATATTCCACTTTTTTTTTCTTTTTTCTTCATATATGTGTGTAATAAGGAAAAAAAAGGCAAAGTTCAGATTCAGAAAAGGACCATACATAGTCCATTCACAAATAATAAAATGAAAAAAAACCTCTTTCAGGTGTATCCTGGTTGGTGGCCGCCGGTTACGATTTCCTTTAGGTCTTGACCGAGTAACATGTTCTAAATTACAGCTTTCATCAATCTTTACCTGAAAAGAAAAACAAACATTTTCATGCAAACGCTGCAACTATATCTGCTAGATTTAATTATTAAATTAAATATTAAAAATGGGGTTGATAAAATCATTTGGGGGGATTTTAATACAGTAAAAATAATGAATCTTCCTCTTTAATACTCTTTAATTGAAACTTCTTGCGCACCTAAAGCAAAACGGCAGCGGAATCAAAGTCATCATTCTCAGTACTAACAAAGGAGCTTGACAGAGTCTCTACAAGTCGTATTGTCAACGGACCCAAACGCTTTGAGCAACTGGACACAACTGGTCATCGATCATATTAGTAACTGACGGTTCCGAATGTTTGGGAGACATTAGGGGGACTTAAGTGAAAAAGTAAGTAAAAAATGGTCCCCTTGCTGTTGCAACTATAAGGCGTGGTATACTAACAAGATTTGTCAAGATTTGTACTGACAAGAAAAGTTTCAGATTTTCTAAAGATAAATTGTTATACTTCTAATCAATTTGTATTAGACTGACTTTTCAGTCTCACTTATTTTTTAAGTCTAGTTTTTCTCAACCATTTTCTTTAATAACTTTACTTACAAATAGGATACAGAAATGTGCCACGTTTTAAATTTGCAGTCCAATTTAATGTTAACAAAATATAAAAATTGTTGAATGCGATAATTGACCATTACAAGAAATACATAATTAAAATGAAGATAAAAATAAAGATATAATTGTCTTAGATTAAGTACATTCATTTGAGTTACTGGTCATTTAAATTATTTCTAAAGAAAGTGTTTTATCGTTGTTTCATGAATATTAGGTGGCCCCGTCACTAGAAGGCCAAAATTTCTTGCCTCGTTCCATGTTCTATAAAGAAAATACAGAAATATTTACTGTACCTCATCAAAGATTTTGTTCTTTGCTCGACTGATGCCACCACTCAGAGCTCTGATCCAGGCTTCTTTCTCTTCAGCAGTCTGAGTTTGGAACCTAACGTCATGAATCTGGATGTAATAAAACAGGAAGGAAAGTCGGGAGTAGACAGGCGAGTGAGCGGGGTTGAACACCGATGTGCACACACATAAATATACACTACAGCTATTTTTTATTTGTATTGTTGTTTATTTCACGTCGCCGTCATTCCCTTATAATGGCTACATTGAACTTTTGTTAACTATAATCAGACAGACGGAAAAGCTCATCTGTTGCACATGATGGTACCCTCGAGGCGATTTGTGAGCTAAGTAGAGCAACTTAAGAATTAAATTCCAGCTAGCTGCAGCAGCTTCTGACCCCGTGTTTCATTTTTGTTGTTTTTGACGTGGGTTTTTGTTTATTTTTGACTGGTTTATCCCGTATACCCAAGACATCCAGCAGTAGTAAATGACTACAGACACTGAAGGTCAAGATGGTCAAGAAGGTCAAGATGAAGTGAACCATGCAGACTTAAAGCGTTTGTAAGTTAGATGTAATCTAAACTCAGGAGGATTTGATGTTAAGGAAGTAACGGAGAGGGGAACTCCACAGATGGGGATCAGATCATCCAGGCGGTGCTCCAGCGGAAGCAGAACTGAGTATGAGCTAGTGGGTTTAAGTGCGGAAGTTAAAACAGGTACTGAGGAACAAGGTTAAAGACGCACTTTGGAAGGTTTGAAGCTTCAAATTGAGGATGATTTTCCCTGGCTCAGATTTAAAGCTGTTGAGTTATACAGTCGGAGCATCCAGACAATTCATGTTACAGAAACTGGACTGGAATTGTTTACAACCATCAGTTCAAATGGTCACATCAATAACAACACACCTGTCACCTAACAATGTTTTTAGATATTATTAAATATTTATTTTTGAGCATATTGCAGGTGATTTAAAGCAGCGGTCCCCAACCTTTTTTTGTGCCACGGACCGCTTTAACATCAGACAGTATTTTCAGGGTGCAGCCGTTAAGATGTGGAGGATAAATACAACAAAAGAACGTGAGATGACCGTCATGAAAACTGTGGTATTTTCTAAATATAATAATAAACATTTGTCAATAGTGAGCCACAGACAGATGTAACCAAGAGAATCCAGTAATTTTTCAAAATAAAACATCGTTCAGTTTCAGATAAGAAATAAAACAAAGTCATGTAAGTTATTTGTTCTTTATGTGCGGCCCGCTACCAAATGAGCCACGGACCGGTACCGGACCGCGGCCCGGGGGTTGAGGACCGCTGATTTAAAGGACAAGGGAGCATAACCAGAGGTTTAGCTTAAACGTATGACTGGTCTTATTAATAAGGGTCAAAGATGCAGATTTTTTTTTTCTTTTTTACAAGCACTGTCTAAAGGACTGACTGCTGGACAGAGAGCCAAAGTTAGCGCTTGATTACTGAGGAGGGGGGAGGGAATCAGATGGTTACTAGGTGTACAATGCAAAATCTCTCACAATTTAATTGTATTTGACTAAATCTATAGAAAGTGATGTGTTCAAGTTCTACATTGATGTTGATATGATGCAGTATAATGCTGGGTTTAATCCAAACTACCAACCCTACTACCCTTACATGGATTGCCTTAAACAGTGACTGACCTTTTGAGCCTTCGGTGATCGAATCAGTATCAGTCTGTGCTTCTTCCTTAATGTGCTCTTTATTTCATGACATCTGTCGTAGTTTTCAAGGTTAAGCCTCTCCAAGCAGTTTTTCAGATCCTGTAACAAAGGTTGAAATCATTTCAGTATTTATTATTAGCATAACACGTGAAGCACTGGCACACCAAAACACCACCACAAACACTTTTAGCGCTTACCTTGGATTTTAAAAAACCCAGACTTTCCCTGAACAAAGTTTTTTTTTGACAACTTTTATTTGGAGACTTAAAAAGGCTGAGTCTATTGAAATATAAGCCGGGTGAACCAAATATAGAGCATGTTAAAAACATGAAAGTTAAGCTAGGCAACACAAGAACTTTGTAAGGCGTTTTGAGCTACTGATGCAGGTTATTGTTATTATTCTGTAGGTTTGTGGCCTGTCATTTCCTTTTACTCCACCTGAAAATATGTTTTTGATAATTTAGCGGGAACAACATGATGCTTATCACCCTCACTCGTTCATCTTGGGCGTATCTCTTTAAGGGGTAGGCAGGGTTATAAACCTTTCTATAGGGTGGTGGTCAAGTGGATAAAGAGGCGCCGGTTCCAATCCAGTCCAGACCAGATGGGAGGTGGGCATGGGACATGAGAGGAGGAGAAAGAAACCCTGACCGAACATTGTGACCACCACTTTGGGCCCTTGAGCAAGGCCCTTAACCCGCTAGTTGTTGCTCCCCGGGCACCTTAAGTGGCTGCCCATTGCCAGTGTGTGTTGTACATGCATGTGATGGGGAAAAATTCAGAGGTTTAATTTCCACTTGTGTGGATTAATAAAGTGTGAATCTTAATCTAGACTATCTGTGTTAACTGGATCTTAGCCTCTATCCTCCTCCTCCATTGGTTTACTTTATTTATGCCAGTCTCATAGTTTATTAGCCATTTTTAAATAAAAAAAAATTAAACGCTGCTTATTTGGTGATGATTCTCAATGATGCCATTACATGGAGTTGAGGATAGGCCAGTTGGTTTGTTTGTTTTTGTTTCCGTCTTTTTACAAAGTGACCCAAAGGACTCACATCATGGAAGATCCCTGACGCTCAAGATCACTTCCACAAAGTTATACTTTCAACACAAAGGAATGAAGATTTCTAGAATTGAAGCTACCTTAAAAAAAAAAAAGGTAATCGAGCATCTAATAAGACAACTGAGCAGCAAAGACGTAATGACCAGTAAGTCGTATGAATTTAACAGGCCCAACTATCCTTTAATGTTGTTACAAGTGAGTGTGTCTCAGAATGAATACATCATATGTGTACCTCATTTTCATAAATGACAACTTCTGTTTTCTCCACATGGACGTAACGGTCCTTGTAGCTCGGCAACAGCCTGCCAGTGTCCTTCTTCACCCATCCAGCCTTGTCTAAGAAAAGTGGCTTTTTACACGGAACAGGATCTTCTTTAGCTACCTTTAATGAAAAAAAACAAACAACAGACATAGCACCAAATACAAGATAGACAGAGAGACAGATAGGTAGATAATTGAATTTTACTCTAGGTTACGGCAAAAACGCTTGCAGCAACTTCCCTGTACTAGGGCTCAAGTCTATTTTGACTTCCTCTTTCTACTGACTTGACTTCCTCAGAACAAATCCATTTCATCAGTAATCATTAACCTGTTCAGTAGTTATTAAATGGTTTCATTAACACACTGTGTCTGTTTCTTTCGCGCTATCAAACGATGCGATGGGCTGGTTTGCTGTACTAGCTGGACTACAATCCACTTGCCTCCAATTCAAGGCAAGGATTTATTCCCCCCCCCACCCCAAGACCCTGGGTCCTCATATGAAGACATACGTGCACATAAAGAAAGTTCAGGTCTCAGCTTTTTTTGTAGTGATGAAAAGGAAAAAGAAATGGAGGAAAAGGTCATCAGAGCATGCCAAGCCTGCTGTGGTGTGTGATCATGCAGTGTGACAGGGTGAATTCCGCTCCTGCAGTGGTGTGCGAGCGGAGTGCGTGAGGGGCAGATGGGTGGTATGCGCCTGCCTAGCATCTGCTTTGCTCCATGCAGCGTCTCGGGTGACTGCAGACAGAGTGGACACACATTGGGTTTTTGGTTTGTTTTGTTTGTTTTCTGGGTTGTGATGACTTGGGTCTAATAACGCTGACGTTATGAAGAAGCGCCGGGAAGGATCCGCAGCACCGACCCATCAGCAGGCCCAGCACGGCTCGGAAAACTTGCAGCACCTCACAAAGTCCAAACAACAAGACAAACTGGGAAGCGTCAACCTCACCAAGTCACCACGTCTGTGCAGGATCAGACGGCGCAAACACAAGCGGCAGCTCCGGGGTACTCACATCGTCCATGATCCAGTCCGTTATGTGCGCGCAGACCCGTTCTAACCACTCCTTGTCGTCTGTCTCCTCGACACGAACTAACTTCTTTCTCCGAGGAGGACAGTTGACATGTCCGACAACACGCCCGGAATAAAGACAACGGGAACCAACGCTCCTCCTCAACGTCACAACCACACAAATGTTTTCAAATAACGGGCTGATTTCCGCGTAAAGTTCCTGCACTCGAAAAGTTTTTTTTTCTCTTTTTTTTTTTTTTTTTTTGACGAGGAGGAGCAAGAATGAGCAGGAGCGTGCGTGTGAAGAGAGCATCAGTGAAGTAGTGTCATGCACACGCCGGAAGCGACTCTTCTCTTAACATCTTCACTTTTGAAACGTCAAAGTTCACCGATGAGGATTCTTTACCGGGACAAGCTCGTTTTAAAATCCTCACACACACACACACACACACGCATACACACACACACAGTTCGCACAGACGATTCAGACTATTGCGGTGATGCCCTCATATTTCTATTTTTAATACTTCCTGTAAAGTGTGTCTTGTTGACTTTTTATGGCCATGGAGTGAAAATAAGTTGAGTAAAAATGAAACTGTCATGGAAATACAACTTCAGCGTTACTTGTACTCATTAAATGCACACATTTTGTACAATGCGCTTGGACGTTGGAAAAATGCCCTTAATTATTTACAGCTGGTCTGACGACGTGAGAGCCAGTTTTAACATAGATTTTTGGTTAAAAAAAATAACAATTTAGTGACTCATAACTTAATCTTAATGTGACAAACAAATGGTTCTATCCCTTTGGCCGTTATGGATCAATCTTGTGTCACTAAATGTGAAAATATCTCTAGATTTGACATATATTTGTCCTAAAATGAAATTACAGTTTAACCAAATAGCCCTTTAATCTCTCAAAATACCATCAGAAGGCCTTTCTTTCTGGAAAATGATTTTGCAACTACAACTTTCCATGTAACTCCTCATAATCTAAATACCTTATTAATGCTATGTAATGCTATACTCAAGACATGTTATTATCATAGGAAATATTAGTCTTTAATTCAGTTTTTATTGTTACTGAGTCATGTTTGACTCCACCAAGGGAGAAGGTTACTGCTGGTGTTTGTTTGTCTGGTCACAAAATAACTCAAAAAGTCATGAAAGAATTTTAAGGAAATTTTCAGAAAATGTTGATAAAGGGCCAAGAAACGGCTCATTAAATTTTAGTGATGTTTCAGATTCCAGAGGGACTGTTGTTCTTACAACTCACCAAAGCAAAGAGGTCAGGAAAGAGAAGTTAATAGTAATATTAAAAAACAAAAAGGGTAGTTATAGAGAGTAGACTGAAGTCAACAAGAAATAATAAATAAAGCTACTCTAACTAAACTGAAATACTCTCTAAACTAAACTGAATACAGAAAATTACAGTTAAATACAGAAAATACAGAAAATTAGAGTTAACGTGCACAGTTGTAAGTCGTCAACAGTTGTCGGGTATATGGACAGTAAGAAAATAGTTATACAGTATGAAGAGTATATACAGTATAAAGTATAAATAGCAGAGCAAATCAGCAGGGTAAAGTGAGTTGTGCAGTCCTGAGACGAGTGGAGTTGTATTGTTGCCATACTGGAGGACAGGACCAGTACTGGAGGACCAGTACAGGGCGACAATGGCCCTGAGCTCAAGTGATGTATTTAAGATCATAGTTCAGCAGAGCTGTGGGAGAGCAACGACAGTTTCATAAGCTATTAGTACTGCGGAAGCAGCAAAGAAGGTGGTGGTGAACATGTGATCAGTGATCTAATAATATCAATAACACCAAACAGAAGGAAACATTACAGTGTGAAGGATGCGTCGCTTTAACTAGTTTACTTTTTTTAACTTGAATTACATTAGCTGGTGACTTGTATGGCACAAAAACAGTTTAATACAATAGAAATAATTGCCTCTGCACTACAAAAACAGCTCCATCATAAAGAGCTGGAGTGAGAAACAGCCAGCCATGTCATCCATGGGCTGGATTAAAATTCACTACTGCTGGATTAGAAATAACAAAAAAGATGGACGTCAACTTGTCAAGACTTCAATTTAGTTAGAAAATCAACAAGTAGATGTTGTTATCAGAGGGAGAGGATAGGAGAGAAAGATGGGAAGGAACATTTGTGCTAAATAGAATAATAATAAAAACGGCTCTTGTTAAGTTCTTTTATGTTTTCCTGGGACTCAAAATTGAGACCCTGTCGACAGAGTAGCAGTGTTACCGACACCCCTGTAGTTCAGGGGTGTCCAGCCCAGTCCTTAGAGGGCCACAATCCATCACTCGGTTGTGACATCATTCCCAGCTCCGGTTTCCGACCTCTGCAGGAAAAGGAACGTGGCAGAATTCCCCCCTCTCCCAGCGGCACACTGATTATTTCATTTTTTTAAACATTCTTGCTCTTCTTCTTCTCCACAACGAAAGAGAAACCTGTTTCCCTCTTGTATTTTTATTCATATTGGGGTTTTTTATCTCTTCTATATTGCCATAGATTTTAATAATTAGAATGTCTAAATGCACTTTAACTTGAATTCCCTTTAAAAATTCCGTTCTTCAGATGGTGTTGTAGTGACATTTTATCATTTTATCATCACCACTGATCTTTGAAAGAGCGATGGTCCAAGTCCCTCGGGAATCCAGGACGCCACCAAAATTTAACAATCTCTTTCCTGGCCCATTATCAACTGAAAATCTCATTTAAATCCGGTCATACCTTTTCCAGTTATTTTGCTAACCGTCAAGCTGACAAACCAGCAAACGAATAAATGCTGACTGTCACATGACCTCCTCCCTTGGCAGAGGTGATGAACCCACGATGAGTAACACAACAGTCCTACTGGCAGATGTTTTTTTGAAAACTTTCCATGTCGGAACTACGTAGAAATCCATGACATAGATATCCATTATTTATTTGTTATTTTAAGAACTGTATTGTAGAAATTAGACAAAGTTTCAAAATTGCTATAGTCACAGCACCCTTGCTGATAGTTGACATAACTGGGGCTTCCTGCCTGTTCAGAAGAGTGGGTCCTAATTCATGCGGGGCCTTCGCCAAATAGGACATTGCTGCCCGATTCCAAGTTGCACTCTCACCTGCATTCTCTTTCTTTCAGAGAAGGCTTTTTCAGTATTCCCCTCTCAGTGTTGCTAAGAAACTAAAACATCATTACACTGAATTTAGCATTCCACAGTAGATTTAAGAAAAATACCCTGTCCCAGTGTTTACATTTAGGGCTTTCACAGCTGTCAGCAGCTTCTTACCGTCATCCTCTGAATCACCTACTCTGGTGTCCTCCGTAGGAAAGACATTCATGACCTCAGGAAGTCGTGGGTGTCAGTGGAAAAGAGAGAGTATGGAGCGTGGGCTGTAGACTCTAATTTGAAAGAGTTATTGAAAAGCATGACATATATAAATTTTGAAAAAACAACACTTTAAACCCAATTTTGGAGGATTTAAGGTGGTCTTACCGAGGGCACCCTTTAAATTTTCATTGGGCTCATCCTTCAGTATGAAATTATATGGTAAAATGACTGCTTACACATTCCAGCACACAAAAAATTTATACTGATTTCTGTGAAAATTTGGTGACGTCCAAAACGCTTCTTTTATTCTTCCGTATAAACAAAAATTCGATAACCAGTAGAGGGCAGCAACACGCCTTTGAACTCCAGCCTGTTGAAAATTCAAAAAGAAGAAGAAATGTACGAAAGAAGAAGAAGAAGGAAGAGAAAAGCTATAACTAGTTAAAAACATTTATGTTAGAACAAATTGCGCAGTTATGTTCATGGTGACACGTAGTGTAAATAATGTCGGAGGCTGCCGTTGAAGAAGTTTCTGTGTTATCTTCTATTTACTGTGGAGAAGGGGAGTTCCAGCTCATTCGTCACTCTGGTCCGTTTTAAACTTCCTACATATAAGTTGCAGTTTACATAAAATCCAAAACCTTTGCAGAGACGTAGACGTCATCAGACAGCTTAATTTATACGTTCAGGCTGAACTGCCCTGTGTTTTATATTCCACAATTCGAGATATTCAATATCGTCGCCTAAAAACCTCTAAACGCTTTTGTTGCTTTTTGTTGTTTTTGTTTTTTTTTCGCCTAGAGTTTTCTCGTTAATTACGCAACCTTTTCTTCAGGTCAAATACTTTTTTAATGATGCTTTTGTATGTATGTATCGTTTCTAGTTCAGGATGGGCTTATGGTACAAATCACCAAGACTGTGGGAGGAGAAGGTGGGCTGGACGTCAGTCTGTCCTTCCATCTGCACCCTCATTACCCTTCCTGCCCCCCTGAAATCTCTGTAACATCCGCTCATCTTTCCAAGACTCAATGCCACAACATCCGGCAGAAGCTGATTGACCAGGCTGCAGCTCTAGCGCCAGAGCCAATGCTACATCAGCTGGTGGAATGTGTCCAGGTAAGAAACCATGGACCCATAAACCATCTGGGTGAGAGACATGCCCTCATGTGCCCCCACACGCTATCACTTTATCCTGATACAGTTTCGTAAAGGGACGCAAACATGTCTTGTAATTTAACAGGAGTATGTGGCGGTATTGGATAAGAAGAAAAAAGAGGAGCAAGTGGACAAAGAGAAAGAGTGGACTGTTGTCCTGTTGCTGGACCATATTCGGTCCCGAAAACATTACATCAAACTTCTGGAGCGCTGGACCCACCAGTTGCAGCTTTTTGGGATGTTATTATTAGGACGAAGTATACTGGTGACCCTGCATGGAGATAAACCCAAAATCAAGGTAAAGGCAACACAGAGTGTTCTGTACCATATGCCTGCAGAGTTGTGCTGTATAGTCAGTTGTGTTCAGCAGAATACATCTGGTCGATGTTCTGTGATCATCAATCATAAATGTCCTTAGATCTCTGTGTGCAACTGGACTTGTTAAGGTTTCTTGAAGACGTTTTGCCTTCTTGCCAGAAGGCTTCTTCAGTTCTAGACCCGCTTGTCTAGGTGACCCTGCCGTGGGGGGACAATCAGAGAGGAGTCACATGGCCACGTAACGACTGTCTCAGCATCAGTGGTAGTTTTGAGGGGCCACTTCTAATTTTGTCAAGACTTCATAAAGTGATCTGCTTGGAAAGTCCCGACATCCGACCTTGATGGGCATGCACGCTTTCCTTCATTATGAAAGTACAAACATTGTCATAATAAACGCCAACAGAATGTTTTTATTAGTGCAATACATTTTGGAGTCTGTGTGTGTGTGGCGTGTGAGTGTCATGCTTCAATCATTTTTGTGACTGGTATGTGTCTGCAGGAATTTTGCCACCTGTTAAAGACAGTGAAGATAGATGTGGATTCCTCAGGCAAGAAATGCAAAGAGAGGATGATGAAGGTTCTCATCGAAACCTCATCATTTTCTTCATGCACCGGGTACAGATTTTCTTTCTGATGTAGCTTCCATGTATACTGTAAATGTGTGTGTGTGTGAGAGAGAGAACAATCAATGTGGAAGTCATATGTATAATAACAGTTTAATAATAATTTCTTTCTTCAGTCTCCAGGGGTTTGTTGTGAAGAATTATGGGTCTTTACAAGAGCTCAGTGCAGCCTTCCAGGATATCAACATGAAGGAACTCTGTCAGCAGATAGCTTTATTTGTTGAGTGACTGGCGCCACCTGCTGGGGAAAGTGTCGCTTCAAACTCGCCTTTACCAAAAATAAATGATATAAAAATTAAAACAAGAATGACATGGGGAAAAAAAAGCATTCCCCACTGGTGTTTATTCTTCCAGCTTTGTTTTAAAAAGAAAACATAAATAACAAAATCGACAAACTGGAAGGTTTCGAGGTAAGAAGAACTCGACAATACCCTTGTTGCCTTTTAAGTTAAGTTTTTAGCCTGCTTTTATTGCTATTTAATAGTGATGTTATGAGATGGGCCGAGGCTTCGAAGCGTGGGGCGAGTAATGGGGGCGGGGCCTCCGCAAAGCGTGAGCCGAGGCGTGATTCATGTGGGGGCGGAGTCAAAGATGATGACGTGTGAAGCCTGACGGAGACGCGCTGACTGTTTGCTTCATGAAGTGGTTCAGATTTTGGCGTGAATCATGACAGCTATTTAACCCCCCCAGGCTCCTGTCAAAATGTGGGTTGTTTTTTTTGTCCTTTTTTATTTAGTTTGATTTGCACACCAATATTGTCCTGATCTCTTCTACAATGGACATTCTGTAAAACTGAAATTACCAAATCTATTTTGCAAGATTCAAATGAGGATGGTGTTTCTTTAGGCCTGCATAGATAGAAATCAAACAAAAAAGTGGATCATTCTGTGACTTTTATCCTAGGTAATGGAGAATAACATAGTCAAACATTTTGTGTGATTCTTCATTACTTCCAATGAACAAGAGGAACACAAATTCAGTTGATCACACAATCTGTGGTTCAGATGCAGTCGCATGTGATTTTACATTTGGCCTCTGGGTGGAATCATGTGCACAGGCAGCTTCATGAGCAGAACCCTTACCTGAACCAATTGGCTGAAGTGGTTCAATGCCCCATGGGGCTTCATCTCACCATCACTACTATTTAAATATATTGTCATTCATGCTAATTTGTTATGTTTTTGCAACACGTATTGTCACGCTTGTTAAAAAGACTACGTTAAAACTAGTCCGGTAACTTCCTAGAACAGGGACGCGCAAACTCGTCCACAAAGGGCCGTCAGTCTGCAGGTTTTTGTTCCAGCCAAGCACCGGCACACCAGACCGAACTCATTTAATCACCTGAGTCTTCACCCAGCTGATGGGTCAAACTGTGCTTGACTGGAATAGTTTGGACATCCCTGTCCTAGGAGAGAAAAGCAACATGATATTTACCAACTTCTTTCACTACCAAAACATGCAACAATACTATAACGCAAATAAAACACTATATTCTCTCTCTCTCTCTCTTTTTTTTTAACACCACATTATCTGGCTATGACGTCAGGACGACTCCAGGTAAAACGGCACACCTGTACGGTTCCCGACAGACCGGACCGCGTCTCACACTGGAGGGGGAAGTTCCGGAAGTCAAAGCGCCAAGAAGAAACACGAAATGAAGAAACGAGACCAAAATTGAGAAGTTACATTTGCATTTTAAAATAGCCAATGGAGCTGAAAGCGCGACAGGAGATAACTTGGATTGATGGATGAAAACATTTTCTTTGTAGGAACGAATAGAGACTACTAACATGTTCGGGAAAACAGAGGTAAACACACACACTCTCTCTCTCTCACACACACAGACACTGCAAGGCAAATATATGTGAGCATTATTTAACTAATTAGTAACAGAAACTGATGCAGAATCAGAAAGAAAATCTGTTAATTTATGGTTATTTTTATTTTAAACTGTGTGAGCTGCCACCTAAAGTTGCGTTTATGCCGTTGTTTAATTATTTTTCTGGCCTATATAGTGGAATTACAAAAGGAGAAGGACGGTTCTTTTGTCCACATTCCGAAGGAAGAGTTCCGCTGAAATAGAATCATGTTTCTGGGGCAGAGGAAGCATCACCTGACTGGGACTGGTGGGGACATTTGTGAAGGATACACTTTCACTGCAGACTGGCTCTAAAATACCATTCAGACACTGAAGACCATCACACCATCACACTGGCTGTAAATTAAGCGATGCTGACGCTCATCTGTGTTCTAGTATTTTTTAATATTGTGATGTGAAAATTAGAAGTAAAAGGCTTCTGCTTGTGTTAAATGATCTAAGGTCAGCGGTGCTCTTGTATTCAAACAGGATTTTTAAACTTTGCCTTTAGCCAATTGCAGAGTCCATCCATGCGTTGTCCACCTCTGTGTCCCTTTAGCTGGAACCTTTTCCAGCTGCTTTTGGGTGAGAGGAGGGATACACCCCGGACAAGTCAGCTGCGCATTACAGGATAAAAACACAGCCTAAGTTCTAAAAATGAACTTTCAAAAACAAAATGCTCAAAGAACTTTAACTATGCCATTTTCCATAAATCAATTCAATAAAACTTTGTCTCCAACAGACAATTTAAAGGGCACAGTGAAGCAGCACAATAGCTAAACAAATAAGATCACTTACAATGAGTAAGTAAAAACAAAGTAAAATTGTTTCACCTAGTCGGTCACCTAGTTTCAGTTTGGGTGCTTCCCCTTTGTCTGTTGGGTCACATGGTAATGACCTGGTGACTCATTACCGTGTGACCCAACAGACAAAGGGGAAGCACCCAAACTGAAACTAGGTGACCGACCACTCTCAGGTGACCACCTGGGTCATTAACATGCTGATGGTCCACAAGGGCTATATTTTCAAAGCTCTGCCCCCAGCAAGCTTAGAACTGAAGAAGCCTTCTGGAGAGAGGGCGAAACGTCTTCAAGGAAACCTCACAGTCCAGTTACACACACAGAGATCCAAGTTTGAATAACTATGAGCTGGATGAGTGAGAATCTACACAGACATGTTCTGTGTCTGTTTTCTAACATCACTGTTGCTGTTGTCTGTGGGCTCCGGTTAAAGTAAAACCTGTTTCCCACACAGATAGGGTCACACCCGAGCTTAAAGTTCATTTCTGTGCTGGTAAAACCTGGAGGATGAGCCTTATCTCCTGGATAATTTACATTATAAATGGTTTAACAGCACTGAAACTCTTAAAAACAGATGAGGGGCGGTAAGAAAACAAACTCGGATGAATACAGCCAGAAAATCAGAACGCAGTGGCAGGTCTGGACCTGCAGACAAATGTATTTCTGTTAGAACAGGTGACTGAGCTGGTTGGGATTGCACTCAAATACAGTACTTAACAAAAATCTTTCATTTGATCGATGATTTTT
This sequence comes from Pao palembangensis, assembly GCA_015343265.1. Taxonomy (NCBI): domain Eukaryota; kingdom Metazoa; phylum Chordata; class Actinopteri; order Tetraodontiformes; family Tetraodontidae; genus Pao; species Pao palembangensis. The sequence continues at coordinate 1,214,003 of CM027081.1, forward strand.
TAACCTTAACTTGAACCACATCCATCCATCCATCCATTTTCTGTGCCTCCTTTATCCACACTTTGGGTCGCAGGGGTCTGCTGGAGCCTACCTCTTTCATCCTTTAAAGTCCATCTTTTATTGTGCCTTTATGTTTATTTATTTATTAATTTTCTATTTGATTTTGTTCTTGACCCACCTAAGTGATTTGGACTTCAGACCTCAGATGCAGTCAGTCAAACATTTTGTAACATAGTCAGAATGGAAGAGGGTGGTATCAGCTGATCGCCAACCCAGCTGCTGAGAACAGCCGATGGAAAAGACGTTGGGACAGGGCTTTATCGGAAGTTAGCAAACACCAAACTGATGCGTTATCAGTAACTGGTATGTCTGTTTACGAGAGTTTGATGCGTTCGTTTGGCCGTAGTTGCTTTGATAAATCATATAGATGGTGGTTTCCTGTCAGGGGCAAACCTTTTTTCCAGTTTCTGCCTGTTTCTCGTCTTGTAATGTTCTTCTTCCGGTGTATGTTTTGAATCAGTCGAAACCAATTTTACAGGCCAATCCTCCAAATTTCATCATATCAAAATCTGCTCTGAAGTCTCAGAGAATAATTCCCGAGGCCTCCAAAGGCTTGAGAAATCTTTGCAGGTCTTCCAAGTTAATGAACTAAGACGACTGAGACACCATGAGTCTTCTTGAGTGAACGTTTTCCACAATATTCTAATTTTCTTAGACTATGTGTAATAAATCTGTAAGAATTTCACTTTTTTGCTATTTGCAAAACTGTTCTATCAGCATTAGTTTAGCTCTAAGAATGAATGCATTTTTACTGGGTTTTATGGGTAGCTAAAGAAGAGAGTCAAATATGGGACAAATGTGATCAGTCTAATTCCTGTCAAAAGCCCTCTAAGGACAATTTCCAATATTCCATCTCCATTCCAACAGTAATTTGGCATATTTCTGAGATGGAATGCTCTGATTGTTGATAAAATAGCAAGTACAGAAATGAGTTCTTTCCCTTTCTGAAGCTGTGATAAGATCTGGGTCCTTCAACGAGTGGTTTATGGTTGGAATCAGTTAGGCAGGACTCCGGTGTGGAATGCAAAACAAAGTGCGGAAAAGTTGGGAAGGGGAGCCGAGACAGTTGGTGACGCAGGGTTAGTTGAGGTAGGGAGGTCCGTCGCATTATCAGTGATGGACAGAAAGTTTCAGATTCTGTAAATGAATTCAATTGTTAACCCTTATTTCTACGTTTCTGTGTGTTGAACTCTCACCCTGATATTCTGCATACATTCATGTGGATTAGACTCTAAACCCATCTCTGTTTGACAAGGAACACTTTGAGCTCTCGGACAGACACAAAGATGGAAGCAGTGAGCCTCTACTTGTTTCACTGGTAAGAATATATTTTTTACTTTTCATATATGTCTTGGAAAATATCTTATTCGTAACTGTAAAGGAGAAAATCCCCCATAAAACAAACTGTGAAATAGCCAAACTAGCATGATTTTCTGCTAAGGTCAGGAAGCATTATTTTCCCAGGCCAAATCTAATGCAAAAAGCACAGAGAATGTGTGTTTTTATCAATTATAAACATTTACATAGGAATTCAGATGTGAAAGATTATTTTGTGCCTGTATGTGTCAGTTGATATCCCACTAAAATTTGAAGTGATCCACACAGGCAGCTCTTACTATTTCTGTAAGTTTCACTTTCCTTTAGCCTCCAAGTGTTTATGGTTCTACAATTTTATTCCACGTTTATTTTAGGGACACAACACCCGCAGTGTTACATTACATTACTTTTCTCTACACTGAGGCAGCGGGAAAATGACTCCCATTTATTTCTTTCAGCACAACAACATCAACAGTCTTTCTGCATATATGGTAGATATTTGTGGATATTTAGGTGTCCCCCAAAAATACGTAGTAATTTTAGAATAGTCTGCTTAGATCCAGTTTGTTCATGTCTGGGCATATGAGGTACTCTTGTCAGAATTTGAGTAGCTCAACAAAATAATAATGTACAGTCATTTTTAATTTGGGAATGTGTTTCTAAAGCCTGAACAGAGGACATTTGATTACATCCTGGTGGCCCACAAGGTGGCGGATGAAACGGACCAGAAGGCTCTGAGACAGAGAGCCTTCATTCAGCAGCTGGAGAGGAAAAAGTTCAAGGTCTCGGTGCGTCTGCCTCCTTAGCTTTCCCATATTCCTCCAGACACCACGACTGAACATGCAAGTGAAACCTGTTTTCTCCCAATACATTAGACAATAATCTGTGAAGACAAAGTGTTTTATGGCGTTCGTGCACCGTCCGAGCTGTTTGAAGAGTACCAGTATCTGCTCAAAGTTTCTGACTCCTGTAACTGGTGTGGAGATTTAGACGGCGCTGTCACCCAGGCGACCAGGTAACGTGCACACGCCCACAAGCACGTTTTAGAATGTGTTTACTGTTTACATTGATATGCACAATTTTCCATAATTTGCTGCGAAATAAATGCTGACAAAGGAAAAAGAGCAGATTAGTTTTAGGGAGAGAAGATTTGCCAACAACTTCCTGGCACCTTGTAGATGAATATGAAAGTGTTTGTTTATCCCACAATGGGGAAATTGCATTTGCCCGGCCACATACCTGCGGCTCCTGGGGCTGATGGCTCCGGTCATCCTCGGGCTGGATCCCGTGCGTCATGGCGCATGGAGGGTGCTGGTCACACCCGCGTGCGCTCTGGCGCTGCGTCACTGGAGAGGCAGCGGGTACCGATGGGTGCCGTCCTGTCCAGGAAGGTGGTCACCACGGATGCCAGCCTGACGTGCTGGGGAGGTGTCGGCGCGAGCGATTTTCAGTGTTTGCGGAGTGGTGCACTCGTCACGGACACATCCCTTTCCCGTGCTTGGTGGGGGTGATTTTGTCTTTTCTGCAGGACCTACTTGAGAAACGTAGGGCTTTCTCCACAGTTAAGGTCTACCTGGCGGCTATCGCCGCTTGTCACGTCGGGTTCGGCGGGCTGACGGCGAGTCGGCACCCACTGATCAGCCGCTTCTTGAAGTGCACATGCCAGCTCCTTCCGGCCTCCAGACCCCTGGTGTCCCCGTGGGACCTGGCAGTGGTCCTGGAGGGGTTGCAAAACACTCCGTGGGCTTTGTTCAGGGGGGTTGACCTGCAGGAGGTTTGTGCTGCAGCGGGCTGGTCTTCGCCGCTCACTTTCGTCCAGGTTTACATGCTGGACGTTTCCGCTTCGTGCGTGGCTGATGTGGTCAGGTCCTGCCGGTTGGTTGGTGGACGCAGGATAAGCTTGTCTGGCCCTACGGGAACAGCCGTATCCCATAGTGAGACATCGAGCGATGTATTATGAAGGAGAACTTGAGGTTATTTGCATCACCCCGGTTCTCTGAGTAATATGAGTGAGCTGTCTCACCAGACGAAGACGTGTGTATCCTGAATGAGGTGGTGACGTCCACGTGTGCCGCGGACGGACACGTACATCAGCCAATCAGAATTGGCGTAATGAGATGAGGGCTCAGTGTAAAGTTACATTTATTATACTGAGCGATTCTACCATTACTGTAGACGCTAAAAATGATAAGAACGCATGTAAGACATTATTAGAGAGAACTGGCTTGTTTTCAAGGAAGATTGACAGACAGTTTGAATCTGTTCCTGATTTCAGGAATTTAAGATAACCTGCTTGTCTTGGATGATCTCAAATTTCATTCTTATTAAATAGGACAAAGCGTAGGTTATTGGACAGTATCACCTCAGGAACAGGAGCTGATCCTGTCATCGCTCTTGATTTGATCAGGATAAGTCGTTTAGCTCCCATAGTCCAGGAGCGCCACCTCACTTATTAATTGTGAAAAAGGATGACAGTGTCTCCTATGAAGTCAAATGTTTTTTTAATGATGCTGCTAAAGAGACACGTGAAGTAGTACTTAAAATTAGGATGAACTTCAACTCTGTCATTCAACCACCTGTTTTATTTGTATCCCACTGTGTTATTATTTCTTGTACAGTTAAACTTAATCTTTCTGATTCGGCTTTCTAATTTTAAATGTTCCTCCTCTTTTTCCAGGATCCGACTAGTCAACTTCATCCTTTATGCAACCTTCATTAACACAGGAGGTGAACCATCATGACAACAAACAATGGCCAGCCAGAGTTGCTGGATAACCAGCATAAAAGACTGAACGCGTGTTGTGCTTCTGTTTAGAGAATCTGGAGGAGCTGCTAATGAAGGATGTCTTTGAAACAATTTTCTGCCTCCATGAGGTGAGTCAGCAGCTTTTATCCAGCACAGTCGAGGTGTTTTGCTCGCTTCTCGTGGTCATAAATAATGTAGAATTATACTTATAGGATTTATAAGTATTTCAAGTATTTTCATATTTGCCCATTTTTGTTTATTTTTTGGAAAATTCATTTATCACAATGAATCCAAAGCTACTCTTTGATTCATCTGAGCTCTACCTCAATCGTTTGACAACCCTAGAGTACTGAAGGTTCCGGTCCTGAACCGGTAACTCGGGACTCCGATACAGAAAAAAGCCAGAGAGTCTGAAGCGATCAGTCGGTTTAGGTCAGGTAGTTACCGTAGATACCAAACAAGTCTGGTTTAAGGTCAAAATCGAATCAGTCAAAACAGGAGGGGGAAGGCGAGGAGGTTAACGTGCACAGGAGGGGCAGCGGAGATGTTTCCTAACAGGCACGAGGGTAATTAGGCTTGTGGCAGTTGGGGAGGAGACTGAACACGCAGGGCAGGCAGGTCCGAACAGTGTCTCTTGACTCTGACAGTGATTCTCCGTCCTCCTCCAGTTTTGGCGTGATATTGTTGTCAACAGGAAAGGATATGGACATTGACTTCGGATGTTGCTGAGCTCTTCGAACCGGCCCGTTGAGCCGGTTCTTACACAACACACCACTGCTTAAAACACTACCTTTACCTTTCTTTGACCAGTTTCTTTTTGCGTCCTGTTCTTCAAATGGTTCAGTTTTCCACATTGAGGAAAAAAAAGATAATGGTGTGATGTTCCACTGTTGACAGAAAAAGAAGCAGAAACTACTGAAGAAGAAGTGGGCTCGATGGTCAGCCCTTTTCACCGGCCAGCCAGTCAGCGATGTCAAGTCAGTGTGTGACTGTCTGCCTGTGGCTAACTGTCTGTATTACCCGCCTGTCTCCTTTCTGCCTGTCTATATTTGTATTGACTTTGCCTCTTTTAGTTTCTGCAGTTAAGTCTTATTTCTGTTTCAAATATTAGTACAAACATTACAACAATTTGAGTCATTCTTTGCCGTTGAACCTGCACCAGAAAGACTTTCAGGATACCTGGTTCTGCCTAATGTTGTTTTATTTCTGATTTTCTTAGTATATGTCTAATTAGTAAGAACCCGAACAAGCCTCTCTTTCTTAATTCACAATGATCTGTGAATTCTTTACCAAAAAGAGTATTTTTAAGTTCCTTTTACCCTCAAAGAAGCCAGGTTTGTATCCATGGGTTAGCTTATATTGTCACGTTGAAAGCTTTCAGCCCAGCTGCACACAGAGATCTAACTTTGGACAACTACGACCTGGACGAGTGAGAATCTACACAGATATTCTGTTCTTGATTTTATATCTTTTTTTCTTGGTGGGGGGGTATTAACTGATGTGATTTGAAACAGGTATAGCAGCGTTCCTCATGTTCAGTGTTTCTTTTTACTACATCAGGATTTCTTTAGAGTCCAAAATCAGTGACCTTAAAAACAGATAAAATGGAAAAAAAAAAACATTTGGGGAAAAAGAGAACTGAGATGAAGAGACCCACAGATAAGGAGATTCTCCTCCCAGAAACAGACAGACATTCAGTTTATGCTACACATCAGCATCAAGGATATTCTTATTATAACTGGAGATATTTAATCCATGGAACAATTGTTCGGACCGATCAGGTTTCAGAATGACAAATCGGAAATTTTTAAGGCTTTTTTTTTGCAATGTTTGGACATATCCTGACGAGCAGACCGTCAGGTCAGTAATCCAAGCCGGAATAATTCAAGCCTTGTTGAACCTAAACACAAAGAACAGGTAGGCGCTTCAACAAGAGACAGTCATGCCCAGGAGGGAAGGGGAAGGAGACGCTTTCATACAACTTTCTTTATGGAAAAATAAGTTTGGAGGTGCGTCAGCACGTTTATGAGGACATAAAAAAAAGGAAAATAGTTTGCCATTTCAGATCATCTGAATAAAGCTTGATATAAGCTTGAATAAAAGTAAACAAAAACGATTAAAACCACTGGAATCAGCGACTTGAATAGTAGAAGATGCTTTTGTTCTGTACGGTAACTTCAGTGTGGTTTCCTATTAAATTTTGATGACTGCACTTTCCTTTCAGATCGTACTTTGGAGAGAAGGTGGCTCTGTATTACCTGTGGCTGGGCTGGTACACCTGGCTGCTGGTTCCAGCTTCCATTTTGGGTGTCATTGTCTTCCTGTATGGACTGGCATTCTTCAATACTAACCCGCTCATGTAAGCTGGAGAAGTAATACACAGTGGGTTGTAGATCATGATGAAGGGGCCGGTCAGGTGGTGCAGGAAGCTAACCCCTCAATGAGGATCAGAGGTTAGCTTAAAAATCCTGCTTGATGGACTTTTGACTGAGAAAATAAGAGAAAAGAGCCTGTAAATTGGTCCAACTAGAGATGGATGATGAAGCTCCACAAGCTGTTTGGCCCCACCTTCTTGAGAGGACATGTTAGCATGCTAGCTGAAGGGGGGGAGGGTCTGAACCAAGCTGACAGCCCTCTTCATTTGGCTCTTGGAGGAATGGTTGTGAAGGCTCTGGCTTTCTGTAAACCATGTAGTGAAACCTGTGCAGCAGTCCTTGAATTCGGGCGTAACATGGATGCACACACCTGTCTGTGCTGTTGTGCTGACTCGCTTTTCTCTCTCGCTTGACCACGTTATCATCAAAATTGTTCCTCCATAAAATTAATGTTCCGTTTCCTCTTCTGAGAGTTAATTTAGGCTACAAGAATATTGGTGTCAAAAGACTGAATCAGTCAGATTTGACAAAAATCTTCATGTGTCCTCAGCCATGAAGTGTGTGAGTCCAACATCATCATGTGTCCTCGATGTGACAAGACGTGTAAAGTGTGGCGACTGTCAGACACATGCACCTACGCTAAGGTAATGGCTTCCTGTCCTGTCCTGTCCTCTCCCTTTCTTTCCTTTCCTACTCTGGTTTCTTTTGCCAAATATTGTGGTGACCACAGAAGGCTGGACCTGTTTCAGCAACCTCAGCCAGACCTCTGTCTTCATTAAACTACACAGCAGATGGATTCCATCATGAAGTGTCTTGATCATGTGCTGCAACATGTATGCTGTATTTATTAACATAAAAACGTGTGCAATGGTATACAAAATGATCTTTAAAGGGCGTTTAAAAGGAGGAGGGGGCCTGACGGAGACCTTATCTATGGCAATCTGAATATTAATACGTGTGGTCCTTTCTTCTCTGTGATGGCTTCTGATTGTATCGTACTTTTAAACCTCTTAGTTTGAGCCAGCGTGTCTCAAAGCATACACTTTAACAGGCCAGCGCTTTTGCTCTTCTAAAGAAGCCTGAAAGTGATTTTTACAAATGAACGTAATTTGATTCAGAGCTACTTTGATTGCCTCTTTGCTTGGTCGGCCTCTGGGATCGTAGCAGACGCTATATAAATAAAGTTTTACTGCCTTTAAGGATTATTTGTGTATGTGTGGATTCTCATACTTTGTACCAGACTGAATAAATACTCTTTTTATTGGTCCAGATCAGCCACCTGTTTGACAACGAAGGCACTGTTGCATTTGCAATGTTCATGGCAGTCTGGGGTGAGTTTCTCCGCTGGTCTATCCTGATGCGTTTTTACTTCCAAACCATTGTTGTGGAATCTAGACATGTTTCAATCTTCTTCTGCTGTGTTGTTTATTTGACCATACTTTGACCGATGGCGACGATGTCTCTCACCGGCCGTCCACGCGCTTCAGCCACGCTGTTTCTCGAGCTGTGGAAGAGGCACCGAGCCAGACATGTTTCACAGTGGAAGGTCTATGACTGGTGTGAAGAGGAGGTAACCTCACTTTCCTCATTACAGAGATTTGAAAGGGCTGCGGGTTTCGGGCTGCAGAGCAACCTGTGGAGCCCTGAAGACGCACGTCTGGGAGGGAGACATGTTTGACTCTGAACTCCTAGCTGCTCTGTAGCGTCTGCACAAACCCTTCTCTACTGCACCTCTGATGTGTGTGCCATCCTTCTGTGCTGTGTGTACAGGAGGAGCTGATTCTTGACATTGTCAACGACCCAAATTGTAAACCCAAACAGTTCAGACACTCCTACTTGCGCAGCACAGTGGTCCTTGTCCTGGTAACCCTCATGGTAAGAGGCACGCGGTTAACCATTTAATGACCCGTCCTGATGGTGTCGGTCTTTGGTGTAAGCCTGTTGCTGTGCAACAACACACGCGTTGGCATCTTGGCTTCTGTTGCAGTTGATGCTGATCATCGGGCTCGCTCACGCCTTAGTTGTGTTCCGAGTGGTTGCTGCCCCCCAGCTGTCAGACTGCAGCTGGGAGTTCATCAGGGACCACGCCAACACCGTGGCGGTGATGATGGGAGCCGTTCTGCATTACGTCACCATCCAGGTCATGACTCGGGTACGTCTTCATGCCCTTGGCAGCACACTGTCACAGCTTTGCTCAGTTTGAGTTTGAGATGAGGTTTTGTTGTGTGTGCTCGGACAGACTCCAGAGAGCACAGCCACAATTTCACTCCACAATCAGAGATGTCCAACCAGTATTGAAATTGAAAGTCTAGTCCTCCGTCTAGTTCTAGGATCACGTTAATCCTGCGGGACCGTCACTGGAGTCGCTCAGCTTAAAAAAAGCCAATTTCAATTCAAGCTTTCCTGTAACAGAAACGTCAACTCACGCGTCCTTTACTTCATTTGTAGGTAAACAGATGGGTGTCCCTCAAGCTCTGTGACATCGGTGAGAATCAACAAGCAGCAGGTCAGCAGAGTATAAGCGCATCAGTGTTAACGTTCCGTACGTGCCTTTAGAGAAGACAAACTCCTGCGCTGCCACGGAGAGAAGCTTTACGGTCAAGATGTTCACCTTTCAGTTCTTCACTCTCTTCTCGTCACTCTTCTACGTGGCCTTCTTCTTGGGCAGGTACTCCTGGGTAGAGTTTATACAGTCTGCACTACAAAAACAGACATGCAAAAATTCTGTTTTTGCTCCCATTTTTAATGAGTCAAAGATCTAAACCGTCTTCTGTGTACACAAAAGGCCCATTTCTGTCAAATATTGTTCACAAATCTGTCTAAATCTGCTGGATTATAATTGAGCGCCTCTGCTTTGCACGCGTCCACCTCACATGCTGCTAATTAGCATGATTATTGCCCCGGTGCCTCAGGCTGCCCGCAGGAAACAGGAATGTGCACCAGAGCTCGTGAACCGAATGTTCGTGTCTCGACCATAAACCGTCTCCAAAGGCGTTTCAGAGAATTTGGCGGTACATCCAATCGGCCACACCGGCCCAGGACCTCCACATTCAGCATCTTCCGGACAGGCCGGGCCCAGACGGCCTGGGCCCGGACGGTCTGGGCCCGGACGGCCTGGGCGAGCAAAGGATTTCTGTCGGAAACCGTCCCAGAAAAGCTCACCTGCGTGCTGCTCGTCCTCATGACTGACTGCAGGACGTCCTCGTAACACGCTTGATTGGGCAAACATTCACATTCCATGGGATCTTGCAGTTTGGAGAGGTGTTCTCTTCACGGATGAATCCCAGTTTTACAGTTGTTGACGATTGCTCAGGCACGATTTTGAAAACGGGGCTCGGAATTTCAAAACACTGCACACAGTTAGCACAACCACACAACCACACACACGATGTGCAGGACACCTCCGATTCTGAGCAAAATGAAACAATCTTGTCAAAACTATGTCCACATTTATAAAAAAACAGTCCTATGAAACACATTTATAAAAAAACAGTCCTTGAAACACACATTTATAAAAAAACAGTCCTATGAAACACACATTTATAAAAAAACAGTCCTTGAAACACACATTTATAAAAAAACAGTCCTTGAAACACACATTTATAAAAAAACAGTCCTATGAAACACTTCATGAGGCTTTTATTGCATAAACACTAAAATCAAAAGTCACAATTGTCAAAACCTCACACTCAAGGAACAAAACACTGGACCAGATTCACTACAAACACACAATCAGACTCACTCTTTCCGCAGAACAACAGTGATTTACAAAACGCTAATCACACTTGTCTACAGTAGACAGACGTCCATCGTGATGCCACTTTCTTCTGCTCCAAAGACGTGACTGACAGTTCACCACACCAGTTAGCCAGGTGAGCAAACACACACGTCAGGTGAGCAAACACACACGTCAGGTGAGCAAACACCTGGTTTAACGCAGACTCAACAATCAGGTTTGAGCAGCAGGGGAGCTCACTGGCTTTCAACCGAAATGGGAGAAGGAGAGAGGGAGGGAGGGGGGATCCATGGAGGACAAGTAGGAGGTAGAGGACGAGGACGAGGAAGACCTGAAGCAAGAAGAGGACCTAATCTGACGAATGAAACTCATCACCACTAGTTGATCACGTCATGAATCAGGATTGACTGATTTTATATGGAGAGAGAAATCAGCTTTTCAAGGATCTGCAGCATTGATCTTGTTTTGAGCTTTGATTGACCATGTTGTATCTTTGCACTTTCTCTCTTCTTCATTACAGTAATCTGTTAGTTTTTCTACGATTTCTCAGGCACGATTTTGAAATCAGGGCTCGGAATTTCAAAACACTGCACGCAGTTAGACTTCTCCCATCTCGCTTGACAGCCAGTGAGCTCCGCTGCTGCTCAAACCTGATTGTTGAGTTAAACCAGGCGTGTTGGCTCACCTGACGTGTGTTTAGCCAGCTGGCTAACTGGTGTGGTGAAGTCTGTCACGTCTTTGAACAGAAGAAAGCGGCATCGCCACGGACGTCTGTCTACTGTAGACAAGTGTGATGTTAGAGTTTCTGAATTAAAAGCCCTGTAACTGTTGCTAATGTCAACAATGTGGCTCGAGCGGCCCGTGGTGGCGGCGGGGTTATGGTAACGGGGAGGCCCATGTTGTAGACCAGCGGCACAGGTGCGTTTTAGGCCTGCGTGCATAGAAAAGGTCTTAGAGCTTTGAATTCAGCTCATGATTATGGGAGCCAAAGCAAAACCACTGCTTTTAGTTCCAGTTTGTACTGGTGGTGGTTTCTGTCCCAGGATAAACGGACATCCAGGAAACTACAAGCGGATTGCTGGGTGGAGGCTGGAGGAGGTGAGCGGAGCTGCTGAGTTTTCAGGCCCCAGAGAGCATTCCTCCTCCCCAGTGCTCATCTCTGTCTTGCAGTGCCATCCTAGCGGTTGTTTAACGGACCTGTTCATCCAGATGTCTGTAATCATGCTTCTCAAGCAGACTCTGAACAACATCTTTGAATTCACTGTGCCGTGAGTACGACGCTTCGGTCCAACCGCTCCGCCCAAAACAGCCCGGTGCATCAGCACGTATTCCCCATCTAACGGCGCCTTTCTTTCTTTCTTTCTTTCTTTCTTTCTTTCCAGCTGGGTGAAGAACTGCCTGCGCAGAAGCACCGTGAATAAGCTGCAGCGGAAGTGTGGTCGGTGTTACCAGAAGGCCTGCCGTGAGGAAGGCGGTTGTGTCGACCCGTGTGATATCTGCAAACGGCAGGACTGGTTGCGCAACTATCACCTGGCCAATACTGATGCCTTCAGCCTGTTCAATGAGTTCATGGAGATGGGTGAGGCCACGCTGTCCTCTCCTCCCCCCTTACCGGGCGGTGTCCTTGCCAACGTTCTCTGTGAGATGTAGACATTTTACAAAGTGAACAGCCAATGAAACGTGCGTGTGGCTCTCTGGCGCTTCCAGTGATGCAGTTCAGCTTCACCACCATCTTTGTGGCAGCCTTCCCCCTGGCTCCTCTGCTGGCTCTCATCAACAACATCTTTGAGATCCGCCTGGATGCCATCAAAATGGTGCGGCTGGAACGGCGGATGGTTCCCAAGAAGACCAACGACATTGGTGGGTTTTTGTCAGCCTGAGGTCACAGTCGCACACGGTTTCTTTTACTTCTGCAGCTCCGTGATTGAAAACGATGCAACGGTTGATGTTCAGTATAACCTGTAATAAACGTAGACGTCTGATAATTACTTTGTGTGCGCAGGTGTATGGACAAAGGTGTTGGAAGCGATTGGTGTGTTAGCGGTGATCGCTAACGGTCTGGTCATTGGCGTCTCATCAGACTTCATCCCGCGCCTGGTCTACCATTACCATTATGGCCCCTGTGCTACCGGAAGCCCCAACACACAGTCAGTCACGTTTGAGCCGTTGGCAGCTGTCGCATATGCAAATCCCAGATGAAAACTCACTGAATGTCCGGTTGTGTTTGCAGCTGCATGCAGGGTTACATTAATGACACTCTGTCTACAGCCCTGGTGTCACACCCAGCCGTTAGAAAAGACTTTAACCTGTCACAGCTGCACACAGACAACGGCCTAAACGTCACACAGTGCAGGTGAGAAGCTCTTGGTCTCTGGACAAGCCCTCGTCCACGGTCAAACTGCAGCAGTCAGTCCTGATCAGTCACACACCCTTTTGTGTTTGCAGCTACAGAGACTATCGCAGTAATGGAGACTACACTCTGACCTCTCAGTTCTGGTTGGTCTTAGCCGTGCGCTTTGCTTTTGTTGTCCTGTTTGAGGTTTGTAGCTTGAGTTAGGAAGGCCCGACTCTGAGGAAAGCAGCTCTAAACCGTATCCCGTTCTGCTTCAGCACGTTGTCGTGGTGTGCAAGTTCGTGGTATCGTGGTTCGTGCCCAACAATCCCAATGACGTGAAGAACGATCGGCTGCAGGACAAACTGAATCGGCTGAAGAAAGAACTACGGTAAGTCAGACGCGTCACAGGAAACAGATTCACACACAAGCAGACGGGAAGATGAGCCGGCAGGAAAAATGCTCTCAGTGATTCTGGGATATGTTAATACGCTACATTAGAAATCCTTCTACACCTAATTCTACACTAAATACACATTATTTGGAACAATTTCCCATAATATTAGTCAGAAGTCTGCGTAATCTGTGCTGTATACACTAGGATTAGTGATTCAACTGGATTCACTAAGATTGGCAAGCGATGCTCAAAAGGTCCATTAATGCCACTTTAACATGAAAAATGTCCTTATCAGCAGGATCTCCAACTCTTGAAAAGCCTCCTGATCATGACAATGTTGTGTTTTGATCTTATTTCAGTGGAATGACGCGGAGGAGGTCTACAGAAGTATGACCTCAGCAGCAGCTTCTCCAGACGCGCTTCGTAGATTTGAAGTGTTCATCGGTTTTTATCTCACAACCTAAACCTGACGACACCCAATTTTATCATGTCATCCCTCAAAAAAAGAAAAAAAAATCTAATGTGGTGTTTTTTTTGACAGCCACACTCACAACCTGTGTGTGTGTGTGTGTGTGTGTGATTTATCATTCAGGCCATGCAAAAGTTTTCAGTATCAAAATGGGACTTATTTATTCTAGAAAAAGTTTCATTCTTATTATGCTGCTCCTGTTTCTCTGCTTTGTCGCTCAATATTGGTTCTGACTGCAGTCCTATTTACTACAGAAGAAAAACATGCCAGATTGTTTTCCACAAGGTAAATAAAACAAAACTGAAATTGACTGAGCCATAATCAGTGTTTGGTCCCTGAGCAACTGATGTGTATTTGCAGTTTACAGTTCTATCTTATATTGGGCATTTATTCAGTCAAATGTTTGTTTTTTTGTTTTCTTTTAATTAGAGTAACATTCATGCTATAAAGAACCAGAACAGACACTGGACACACTGGTCTGCAGCTGACCATCTGGACACGGCAGTATTTATCGCTCTCTTCTCAGAGACGCAGGAAACCAGTGCAGACGCCTGAGAACTGCTGTGAGCTGATCTACTCTGTTACTCAGAACTCCAGCAGCTGCATGTTGAATTAGCGCTAATTATCGATGGACTTTTTAGAGAGACCTAGCAAAAAGAAATGAATGGACAAATTTATATCTATTTTCATCCTTCATTCTCCAGGGCAGCTTTGTTTGAATTCCACATTGAAGCTTTTTGCAACATGAGCTTCCATATAAATTCATTCCAAATAATTTAATTTTAAAAAATACACTATTTTTACAGTAGATCCAAAAATCACAACGTCAAAGCTGGCAGCTCGCTGGTCGGGAAAATCTTTAATTTTTCTCTTATAGTGGAGTCATGAGGTCTCGTTCATCATGAACACATTTCCTCTAAAAGTCCACCTTTGGAAAAGTTATCGTTATAGAACAGAGGGCCACTGGTCTATGGTTTCATTAATTGCGCTAAACACATCGGACAAATGAAGTAAAACCCAAATGTGTGTAGACACTAATGACCATTCAAAAATGAACAATGTGAAAAAGGTTCTTTTTGAGACCTTTTACCTTATGAACAGTAGTTCTATTCATCAACTTATTTAATCGAAGCCAAAAAGAGATGATCAAAACAAATCTATAGTTACCTTCAGACCGATGACCGCAAACGTGACAAATATGCAAACGATGAAGCAAAAACCAGGAGGAAGAATAATTTCACAGCAGTGTTCCTGACACGAAAGGGGCAATAATGAGCGTGACAGCGCTGCGTACTTCCTGGCATTGCGTCCATAGCTGAGGTGACTGGACTCTGCTGGGAGGACAAACCATCCATGGGGGTCGCCTCCATCACTGTAGTTCCTCCAGGGTGGATGTTTAAATGTACTGTCCTTCAGAAGCATCACAGGTCAATTGTTCCTCTCACTTTAAATTTCTTAGCAGAGCGCTCGCTGGCACGCTGCTCAAACTTGCTTCCGTAGATGAAGGAGGTGAAGCCATTTATCTCGACGGAAAACACGCTGTTTCTTTTGGGAATCACTATAAGGGAAGGAAAGAGACGAGCGTCAGCGCGAGCACCAGCAGGGCAGGCTAAAATAAAATCACCCACTCTGTCAGAACTGGATGGAAAAAAACAGTCACGCCACAAAGAGTTCAAGCAGGAACCGCCAAACAGGAATACACTGAACGCGACTGCGGGCCCAAACGGCTCTCGCTCCGTTCACGGAGCTCCGCCAGGATACACCAGCTGCGTCAGCACAATGCGACTCTGACAGTTTGTGGTTTCAAAAGGACCCATAAAAGAAGATGCTATCTGTTCCTGTCCAGAGGAGGAGTAGCATTTCCCCCTTGTTTGGGCTTCTGGTTATTATTAATTGGAGTCATTTCAGTGACTTAGGATCCACTCCCATTGCTTCTTCCTTCTAAAAAGGATGTGAAACACCATACAGTAAACAATGGCGTGGCCCTGCACCTCCATGATGACTCTCTTCATCTATCGTCTCAAATGATTGCAAACTGACCCCCACAAGGCCACAAGGCCCGTGAGCCATCAAGTTCAGGGGGCGGGTCCCTTTGGAGCAGTTTTCTCTTCGCACCCGACTTCCCGTCCTGACTGAAAGGAAGCCAGTCAGCTTTGTAAGGACGAGAGCAGGACAACGGAGGCATGACCAACCTTTCAGTTTGTTTTCCTTCGTGATTATTTTGAAGACGTGCTTGAACTCCTGGACCAGAATTCCCGTGGTTCCAACATATGAGGGGCATTTAGAGCGAACCACTACAGGAGGAGTAAACCAGACTTGTTAGGACACTCATAACCAGCTTGTCCCAAATTTGTAAGCTATGATACTGCAAAAGCTAAAATAATGAAAATTACCAGTGGTTTTCAAACGTACACAGCCTGTGCAAACGAAGGACTTGATTACACGAAGAAGCTCCTGATAAACACCTTCAATAAGCTCAGATGAGCTTCAGTTCGAATGGTGCGTTTAATAAAACTGGAGACTACTGAGGTACAGTTTGCTCCGTCTATATTTCAAAAGCTTCAAAGAGCAACACAGACTGTTACAAGCGCAAACCATTTTAAGGCCGGGACGTGATAAATGTGCCGGTGCGTGTGCAGACCTGTGAGTACAGCGCCATGGAAGTCTGCCTTCACGAGCTTCTGCTGCACAAACTGCGGACTGCTGCAACGACAAACAGGGCTTGTTGATGTCCTGAACCTGAACATCAGTGCTGAGACTAAGCGCCGCCAACAGGAATATTTGATTATTATTATATGTACAGTGAGTCAGGTTTCCTTGGACAATATTCTCACTCATTTACCTTGTTGGTTTCAGGCCACCACACAAGTCAGTGATGTACTGTCTCCAGAGCTCATGCAGGGGGAGGAAAAGCTCGTATCTGTAAGGTAATACATGATGGAAACAGTGGTATTGGAGCCATTTCTCCACACTCACTAGCAGTAGGAGGTTTCAGACTGCTGACTAACCTCTGATGCTCAGGCTTAATCTTGAAGATCTTCATCATCCTTTTCTGGCGGGCATTTATTCTACTACCTCCTTTGCTTTTCCTCTTTAACTTTTCCTTCTTTGGTCTGGAGTATTCCAGCATCACAGCTTTGTAGCTTAGCGGACAGGTCACCTCAGGTCCTTTGTAATGATGAAGACTGTTCTTCAGGAAGGCCTGGGTGCATGCCTCAGCTTGAGATCTGCTCTGAGACTGGAGGAAAAAAGAAAGACTTTGACGCTGCAGAAGTCAGAACCAAATTCCTAATTAAAAAATAAAGTCAAGGAGGAGAAGTATTGGTTAATCAGTGACAACAACACACAGAGAAGACTAACATCACCTTCATATGAAGTAATATGAAAAGGTATGTGTTCCTTTTGGAAGGATTTTCTGCACTACTGTGTCATAAAACAGGTATAATCTGATCCTAATTAAAGTCAAGGATATAGGCAAATATAATGTGCCCAAAAGAAAAAAAAGAAATTGTCTTTTTTAGAACATAAAAACTTGATGTAAATGACCTCAGAAATGCTAACAGCTCTTTAGAGGTGTGGGCCAGGGCCACTTTGATTTAAACCAGTCAAACTCTCAAACTCTTTGAGTTTGATAGAAATGGTTATAATTTGACACTTCTGAAATACATATGGAACAACACTTGCTTACCTCTATGCCAAGACTTTTCCCCAAGTCAAATGGAATCCTTGCTTGAACAAGTGCTTCCGCTGAAACGACATTTCAGACATTAAGATTCTGGGTAAATGGGACCAGAACAAGTTTAAAATGTAAACTTTTTACATTTAGACTTAAACAACAGATTTAAACTTCAAATCTGCTGTTTAAGGCTGTTGTCTAAGACACATTTTAATGTCAGTAAAAGCAGCTCTTATTAAAACTCATACTGAAAAAACTGACCGTTCATTTTCTCGTTTTCAGTGTTTCAGAATAAAAACAAATAAACGTTGAACAATTTAGAGCATGTTTTCTTCTTCTGCTGCTTGTTTGTCCTTCTTCTTCTTCTGCTGCTGCTGCTGCTGCTGCTGCTGATTCTTCTTCTTCTGTTTGAATTTGTGGCAGGCTGGATGGTGACAGGTCCTGTTGCTGCCCTCTATTGGTCATTCAGTCCATCAATCTATTAAATTGTCTCACTCGTCATAGTTATGCAAAGTTGGATCTCTCTGTGTGCAGCTGGACTGAAAGGTTTTCTTGAAAACGTTTCGCCCTCTCTCCAGAAGTCTTCTTCAGTTCTAAGCTTGCTGGGGGCAGAGCTTGAAAATATGACCATTGGCATGTTAATGACCCGGGTGGTGACCTGAGAGTCGTTGGCAGGGTCGGTCACCTAGTTTCAGTTTGGGTGCTTCCCCTTTGTTGGGTCACATGGTGATGAGTCACCGGGTCTCGCTTGACGATGTGAGGGCTGAGAATGCTGTTTTAAATAAACTATCCAGGGTGCAAATAAATGGGTAACTCTCAAAGAAGTTCCCATCGGGGCTCAATCAAACGTCTAATCGGGGCGGATCATCCTCTTGCAGTCTGCAGGTTATAAGAGCAAAAGAAACTCAGGGTAATTTGGAATAAACCTGCTCGTTTCACGGAGTATGTTACCCCGGTAACTGACTCAGAGTTAAGCTGAACCGGCTTTCTGAAACCGAAAACCGTGAGATTTCTTTAAATGACAACAAATTAACTGAGTTTTCTCTAAACCCGCTTTCTGAAACGGGCCCCAGGACGACACTGGACTTCAGAGAACAGAATACCAAAATATAACATTTCTTAATGTATGTGGCTCCTCAGCATTCCAATTAGTATGAGGATTTCATTAATATTACGGTAGTTAGATTCTTGCCTAAAACATTCCACATTCACCAGTGTCACCCTTTCCCTTATATTCATATTTGGGTTTAATTTGTGTTGCAAAATTGTCTGTACTGAGAAATAAAATGTGTCTTCTCAGATAGTTTTGATGTATAAGAGATGGTATGATAAGTAAACTGAATCTACGCTGTTTCATTGAGTTTTTGTAAAGTGACTTTAAGGCTGTCTGTAGAAACTTTCATTTGTTTTATGTTTATTTGTTGATTTATTTGTTTTGTCTTGTAGTTCACCACTACGGGGATATTAGGTCGACACACAACAATACCCTATGCTGACAAAACAGAATAAAATAACATAAGACTAAACCAGGAAAATAATTGTTAATAATCACAATGAGCAACAAACAAAATATATGCTTAATGAAAAATTAAAGACAAGCTCGCTAACAGAAAGCTTCTGTTTATTTGACAAATCATCAAGATAACAAAACAAACAAATTATGATCACAGATTTCCTTTATTCCTCTTTAAAAAATATATAAACTACTTAAAACAAGCAGTGACAAACACATTTGGAATAAAAAAAATATCTGGCAATTTAAATTTCCCCAGAAAACCTAAAAAAAAGTAAAAAAAAAAAAAACAAATTGATTTATTGATTTCTACAATCTTAATGATGAAATAATAAAGATGAATTGTTTGAACATGAACTGTTCAAACAGGTGAAAATAAAAATATATCTTAATATTTAGTCTCGCAAGCTCATACGTGCACATGTGGTGCACATCACCACATACAGAAAATACTGTAAAATCTGACGGATGTTTCACAGATGAAAATCCCAGTGTTCTCTGGCCAGAATCATAGTGCTGTAGAGCCACATATTCCTTCTACTATTCGAGGAAAACTAACAATGTAGCCATCTAAATAATGTGACAATTATTGAATATGTTGGCCCTAGAAAAATCTGAAAAATCTGAATGAATTCACATACGCTTCAAGACTTTTACGGGTTTTTCTCTATAATCAGTAAATTGTTTCTGTTGGACCTCAGTCTTTGTCTGCGAGGAACCTTGGAGGAACTGGCTCCAGTAGACCCCTGCGACCCAAAAGTTGGATAAAGCAGGTACAGAAAATGGATGGATGGATGAATTAAACTAAAACAATGACATTATAATACAGTATGTCATAGTCCTATTGCTCTTTTATTTACACTTTTTATCTTAGTTTGTGTCACATTTTGTAAGTCTGCTGCTAAAAATGCAGAATTTGTGTATTATTCCAGCATAATTTAGTGCCAGTTTGTCTAGTCATTAAATCTAGGTTTAGTAATGTTTGGTTGTGTGACTGGGGCTACATTTAAAGCATCTGCAGATACATTTTGATATTTATCAATATTCCTGATCTATCACCAAATTGCCTTTAGACATCCTCACAATCCGACAGCCATTGACTTTGGCAAACCCATTTTAAATCACTTTCCTCGGGGGTTTTCCACAACAATGTGTGTAATAATAGTGTATAATTGCAGTAGAACAAGACACAAGGATTTCTAAAAGCAAGTCTTGTTTTGTTATGAAATGTGATATAAAATTATTTGAAGTTTCTCTTTCTGTGTAAAACAGGTATTGGTGAAATACTTCATAGTGCATAACATAGTGCTCTAAAATTCCTTTAAAATTGTGGTCTCTTTGCTCACAATTGTGTACTCAAAAGTCAAGTGTGAGTCTTTACTTGGCTTACTTAACTACATAATTATATAGCTGTTCCCTTATGACTAAGTTACTGTTTATCAATATAAAAAGAATCAGCCAATTTTACACTCTGGTTCGTGCAGCAAGGTACTGTACTAGTACTTCATGTTTTCTTTTCTTTGAGGATGTAATGCTTCACAATGACCACTTTGATTACAAATGTAAGCTGTACTCTTTTCCATAACACCAATGACATGACTCAGGGGAAAAAGAGCCTCAGAGAGACCAATAAGTAATCTCTGTAAAGACAAAATGGAAGTAACATTAAAACTATTAACATCACTTTCCATCACGACAAAACAATTAACAGTCCCTTTTTTTAGTCCAGTCGAGTCGAGTTATCTTTATTTGACTTTAACTACTCGTTTTGCTTTGGGTTGTGCTGCCGCTCTGTGTGTGTCAGCCCTGCAGGTTTAAGTGAGGGTGTTTGTGTAGTTGACAGAGTAGCTCCTCTTCTGTTGGCTCCTGGACCTGCGACCTACAGTGAGACGCAGTTAGATTTGGCCAGAACAATGAACAAGACTGGAAGAACTGCGTGACCGTACTTGAATATTAGCTGGACAGAGGTTTCATATCTGATCCTCTCCATGTCTGTGTTCGAGCAGCTGTGGCTGCGGTCCCACTTGTAGATGAAGTTCTGTCAGAAATATTGTTGAGATTACAAATAGAATTTATATTGGAAAAAAAAAAAAAAAAAAAAAATCTGCATTTATTCTCAATTTATCTCCATCGACAGAGGTGAGGCTTTATCCTATATTGTTAATTGTAGTTTTTAAGGTAGTTTTTTTATTTAGTTTAGTTATAGTCATTTTATTTATTACTTTGCTGCACCGTGGCTCCGAGAGGACTGAAATTTCATTTATGCTGTATGTCGAGCATGTATTGCATATCTGACAATAAAGTTGACTATGACTTTGATCCCGTATGACTTTTTTCCTAAAAAAAATCTTGCAAAAACTGTTTGTACTGCAATATCTCTTCGTCTTTTCAATAAAGAGCTTTTGTAGTATATAAAGTATGTTTACTGTGGTGCCCATAAACTTTACACCTTAACAAAAGGGAACAATTAAAGTTTCAGCTGAGCGAAGAAAATCGCCTTTAATAGGACGAAATGGTGAGAGGAACCCAGCTTTTTTAGGGAAAACCATCTAAGGTCAGCTGGGAAAACAGATAAAGGTCCTGCAGCGCAGAGCACACACCACACACACACCAAACTGGAACACCCACAGGTGCTGAGAACATGCAAACGCCACATGAACCCCCCCCCAAAGAAAGTGGTCTCACTCTGTCAACGCGGTAAACTGACCTCTAAGATGAGGGCTACAAACAAGTTGACCCACATCACAGACGAAGTGAGCCACCAACACACAAAGTAGATCTTGGACCATCTGAAAAGAAAACAAACGCCTTCATTCAACCTGTTGTTGCCACGTAGTACACACACACACGCGTACGTCTTACCCTGTGGTGTATCTACTGTATGCGTCCAGGAAAACCTGCCAGTTGTTGACGATCATGACATCATACAGCAGAATGATGGCGGCCTGGGAAAGGACACGTGTGTTAATTCCTCCATGTGTAGAGGTCCTCAACCCAGCCCTGCGAGGGCCCCAAGCCATCAGAGCTTTCTGTCCCACCAGGCAGAAAACTGCTTCACCAAGGAAACTGGTTGTCCCTGCTGGATCAGGCCCTCGCAGGGCTGGGTTGAGGACTCCTGCTAGGGGGGCTTGAGCTCCAGTTGCAGACCAAAAACACTGGAAAGAGGGCTGAGAGCAGGAGCTGGGACGTGTCCAGAGGCACAGAGAGTGCTGAGAGCACCTGTCCAGGCAGCTTACTCACTCTGGCACTAATGACTGCATGTGCTTTTATACATACATTCAAATCCACCTCCACTGTGCCAGTGCTGAAACACTGGTACAACGGGCCACTGGTACGAGGCTGCTGTCACTGTCATCCCCGCCAAGCTGATCACTAAACCTGGAGATCTGGGCATCAACACCTCACTCTGTGACTAGATGAAGACCACAGCATCTGCTCCACCACCATCACACTCAACACAGGTGTACCACAGGGCTGTGTGCTGAGCCCATTCCTCTACTCCCTCTTCACCCATGACTGCAGGCCGGTGCATGGATCCAACTCCATCATCAAGTTTGCTGACGACACCACGGTGATTGGCAACATCAGCGACAACGATGAGACAGCCTACAGGGAGGAGGTACAGCACCTGGCCATGTGGTACGCTAACCACAACCTGCTCCTTAAGACTACAAAGACTAAGGAGCTCATCGTAGACTTCAGGAGGGAGAGAGGAGGCATCCACATCAACGGGATGGCTGGTGAGCGTGTCTCCAGCTTCAAGGTCCTGGGGATCCACATCTCGGAGGACCTGTCCTGGACTACCAACACCTCCGGCCCGATCAAGAAGGCTCACCAGCGCCTCTTTTTCCTGAGGACACTGAGGAAACACCACCTGTCCTCAGCCGTCACGGTGACCGTCTACCGCTGTGCGATCGAGTGCATCCTGACCAACTGTGTCTGGTTTTAGAACTGCACCGTCGCAGAGCGCAAGGCACTGCAGCGGGTGGTGAAAACCGCCCAGTGCATCACAGGGACTCCTCTTCCAACCATCGAGGACGTCCAGAGGAAGCGCTGTCTGCGAAGAGCTCGCAGCATTCTGAGGGACTCCTCCCACCCCGCCCTTAAACTGTTTGTCCTCTTGCCCTCCGGCAGGCGCCTCAGGAGCCTCCGGTCCAAGACCAACAGACTAAGGAACAGCTTCCCCAGAGCTGTTTCGTTACTAAACTCCACCCCGTCCCGCCCAACTCAGGTACCTCCTGCATTTTGCACTACTCATTTCCATCCCACTACTAATTTGAATTCACCCTAGTCTAACACTTGTACACATCTATTGTAAATTATGCTCACAGATATACGTCTCACATCCATCTGTACAGCTCAACCATAGAACTTACATTTCTTCAATTTCTCAGATTCTCAGTAATTTATACACCTGTATATTTGTATAATACTCTGTACATATTGTAGATACTGCACATCCTGCACTTGCTGCTTATTGCGCTTCCATAAAGTAAAGTTGAATCTAATCAAATCTAATCTAAAATTTAAATTGAACATTATTTAAAACTGACTAATACTCACTGCAAAGTCGTCAAAGTTGTTTGGCCAATAGCCCAACTGTTCATAGGTTCCACAGTCCATGCTGAAGTTAGACGTGCTGTTCTCCTTGGTGTGGTTGGAGAGCAAACTAAAGCGATCAAGAATTGGAAGAACACCGATAAGGGTCGCTTCAAAACAGTCCAGAATTGAGATGATTTAGGTAAGCAAGGCTGAGCTCATAAGGTCAGCAAGAACAATAGTTTAGCCTTCATTTTGTATGGTTCATTTATTTACTGGAATTCTGTCATTATTCTATTGTTGGCCTCAATTGTGTGTTCTAGTCATAATTAACATCTGAATAAACAAACTCTTCTGTATGTCTTTCATTTACATCATTTTTTCTGCAGCCACACTACTCTTGGCCCACTGTCGTTATTAAATATGCAACTCAAAGTGCGTTCTTCTGATAATTACACCACGTGTCCACGGTTCGGAGTGCGTATTCCATTTCAAAATAACATTTTATGTGCGGTTATGTGGGAAAAATCCTTCTTACAGCATCTGTGGAGGAGGTTTTATGACTCCCTCGAACAGCCAGATCCCGAACACAGCAAAGACATAATACACCACCTGCACAGAGAGCATGAAGACACGTGTGTGTGTGTTTGTGTGTGTGTTCCTGTACTTGCTACATAGTGAGTAGCAAAATACTTATTTTACTAGCAAGATGAGGACATTTTTGGGAAATGAAGGCATTTGGACTGGTCCTCACAACTTCAAAGGACTGTTTGAGGGTTAGGAATTTAAAGTTAAAGTCAAAGTTAGAAGTATAAATGAGCGTGTGTGTGCTACAAGCTTGAAATATCCTTCAACAAGACTAAACGTCACAGTGCTTATTGCACACATAAATAGACATAATTTAGAATAAAGTCTCATTAAAGATCGGAATAATCAAACCTGTGCAGAGTTATGTCGCTTTTAGGGAATTACTTTTAAAGTAAATAAGTACCAAAGGTGACTGGAGGTCACTATGGAGACAGAAACACTGAGCTCACCACCAGTATTCCTGCAAACGCTCTGAGGTTCTTCACCAGGTCCAGCAACGTGCCTGCCACCAACGCCATGAGCTGGACCACAAATAGAAAAAGTCAGCATGACACCAGTTTGGGTAGTTTAAAAAGTGTGTGCAAACAGGAAGTAAATTACAAATCTTAGGGTGGCTGATAGAGTCTTCTGGTTTATACCTTAATATTGGGGATGATGCGCAGGAAGCGGAAGACAATCAGCATGTTGATGAAACTGACCATGTCCCACAGTGATATGACATTATTGCTGTCTCATGCACACACACACGCGCACACACACACACGTTATGAATTAGACTTACACAAGGTGGAAAGGCTACACTATTAAGATGTAACTATTGTTGCATAACATTTTTTATTTTCTAAAATATTTGATTATTTTGAAAATGTAAGACCAACTTACCTGGAAGTAGGAAGGCTGTAGGTTATAGACACTGACATCTGTAACACCTGAATGAACGTAAGAACAGCAATGATGAAACTAGTAATACTGACAAAGACTGAAAACAGAGCAGTGTCGACATTATCCATCCATCCATCTTCTCCTGCCAAGGGCACAGGTGGACACCTTTATGCCTGAACATGGTGTTCGTTATGGACAGACCAGCAACATAACACCGCTCGGGTTCAGATCGGGGGGCCATTCTTCCCGATCACGCCCCTCCAGGTCTCACTGTCGCTGTCAACAGGAGCATGAAGTCACCCAGGTGGACGGGGGAACCCCCAGAAGGAGCACAAGTACTCCCTCTAAGGACTCCAAAAAGGGTGGACAGAAAGAGCTGAACTGCTGTTGGGCCCATAGACACAAACAACAGGCAGGAGCCGTCCCCCCACCCGAAGGCGGAGGGAGGCTACCCTCTCGTTCACCGGGGTAAACTCCAACGTACAGGCACCGAGCCGGGGGGCGACAAGAATTGCCACGCCTGTCCGTCGCCTCTCACCATTGGAAACTCCAGAGTGGAAGAGAGTCCAACCCTCTCGAGGAGGCTGGTTCCGGAGCCCTTGCTCTGCGTCGAGGTGAGGCCGACTATGTCTAATCGGAACTTCTCAACCTCGCGCTCCAGCTCAGGCTCCTTCCCCGTCAGAGAGGGGACGTTCCACGTCCCTAGAGCTAGCTTCTGCACCCGGGATCGGACCGCCAAGGTCCCCGCCTTCGGCCGCCACCCAACACACAGTGCACCCGACCCCTTTGGCCCCTCCTGCAGGTGGTGAGCCTACGGGAAGGGGGTCCCTTACCCTCAGCCTAACCATTCCAACTAATCCCCCTGACTCTAATCCTGACTCTAACCCTGACTCTGACCCTAAACCCAATTCTATCCCAAACCTTAAAACCCTCAAACAGGCCTTTAAATATGTGAGGACTAGCTAAAATGTCCTCACTTTGCACTTAAGCCAGAAGTACATGAACACACACACACATACAGTACACACAAAAATTTGACACAGTGATGTTACCAGAAGGATGACTGTGAGGAACCCATCGAAAATGTTGCTCCTGTAGGACAGGTACCCTCGGACACCTAAGGCGAAGAGCTTCACGCACATTTCAAACAGGTAAAAGAGGATGAAGCAGATGTTGATGATCTGTTTTGGGTGGACAGAGTAAATTTGGTGTCAGTAGGAAAATCATACATATAACAACAAGCTTGACTCTTCTCTATACTAATCTCTAGAGTTTATCCAGATAATTATCACATCAAACTTCATAAAGTTGTTGAGATAATTGTAAAGTTTATTACAGACAAACACTACTACTGCATTACTATTCATTAGAATACAACAGGACAAAAGTTATAAGTTATACATACGTCATCGAGACTGCCTGTCCCTGTATTACCTACGCTCTGGACATTAAAACAATAGGCGTCACACTGGGATCCTTACCGTCAACACTGACAATACCCATTAAAAATATATCGTTTGTGTGTAATGAATCTATATGATCGTCAACTTTCTGATGATCTAATGTACTGAGATGCGCTGGTATGTAACCATCTACAGAAAAAGGCCGCGTTTACCTGCATGACGAAGTTGTCTCTCTCTGCTATGGACCTTTCAGCATTCCACACCAGGACAGTCTAAAACACACCCGTGACAACATGTGCACTTTAGAAGAGTTTTGAGGCAAAACTGTACTTTTATAACCGACACTGCAGCTAACATGCTGAAATAGTTTTAATTAAAAGAAAATGGTACAGTGTATGGGAAAGGGCTTGTGATTACGTGAACTCAAATTTAAATTTGTTCATTATTTTCTCTGAATTCTAAACTATTTCAAATGATGACGAAAAAAATTCTGTTTCATCTCAAAATTATGAGATACTATTAAATTTCTCAGCATTTCTCAAAATTCTCAGTTCTCAGAACTTTGTGAATTAAAACAACAGTTCATTATATCTGTTTTCCAAATTTAAAAAGAAATTAAATGGTTTTGGTAATTTTAGAAGCATTTTTAGAAGCATTTCAAATCAAATGAAATGGGGCAATGAAGCCTCTCGGGGGGAACGAGCCAGTGTCCTCCTTGGGCTGGACCCAGGTGCAGAGAAAGTCCTAGGCCAACGTAAATATGGGAATATATTCTATCCCAAACTGGATCAGACGAGTTCCGGGGTAACAACGACCAAGAAGGACAGGAAGAGGGCTTGACCATGGGCAGAAGGAGTCAGGGTCAGGGTCTGAGAGTAGTAGTAATGCTAAGCTAGAGTGATTTATATGGGTTGGTGAGGCAGATAAACAGGTATAAAAGTGTCTAGAGTTTTAAACTAGGTTGTCCTACAAGATCCGAGAGAGTTAGAAGAGTCTGAGGAAGGGAGTAAGAAGAATAAAGTATAACGTTTAAGATGGAGCAGAAGAAGACAGGTGAGGTTAGACAGGAATCTCCATGAACTATGATGATCACAGATGATATTGTGAGAGCAGGGAGCAGGTGGAGGAAAATCCAGAGAGGTGGAGGTATGCCCTGGAGAGAAGAGGAATGGAGGCTGGTCAAAGTGAGGCAGAATACAGGAGGTACAGGTTAGAGGGAGTGGAGACAAAGAAGGGAATGGGGGAGGTAAAGAAGCACGTGCAACCAGGTTGGAACAGGTGGAAAAAAGTGTCAAGTGATAAAAGAGTATCTTCAAGAATGAAAGGAGGAGTGGACCAGAGGGTGGTGTTGAGACCAGAGAGGTTGTGTGCTTTACAACCAGCGGCGCTGACAGGAAGCAGGGCTGGAGGTCACAGAGAAGAAACTGCTGAGGTTCTCTTTGGGAGCGACATGGAGGGATAAGATCAGGAATGAGTCGATCAGAGAGACATGTTAGATGGTTTGGAGATGAAGCCAGAGATACCAGACTGTGCTGGTTTGGACATGGATAGAGGAGGAGAGTGAATACATCCGCAGAAGGATGCTGAGGTTGGACCAGCCAGGCAGGAGGCCTGGAGGAGGACCTAAGAGTGCTGAAGGAAGATATGACGTTAGCGGGTTTGAGAGACGAAGATACAGAAGACAGAGTTACGGTCACGGTAACAGGTGCGATGTAAATAAAGCTGAAAGCAAAATTAAATTGAGGAACAGACAAAGGTAAAAGCAGATTTCACCTACAGTGGTTCACTTATATAAAGGTTTTACAAGGCAACATTTACAAAAACCAGCAGTTTGCAAAATGTTTAAATGTGTATAGGAGTGTGCAACTTACACCGATGCACAAGACGTTAGCGAGTGCCACAATATTGCCCAAAATAGTGAGATAGTAGTGACTGAAGATCTCCTGAAGTTTCTGCAGAACGTGAGAGTTGTACTGTGGCACTGGAGGGTGCTAATGCATAGACACACACACACACACACACAAGTTAGACACATGAAGCTGAAAATCAAAATTCAAATCCAGTGGTTGCCATTGTGGATGCAGAATTACCTCATTAATGCAATCTTTGTCGAGCTCATCAAATATCTTGTTAAACTGCTCTCGATCCATGTAGCCAACATCTGCATACTGCTGGACTTCCTGTAGAGTTCAAAGGTCTTTATTTAAGGAAGCACGTCTACTTTAAATGTTTCTGTGGCTAAATAACTGGAGAACATGCGAGAAATGAGTTGTGTTGATAATCCAATATAGTCTGAAGATTCTTCGCTTCAGTGTTGTGTTCCTTCCTGTCTGACCCTTTCAGAGGAAAAATTATACCATAACTTCCATCTGGATTTTTTTTTACCAGAGCGCAGCTTCATGATATCCTTCAGAACAGCGATATAAACACTACAAAACTGTTTTTTCTGAAGGTCTTGCTAAAAAAAATGCATCTGTTGGTGGTTAAATCTGGCTTTGGGACAAATCAGTCCAGGACATTTGTTAATTTTTTCACATACACTGAAATAGCAGACAAAACCAATGCAAAAATGCATTTTACTGATTATTCTGCACAATTACCTGCCATATTTAATACATCTCATCACTAAATTACATTTACTATATTGTGGTTAAAGGTAAAATCATTCTGCAGATATTGTAAAACTGGAGAATCTTTAAGAAGAAAAAAATGTGTTTTAATTGGAGATACTTAGGCAGCATTCAAGATTATACAAACTATGATGAAATTAGATTTAGAACCTAAAAACATTCACTATAACCCAGGCAGGAAGCATGCTTTGGCTACAGACGTGACGGCATTCTTTTTAAGAAACTTATCACCACAGAGGATTTAAGTAAGAAACGTTAGCAGGCAGCAGACACATGGCTGTGTCATATGGAGGACTAAAAGTGCCCAAATTAAATAAATAAATACATTCATCGTTAAATAATTAATTCAATGTGTCATTAATTAATTCACAATGGAACTAAATACATAAATGTGTTATTAAATGTATCATTAATTAAAATACCAATTCATTTTAGGTAAAAACATAAATTTCATTATTTAATTAATTCATGGTGTATATAATTATTTCACTATTTCACTAATTAATTCATAAAAATTCCTGTATTAATAACATCTGATAATAATAACTGAATGAAAATAGAATTGTATATTCCAATAATATCAATATAACCAAAATAATATGTCCATGGCTAATATAATTTCCAAAAGCACTTTTTTTTGCGAGGACATGTAAGTAAAAAACATGAAATGAAAGTGAGCTTTGTTATTCGGAATTTTGGGAATTCATCAATCATTTGGAATAATGATTTATGAATAATATTTTTTTTTTTTTTTTATCATGTTGGGGCCAAGGCGATTTCTTCCCTTTGAGACCAGTTCTGCTGCTTTGGAAAACAGTCTTTCACAGACTGGAGAAAATTTCCTTTTTCTTGATTGTTCCATGACGCACACCAACAGCATCAACCAACGTCTCCTCCTGCGCGGATGCAAATGATTCAAAAGTTGCCAAGATAAGCTAAATAATTTAATGTTAGCCAGGTGTGCTACTAATCAGTGACTCGGGACACGGGTGTGGGTTCAATTAGATAACATCTTGGTCGGAAAAGCGGGAAAAATGAGCAGGTCCTGCTTCCACATACTCTGCAATATCGCTCACCAGCTCTCTAGAAAGTTCATGGAGATCCTCCATCAACACAGCTGCCATGTTTAGACAGACTAAACAGACCAAAGCAATGGATTAGACCAAACAGACCAAAGCAGTGGATTAGACCAAACAGACCAAAGCAGTGGATTAGACCAAACAGACCAAAGCAGTGGATTAGACCAAACAGACCAAAGCAGTGGATTAGACTAGATTTGCATTAGTGCTGCCCACTGACGTAAAATAAGACAAAATATAAATATAAAAAACAAAACATGTTTTTTACCTAAAATAAATAGGTATTTTAATTAATGACACATTTAATAACACATTTATTTATTTTATTCCAAATGTAATGAATTAATGACACATTTAATTAATTATTTAATGATGTATTTATTTATTTAATTTTGGCACTTTTAGTCCTCCATACTTTAATGCCCAAAAGTGTGTTTTAAATGTTTAAAGACAAATTTCAGTTTTTACCTGGAACAAAGTTCTACTAATTGTCATTTCTGAATTCTTACTGATTGTAGATACTGAAGTCTGTGTGTGTGTGTGTGTGTGTGTGTGTGTGTGCGCATGCTGACCGTGCTGATGGCCGCTCTGTAGTAGCTTTTCATTTTGACCCGGGTCATGACCTTTAGCACTGCCTCCACACACACATGCTGCCTGACAGAAAGAGAGAATACAGCCAGTGAGGACAGTGAGAGGGGCTGTGAGATCCTGCATCGGGGAGTGAAGTGGGTACTCAGCAGCCTGTTGATCTCCGTGGCAGGTAAGGACCTGGAAAGCAGCTCTGATTCCCAGTCGTCTTCTGATAATGGATGCTTGAACTGACATCTTAAAACACCAACAAACAAACGTCATCCACCAGTTCATGTGCTGAAGGTTTTTGACGTTAATATTAACCAGAGTTTTCTTTTTAAACTCAGTATGCCTCTTCTTATAGTGAAACTACACCTACCCACAACTATAATGCTCATTATTTAGTTTGTATTTGAACATTCACGACATTAAAACCACGGAAACAAAACAGATCTTCCGCCTTTTTTAGCTAATATGATTCTGCTGCCCTCACCAAAAGCCTGCTAGTCTTCAGTTTTACATATGACCAACGATATCAGAATACTAGGAAAGAAATCCAGGTGAGTGAGCCTGATTTCCAGTGAACACATAACCGCTGTAATAACCTGATAAAACATATACGCAACTGTTAAAAATGGAAGACACCAGAAATGAGGTCAGAAACTTGATATATGTGATGTCACTCACGAGCAAATATCCCCTGAACTGGTTGTAGATGATGGCAGTCAGTAAGTTCATAAGACAGTAGGTTCCTGCCAGGAAGCAACATAGGTTTTGTCTGAAAAACAGCTCAGTAACATAATAATCTCCAAGCAGCACCACCAGAAAAAAAAAAAATCAGCTCTTACCGATCACACTGAAAACAACAAAGAAGATGGCGTAGGTTCTGTTCAGAGCATAAGCAGGAATCATCACTGCGGGAAAGGAGAGAAAATAAATGATTATTTACGATTTCAATAGAAAACTCTTTGTGGTGTGACTGATGATGTACCGTCAGGGTTGTTGGCTGTGGTCAGTAACACCAGCAGTGAGGTGAGGGCCATGGGCAGGTTCCTGAAATGCAAATTCCACTCCTCATTCTTCTCAGGATCCTGAACAAACACACAGGACCAAAGTCAGTTCATCCTGTGTTCAATGTGGGAAAAGTTTCCAAGCTGGCATATGGATGGATGTGTATGAATTTTTAATCTTATTGTTTTTAAAGGGGAATTGACAGAAGCGTTTCAGTTTTAGCGCACCTGTCTATTTCCTGAGCTCATTTATAATGGACACAGTTCAAGTGATGAATGAGATCAGGGTCTAACGGCTCAAAATGATGCTAATGTTGAACGCGTTAGAACTGAGGAGATAAAACTGCTGAGCAAAAACAGGCTTGGAATATACCCCGGTCAAAACGGCAGCCCCAGTCCCCAAACACAGAGTGGTAAATACGAGTCTCTCCAAGCTCGGGAAACGAGGTTATTTTCATAACTCCGGTTCCCTGAGTAACATGAGTGAGTGTCTCACTATGGGATGCACGTCCTCTAGTGCCAGCACTCAGCGCCGCCGCCTTGTAGACCCTCTCGACTGGAAGCGGTCCGCTTTGGAAGGGAGAGCCGGGCTGCAGGACAGTGCAGACTGCTCGGGGTGCAGGCAGCCACGTATGGCTCCATCGGAGGCATCCAGAGGAGACCCAGGCTTTCCATCGCCTCGCAGTCGAGGGACGCGGTGTCGTGGATGGCGTTCCTGCTGGTGTAAGGGCGGTCCTTCCAGGAGCGCCCCAACTTCTCCAGCGGCTCCAGGAAGACCGGGAGGGGCTGCTTCGCCCTGCTTCTGGCCAGCGGGAATGTCTTCCCCTCGTAGTGGGATCTGGAAGTCGTGGCTAGAGATAGAGGATATCCTCCTCTGTCGGGGGATCCATAGCCAGGTCGAGCCGGGAGCCCCAGCTGGCGGCGGCCGACGGAGCTGTCGCAGCTGCGTCCCCCCCATCCCTTCTTCGATGCCTGGAGTGGCGGAGGGGAGGCGGGGATCCATGCCAGACAGGCTAGCTTGGCGTGCTAGTCGTCTGCGGGGACTCTTAAGTGTGACCACCAAACACGGTTGACACGAACCGGGATTGTCTGCTGCCTGGCGGGCATGTTCCAGCTCGAGGCAGTTAGAACAAATGCATCCCATAGTGAGACATCGAGCGAGTATTAGAAAGAGAACATGTTCTCCTGTGTTCTTTACATGCTTGCTTTTATAGTCAGAGGCAAGAGGCCACCTTACCTCAGTTTTAGCAAACAACAACATCCCGATCATGGTGAAGAGGCAGAGGTGGAGGGCCAGCAGCAGAATGACGCTGTGGAGGCAGCAGAAGGCGCTTTCAGGACATTCACTGATGCAGCGTTACATTAGCATTCTAACGCATCCTAAATAAATCATCTTTAACAAGCGCCACTGAAATGAAATGCAGAATGTTTGTATTTATTGGCAGGAAGTTTTATTATTTTACCTCATTATTTCAGGTCATTTTAAACCCATGTTTTAATAGTCAGCTGTAGACTAAGTGCTTATATCAGTAGCGTTGACCAAAATCCGTCTGTTGCGTCAGATCAGGTAAATTCCACCCACTTTGGTGCTGCTTATTGATCCCTTTTAATGCTGACGTAGCAAAATTACAGCCATTAAACTTCCGCACTTAGTTCTCGACTGAAGTTTAATAAATGGCACTGTGGTGGCGTGAAAAGCAGGCTTCAGGCATTGTGACGAAGGCAGCTACCTGGCAATCTCGGGCAACGTCCTCTTGATGCACTTCAGCGTCTTTTTCATAAGGGAGGAGTTTTGCAGGAGGAAAAACGGTCGTATAAGGCGTCGTACTCTCAGTTTCTGAAAGAAAGGGAGGTCAGTACAGGATGTCCCGTGAATTCTAGGTCAGTTAAAATCGGTCTGTTACCTTAAACGTATTTGAAATCTGCACTAATAAGAATATCATCCATTCTTTTTTCTTTTTTTTTGGAGGAAGCTGCATCCTTTACGTTGAGGAAAGTTACCATTAGTTGTGGCGTCATTAATGCTGATCAGTAATCTAGATACAGTTTTGGCATAATATATAACATAGATATTTGCTTGATTAATCTCATTTAGCATGTAGTCCAAATTGTCACCAGCAGCCCCAGAATTGTTATTTTTATGGTTTAGACCTACATTTTACAGCAAAGTACAGATTAAGGTTTTGTTATGCTAACACTTGGATGTAAATTGATTGCTAATAAGAGTAGCTTTGTATATTTAACGTCCAGGAAGCACAGAAAAGCTCATTCTTGTGAATACACGAGTGTCTTCTTCACGTTTCGAAGGCTGAACACAGTCTCACCTCGTCACACACCATGCTGACGGACAACATCCAGTCGATGAAGGAGACTGAAATAACCACCATGTAGCTGATTAGCCATTTGTTCTTTTTGAATTCCTCCCAACCAATCAAGTAACTCTGGGGGGTCAAATAAAAAAAGAAAGTGAAATGCAGCTACAAAGTATAAAACAGCATGATCATTTACAATATACTGTACATATATAACAGGAAATATACTACTAAATATATAGTTAAATAGTATTCCCCCACTCTGCAGTGTTTACCTTTACAGCAAGATCAAGACAAAAGATGATCAGACAGAGTAGCTCAACGCTTTCAGTGGCCCCACACGGGGGAATTAAGTGTGTGGCGCGCAGCCGGGGGTCCGAGGAGAGGGACAGGGATGACGGACGCTCTACAAAGGCCAGCAACAACACCACAGCTATGGTTAGACCTAGGCACCTGAGGAAGACAGTGGAAGACAGGACCAAGACTAAATCCCATTCAAAAGACCTCGGCTGGGGTCAAAGGCGTGACTGTATATTTACCACTGGCATAATCCAGAGTAGTACCAACGGTACAAGTGGAGGGACCTGACATCCACCCGGTGGTTGATGGACCGGTACTAAAAGAAACCAAAAAAGAACAGTTCATAGAGACCAATGTGCTGTGAGGAAATGTCATAACATGAAAAACTACCGTATATACATACTCGCATTCTATCAGTAGCTTGTATTTTGCCTTTTACAGTGACTTATAATTCAAATGGGGCCATTTCTTAATTAACATCAACAATTGAAATGCATTTTTTCAAATTGTAAGTACACAATGTGAAATAAGAGACTGCTTGAATACTAGTGGTTCATGCACACAGCACCTAGTCTACATCACGAGGTCTAAAACAAACTTAGTATGTATATTTGATCGCTACAATTTTACTTGTTGTTCTCTATTCAAGCTCGGTGGGGCTGAGGGACACATTTTGAGAGTGGGAAGGTATCCACTGTGTTGCAAAGTAAAGTAAGTAGAATTATGTAGAATGTGTAGTTAGTCTGTATAACTGGGATGTATTGTGTCATAACCAAAACTATGTAACTTCAGCGTGAATAATGGCAAAAGTCCCTGGAAGATATAAAGGCCAGAGATTGTGTAATCTCTGTAATGACAGTCGTTTTGAAGACGAGTTTCACAGTATGTTTGAATGTAAAAATGTAACTATCATGAGCCTCAGACAAAGATATTTACCAAAGTACCACACAAACAGCCTATCTGCGTTTAAAATTATTTAATTGCTACAATCTCTGGTTAAAAGTTAGTTACCATTTAGGTGCCTTTTTGACGATTTAAGTGATAAATACAGTACTACTCGGAAAATTTGAATATCCTGTAAAAGTTGTTTTATTCAGGCAATCCAACATAAAAGGAGAAACCAACACATTTTATAGACTCATTACATGCAACGTGAGATATCTCAAGAATTTTTTGTTGTAATTTTGCTGATGATGATTTTTTTTTTTATTTATTTCAAGCCATATTCTAATTTTGTGAGTTTTTGAATTTGAGGTTTTCTGAAGCTGCAGGTCCTAATCAGTAAAACAAAACAAATAAAAGCTTGAAATATATTGATTTGCATACTATTTGTCTATATAATATGTACATTTCACCCTGAAAGTTACAGAAAGGCATGCACTTTCTCAGGACATTCTAATTTTCCGAGTAGCGCTGTACGTGTTGTCTTTGAGAATATGTACAACTTGCTGCTGCTGCCACTTGCTAAGATTGTATGATTGCGTGTATTTGTGCTCCACACCATGTGATTACGGTCGTGAGCTAAATAAATAATAAATGAGTCTTACAGTTAATATAACATTTACAAATAAATGATTATATTTCGTATGATTCACAACATCAGAAGCTTGGTGTGATATGTGCTCACTGATTTAGTAGATCGCTTACTGGAAAAACTGAAATCACTGTTTAAAGTCACTATTTAAACACTATTTAATTTGCTTTGCAGATCTGCTCAGCGGAGAAGAAAGGATTAAAAAAAAAAAATCCTACCTCTATAGCATCCTCGATGAAGACAACAGCTTGCTGAATGTAGTGGTCTTCGTCACCTGTGGATGGTGGGGGATGTGAGAGCAACCAAACCATCTGAGGCAGAGGTCATGTGTCCCTCATCGGCTGGGAATTCTGACCTTTGCACCACCTACACCTACATATGGTAACCATGGCGCAAAACATATTCCCTCACTCAAGGTGTCGTCAGACCTCCCAACCAGATGTCGGCTTTGGAACTTGTTGGTTGGGATGAAAATGTTTGTTTTGACTCGGGGCTGTACTGGTAGACACACAGTACAGCCCACACTAAAATAATAATAATAATTCTGTGCTTAAGAATGTTTCCTACTCTCTGATGAACTTGTGCTATTATTCTATCTTCCATACTTAATAAAAGACTTTGACCTTGACTTTGACTTATGCTTTGCAGGAGACAAATACACTTCTGTTCATAGGTGGATGTGCATTTTTTGCAGTGTGGGGGCAATGTGCAATGTAAACTGTGATACCAAAACTATGCAGAGAGCCTAAAGGTTAAATAATTCTGAAGCCGTCTTATTTACTGTCACCTGCTGACTTTCAATATCACTTGACGTTGAACAGAAGGCAAAACTCCTCCTCTTACTCTTCTAGAGCTCCTAGAAGAGTAACTAGCTATTATATTTGAAAATATTCACTACATCTTTTAATGTGACTAAATAAACTAAGTAAAGTCAAAACTGATTCTCTTTAATTGTTAAATTCTCTTTTGAAACATTTGCATTTGGATGGTGGTTTCAGTAATTACTTAACACATTATGATTAAAATGATATTTATAAATACCAACTGACAAGACAATGATTTCGCTTCCTATTGTCTCAGTGGGTTCCACATCGCCACCTAGCGGTCGGCGTCCGGAAAAACAAGATTTACACTCGTGTGTAAAACTGGTGCCCAGCTGATCTTTTCTTTTTCACTGGACTTAAAGCGGTGTTACGTAGACGCTCATTTTTGCTACATGTTACTAGAGTTTTAGATGGAAGTTAATTACTAAGGTACTTCAACGCACACATACACACATGCACACACACCCGGATGTGAGCGGAAAACCACAGCGGACCAGCAGTTTCTCTGAGTATTCAGAAGAGCCCACCAGGCACCAACTCAAATGTCATCAGAACCACAATGACATGTCCAAACGTGTCCAACAGCTGCTACTGCACAGAAGTAACGGTGGTGCGTCATCAATCAGCAAAAACCACACAAATGTCATCCCACACACACACACAAGATGTGTGTTAGCGGTTGTAGGTGCGTCTGACAGGGCAACACTTGCAACGGCTGAAGAGCAGTTAAGTCACACATCTACACAGTGGAAAGAGAAGTGCTGGCTCCATTTCTCACACACACACACACATACGCTGAGCTTCATTATTCCTAAAACAAAGCCAAACATACACAATATGTGTGTCTGTTGTCTTTCAGGCTGCTGATCACAGTAGTGGAGTTTGACTGGCCTGATCTACGAACAGGCAGTAAGAGAGCCAGCCCTTCTGGCTATAGCTGTTCCATCTGTTCCACCCACGGTGCTGTTGTAGCTAGAGCGCTGCCATTCAGCACCCGGGAGGAGACCAGTTGTGATCGGTAACAATTCCAAACGCTTCATCGCTCTCATCAGTTTT
This sequence comes from Pao palembangensis, assembly GCA_015343265.1. Classification (NCBI taxonomy): domain Eukaryota; kingdom Metazoa; phylum Chordata; class Actinopteri; order Tetraodontiformes; family Tetraodontidae; genus Pao; species Pao palembangensis. The sequence continues at coordinate 1,251,351 of CM027081.1, forward strand.
GTTTCGACCTCTGAAACGTTGAACACCCACGGAGTCTTTGTACTTCACGTGGTCACTAGAAAATGACTCTGGGCAGGTTCAAGTGGCCCAGAGGTCAAGACTCGACCTTGAGGTGACAAGTTCATTCCCCTCTGGAAGTCATCTGCCTGCCTGTCTGCCTGCCCGTCTGTCTGTGTTCATATGGAAAGTGTTGCAACAGTGCGTTCCAAATCATCCATCTCAATAATCATTTTGTCTGATTTCAGCATCAGGCAACGCCACGATTAGTAACCAGAGGTAACACTGGTTCCTCTGCCAGGTTCCAAAGCTCCTGGTAGTGGACCACCATCAGCATTCTATCAGTCTTAAAGACGTCTGAAGCCAAGCAGAGGGAAACAAGCTGAAGCAATGGTGGCGTAAAAATAAAAACTGTAGTGTAACAGGCTACCGTGTGTACTGGTTAAGAATCTTAAACATTAATTGATCAATCAAAGAATCATAAAAAAATCCAAAAGAACTACTGCCGGTATTCATGATGGTGTAATTATTAGTATATAGATCTAACACATAGATGCGTACACGTCTGTGTATATATTCACATGTAGGTTTTGTAGGTAGAATCCAAAGGAAACATTAGCACCTAAGCAGACTTCCACCTGTCCAGACCGAGCCAGTCTTACTCACCTGTGTGAGACATGCGCCTGCTCACCGGGTCCTCGGCAGACTCTGAACCGGACCTCGACCCATAGACCTGGTTTACAGTCCCGCCGAGCAGGCGGTCCGACTCCATAAAGCCGACCGACTTGACCTCTTCCTGGTCGGTGTAGAAGGGACAGTATCGGACGGGAACAGGCGGTTCTGAGCTCGGTCGGGTTTGAACCCGAGAAGGCAGGAATGTGTTTTTAGGAAGTTCCCTCCTTGTTGGGCTCCTCCTTCCTCTCGGAGACTTCAGACTCAAACTCCTCCCACAGCAGAGAAGAACTGGCGTGCAGAGGTTGCGAGTGCGAGAGCTGCGGCTCCGGCCGGAACCTTTCAAAAGTGGAGAACCTGAGCAGAAACAGTCGGTGGTGGGTTCCACAGAAACCATCACGGTACCAATGAGCACAGTAAAAGTCATTTAAGAAAACTCTACTACACAACTACTTCTACTTTCTCTTGCCCTCAGGGGTCCCCACAGTTAACGCTCTCCATCCATCTTCTGCATCCTCTTCTCAATTCTGCTGATATATTCACTACGCCACCCAGTTGCACATGCTTTTGTGGCCCTTTCCTACACTCGCCCTGGACTGTTGACCCTTAACACATAAAAATCCTCCATTTTCTACCAGGAACCTGCTTCCACTAACCTTCATTCCTCTTCTTTCCGAGTCATACCTCCATCTGTGGGTGATGATTCTCACCCTGGGGCGGCTGGGAGGGAAAAGGGGAAAAGCTGTAGATGATGGACGGACAGAAAAAATCTGTTCCATACATCACACTTGAGACATGTAGATATTTATATTTTTAATTACTTCTCTTTTGAAACTCAAAACAACAAAGTTCAGGGCGCAATTAAAGCATTTCCTCAGCTCCTCTGGCTGGCCGATGGGGTGTAACTGCATCATCAGGGCCACATGCCTGCATCCATAGTTAGTCAGCTATCATCCTTCACACTCCGGGCCTTTGCAGAGTGGAGTCTACGTGTTCTCCTCGTGCACGTGCGGGTTCTCTCCAGGTACTCCACAGAGATGCTCGCGTACGCTTTTAGCACCATATAAATGTAATGTATTTACAGCGATCACTAGAAGAAAGAAATTTGCTGTTTTACTTTTCTTCTAAATGTGGAAGAGTCCAAAATAGCATCAAAGCAGTTAAGAATAAACAAAGAAAAATGCTGATGAATAAAGTTTCCGTTTAGCCCTTAGAAAAGTTCCAAAATTCCAAGAAAAGCTTAGCCAGCCATCTCCAGTTGTCACTGATTTTGGACGTTGGCTTCCATCTGAGAGACCTTGGAAGGAAAAAGGCAACACTCAGAAAAGGAAATTCCACACATATTTGACTTACACTGAACTTACAACGCTGCTGTTTCCTGGCCAGATCTTACCTGGTCGTCGATACACCTGAACTGCCAGCTCCAGCGGGTGTCGTAGAGGAAAGGTCGAAGGTCAAAGCGGTTGTCATCGGGACTGTAGCTCTCTGCATGGTAGGCCGGGGTCAACGTTGTCATCTTGTGGCGGTTCACCGAATACATCCAGAAAAAGTGTTTCACCTTCTGGGCCACCTGACCAGGAAGCACAATGTGTTGAATCACATTGGTTTAGCATTTGTTCTCAATCATCTACAATAATGAAAGAAAGAAGAAAGAAGATGTAAAAATATCAGATCCAAATCGGACTCCGGAGGTATGAGTGTAACAGTGACGCACATGGTGAACGTATAATGACAAATACAATTTAAAAGGCTAAAAAAATGGAATTTACTGTAGACTAATGGGCAGTTCAAAGCTGAGGAAGAGCAGGACACCCACCTCCACAGGTGACAGCAGATCCCTCCACAGGTGAATAAGTTTACAGAACATACTGAAGGGGCCACACATGGAGATCTTCCTCAGTCGTCCGATCACAGACAACTCAGGGTAGGTCATCTTCATGTCTGCCTGAGAAGGGAAGTGTTGGTTCAGTAAAGTGGAGGGGAAAAAAAAAAGAGGGCAATTAGAAAGAATGCAAAGCATTAAGAGTATGTCATAAATATAGAATAAATATTGCATTTTTATACTTTTAAATATTACTAAATACAATATAACAGCTTAACAGGTTTAGCTAGGTGTGGCAGAGGCAGGATTAATAGAAAATGACCGAGAGCTGGATGACTGAACGAGTGGTAAAAAAGATGTGAACTTCAGGTAAAATATTGTCTATTACAGTTTCACTGTTTTCCCTTCTTTATATTGTGACCTTGGGGATCTACCATTTCTCTTGTTTATCTTTGAGATAGTTTGACACCTTTATTGGAGTCTACCGGTGGTAAATTCAACTGGAGAAGGCGACATAAAAATGATGTGTTGCAGTAAAACCGTCACTTTTTAAAGTGAATTACTGCAACAAATCACCTTTTAGATCATGGGTGGGCAAACTGAGGCCCGGGGGCCACATGTGGCCCGATGAACTCTTTAATCCGGCCCGCAGAGCCTTCACAATCATTTCTCCAAAAGCCAAATGAAGAGGGTTGTCAGCTTGATTGGTTAGAAATGATTCAGACCCCCCCTTCACCTAGCATGCTAACATGTCCTCTCTAGAAGGAGGAGCCAAACATCATTTGGAGCTTCATCATCCATCTCTAGTTGGACCAATTTACAGGCTCTTCAACATATTTTCTCAGTCAATAGTCCATCAAGCAGGATTTTAGTTGTTAGAACTTCTGATCCTCATTTGGGGGGTTGGTTTCCTGCACCACCTGGCCGGCCCCTTCATCAACATCTACAACCCAATGTGGCCCTTCAGGAAAAATAATTTCACAAAGAAAGGAGAGGATCTGCAAGGAGGAGGATCCCCAAATCCAGGTGTGAACAACTTGTTGCATCATTCCCAAAAAGACTCATGGCTGTATTAGCTCTAAAGGTGCTTCTGCTAAATACTGAGCAAAGGGTCTGAATATTTATGACCATGAGATATTTCAGTTTTTCTTTTTTAATAAATCTGCAAAAACGTCCACAATTCTGCGTTCTTCTGTCAGTATGGGGTGCTGTGTGTACATTAAAGAGGAAAAAAAATGAACTTAAATGATTTTAGCAAATGGCTGCAATAAAACAAAGAGTGAAAAATTTAAGGTCTGAATACTTTCCGTACCCACTGTAGGGCACTGGGACTGTAAAGACGACAGAAAAGAAGAAACCTGTCTAATTTTACCTCATCTGTTTGTGACACTTCACCATTCTTCAGCGGCTCCAGTTCAGCTGTGGGTGGAGCCGCCAGGATGCTGCAGAAGAAAATGACACACCTCGATATCACTTTAAAGCGCTGATGATGCATTATTTAACTTTAGATAGCCTGAACCGTTCCAGTTCCAACCATCTGGGAACTCACCCCGTCAGGCTGCTGAGCTGGAAGCGGGCAACACAGAGGAGCAGGAAGTTCTTTAAATCGGTCTTGCTGATGCCGCCTATTGGGTTGATGTCAGCACTTGAACAATCGTACTTTGTGAAATATCCTGTCAAACTGAGGGCGGAACACCGTTTAATGTCACAGAGATTAGTGTGCACCTTCTCAAACTAGCAGAAAAGCTAAACATTGTCAGTCGAGAAGTCTTGATTTTTGCTAAACCTTTATCACAGATAACAAAGCAACTGATCTTTAAGATTTGCATTAAGAAATCTGCATTTATACCTCTCATCTACATTTGCTGAGCCTAGCACCAGTAGTCCACCTGGCTTCCCACGGGACCACAGACTCAACTGGGCAAACAAGTATGCCAGGACCATCCTGACCCTGGCCTGGGACGGACACACAGAGAGAGCTAATTCAGGTTAAAGAACAAAGAGAAAACAAGCGTAGCGGTAAAGACTGTGACCTGCACGTTCTGCAGAGCCAGGTTCTCTCTTTGGCTTCCACCACTGACGCGAAATTGAGGCCATTTTCCAGTGACTGCAGAAAAGACACCGAGGACGCCCTTCACTGCCATGTCTATGTTGATGTTCATGTGTGTGCTGAAAACCAGGACCCACACACAGAAAGATGCTTAATTAATTAATCATTGGGTTACATGATTTAAAAATGAATGACAAAAAAAAAAATCACACAAAAGCAGCATATAAGATTTCTATATTGATGTTTGTAATAATCCTGCCTACCTCCCAACCTCACTGGCCAGGTCTTTGGCCCTCCTGCGTGTGTCCTCTGTAGAGTTTTCGCTCCCCATATAGCAAGTGGTAAAGATGCGACTACACAGTTCCCTTGGCTGCTTTGGCCAATAGTTGCTGTCTCCAACCACTCTGCGAACATCTTCCAGAACCTGGCTGTCTGAAACATGCACAAAGAAACTCATGGACTCGGCAGGATTACAAGGGACAATTTTCAAGAATAGCGTCCGTGTTCTATGATGAAGCCTTCTCTGGTTAAACTGAGGGTGGACGCTTACGCTTATGTAGACAATACTCACTGCCATCCTCTACCGCCTGGCAGAGCAGAACACAGAGCGAGTGAACAATGCAGGCGGTGGAGGCGCTGTCCACACCTCCACTGAGAGGCAGCAGGAAACCAGCCTGGACACAAATAATCCCAGAAAGCAGATGTAACCATGTTCAAATAGACAGAGTTGCACAGAGAAAGCCCCTCCTACCTGACCACTCCTCCTCAGGTAGTCCCACAGCCAGCAGGCCGGTCCTAGACTGAAGCAGACAGTTATTCAGAGCAGGTTCTACACCAGGGGTGGGCAATTATTTAGCCTGAAGGGCCACACTGGGTTTTAGATCTTGATGAAGGGGCGACATGGTGGTGCAGAAAATCCTGTTTGATGGACTATTGACAGAGAAAATATTCTGAAGAGCCTGTAAACTGGTCCAACTTGAGATGGATGATGATGATGATCCAAATGATGTTTGGACCCGCCTTCGTGAGAGGACATGTTAGCATGCTAGCTGAAGGGGGGGTCTGAACCTTTGTGGGCCGAATTAAATAGTTCATCGGGCCACATGTGGCCCCTGGGCCTCAGTTTGCCCATGTCTGATCTACACACAGGGCTCATACATTGAAGCACATTCTGTAAAGCTGACCAAAAAACAAAAAACCTGATCTCTTCCTCTGGTGTGTGGTAGCGCCATTCTACTGGTTGGTGTACAGGCAGGTACACGTCATCGTTGTCAGATAAAGAGAAGTTGACTTTGACTCTGTAGCATGGTTTAGGCTCACTTTCCTTAAAAGACAAAAAGAATAACATTCAGCAGAAGTGCACACAGGATAAAATGTCTGCTATTGTTACGTACCCAAAAAAATGTCTAAAACGTGCATGTCACTTTCCAAACAAACCTAAACATTGTTTAAATCCTTGTCTACGTCTAAAACTGAAAACGTCTACAACCGTCTGAAAGCAAACACGGATGTATCATTTAGAATAGCCACCCACCCCCATCCAGGAGATGGAGCAAATACACACAAGCCACCAGCATGAGAAAAAACAACCCTAATTACAATCCTGACTGGGAGAAACTTCCAGCCTTTGAATGAGTACGGTCGGCCCCGGGAGACCATTTATTCTGCCACATCCATTTTGTATCTGGCTAAACTCTGTAAAATATGAAGGGGGAAAAAAAGGCGTTGGAAATGGACCTCAAAATAAAAAAAAAAACCATCAGGCCATGATGACTGACCGCTTGCCAAGCAGTCAGCATCGTGTGCACACGAGCATGTGTGTTGGCCACATGCTCAAGCCCTGGTATTAACTTAATTATTAAATTAGTCACACAGAGGCTGGTTTCTCACCAAGTATGGATGGTTTACTTGTCCTCTGTAGCTGCGAACATCCTCAAGATCAAGTGTAGCTGAAATCACCTCCTAAGACCCCACACACACACACACACACACACACACACACACACACACACACACACACACACACACCTTTGTGAGTTGCATGAAAAGCATTGCTAGTCTGCTAGGTTGCTATTGCTAGGTGCTAGCCCCCCTTCAAAAAAAAAAAAAGAAATTACACTGAATTAAATCACATTTAAAAAAATAATTACATTCCCAACCAGTGTCATTTCTTTGCTCTCGGGCTTAAAAATAACAAATTCACAAATAGAGAAAATGCAAAAAATACAGGAAACGTAACAACAACCTACCCATCCCCCCCCGGCGTTGTTTGTGATGAGTTAGCAGTGACAGACCATAACCTCTCCTAGGACACCAGAATGGCTAGAGCCGGCCCTGAGTATGCACAGTATGTGTTTGTTGTCCATACGTACCACATCATTGAGGGAAAACTGCACTCCTTGTGCTACAACGTCTCCATTGATGGCCACCATGGCACAGCCATCATAATAAACACGGTCGCCATCGCAGCCCTTCTGGTTAGCGTACAGGTAGATGCCTCCGCTCTGTAACACCACCACCAACGTCATCAGTGCTGTAACAGAATTACTGCAAACTCAAAGCAGATTATGTATAAAACCACTGGATGTCAGTCAAATAAGGTGTCTTCTATAAAAGTTACATATTATTTTCAGCTCTTTCCACTCCAACAGTTTACTGGACACGATTGTTCCCATTGCTTTGCATCCCGTCCCAAAGGCTCCTTCTACAGCTGCTATTATGGTCAGTGTAAACGCCTCTGACCTTCCAGGGCCAAGCAGTCGTAAACTGCCAATTAAAATTTCACAGAAGGTGAATATTTGCATGACGCAGTCTATTCATCAATTCATTGGACACAGTTCCACGACCAGAATTACGAGCTATTTACTCATCACAAATGCTGCTTGTTAAAGATTCTATATTTTTTTTTACCAGGTTTTAATATTTTATAATTTTTTTTGAAGCCAACAGTTGTTATTCAGAATTATGATAAAAAAGGTCAGAATTCTAACTTTAAAATCAGAAAGCACTTTTTATTTTTAAAGTGGCCCTAATCCTCTTCTATAATTATGTTAATATTTATAATGTATATATATATTTCCTAGGACTAAAAATTCTATAACCGTTGTCTTTTTAAATGCCCATAAAAATACCTGAGACCTGTAAATGTTACTAAAACCTAAATACCCTACATATATCCCACTAAAACTGTGTCAAAAACGTGATAACTTAATGGAATAAATATGTTTTATGACTCCTGTTGAAAATAGACCTTGGTGGTTGCTGACTTGATCAGGCTGACTCTGAAGTCAGCTTTGCGGAGCTCATGGTGGCTGGCTGAAGAATTGGTGAAGATCTCCACACCGTCCTGGCTCATTTGAATATGTGGGCTTGAATATGGGGCAAAATGGCAACGTCAGACAGACTAAAGAAAACTCCACAGCCAATCAACATTCTACCAGCCTCTGATGCTTTTACCTTCTTGAGTTCCAGAGTTCTGCACATATTTCAGTGCCAATGCACGTGTCTTTGGTGGATAGAACACAATCACCAAATGGCACCGTCTCCTGAAGAAATCAGAAACAGACAGGGAAAAAAATGAGTCAACAATTATAACTGAGCATCAACGGTGAGGAGACTTAATCACTTTACCTGCCCTGTTATTTCCTGGATCATTCTAGGTAGGAAATAATCTTCTACTTTCCTAAAGGAATAAAGCAGAAAGAAGTACCTTCACTATGATTCACGCTGTCCAAAAGTGAAAATAATTTGAGGTTCAGGCTCTGGTGTTACTCCAACAATTTTAATATGATGAAAAACACAAAAAAAGCTGCAAAAAGATTTCCAACCTGCTAACCTGCTAGTTAAATCCATCGTCAAGAAGTAGACCAAGTACGAGGCATGTTTAAGTCTATCTGGAGCTGCCTGTCCTCACAAAGAAGCAGCCCAGTGAGGGAGGCCACCAACACACCTACGGCCACTCTAAAGAAGGTACCGGCGGCTTCGAAAAGGTTCTGGACCACCAATCGGCGCCTGGGGAGGGGGAAGCAGTGCACTGTCAACGCTGTGTACAGTGGGGATGGTGTGCTGCTGACCTCGACTCGGGACGTTGTGCACCAGTGGAGGGAATACTTCGAAGACCTCCTCAATCCCACCGACGCGCCTTCCAGTGAGGAGGCAGGGTCTGGGGACTCGGGGGTGGGTTCTCTTATCTCCGGGGCTGAGGTTGCCGAGGTGGTCAAAAAACTTCTCGGTGGCAGGGCCACGGGGTGGATGACATCCGCCTGGAGTTCATCAAGGCTCTGGATGTTGTGGGGCTGTCGTGGTTGACACGACTCTGCAACGTCGCGTGGACATCGGGGGCGGTACCACTGGATTGACAGACCGGGGTGGTGATCCCTGTTTTTAAGAAGGGGGACCGGAGGGTGTGTTCCAACTACAGGGGGATCACACTCCTCAGCGTTCCTGGTAAGGTCTATTCGGGTGTACTGGAGAGGAGGGTCCGCCGGATAGTCGAACCTCAGACTCAGGAGGAGCAGTGTGGTTTTCATCATTTTTAGCATTTTTATCCTCCTTCTGGAGCGCTTTTACTTTTGACTTTTTGTACATCCGCCCAATAAAAGGTTGTCCTTTGTTCGAAACCACTGTGAACTTTGCTTCTGGGCTCCGCACACAACCAGTTAATGACACAAAAGGGCTTTTTATACTTCTAAGTGTTGTTGAGACAGCTTTGTAACTGTTGGCATTCTAATTTCAAGCATGCATTACTCAGAATAGGCCATAAAATCTCAGAAACAAGGTGTAATACAGTATCTTATTGAGATAATTTTAGGACCAAAACACTTAAAATAAATCAAAAAATGTAACATAAAAACTGCTTATTAAGAACAACCATCTTGTGAGACAAAAATAAGAAAATATCACCTTAATCTAAGATATTTCCTCTTACTTAGAATTCAGTTTTTGCAGTGTTGAGGATCATCTGACTCAGACTCCAAGAGAAATACAACTTGGGAGTTTGATTTATTTATTATATTTATATTGATTATAAGACCAATCAAGGATGCCAGGCAATGAACAAAAGCTACACAGGAATGGACCAAAGACAACAAGGTGCACCTTATAGTCACTGCCAAATCAAAGTCCAGGTGCAAATCCAATGAAGAATTTGTAGCTGGACTTGCACAGAGGTGTTCACATCTGATCCTGGAGCAAGCTGACAGAACATGGGCTGAGCTTGGGCTGTTTTTCCAAGGACCAAAGGAGAAAAACTGGAGTATCCAGAATTCTGGGAATATCCGGGAATTGCGCTGCTATGCTAATATGTCTCCAGGGTTAGCGTTATTCATTCATTTTCAAAGTCTTTGAACTGCAGAGTTATACATGTTATAAGGAAATGACCAGTGCAGCAAGCTTACTTGAGCGTGTGTCTCTATTGTTAACCTTTATCTTTCGGGAGTCAAGTTAAAAAAAATATTTTTTTCCATAAGTTGTTATGGAAACGCTCTGCCAGTGGTGCAGCCTTTTGAAACAAGTGAAAACAAATGTGTGTGATGCAATGACATGTATGTATGTATGTATAAAATAACAAGATCAGAGAGATGTCTAACCTTAAGTGGTTCCATGGTGAGAACCAGCGGAGCTCTCTGTAGTTCCCATTGTTGGCCATTATCATTTTGGGTCTGATCAGCAGAATCTTTCTACGGAAGAGAATTTTTAAAAGTTGCAACTAAGTGAATTGTTATGCACTTTTAACTAAAATTTAGTCCAGCCAAAGTAACAAGTAACAATTGAGATTGACCTGTTCAGGAACAGGACCCGGCAGTTGTAGCGAACACTGTGATGCATGATGGGCCTAAACACAACAAACACCAAAACGTCAGGAAGTTTCAACATTTCAGTAATTGTTTAGAAAATTGGTATATTGTACGGGAAATCACTAGGAAACCTACATTCCCACATCACAGATGATGTCTTCAGTGACAGGAGATTCAAGAAGCTTCTTCAAGACTTGAAAGCTGTGGAGCAATGTGTCAGACTCATAGAAGTGGTCTGCACAGCCATATCCACTGTAAAAAAATATAAAGGTAATGTACATAATGTGTATATCCAGAATAGCAAAAGACTTCCAAACTAAGCAACAGATAAATCATCTGACGATGACGGGGGCTGCACTGATGAGGGCATTTTTAGACAGTGTTACGTTCCACAAAGAAACTACAAGATAAAAATGAATGGTTCCTTCACTTATACCTTATTTCTAGCTCTGGTCCCAGTCTGTATTTAGCTCCTTGGGACTTTGCAATCTCAATACCTGCAAAAAGAATCCAGGCAGTAAAATTAGTGTGAAAGTAGAAGTATTCCACTCTGACCCATCATAAATCTCATTTATATGACATTTTCATTAAGATGCTCAAATAATAATTTTGTTCCCAGGCCATCTGCAAAGTGCAGTTTTTAAATATGTCATATTTTAGGCGAATATCTTGTAAAAAAAAACATCTGTACCAAATACAAAGCTATGGTTTTGAAACAAAGTTCAGTCTGTGAATCGTGGGATACCTTACTGTCCCCAGTTCACACACCTCACATCTTATGCTTAACTTGATGAAATAGGCGGAGCAAGTACACATACGGGGACTTGGAGTGTACTTAATACTTGTGTACCTGATAATGTTTGACGTCTAGGTGACGTTTCATAAGTACGCGAGAAGACAAGGACAGGTACGCATATTGAGAAAGTGTTACGTTTTGTCCCACAATACACTGCGCAGACAAATATATTATATATATATATATATATATATTAAACATTAAAGATTTTTACAGTATTATGAAATTCACGCGTCACCAACCACGATTTTTTGTGGAATTGGACAATAACAACACATTATGTTTGAGGGTTGTGTCATAAAGTAGCTGGATCTATGACTCCAGAGCATAGTTTTAATCAATTCTGGTCACAAGGCTCTGCAGCAAGACTTACTCTTGAGGATCCTGTTCATGTTTCCTTCAAAGTCTAAAGCCCACTGGTTCAGAGAGCAGGTCGCCAAAGTCACCTTTCGTCCCATCGTATTGTGCTAATAATTCTACTGCTAAACTAAATGGGGTTAAGTACCGACCAACGTACGTATAAAAGCTGCTTTCTGTCAGACGGTATTGATTGAAAATAGCAAACAACTATGTTTCAGTAAAATAGTTTGGTGAAGGTAAGTCCCACCCTCCTGCGTCTGTGATTTGTGTAGGTAGGTTCGTGTCAGAGCGGTCATTGGTTGGAATTACTGTCAACGGAAAACACCAGCCAATCAGAGGCGGAGATTAAGGGCGACCCCTTCCTCGTCTTCCTGTTGTACTTAATTTTTTACTTAAAGGAAACAAAACTTAAAACAAAAACAATTGCATTTCTTGACACCGATTTTTCATATTTATAGAGTTTAAAATAATATAATAACAATGAACGGTCACACATTCAGAATTAGTTCATAGCGTCTGCCATACAGCATGCATGTTTTCACTGCACATTTATAGACATTTGGGATCTCCCAAATGTCCTGACTAGGAAGCCCCAGGAACATCACATTCCTCGAGATCTCCTCCTGACTAGGAAGCAGCAAGGTCATCTTTATCTGCACATTTACATGGTCAGCTGCCCATTTTTTTGTAAAATAAATAAAAAAAAATAAAGTGAATGTGCTTACCTACTCCAAAAAAATCTCTTTACTGCTTTTGTTGTAAGGTATTTTTAAAAAAGGAATAAAAATTAATGAAAGAGGGACTGACAGACTGGAATAACGGGAAGACAGTAGTCCAAGCTGAAAGGACTCTATTGGAGGCTGAAAAGACTCGCTGGAGAGATGTCCTGAAAGTATTTCTCAACCATTTTGGACTGTACTCCCAGTGGAAGCCAAGAACAGCAGATGTCAGTCATCAGAAGGACTGTCAAAATGGACAAAGCAACAGAAATCCAGGAACATTTTATGAGACTTCCTGTGGCTTCTGAAACAACAGATCTTGGATTGTCGTCTTTGCTTTTGAACAAACTTTCGGAGCTGAATATTCCCCTTGAAGACTGCAGAGGACTATCTTATGATATTAATGCCAGCATGAAAGGGAGGAACAAAGGAGTTCAAGCAAGGCTTCATGAATCCTCGTGTGCTTTATGTTCCATGTGGGGCACGTTCCCTAAACTTGGTGGTGGCTGATGCTGCAAAAGCTTTAACAGATGCCATAAGCTACTTTTGCAATGTCCCTAAACCAGAGGTGGGCAAACTGAGGCCCGGGGGCCACATGTGGCCTGATCAACTATCTAATCCGGCCCGCAGAGCCTTCACAATCATTTCTCCAAGAGCCAAATGAAGAGGGTTGTCAGCTTGATTGGTTAGAAAAAGGTTCAGCTAGCATGCTAACATGTCCTCTCAAGAAGGTGGGGCCTAACATCATTTGGAGCTTCATTATTCATCTCTAGTTGGACCAATTTACAGGCTCTTCCACATATTTTCCTCTGTCAATAGTCCATCAAGCAGGATTTTTAGTTGGCTCATACTGATTTCTCATGTCAGCGAACTCCTGCAGTCCAATATGCAGCTTGATGTGGCAGCTAACCTCCTCACTAAGACAAAAAACATCTGACTAATTACAGAGCAGCGGACTTGGCTTCTGCTCAGGCCTCTGCTAAAGACGTGTGAGGAAATGAATGAATAAAATAAATAAGTTTATTAAATAAGGAATTAAATTTCAATGCCACTCAAGAAGAGAGATAACAATGAATCTTGTTTGCATTTACAGTTGACATTTATTGAACAATACAAAATCACTGTGATACAGTTCAGTTATACAAAAGTACAACACAACAATAACAACATAAATAGTTCTGAATATTGATAAATAAAAATATCTTGGTCCCCTTCCAGCATCAGAGGTGAAGGTCATGTAGTAACACCATGTATGGTGAAGAGGAAGTGAAATGCTCTATTGCTTTGACAGCTCCGGCCACACAGGAACACTCATAAACCAAGTCCTTGTCCTTAAGTGCTGCATTTACACTTGTTTAAAATATGTTCAAGCATATGTAATAATGACATCATTGCTACAGTCATTGTAATAATAATTATTATTATTAGAAGCAGAAATAGTATTAGTCATATTACTAAGTATTTCAGAATCTTAATATCCAGGACAGATGCAACACAAAATGATAAAAAAAAAAATCTAAAGCAACAACATATTTAGTGTATTTCAAGCCCATGCTTGTCTTTGTACGGTGCACAGCAGGTTCTGAAACAAACAATTGTATATAAATTTGCCTAAAACCTAAATGACACTTGTTTCCTGCTTCTAAATGTGTAGTTTGAGGCCAACACTTCAAGAAATGCTGATAAAGATTAAAGCCAATTTTCTGTCACTGCAAGTTCCTCAGCAAAGTCAAGTGCGAACAGGACAGTGAGGTAACACACAGTCAACATGCTGAGAGAATACACGGTGGCGTACAGAAAGCAGTGATACGCTGAACAAACTGATGCTTAAACTTAATTAGGAAATTCGGAAAGATGTCAATTCGCACCAGGCAGCTAACACCGAGGTTCCCCTGCAGCAGTTTTCACACATGCATGACGTGTGAAACCTCAATCATCTGTACATCTGATGAAAAGAAATGACAGCAAATGGAAATTCAGTCAGATATATTACACATACGAGCAATTTCACTAATCATTAAGATTTTATTGAAAACTATCTAAAGAATGTCAGAAAAAGAAGATGTTGATAGCACTTCAAATTGATTTCAAATAGTGTGGGACCACAGTGGACAAGAGGTTACTGTTCTGTATGTTGCAAATTGTTGTAGTGCTGGTTGGGGTCTGAGAAGGACCAGGATCCAGCTCTTCTGACTATTCATGGTAAAGGAAAAAAAAAAAAAAAGCACCGCTCTACTACTGGTCATTAAAAACACATTTACAATTGTTTTTTTTTTCTTTAGTTACAAAGGTCAGGAAACCAGGACACCAAACGAATTGATGTCTTGAAATAAATGGGAAATTCAATGTATGTTTGTTGTCAGTGATAAAAGTTTGTTAAATGTAAGTTCCTAAAATTCCGCCTTTCTTTGCAAATAAAAAAGCTTCAGCTCAGCTGGAAACAACAAGTCTTTTCTTCAGAGCTAAGAGCCACTGACGATAGAGAATACTGTTGGTGACAGAGGCTTCACTTGGACAGCTGGAATTCTTGTGATGAGGTAAGAAAAGGTGAGTGCAATGAAACTATGATATGTGTTTTGTTCCGAATGACTTGGATTTACGGCCATTCGACTGTTTTCATTCTTTTCCAAAATGATTGCTATCAAATAGCACAAACGACACCTTTCAGAGGATCAGATGTTTAGCCTTTAACAGGAGTCACCTTCTTAATCGATCACTTCCTTTTTCTTTATGTATGTGTGTGTGTGTGTGTGTGTGTGTGTGTCATGGGATCTGGAGCTGCAGTTCTTCATCCTCTTCATCCATATCACTGGTTGGCTCATTGGGATTATCGGGACCAAATCGAGCAGATCTCATCTTCCCAAACAAGCCTGGATTCTGCTGCTGTCGTCGCAGTCTGGACAAAGAACCACAGGGCTTGAATCAAAATCAGTCAGACAATGATGCTGGATACAAACCAACCCTTTGATTAGCATTCAGACATTTTGTAAAAAGCTTGGTAGCTGCTGGTTTAGGTACGTCAGCATCTAGCATCTTAGCTTATTGTTCTATTTGCAATGCAGGTGAGGCTGTAGATCAAACTCAGCCATTGTTTGTTTGTTTTTGTTTTTTTAAATAAATGACTGTCTTGTGTGAAAAGTGTTTGTCCCATTGACTGCTGGGACTGTTGGGCCCCAATCCCAAGATGGACTCCTTCACTAAAGCCTCTACACTAAGTACGCAGATGACCGTCAGTCTAAAGCAGAGGTGGGCAAACTGAGGCCTGGGGGCCACATGTGGCCCGATGAACTATTTAATCTGGCCCGCAGAGCCTTCACAATCATTTCTCCAAGAGCCAAATGAAGAGGGTTGTCAGCTTGATTGGTTAGAAAAAGGTCCAGACCCCCCCTTCAGCTAGCATGCTAACATGTCCTCTCAAGAAGGTGGGGCCAAACATCATTGGAGCTTCATCATCCATCTCTAGTTGGACCAATTTACAGGCTCTTCAACATATTTTCTCTGTCAATGGTCCATCAAGCAGGATTTTTAGTTAACCTCTGATCCTCATTTGGGGGGTTGGTTTCCTGCACCACCTGGCCGGCCCCTTCATCAAGATCTAATACCCAACGTGGCCCTTCAGGCTAAATAATTGTCCACTCCTGGTCTAAGGTCACCTACAGGAATAAAGGAGTACAATACCATGTATTTGTCACAATGTTGTGGACAATATTTCACTGGGCATCGAGGAGGATCAATAGATTTAGATAAATACCATTTTATCTTCTCCATACAACACGTCCACAACCAGTGACAGAAAGACCTGAGGAATTCTAGTTGTCACTGGAATGTGTGAGATGGTTCCTTAAGACTTGGTGTCTTTGCTAGAATTATCTTTATATAAACAGGATGGGGAACAGGATGAGACATTTAGTTGTTAGGACTAAGGTGAGGGGCTGCATAAAGGCAAGTTTGTGTTTCTCACCTTGACTGCAAGTGTTCCAGTTGTACCTGCAGGTTCTCCGTTTGTTCCACCTGTTCATCCAGAGACCTCTGCAGCTTCCTGCTCTGGTTATGGGACTCATCGAGCTGGATGCACAGAATCATATAGTGCCACACACACACACACACACACACACACACACACACACACACACACACATTTTTAACATATCAATTGATCCAAAGTTCACACAGAGAACTAAACAGGAAGAAGTTTTCCCTTTTTCTAACTGTTTATACAGAGCCATGAGTGGTTTCTGAGCATATTTATGCCCCCACCTCATCTTCAGCCTGGCCCAACTCCTTCTTAAGTTCCTCCACTCGCAGTCGTAATTTCTTGACTTCAGCTTCGTGGCTCTCCACCCTGCGGTTGGCGTGAGCCAGCTCTGTGGTCTTCTCCTGGAACTGCTTCTTAAGTTTAGATTGAACATGGCGGAGATCAGCCAGCTCCTAGAAGGAGACAGCAATAAAGAAGATACGAGGGGAATGTAACTAAAACCAAAGGTATTCTTAACAATACTGGAAACAACTAGCTCCGCCATCCTCAGTGCACACCCTAACCCTAACCCTAAAACTGGCTGCACATTGCTGATCATGTGTATAATAAATACAGGCTTGGTACCGTTCGTACTTGGTTTTCGCTCCCTCGGATTGGACTGATTTGTTTTCGTCCATATGTTTGATTACATGTTTTTACCTTTCCAAAGTTTTTATTTTGGCATAAAAAAATGCATTATTCTGTGAAAAGGCTGTATTGACATTGGCCCTCATTTATCAATCTTGCGTAGAAACGTGCGCACATCTGTGCGCAGAGTCCTGGTACGAAAAGACGCACGTGTGATTCATGAAAATTTCGTAAATGGCCAATCCCAACGTACGAATCAGCGGGTCCTGATAAATGCGCGGCTGAAAACGATCGTCATTAACGTGTTCCGCCCTTAAATGTTCATGTTTTAGAGGCTCCGCCCACTGAAGGCAAAGAAACCAAACTTTTCCCAGCTGGAAGTTGTTCCCCTCCAGTCTGAGGTGGAGGTTAAACAAGGAGGCGTGTTTGGAAGCATGAAAACTGGTGTTAAATAGCCCAGAAAAACGCTGTCTGGAGGACGACGACAGCGGCGGGAGCAAAACGCTTCCGTAAAAAACAGATGTATTTATTTTATTCAACGATATTTGTGTACATTTTAATCTGTACGGATTACGTGGCTGCCTGAGCTTAATGACCAGTTTGAGGGTTGTTTATTTAGGATTTTGCTGCGTCGTACCAGGAATCCACACAGACTCTAACTTGTGTCCACGATGTCAGAGCTGACCTGAGATCACGTCCAGGTTGATAAATGCCGAGCCTCGCCTGAAAATGGCTCCGTTTTCTGCCGTAAATGAAGCCATCAGATTATCTCTAGATTCCCCCTAGAAGACCCCAAACTGGCCTCTTTCTGTTTGTTATGGGCATCTTCATGACTCGCACCGAGTTAGCCAACCCGAGTCTGCACGTTGCTCTGCCATTATCAATAATGAAGTGCTAACTGCTCGGTGTACTTTCCTTATTCATCCTCCCTCTGCTGTCTATTGGCTCCAGACAAAACCACTTTCAAGAATTTCTTCTTGGAATCACAATTACAAATATTGCTAGTTTGATATAATTTCATTCAATAATATATATGAAGACTTATTCAACTAAGATCGGGGCCGTTTTCCCACTGAAAATAAACAAAGTCAATATACTGTATTTCTCCATTCCATTCTTGAAATTTGGTTAACAAATTTACCCAACCAAGAGCGCATGATCCAGACTTTTCCACTGGAAGTCCTGAAAGTCTGGAATTCAACACAAAAAAAAAAAAAACAACAAAAAAAAAACAATAGTAGATGATAACTGGATTTAGCAGCAAAACAATTCTCAGTTGATCTGGCCAACACTACATTCTAACGTTCCTGAGTGTTATCAATTCAGTAAATTACACCACTGTATGCAAATACACTGAACAAATGCAGCCATCCTTCCTAAGGTTTTAATAACCTCAATATGTTGATAAGATATAAAGCTAATACGGCTAATAGTGACAAACCAGATCATTGAAGTAAGACTGGGCATTAAGCCCCGCTTCATTTTATAACCACAGAACTATACAACTACGACGATTCAATGGTGAAAGTGGCAAAATAGTACATTAACAAAAAAAAACAATGCAAGAAACCAAAATGAGTGTAAGTTGTTTTCTGTTTTTAAAATGCCCTTTTGCTTGTTGCCCACCTTGTTCCTCTCAAACAGTTCACCCTGGATCGCTTTCAGGTCGCTGTCAAGTGCCGAGGCAGCCTGGCGACGTTTCTTGGCCAGCTGCTCTTCCAGATCTTCAGCGTGGGCCCTCAGCTTCTTGTTGTCCCTCTCCAGGGCCAACTTCTCGGTTTCCAAACGCTCCCTGCGTCCCCATTCTGCAGCATTCTCCACCTGCAGCCTCTCCATCTAACACACAGCACCAGACAGACACACGGCAGAGTGGTTGCCTGTACTGCTTGAGCCTTCAACGTGCGTTCAAATAAGGAAAGCCAATAAAACACTTCCTTCTTCTCTTGTAATTTTGTGTAAAGTAATTCAAGGGTCCAAACCTCAGCTCGTAGTTCAGCGAGTTTCTTGTCCATGCTGGTCCGCGCTCCCAGTTCATCCTCCAAGTCTTCTGAAATGCGACCCAGTTCATCCTGGTGTATTTCTTTTAGCAGGTTAAGCTACATGGTGCATAATCAGACAGATACAATTCTCTAGTTATTGTATTACAGCAACTAAAAATGTTGCTTTTACATGTGATTAGCGTTAACTGATCAGACTAAACAATGTCGAGGAGGATTTAATCGTTTTTTATCTCTTTTTCATTCCATATGGTTGTTATGTGAGGTCGGTTTTCCTAGTCTACACTTCCCCAAAAAGGTCAAACATTGACAAAGTATCACCAGGCAAGAAAAAAATAAGTGACTTTTTAGGAACGCTGTGGTTTTCTGCATTGATTGCCCAAGTTTTAACAACATTTCTGACCTTCTATCACTCTCACACTATCATTAACACACTCACTTGATATTCAAAGAGTGGAAAAAGGAATTGAACCCCTGGGATTAAAAACAGGCTCTTTTTGTAGCAGTGAATCAGACGTGCACATCACTGAGGAGGAATTTTAGCCCACTCTTCCCGTCAGAGCTCTCTCACGGTCTTTGGACGTCTTTGGGGTGTGGATGTTTTTGACTCATTCCAAAGCATCTCGACTGGGGTGAAGTCTGACTGTTCTACCCCAACAGTTCACTGGAGAGTCGGTATGCTCGTTCACAAACTTCACATGCGCAGCAATGTTCGTTTCAGGAAACAGCAGCTTCCTCTGCGGAGTCCTGCCATCCGTCCTGCTGTTTTTACCTACTGTAGCCTGATGGACACAGACGTTAGCCAGGTCCAATGGTGCCTTCAGATCTTTGGCTGTCATTCAGGGTCGTTTCTTTACCCCGCTGACGAGTTTCCATTGTGCTACAGGTAAAGTTGCTGTAGGCCACCTCCAAAGTGAGCTTTTCTGAGGTCTTTAACTGAACGGGTTGAGATACTTTTTAAACCACAACTATGGGGTTTTGATTATTCTTCTCAAAAAAGACATGAAAGATCAGAATTGTTTTTCTTGACTTTGAAAGTTTGACATGCCTTGTCCTGTCACTGTAATTTGCAGAAACGTTCCTGTAATGCCTCATCTACAGTTATCTGTGACTTATAATGTATGATTTCTTTAAAAAAAAAACAAAGCAAAACATGCAAATAATAATTATGTTATTAAGTTGAATACAATTTAAATTCTTGGGAGAAAATGTTTGGTGTATTCAAGAAAAACAAATTAAAATAGAATCATTTGATAAAAGTATTTGTGATCACAATCAGTAACATTTATTGATTTTTTTTTTTATTGTAAAAAATATTTTATGTTGTCTGTACAGTATATGAAGTCCTCCCCATCTCCACTTCAGAAAACCTCCGGGATTTTCTTTTAATAAATTATAGTCCAAACATGTTGCCATGTCATTTTACCATTAAGTGTTGGTGTTTTCAATATTCACATTTTGTTTGTATTCAAACTTTAAACTATCATGGACAGAGCTCTGACTGAATACACAATGTCACAAATCAGTAAATATGCCACTTTCATTGAATTTGTGGTCATACAGCGCGCACATTTTTAAAGCACTGAGACTCTTGATTAACATCTAAAAGAGGTGAAAGCTCTGAGAGACATTAAATCCAGACAAAGCCATGGGGATTTACTCAGCATCTCCTGGTGAATTATTATTATTAGACATTACTCACCTGTTTGAGGACTTCCTGTTTGTTTTTGCTGAGCTCCTCATATTTCAGTTTCCACTGGCTGAGTTCTGCCTCCAGTCTCTCGATGCACTTATTCAGCGCGAGCTTGTCTCTGTGCGGTGGGACACAGACACACCGAGGATTTAAAATCACAAACTCCTTGCTACACACCCGTCCTGACGGTCCTGCTCTTACTCTCTCTCCTTCAGCAGGACTTTTTGAGATTCATCCAGGCGAAGCTGGAGCGCATTCACTTTGCCTGAGTCTTCCTCCTCTGTGCTGATTCCCTCCCACAGCTGCCTGTTGCGTTCCTGCCGGCTGGCCCCAGACAGTGTGCGTACCGCAGCAGGGTTAACAGACCCCATAATGCTGCAACTGTCCCAGTCCTTCAGCTCGCCTTCTGGGGTTCTGGAACAAAGTCCTGACTCCGTCGTAACCAAATCCTGCCAGAGAAACACAAGTATTGATATCAGAAGTACCCAACACGGTGCTCCTGTGCACCCGGTTGGGGACCACGCGAGCTACCTGCAACCAGTCACATGGAGCTGCTTCTATCGTTCTTTTCGAATGAAAAACACCTGCATTCATCATTGTTAATAATTATTGTGAGGAATATCACAATAGTCATGAAGTTGATCCGTCTTTCTGTATATTCTTGCTAATTTACTATTATTATCACAGTTATTAAAGGTTATCTGTGCAAGGCTGTTACTCAAAAAGTACGCATCAAAAAAGAATCAGGACCCTTGATGTGGCTCTCGGTTTCAAAAAGGCTGCTTATCCTGCTACCCTGCACTTGTTACTATAACGCTCACTTTTTCTTGACTCAGTCTTTGTCTGTCCAAGTCCACATCTCTCACTGGTTCGGCTTCTGGAGACCCCAGCGGTTCATCCCCAGCCTGGCCCAGTTTCTGATCGGCGTGGCCCGGAGACGAGGGGGAAGGGTAGGTGGGAAGGACGGAGCAGGAGGAAGACGAAACACCACAAGGGTGTGCAACCAGTGGAGACGGAGGGGAAACAGTGCGTTCCCCGCGCAGCGCCCCCTGCCGTAACGTCTCATTCTCCACCGCGAGCTCCTGTCGCTCTCGCCGGACGTTGCTCAGTTCTTTGGTCAGAGTGTCGAGCCGCTGCCTCAGCTGGCGAACCTCGTCTCGAGCACGGTTGCGCTCCGCACGAACCTTTGCAGTAAGACACAGTTTACGTGAATTAAAGGTCAGCTGAGCACTTTCATCCTTAGGAGCACATCCCTAGCAAGGCCTGATCAACGGACCAACACTGGCAACATGAATTCATTTTTTAAAAATGTTTATACCCATCTGCAGCTCACTGTACCCTTTTTTTTAACATATTTGAATTAATTAACCCAATTAAACAGTTGGTCACCTTTATTAGAGAAAGGAAAGCAATAAAATGAGTACTTCAAGGCACTAAAGTCATGAAGTTCAGCAAATCATGCATAAATGCTAAATTAAATGTACACTGAATGCGAGCTGACCTTACTCCACTTTTCTCTCCAGTTTGCGGTACAGTCGGACCACCACCTCATGGTCTTCTCCATCTGGGCGGCCCGAGCTCGAGCCTCCTCTAGCTCCCTGAGTCTCAGTTCCTCCCTGCTCTCCCAGTCTGGCCCGGTGCCTTCTCCCATGGCCCCCAGGGAACCTAGACCGATGCCTCCAAGGCCGGGTGAGAGTAACAATGGTGGGCTAGAGCTGGTTGTGTCTGCTGTGGGGCTCGGCGTGTGGGAGAGGCTGTCTGGGGAGCGGACCCCCCGGTCGGTCCCCAGACCCAGGCTGCACAGAAGGCTGCCTCCGGCGCCCTTGCCATCAGACAGGTGGGGGCTCGGGGTGTGGTTCATGATGGAGGATGAAGTGGAGCTTGGCTCATTTAACAAAGCATTGTGGTCATCAAGGAGCAATCCACCTAGAGACAATTAAAGACAACATTAACCACAAAGGGAGCGTTGGAGTTTTGTCACTTTGTTTACATTTTTTGGTTAGATCAACTGAAAAGGTTCTTGATGCAACTGGGGGGAAAAAAAGACAAATAAGGAAAATTCTGAGAAAAAAGGCAAACTCTGGGATGTCCTTCAAGACCATTTCCGGCGACTACCTCATGAAGCTCATCGAGATCAAAGCAAAGGGAGACTACTTTGAAGAAACTAAAACATAAACATGTTTTGACTTATTTCACTCTTTTTTTTTGTTTACTACTTCATATTCGTTATATACTGTAGGCCTGCAAAAGCTGCTATCAGCCTAGAATGCATTACAACCTCGATGCATCAAAGGAGAAAAAATATAGACGTGCTTGAGCAATTGGATTATATAAGCCAGAGATAAAAATAACAGTTCCTAGCGTATGTATTTCTTCTTCAAATTAAATCCAGCTTTTAAAAACTGGCTCTCTTACTGCACTGGTCTGACTTATCGGAATTAGGAGCCAGAATAAGAAAAAAAAAAAAAAAAAAAAAAAAAAGTAACTAGATCTGGATCCATTGGTGGTTGTTTTGTAAATTTAAGTGACATCATCACTGTTCGTGGCACGTGAAATACAGCAAACAACAAAAGCAGATTAACGACGTCAGCTGGAAAGCACTCACTGGCTGTGCTGGTTCTAAATAATCATCCATTCTATTTCAAAGTCTGATATGCAGAACATAGCCTCCAGAAGTTGTTCCAGTTTTAAAAACTGCTGACAGCAGAAAACTAATTAGTTTCAGATTTAGCTCGAGATGGAAACAGGGTTTGTGAGAGATTTCAAACACTGATGCAGATACGTAGAATCCCCGTCCCTGAAGACAGATCTATATGTTTTTATACGACAGATGGCTCAACAAGATTAATTTTCTGACTGTATTTGGAAAGATATCTCTTTCAAGCGTCATGGTCAATATAGTGGACAGTGATTAAAGACCATTTTCTTAAATGTATGGTTTTAAGTGTAAGCAAAAACTACTGGAAACCATCCACAACAGAGAGACAGCTAAATATGTTTAAAAAAAAATGTGTGTTTGTCTGTGATACTGGTACTAAATCATCATCATCTCCCACATCCTGCAAGGATATTAACAAACTGAACAAAAGGCTTTAGTAATTCCCATTTCTTTATTGGACAAATGCATTTAGTTTTTTCTCAAAGCTGTTTGAGTTAGAAAAGAAATGGTAACACTTTTTAGGGAACACATATTCACCATTAACTACCATGCAATATAAATAAGTGTTACCAGCACACGGCCCTGGTGTTCCCCTCACGGCCACGGTGTTCCCATATCAACATTGACGCATTCGGTGTAAATTGATTTTGTATTAGGTGTATTTCACATGTTGATATCGAAACAAGCTTTTTTCCTAAATGGGTTTTTTGCCCCCCCTAAGGAAATAAAGTTAATAATGGACAACAATGGCCACAGGAGACTGATTAGCAAGTTCTAGTAGCGGTTAAATATTGCAGCATTTTAGTTAGTTAGGAATTCTTTAAGCACATCACATAAAGGTGCATTTTGCATTGCACAAAAGCTACATCAGGATTAGATAGCAACAACATTAGCAACAATACCTTTTTAATTACAATGTATCACAATGAATGCCTGTTTCTGAGCGCTAGCAGCTGCATCTCTTTGTAGGGTCTCTGAAACTACAGCATTAAACAAAGATTGGTGGCATCCACAGAAACGCAACTTCCATGTTGGTTTTTGGCTGATTCACCAGGGAAACATTCCGTTTAATACAGCTCAGCACCAGACGTGTCAGAGTAGTACTCTGGATTCATTTTGGTACTCACTTAAGCACTCATCACTGCTTAAGAAGAATCATTATCAAAGCAAGATTTGAGCTAAATTTCAGAGGCTAGCAGTGGATTTTAAACCGAGACGTATCTGGCTGACATTAACTCCACCTGAGTTGCTGTTAGGACTGTTTTTATGCGCTTTCATACTTTGGTCTCCTTATGTTAAGCAGACAAATGTGGTGATTATGGAGGAACCATGTCGACTGACTGACCAAATGAGACCATATGTAGTTCTGAAATGTTAGCCGCTAAGCTAAAAGTATACACTGCAAAGAACACAGATCCACTGTTATGTTCTTCAGAGGACACTTGCGAGACGGACGAGAAGCAAATATCAATATTTTATGCTGAATTCCTGCAACGGTTACTGCTCAGGATGACTTCAGGGCAGGAAATTAATTAGCATACTAATTCGGAATGCGTGCCACAATCTTCAAATGCATAGTGAGGTTTTTACATCGAGATCTATGTGGACAAATCTGCGAATATGAACATCAAACAGCAGCCGAAAAGTTTTTAAAAACTTTTATTTTGCTGTATTTTGCCCCAGTTCCAGTTGAGGAAAGAAAGCCTAAGTGCGTGCAGCAACCATCATGCTGATCTTTGGGTGATGCACCGTGTTGTTGGCCAAATATTTAAACCTGGGTTTTTATAGACCATGTACATTTTTGCAGTTGTATTTTATTTTTTCCATAATAAAAGGCCTCTGTCTTGCCACCCTTCCCCTTAATCCAAACATTCGAAGAATACAGGAGATTGTTGCCATATGTAGTACTCAGCCAGTACTTCCCAGATATTCCTGCCCTCCTTCTTACTTTTTCTATGTCATATTTAGTGTCCCTTCTCCCGACTGATAGCGTTAAACAATGAGATGCTTCTGATGCTTTAGAAGCTCTCTGCAAACTATGGCCTTAGCAAAAAGATGCAACTGATAAACAGCTGAAGTTTATCTGCGATTAATTAAAGTCACTTCAAACGATGGTAGGTTTGTGTGAATATGACTGGTTATTCATTCTAAACACAGTCAAATGCCCAGTTATAAGAGAGTTACACACTTACATTTTGTTATTTTTTTCCATATAAAAGATTTCTGGAAAGGTTCGGACAGGATTTCTCTTGGTCTTGTTTCTTACATCACAAAAACCTGACATTTTAACAGGGCTCTGCAGACTTTTTATACCTACTGTAGATACATTTAAATGAATTGTTTGTACTTCACAACTAACACTGTATAATAAATCAGTGACTGACACTAATATTTTGCTGCCAACATGCATAGCATAGCCAGAACTGTACTTTCATTTGTCCGAGCGTTGTACTCCACACATCTGTCATCTGCTACTTCCATTCTTTACATCTGGAACACAGATGACTCACGCGCCAGAAGCAGCCAATGACAACATCCCAAGTGGGATGGTATAGTATGTTTCAGGGATTGGGAAAATTCATGGACATTAAGTATATCTGTGCGTCTGTGCTAAACCTACACACGCCGTAGCAAAACAAATGCAAATGCAAACTCGAAGAAAACGCAAAACCTAAAAACTGAGACGTCGACAAACATGGATGCTTTATCGCCTGGAGCAAACTGGACTTTTCTGCAAGCCTTAGCTCACACACTGCTGTTAGGCATAAATATCAAGTCCAGTACAAATAAAGCTAAACACGCACACACACTCTTCCAGCGTCTCAAGAACAAATCTCACGGAGCAGCGTTCTTCCCTGGAAATGAAAAATGAGTTGTTAATGGCTTAAAAGTCTTTTCTTTTGCATTTACAAGTAAATCCTGTGATTTCACAGTTACATGAGCGCATCATTTCAAAAGTGTGACCAAATTGACCTGAGATTAGATTAGAAATGACTGTGTGACACTAATGAGAGCCTTTTATTAAGCATCCAAAATATGGTTGAGGGGACTTTACCTGCACAAAAGCATTGAGAGAACAAGGTGTTACCTGGAATGTTTTTGCAAAACGCCTGTGAAACTTTAAGAAATATAACATTTACTGTAGTTAAATAATACTGTTAAATAATGTTCCCACATGCAATTTTCCAATAATCTAAAAAAAAACCAAATCCAAAACCCCCAACTGCCCTGCAAACCATTATAATATGCTTTAACACAATGTTCTAGAAATATTAATACCAGAGTGACTCCAACAGGGTAGAGAGTGAATGGGTGATGCAAGAATGCAACTTAACAAGAGTTGTCTTTCACTCTAAATGTTCCAGTAAATCAATGGCAAGATGTCCTGCTGAAAAGAACGTCAACAATAAACGACAGAGGGAAATAAAAACAGAAGACGGAAGGGAAGGGCGAGCTGAGGAAGCAAAGAGAAAGTAAAGGCTGAGTGGAAGGCGGATTCTACCAGCAAAGTAAACAGTGTGAGGGGATTGGAATGTGTTGAAGCAGCCAGGACGACTGAAGGTACACTGTCAATCACGCAGCATTCCAGCTCTGAAAGAACAGAGCGCGTCCACCAAACGGCGCAGCCCAACACCGCGACTGGAGAGTGATTAGGAGGAGGTGGGAGAAGTTGACACTGACAGTCGCGGCGTGGGAAAGACGGAAATAACCGGATGCTGAGATTCCACAGAGGAAGACCGCTAAACAAAGGTCAGCGGGACTGCTGCAGGAACACACCAAACGCGCTCTGCAATTATCCCCACCACACTGGAGGACTACCATTATGAAATAGCCTCTCAGGTTCAGATTTAGGTTCACAGCCCAGGCCCTGTGCAATCATACATCATAATGACGAGTTTAAGAACGATTTCTGATCTGTAGATTTGAGGCCTTCAGTTGTTGCACAGCTTATTGAGATCAAAATGCTGGTTCAGGACCAAATATAGGCAGTAATTCGTCAGCAAGCTACAAATACGCGTAACGATTATTTGCCAACATCAAGTTACTTCTAATAAATCGCTGTCTTGAATCATATATTCATATAGTCCATGAGATTTCCTTTTCTTTGCACAGGAGTTAATGTCCCAGGGAAGCGGCCCCATCGGTGCCTGGGGGGACTAAACAGAGCTCCGGGCTATATCTGCACCCTCATCTGAATCAGGAGATACTGCTCATCTTGTTCCCGACCACCAACCCAGAGCCAACAACAACAACTAAACTGAAATAGCAGAAGAAGCACTGACAGGTGTTGGAGACTGCGTACCTTATACATATTTATGTCGCGGCCTTAAGCTGGAATAAAAAATTAATTCTCGCATTAATCCGCACTCGGTACGCTTGGCTGCGGTCCAGCGGGGTTTTGTGTCTTACTGGACAACTTCTTTCACCATGGAAA
The DNA here is from genome assembly GCA_015343265.1 of Pao palembangensis. Taxonomy (NCBI): domain Eukaryota; kingdom Metazoa; phylum Chordata; class Actinopteri; order Tetraodontiformes; family Tetraodontidae; genus Pao; species Pao palembangensis. The sequence goes on from CM027081.1 coordinate 1,278,949, forward strand.
CTGGAATCCCAGGTGAAAGCAGTTGTCTGAAAGCCTGCTGGATTTCAGGCCCACTTCACAGGACAAAAAAGTGGACTGATGACCTCTGCTCTAGGATGACAAAAACACTACACTTCCCTTCCTCGGTGCTCAGTTAGACGACCCAGCAGTAATAATTACAGTCTCCTCTGTCTGAAAAATCATGTTCCTACCTGAACATAGGAGCCGTGGAGGAGGATACCTATCAGCCAGAGTGACCAGGAGGCTGTTGGTCACGTCTCTTTCCAAACCTGGCTTGTTCTGAGCAGAGGCCTGGCTGCTCCAAACCACTTCCATTTAAAAATGATGCAGTCTCATTGATTCTGTAGCCTTTCTTCCTCTGATATGCATGGTTAGTTGAGGCCGTTTAGGTTTGTGTCTTTCCAAATCATCTCCAATCAAGTGAATTCAGCACATGGTCTTAGAGCAATGCAATATTTTAGGTTTTCTTTTTTTTTATTATTAAATTTCTCCTTGTCATTCTGAGGTATTGGTTTTTAATTCATTAGAGGATACATGCAAGTTTTTGTCTTAATGCTGCAAATAACAAAATATGAAAACTGAAAACTTTCTGACATGAGAGAAACTAAAACAATGTTCACAAATTCCTTGTTACAATTAAAAGCCCACAACTCTACAGGACAAGAGCTCGTCTGGAGACAAGACACCCAGACCTTGCAGGTCTGAAAAGAGGCCTGAAAGTAAATAAATCTCTCCTGTGCTCCATGACAACAGTCTGGAGATCTACCTGTTAGTAAATCATCAATAGCTTCGGTTCAAACTGACTGACCTACATCCAGTCACCTACTAGCATCATCAAATTAAATTAAATTTGGCTTCATATTAACAAGATATAAAATCATCATATAATTGCATTATAATTGCTGCGTGATTTTTATGCAGTGTTTCAACTCAGTTGATCACACACTGAACATTTACATGATGCTTCTCAGCTGATGATAAGCATCTCACCATCTTCCTGGGAATGACCTTTTTCGGTGTAGTTTTTAGAAGCTGCGGCGCCTGTTGTGGTAAATTAGTGAAAAAGAAAAGGTGCTTCTGCGACAATCATATAGACTGAGAATGTCTGTAAAAGCTCGGTCTCAGGCAACTTGGTGGATGGCCAGGAAAAGTCACTTTCCTGACCTCACTGGAGGTACTTTTAGAAGGGAAAAGCCCGGTGAGTGGAGTCCAGAGCTTTTCCTCTCTACTGGGAGCAACAATGCAGACTACACCTTTGCTTCGCTGCAAACTATCAAGCACATGAGAACATACCGTGAAGAAACGCCGAGGACGCTGCTCACTCTCCGTTTGGGAAAATCCACTTTTAATCCGGTACACAAGTCCTGATTGCCCTTTTTCTTGCCAAATCTCACTCTGATATTTTTCTCCAGCGTCTTTTTTCTCCGGTAAAAACCCTCCTCCCACCGAGCAGAGAAAGTAGGCGGGCCTTATGGGTCATTTCAGAAATATGACCAATCATCTGCCGACTTGCTACACGGAGCCAATCACTTTCTGATTGCAACAAAAAGGCGAATACTCATTGGTCAGTGCAATAAAGTCACCCCCAGCTAAAACTACTCTACCTCCGTGTACGCGCCTGTGCAATATGATCCTCTATATCAGCTTTCACGGAGGACTATTTCAGTCATTGTGATATAAACAGTAAAAATGTAATCAGACTATGCATTTGTCAGTGTGTGGGAAATGTAGCTGATATTGATTCATTATTATAAAATACCAAATTACAATAGTTTTTTTTTTATTATTATTTTTAAATCCAATTTTCCAGCAAGTAGGCCTATGTTCATCCTGGAGGGTCTTAAAGTAGATTGATAAAGGACAGTCTAGCATTTCCTACTAGAGCTGACAGGTTAGAGCTAATGAAAACCCAAAATGTATTATCTTGGTAATTTTATTAGATGCCTAGTCCTACGGGAGATAGAAATCAGCATCTCCATAAAGCTTGTCAAATGAAAGAAGCAGGAAATATTCTAAAATCTCCTGGCAGATGCTGCACTGACCTTATACCTCCAACTGCTGCTCCAACACCAGCAGTGAACATGGTAATGCAAATTATCACAGACTGGAGGAAGGAGAACGTACACAGACATCTAACTCTGGCATAATATTCACATTTTTGAGATGCACCCGCAGACCTAACTGTGGGTGTTTTCTTTTTCATTTCAAATGTGCTAATTCAAATTTCCCTTATTGAATTGTATAATATTAAACTAAAACACATACATTAAAAAGCAACACACACACATCAAAGAGTGAAATTTTAGTAAAAACCTATAGGTTCCATCTGATAACCAGCTTAATAATACCTCCTTGCCATCACCCACAGAAGTAGCACAGCAGCCTACATTATTTCATGCACTGGGTTTATCCATAATCATGCTTTTTTTGTGTATTTAAAAAAACACAACGACATTTATGAGGTGTCGGTTTGGTGGTGCAGTGGTTAGCACAGCGAAGGTTCGGGTGTAACGAATCCAGGGGCTTTTCTGTGGGGGAAAGCTGCCTCTACCGTGCACAGCCCAGACGTGTATATGTGGGATAACTAACAGTAGCAAATGGATATAAGTCTGATTTGTGATTTGCCTATGTTGTCCTGTGACCACGGTGTACCCGCCTCCCTCCTGAAGGCAGTTGGATAGGCCCCATCCAACTGGCACAATGCACCCCCACCACCACAATATCCCACAGTGGAGCATGGTAGGGACGGCATCAGGCTGCGCGGGTATTCTTTTTTTGTTTTTTTGTTTTTCAGCAGCAAGCACATGAACACTTATCAGGGTTGAGAGAAAGCTGAATGGAACAATGTACGGAGACATAATTAATAGGGAAAATAAAATAACTGATCCAGAGCTCCCAGGACCTCAGAATGGGCTAAAGATTCGCCTTTTAACAAGACAGTGACCAAGCACACAGCCAAAAGCTATAGGTATTCACATATTCAATTCAATTCAATTTTATTTATATAGCACCTTTTACAAAAAAAGGTTGTCTCTATGTACGCTTTACTGAACAGGAAGGTTTGAAGGTTGATCTTAAAGGCAGACGTGGTGTCTGCCTCTCGGACCCAGGTTGGTGACTGGTTCCTCAGTAAAGCTGCCTGATAGCTAAAAGCTCGTCCTCCCAGTCTGCTTTGATGAATTCAAGTAAACCTGCACTCTGTGATCTGAGTGTTGTTTTAGGAATATACAGAACTATGAGATCCTGCAGGTATGATGGAGATAGTCCATTGAGAGCTTTATGTGTTAGGAGAATCTTGAAATCTATTCTAGATTTCACTGGAAGCCAGTGAAGAGAAGCTAAAACTGTAGAGATATGCTCCCTGGTGCTGGTTCCTGTCAGAACTCTGGCTGCAGCGTTCTGGATCAGCTGCAGGTTATTAATGGAATCATCTGGACATCCTGACAGTAATGAGTTGGAGTGGTCCAGTCTAGAGGTAACAAAAGCATGGACCAGTTTTTCAGCATCACTCTGTGACAGGATGCTCCTGATCTTGGCAATATTACGGAGGTGAAAGAAGGCGGTCCTAGAAACCTGATTAATATGAGGGAGAAATGACATGTCCTGGTCCCAGATAACTCCCAGGTTCCTTGCAGTCATACTGAAGAACATATAAGTTGCTTTATGTGTCTTGACAGTACATTTGGGTCGTATATACGAACGACTCGGCGGAAAGATACTGACAGCGTGAAATGCTGCCACCCCGTGGTCACAAATACTAGCGGCAGAACAATGCAACGTCACGCATTTTCAGTTTATTATTATTATTATTATTATTATTATTATTATTATTATTATTATTATTATTACTATTATTATTATTAGTAGTAGTAATAGTAGTAGTAGTTGAAAAAGAACACAATAATAGTACACAAAAACAGTCTATATTATGAAAGGTTGTAAACGGATGTTGTAGTTGTTCTGTTTCAGTTAGCGGTAAATTGACATCCGGTCTTCTTCTACCAACCAGCCGTGAAAACACGCAGGTATGTTCTCCTGTAACGTGCAGTTTATTTAGTTTTGTGTCGGGTTTATTTCGCATAAATTCTTTATTTTATGTGTTAAATATTTACCGACGCGTTTACCTCTATTATTACAAATTTTGTATTTGACGAAGAAAGTTTACTTGTGGAGCTAGTAGTGTTAGCGAACGACAAGCTGTTAGCACAAGGTGGCCAAGCTAAAATAGCGAACAAAATATTAATTTAGCTCTTTATCTGAGCTGCCTTATGTTGCCTTTGTTAATATATGTGCATAGCTTGATGATCTTCGTGTAAGAAGGTTTCTGACAGTATAAACCACAAATATTTACGTGGATAATTATATCTGCTTTACCTTTAGCTAAAATGATCATATGCACCGCTCTGCTTACCTGACTGAACGCCATAATAGTCTTAACAAATGTGACACGGTAGGCAACGTTATTATCCGAACAAAACACACGGTTAAATCCGCGCTGTAAGAAATATTTTAATACAGAATTGTGTGTCCTTATTTCGGTCCAGGTTTTAGACTTTATTGGTTGAAGATCGATGTTTCTGAACTTTTGAAATCGTTAAGTATCTTTATACCAAAAACATCTAAAGTTAATTAATGTTTTCAGGAATACTGCGTATATTTGATCCTTGTTTAGTTACCTCAGTCTGGTCTGATATTAATAGCTTAATGTTAGACATCTAGTTAATGTTCAGTTTTTTGATGGTTTGGAGGAGGTTTGTTTACTTATTTATTTATTTTAATATTCTGGGGTGCTTTTGATGGCATAGGGCTCATTTGTAACCATAACCTGTTCCCTCGGTTCCCCACAGTCAAAAAGTCGCGTTTTCGATGGGCATCTGTAGAGTAACCTTGTTGCTGGTTTCATCACATCCTACCTGAATTTATCTAACAAGATAATTAGTATCCTTCATTAACCCCAAGTTTGTTTATCTTTTGTAGGTTTGGTTTGTTTAGCTTCGATTTTTGTATGGGAATACGCGTTGGAGTTCCTTACTGTTTTTGAGACCTTTGCGTATCGTTTTCCATGGCCGCTGGGGGGCAGTAGCGTACCAAACCTTTCAGAAGTGGGAGGATGTGGATCCTCGCTGTCGCCTACAAATTCTTTTTGGCTGTGTGATATTACATGTTTTTGTTGTTGTAGTTTATTTTATGTCTCTAATATTGTTTCTGTTTTTATTTTATCTATGCTTACTGAACCGATGAGTGGCCACATGTGATTTTTCTGCTCCTCCCTCCACCATTTCCCTCACTCGCTTCTTTTTGTCTGCCTTTCTGTTCCTTTTCATCTTTGTCCACTTCACTTCTGGTCACATCCTCTTATCAAATCATTAAAATAAAATTGTTCATACACCCATAAGTAACAAAACAAGTTACCGTGACAACCAAGAGCTGATGACACTGAGGCAAAGACTGAGGCGTCTTTCTCAAGCTTTTCAGGACTTTGTGAATTGAAAGGCAGTCTCACTTGATTATTGACTTAGGTTAAAAAAACAAAACAATCTTTGTCTGTCATGCTAACTGTATTATATTTTCTGCAAACTTTTAGGGCGAAAAGCGATGACAGAGGTTTGTGAGATGGATATGGCCTCCAGGAGTATAGTGGGAGGCAGCGATTCTCCCCCGGACCTGGAAAGTCTCTGCCAGGTATCGTCCGCCATCATTCCTTAGACGTTTTATGGCATTTGTTTTTCATAATTCCATTCAACTTGCAGATGGCGGTCGGTAATTTTCAGTTTCAAATGTAGTTTAGTCACTTATTATGGACATGAAACTGTGTTTGAGATTCGCTTTGTCCAGTTATTTTTACTTTTTCAGAGTATTTAAACAACAGTCATTCTGCGTTTACATTTGTATGCTTTCTTGAATCAAACACTCGGGCAGATTACGATGTTAAAAGAACACATTTGGGGATATTTTGAAATTCCGCTTTGGCTCCGAACCCGGTGAAGGCTTGTACATGTTCTTCAGGTGTGTGCGGTACCTGTTGGTGCCAGCTGGAGTGTGAAGCTCAGCCAGCTGCAGTGAAGCAGCTGTGGTGAAACCTGGCCTCACCGGTTGTCTCATGTTGTTGTTTTTGTTTTTTTTACGTTTCCCAACTGAACTGTCTGATGCCAGGAGGTCGCCGAGTTCCGTTTGGGGTTGTGCTGTGCCGAGGAGGAGAGGGGGGAGACTCCTGGCAGAGAGGGCAGCCCCAGTGATTTGGTGGACTCTGAGCTTGACCCTGGAGGAGAGTCCAAGGCTGGAGAGGACAAGGCTTTTGGTAGGACCGCGTGACTCCTTTCAGCGGTGTACTGTTTTCCACCAACCTCCTGGCAGTTGAGAACCAGGGTTCTGAGTGCAGGAAAGGGCAGCTCTTTCTACAGAAATAAAGGGACTGGAGACCACATCCAGTGGTTTGTGGTGCATGTCTTCCAAAAGGGATGATTGCAGTATAAAAATAGTTAATGTGGAGTTACTAAGTGACTGTCATAGATACCGATTAAGATTAGTTCAATGTTCCAAGTAATGTGATGCTTTTACATTCTTAATATTATTACAAAACAGCAGTGAAGAACACAGCAAGTACACATTGGTACACCCCCTCTTGCATTAGTTCCCCAACTATGGAATAATGTCAGCCGGTCTTTTCTTCTTACTGTGTGTTTCAGGGAAGGAGGTGGTTCTGTTGATGCAGGCACTGAACTCCCTGGCCACCCCAGAGGAGAAATTAGCTGCTTTATGCAAGAAATATGCCGACCTGGTGAGATGGATTTGGATTACTTGGATCACCACTTATTTGCACCACTTTAGCTTTATACACCCATAAGGGACAAAGCCGCTGCAGGAATTCACGCTTTCAGTTGCAGGTTGCTGTGGTTGCTTTCAGCTAACCATGGCTCAGCAGTGGATGCTTTTATCTCTTGCTACAAGACATTTTGCATGTGTGTGGTGATGTTGTCCACAGCTGGAGGAGAGCCGCTCCATGCAGAAGCGGTTGAAGGTGATCCAGAAGAAGCAGTCCCAGATCATGAAGGAGAAGCTCAACCTGCAGGGAGATCACAGCAAGGCCATCTTGGCTCGCAGCAAGTTGGAGAGTTTGTGTCGGGAGCTGCAGAGACATAACAAGACCCTGAAGGTACCTCTCGATCATGGGTGCGTCTGCGCTGTGTTTTTTTTAGATGTCTTTTTGCAGTGTAAACAGCGCGTTTTCCCCTACCCCGTTCCTACAGGAAGAAAATGCCCAGCGGTCCAGGGAGTATGAAGAGCAGCGGAAGGAGGCCATGCTGCACTTCCAGATGACCCTCAGCGATATTGAGGTGCAGATGGAGCAGCACAGTTCCCACAACACCAAGCTGAGACAGGAGAACATGGAACTGGCAGACAAGCTCAAGAAACTTATCGAGCAGTACGAGCTACGAGAGGAGGTGAGACTGTCAGCGTAAACTCACCTGGTAATAGGCCCCTGATTATTACATATTATGAGTTCTTTATCTAGTGTCCCTGTTTACCGTAATGTCCGGACTATAGAGCGCACCTGAATATAAGCCACACCCACTCAATCTTAAAAGAAAAAGATGTTTTTCCACATACAGGCCGCGCCGCAGATGTCCACTTTGAAAAACAAGATACGTACACGGAAATATTTTGTCAGATTATATTTACATACCTTAACTGACAGCTGATTAAAGAAAGAAAAGTCATCGATGCTTTATTCATCTTTCTCCTGCACACTGAAACCGCTAAAGTCCTCTCCGTCACACACGAGGGTGAAGTGAGCAGACTGATAGAAATGTGTTCCGTCTCTGGCAGCATATAGACAAGATGTTCAAGCACAAGGAGCTGCAGCAGCAGCTCATGGACACCAAGCTGCAGAGGATCACCGAGATGATGAAGGAGGTTGAAGAGAAGCAGCAGAAAGAGAGAGACTTGGTGAGTTTGTCCTCCGTGCTCCGGTTCCAGCAGGCCCGTGGCGCAGGTGTGACGGTGAATGGTGTTTTCAGCTGCTGACAGATGCCACAGAGTCGAGGCGGAAGTGCGAGCTGATGAAGGAGCAGGAGATCCGGTTAAAGCAACAGGTAGGCCAGGGTGGCTCTCTGTGGGGGCAGCAGTGTAGATCTGGGCTACAGCTGCTTTACGGTCATCCTCCGTCCCATCTTCTAGCTCTCGCTGTACATGGACAAGTTTGAGGAGTTTCAGAGCACCCTGGCTAAAAGCAATGAAGTCTTCTCCACGTTCAGACAGGAGATGGAGAAGGTAAGCTTGGCTCTGGGAAGGGTGCATGCGCGCATGACTAGCACGCTCACCGCTAGCCATTTGTGTTTCTCTAGATGACAAAGAAGATCAAGAAGCTGGAAAAAGAGACGACTCAGTGGAGGAGCAAGTGGGAGAGCAACAACCAGGCCCTGCTGCAGATGGCAGAGGAGGTGACCAATTGAGTTTTGACTACAGGAAGACCTGCTAAACGCTGCTAAAATGTAGTTCATTTGGTTAGACACGCTTTCAAAGCTTATTTCATTTACATGGGACAGAAACTAAAATGATGGATTATCTATCTCCAAAAAAAAAAACGTGCATATAGAACAAACTAAAATTTACGTCTAGCAAAGCATCTCCGGGGGAAACGTACAATTTGGTGGTCTGCCATTTTCTTTTGTTGCTGTGCTTAGAAAACCTTGCGTGATGGACACTTCAAGGCCTTGCAGGGGAAGCTGGAGTTGCTGGAACGCTTGTGCAGGGCTCTGCAGAAAGAGAGGAACGACCTGAACAACCGGTTAAGCCTCCTCCAGAAGGAAGGGGGACAGGGGATACCCGCACCTTCGGAAGACCATCCGCTGGAAGCTTCTGGCAGTGGGGAGGAGGAGGAGGACGACAAAGATCTTTTCCCTGACTGCTTGGAGACGGAGGATGTTCATCAGGCTCCCAGACCCCCTGAAACGCACCCACCAGCTAACGAGGACGGTGGCGCTATAACAGTCACGGAGGATTCCAAGCAAGACTGAGTGGCGGCGAGGAAGATCAGATCCTGTCTCATCTTTGTTCTTTAAATCTATCAACATCTGACCATCAACATCTCAACCTGGATCTGTGCCACAGTCTTAACGTGACAGACCGTTCACGCTGTGTCAATGTCAACTTTAATCATAATTGTATTTTCTTATGAAAATGTTTGTACAACTAATGTAAACCTTTACCACCGCTGTCGTTTTTTTTTTTCTTTTGGAGTTGCATTCAGAATGTGACGTCAGAAGCTCGTGGTTTAAAGAGCGAGAAACTCCTGAACTCCTTTAAGCTCTAAACTAAACTAAACGGCACGGCCCGGAACATTGTTAAAGCCAGAAATGCCTCTTTAATATTGCAGTCTGGATGTAATTCAGAAGATGAAATGAGTGAAAGTCTTTCATGGAAAGATCAGCTGATTATGGAAAGAAAGTTGAGCCACACGAATAAAGTTTGTGCACTGTTGAAAGTCAGTCACTTCAGTAGTCAAGCTTTTTTTTCCTTTTATATATACAGCTCTGGAAAAAATGAAGAGACCACTTCAGTTTTTTCTGAAATCAGCATCTCTTCATGTTTACATTTTCATCTGGAAGAAATGTTGGCAGCAGTTTAAGGAATGAAACTAATGCTTATTTTACTCAAACACATACCTGTAAATAGTGAAAATCAGAAAACTGAATTTTGCAGTGGTCTCAATTTTTTCCAGCACGCTATATATATATATACACATACACACACACACACACACATATACCCAGATTTCTCTTTTCTAGTTGTGCAAGTTGTCCACTTAGTAAAATGGGCAGAATACAAGCCTCTGGACTATGTAACTCTGTTTTAAACTGAGCCTTTAACATCTTTTCTGAACAGAAATGGTTTGGATCACCACTAAAGTGTTTTTCTTCGATTAAGGAGAAATGATTTGGTGATTTTTAGGTTGAGGGATGACTGATGGTATGTAAGCTCAGTGGGGAAAAAGTATTCCAAAAAATGATATTCATTTCCAGGAGTGACGCATTTCACAGTGAGCAACATAAGGGCCGATCCTCCAACATCTGCAGGTGGAAGTGCGATCTACAGTACGCACAATTCACTTTTGTCATCTTTAAACGTCCTGAATTTCAGATCCAATCCACAGCTGATTGTTGCCACAGTGATCTTTCCTCCCGACACTGAAGCCAGATGTGTTCTGAGGGTAAACCCGCACGGTGAAGTCAACCACATGATCTCATCCTTTTATCAGATGTCAGACATGCTTTTAATAAAGATTTCTAGTACTGAACTAATGTCATAAGTAGTGTTATTCCTGAGGAAATGGACTGTATGGAAAGTATTCCAGAATTTACCTCACACAACACGCTTTTTAAAAAGTTTATAAAAGTTTGACGTTTTAGCACAATAAGAGCGCAGCAGTTTTCCATTAGGTCCTCATCCAGCCTCTGGGTTTCTGTACCGCTTACAAAAATAGTGACCACATGGAATGACTAAACATCAGGAATGAACCAAAATGAAATTACTTACTAAGTTTCAATCATTTCTTTTGGGCCTTTGTATTTTAACGCTCCTGGCCACAATTTCGGAACTTTTTTTTCTAGTTAGCATTGAGCCAAAGATGAAGTAACTAGCCATACCTGACCACCTGAGCAGTCTGTCGATTGGCATACTGGGCCAAGAATAAATCCGCCCGCCTCTGAGCAAGGGTGACAAAGGTCTGCTGAATGCAGATCAGTGCTGAAGGAGCAAGCACGGGGTTGGACGTGGGTCCGATGGGCCCTTCACGATTCCAGCTCTGTTGCAGGGGCGGTGTCTGCTTCCTCGTCATTGTAGATGTTCTCTGCCTGCCAAAAACAGTTACAAGTGTTCACATGTGAACAGATTTTACATTGATTTAACCCAACACGTTCCTGAACCGCTTCCCTAATCTGAAGTTTTCAAAAGGTGCATATTTACATTCCAGGAACTACTGCTGTTGAATGTTCTATGTTCCATTTAATTGTGACTGGATGTAACAATAACAATTATTCGATCAATTTCTTAGCACATCAAGCTAACGTTAGCTGTTAAAAAATATTTATAAACCACAAAAATTGCTCGGTCTGCAAAAAACAGTATGTCAATTAACTCAGAAGACGACAAATCCATCAACCCCACACAGACCATAGACATTCATCAGAAATTGAAAGAAAGGTTGTCACAGCAATGAGTTTTTCATTTTAGCTTGGGGCCAAAACAAACTGAAAGGAAGCATTCTCTGTGCTATAGGTTACTTTGCCAGTGTGTGTGCTGAAAAGACCTCCTGAGAGAGTTCTTAGGATGTGGAAGAGTGGACGGAGATGAACAGCAGCCGTATTTACCATTTGCCACACTTGCATGATGTTGTCCTCAGAGACGGAGCAGATAACCCACGGCTCCACGGGGTTCCAGGAGAAGTCGGAGATTTTGGCTGTGTGACCACCATGAATAAACTGATGGGAACAGTCAGTCGGTAAGATGACCTGTTATGACTGGATGTGTCAACCTCGTCACGTGCATTCCTCTTTGTATTAATTACTTACTAATAATTCTGGTGGGCCATCCTCAGCATCTTCTGCCGACTGCTCCTCACCAATTTTACTGGGAAGACAGAATCCATTACACAGTGCAAAGAAACTAATATGACACAACTGGAAGTAAAGCAGAAATCCCATTGAAACATTTAATTAATACATTTTATTTGTATCTGGCCACCTCCCATAGTCTGACTAAAGTCAGAGTGAGGCTAACGGCTCGGATACTGAAGTCCGTGTAAACAGTTACGACATGATATCAAGTTGTGGACGCGCACCTGAGATCCCAGACATTGAGACGTCGGTCAGTGCCACTGGACGCAAGGATTGTCTCGTTGTGTGGGGACCACTGAACCTAAGCAAATAAGAAAAGCAAAAGAAAATGAAGTAAAAGGCCTGAATGCTTGGATGTGGTGCATTCATCCTCAGCATGGCTCGGGTTTGTCCTCAGCTTTAAACTTAAAGCATTATCTGTTTGGATTTTTACATTTACACCTCAATTTTGGATGTAAAGAGAGCTTTTAATGCAATAAAATGTTTTGTAAAAAAAAAAAACTCCGATTCTTTGACCTTTGTCATCCTGGTGTACCGACTGTAGATTGATGAGAGAATATTTTAAATCTTATTTTCACATTTGTCTGGCAACAACACAGCATCCACTCAAGGATCCACTGGATGATGCAGATGAGATGATGATGAGGGAAAGGGGGGGACGTTAGCAGAAGTCCATATCTAGGTTCATCCACTTTAATCATGGTGTACCTTTAATGCTGCAGTGAACCTTAAATGTGGTTCTGCTGAATCACACATTCATCAAAGGTAAAAAGTCAAAGAAGGAGTTCATGCTCCTACAGTACCTGGAAAATTTCATCTTTGTGGGACTCAAATGAGTGGAGCTTAAGTTTCAGGTTCCTTAGATCCCACAGTGCAACAGTCTGAGAGGAAAGAACATGTCTTAAACCTGATTTCTGATGTATTGATATAGTATTTCACTATTTTACCTTATCAGCTGAGCCAGTTGCAAGAATAAACTCACTGTAGGGGTTGAAACTCAAACAGTTGACCTCAGCAGAGTGAGCGTCAACGCAATGACTTGCTTTGGACGTGTTGTTAGATCGCGTGTCCCATCTGAGCGGTGGAGACAGTCACAAGCATGACAATCTGGAAGGAGTCAAAGGCAGCGCCGTCGCTTGCTTACATCATCAGTTTCTGGTCATCAGCCACTGAGCCAAACAGGGATTCGTGCAGTAAATGCCAGGAAACGTCCTCAACTACCGCAGTGTGGCCAGTAAAGATGGATTTGGCATCCAAAACCTTCCCCTCCTTTGGCCCCGCTCCAATATCCCACAGGCAGACTGTCTGAGGAAAAAAAAACACCGTGGTTTTTGTTTACAATTGGCTATAAAGTGGAAAAAAAAAGTCAAGAAAATGAATTATGTGGCCATGAATTTCACACCAGTCTCAGAAATGACTTTTTTTGATTAAGAGATTTGATTTGATTAAGAGGTGAATCCAGGCTTGTCCAAACTCCACAAGGCCGGTGTGCTGCTGCTTGGTTGGAACACAAACCTGCAGCCACACGGCCCTTTGTGGACGAGTTTGGGCAACCCTGGATTAACAGGACACACTGGCCCCCCGTTTATGAACCGTACGTATGGCAGACAACTGAGCGCACGGCCGCTTTCAGGCACGGCTCGGCATTTATCAACCTGACATCGTGGACGCAAGTTAGAGTCAGTGAGGATTCCTACAGCGCAGCAAAATAATAAAAACATGTAAAAGTAACAATTAAACAAACCTCAAACTATAAAATATAACCCGTTTTTTCCTGAGAAATTCATGTTTGGCTTATGTTTCGGCGTAATTATTCCTGTTTCTGACTTAATTCTTCTTGTTTTTTAAGCAATCGTGTCCTTTTTGTCAGAGTAAATGTTTTGTTTTTTCCGTGGTCGTTGACAGAAGATCTAATAAATGGTGAACCAGCTACAGAGCAGCAGCGTCGTCTCAACAGTGCGCACACGCGTGACTGCGTCAGGGCAGCAGCACATCTGCTCGTCCACGGCGATGCTGCTCCCGCCGCTGTCGTCGTTCTCCAGACAGCGTTTTTCTGGGCTATTTAACACCAGTTTTCATGCTTCCAAACACGCCTCCTTGTTTAACCTCCACCTCAGACTGGAGAGGAACAACTTCCAGCTGGGAAAAGTTTGGTTTCTTTCTCAGGTTTCTCCTCTTAACGTTTGACTTCAGGGGGCGGAGCCTCTAAAACATGAACATTTAAGGGCGGAACATGTTAATGACGATCGGTTTCAGCCGCGCATTTATCAGGACCCGCTGACTTGTATGCTGGGATTGGCTATTTACGAAATTTTCATGAATCACACGTGCGTCTTTTCGTACTACGACCCTGCACGCAGATCTGTGCACGTTTCTACACAAGACTGATAAAGGCCAATAAGAATCAAGCTCTTTCCATTCAGAACATGGAAAGACTGGGCCAACTACCCTGGAGTGAAGTGTTTCATATCATTCAGGAGGATTGGGATCATCTAAGCAGCAAACTTGTCAGATGTTCAACTAAACAAACATGTAATTCCACATGGGTTAAAGTCCTCATCAGCATGAGCTAATTTGCAGTTACATACATGGTCATCAGAGGCACTCAGCAGGTTGCCACTGAGATTAGGATTCCAGGAAAGGCCATACCCTTCTTTCTGATGGCCCTTGAGCCTCAGATCAGGACTGCACTCCCCACTGGGATCTGAGAAACACACACATTACATCAGCAACACGGGGTGAGTTACTGGAGAGAGCATTCCAACGCACGCTGCAACAGCGGAGACACAACCTTGCTTGGATGGGTGCTTGGTGTAGTCAAACACCAGCACGTCCGAGGTGGGCGTCTTTGTGGCAATGATGCAGGAGTTCTGGGGCATGTACCGGGCTCGGTTCACCTCTCCTTCATGGTTAATCTTGATCTCAATCTCTATTTTCCCACTTACTGAACCAAATCCACCAAACTCTGACAATACAATAAGACAAATCATAGCTTATATTTTACACTTTAATTATGACAGCTTTATGCATCACTTTTAATATACTTTGAATTATTATTCATTGCGCTTTGTTCTCCCCGTGTCTGTTTGGGTTCTCTCTGGCTTCCTCCCACATTTTGAACTGGCAACTTTAAACTGATCTTAGGTATGAATGCGTGTAATTTGTTGTCTGTCTATATGTTAACCCTGCAATGAGCTCGGCTGAGCAGCTGAGATGGGCTCCAGCTGGAGTGATTTAATCGTATAAAAATGTACTATACACTAAAGAATCTCATTACCACAGTAGGAAAAAAATAAAGCAAACAATATGGCAGTGTCAAACTAAAAAAAAAAAAAGCCAAGGGTTTAACTCTTCATGATGGTCAGAAGAGTTCCACATGGGTTAATATTATTAAGAGGTTGGTATTTAGACTTGTAGAACCACTGCCAAGCTGTAAAGTACTTTAGGAAGACAAATACAACCTGTGTCAGCACGCCAACAGCTGGACACCGTGTAACGTACCTGCTGGAAAACAGAGGATCACTTTTAGCATCAAGTCACTTCAAAGTCACAAAACACATCCATCATCAAACTCAACGTCAGAGTCAGTGAGACTTTTTACACATAAAACTAAAAATCAGAAGTGAAGTGCTGTTATTACAGTATGTGCTACACAACAGCCCCGGTAGGTTTACTTTTTAATTTACGTAAAAACAGTTTTACCATTTACTTAAACATTTCTTGAGGTGGTGGAAATAATTCAGACACAGAACAACTTTGATTAATTACCTCCTTTCTCGCTGTCAAAGTGTAAGTTGTCAAACTCTGCATTCTCGTTTGGTATCTGGACACGGGCAATAACGAGATGGTTCTGCTCATCTGATGTGTGGGTTCCTAAAACCAGCCTGTGAAGAGCGTAGTCCCCTCCTATCCTGCATAAATCCAAAACTACTTTAAAAAAAAAAAAAAAGCCGTAATATACTACATTAAGTCGTAATTAACTTGTATGTTTTGCAACTGAACAATGTTGTAGTACATGAAGCAAGCACACCAGCATATAAAAAAGAAATAGAACAAAGCTGATAGATGTTGGCTGCAACAATTCAATTATGATTCATTTCCTAACTAGTGGGATTTAAACCTTCACTGATCAACAATGCTATCACCTGATAATGTCCGGGAGCCACTGGGCCGTTAGACTGGGCCACTCCAGGGCATGAGTCATCACCAGGTCATAAAGGAAAGGCGTGTTTTTCTTCCAAATTTTGTATTCCTCGTTGATTATCCTATCCTCCACTCCTTCATCATACACTAGAAGAAAGAAAGATGTCAATATTAAAGCCAACGATGTATTTAAATTGATTGCATAGACACAAAAAAGATGTATTATTTATAACATATATCGTAGCAATTCCGCAACAAATGTCTTGACTTCATAATATACACAGAGCTTCATTACCGTGCCACCATTCTTAAGATAAATTATGCATGTTCCAAATATGTCTTGAATATTGGTCATCATCTAAATAACATTATTGTGCATTTTCTTATTATGCTCCAATGCCATAGTCAACTATCAGTAACTAAGATAAGATAAGATAAGATAAGATAGACTTTATTCATCCCACAGTGGGGAAATTCTTTTGTCTACAGCAGCAAAGGGGGTACGACAGAAACAGAAACAGAACAGCAGTATGAAAGTAAGAAAACAAGTTGAATAAAAAAAATATATATTAATATTAATGTAAGAAAAATATTGCACAAGTAAAATAAAATTGCACAACAATTATATACAAGCACAACAATTATATACAATCGGATATAAGATTAAAGTAACATTCTGAAGTAATTCTAGGCAAAAAAGTTTAGCTAAACACTAAAGTCCGCTGCGGGGATTTCACTGAGCTAGCCTACCATGCTAATATTTATGTCGATGCTCTGCGGTAATATTTATGGCCTACACAGCGTATCACATCGACACAAATACTTTTAAGCTCTGTGCTGAGTTTGGCGAGGGTAGATTTACCTTCTTTTTCAGCCATCTTCTCTGAAGGTTGTAGAAAATCAAAAAAGAAAATGTCTACCCGTTATACATTTAGCTACTCCTGTTTCTGCTGCTGCTTCTTTGTGGTTTACTTGGCGGTTGGCAAACAACAAATTGGTGCATTACCGCCACCAACTGATGTGGAGTGTGGATCCTGCCATTTACTCAATCTAATTTAGAAAATAGGAAAAAAAAGTGTCTATATCCTGCTCAGAGCTTTTATTTCTCTTAAATACTGAAACAATATTTGAAATTCCTTTCTTTCTGACTTTTGTCTCAAAATTTCTACACTAAGTAGACTCTTAGTACTTTTAAGTTTCCTGAACAACTTTTCTGCTTCTGCTTCGTTTCCTCCGTCGTTTCTTCGTTAATGACGGTTAGAATACTATCCTACTTTACCGCCCCCTGCTGTCTGAAGTTCAGAGACATTATTATTTTTGTATTTCTTATTATTTCTGAGATATGAAAAATTAGTCAAATGTCCCATATGACTAAGTGAGAAGAGCCTCGGCGGACGAAATATACCCAGACTTTAAGGGGTCACGGATTCACCATAGTTTGACCAAAAAACGTGTTTCAAACTCCAAATCCACTTTTATCAAATGTGTTATAAGAATTTGATTTCTTTATTCTGGAATTTTACATTAGCGCGTATGTGATCGGGGAGAGTGAGGGGGTCGTGTGACCTTGAGTGTGAAAGCCTAAGAAAATACCTCCTACGGTGGTCATAAATTACATCTTTCATGGAAGTCGACATCTAACAACACCCACATTTAAAAATAAGCTTTCAACTTCTGCCACAATTTTACTATTTTATTCCCAAATTTCAACATCGATTCTCGATGTCATTTACGCGTAAATATGTGCGTAACTGGATAGCGTCCTTGCCAGCCCCGCTTTTTAATTATTTATTTAGGTGTAAATTGCGGTGTTGACATAAAGACATCGATGGTGAATAAATTGGCAGAGTGCTCAAGGCCGGAAAATATTACAAAGGATCGCAGAGCGAACGCAGACCTCAGTCTTTCCCTCCGGCGTTATGGCTCGACCGCGGCCGCGGGATTACTCTGCAGGAGATCTGGTCTTCGCCAAAATGAAGGGATACCCGCACTGGCCCGCAAGGGTGAGTACGGTACGGGCTGCGGCCGCGCTCCTTCACTGGCAGGCAGGCTGAATATCCCCACGCAGCCGATTCTGTTTCGGTGGAACCGCGGGGATGCTGCGCGGTGGACACGGCGGCTCTGCGGATCTCTCCATTTGCAACTGTACAACTGTTTCTCATTTCTCCGTGACTGGCCTATATTAACCCAGTTGTTCAGTTGAAACAACGTTAAATTGTGTTTTTATTTGCAACCAGTTTAACGCAAAAAAAAAAAAAAAAATAGAACATTTAAATTCAACATTTGGCAAGGTACAGCAACACACGTCTTTTTGACAGTATACAGTTTTATCATATTCTGTGTTAGAGAATAGACACTCAGACATATTAGTAAGTTATAACTACTGCTGGAGGTCGACATGTCACCTTACTGTCGGAATGGAAATAGCGAGAGTCCTGTGAGAGACTCAGGCTGAGCGGTGTGTACAGTGCAACTGCTTGCGCTCTAATTCTCATTTACGCCGATTGGTAATGTCTGTAAAAATTTGCTTTAGGAAAAATCACCTCAATAGCTCATTGATCAGAAGACTGGGGACCTGTAGCTGCATGCACAGAGCTTTACTAATGGTGCTCTAATTCTGGCTCTAAACAAGTCTCTGCAGAATTAGATCAAGCAACAATAATACTAGACGTCCTGTAATTAATTAGCACAGTGGAAATCACAAAACAGTTGTTCTTAACTCACTCCCCCGCTGCATGCTGGGAATTCAAAATGACCACTTATTAACACCAGATTGGTTTGGCTTTGAAAGGCTGCATCACCTTCTGTGGGCTACAACCAAGGAAACAACATGAGCTGCTGTTCTTTTCTTAAGTTTGAAACCTTTTGAGTGCTCTGTCTCTCTGTTTTTGGCTTTTTCATTTACTTTCCTTCCTCCTAGTCACTGCCATTCCCTTCCATAATGTCCATAACTTATAGTATACAGCAGGTACCCAGCTGGTAGCAGAACCTGGTTGTGCCCCTTCAACCTCTACTTTGATCATAATAGCAGTTTACATGGATCTTGATCCTAAATTTAGCCACCCTTCATGTTAATGAAAGACATTTCCTTCCAAATGAGCCCATTTGGATTAAAATCGTCTGAACGACATGTTTACATGACCCAGTTTTATTGGCATGCTGTGGAGAAGAACCACTATGCAAGTGGGTATTCGTGCAGATTGAATAAGATTAAAACAACAATCAAAAAACTGAAATAAATGTAACTCTGCACATGCATATCTGTAGTTACAAGGTGAAGAGGGTTGGTATGGTCCCATCAGTCATTAAAGCTGTGGCTAAAGGGACTGTAGAAGGTACAGAGACAGCGGATACAGAAACAAAGGGACTCAGTGGTGACCTCCTGTGGTAAGCGGTGGGATTGCCACTAAGCGGTACTGGGTTAACCGGGCTGGGGGGTTGATGTGCAGCTGATGAGCTTCCTGAGTCACGGTCAGCATTCCGAGACCAGGAGTGATCCTCTGAGACGTGTAGACCAAGGAATTTGAAGCTGCTTACCTTTTCAACCAACGTCTGCCCTTTTCCCTTCTTAAGGTCATTATCACCTTTTTGTTTTGCTGTTCTGAGACAGGTTGTTGTCATAGCAGCAGCTGGTAGGGAGCCTGTGTTGAGGAACAGTGGGGAGTACATGGTGTTGCCTGTTTTCATCACCTGTGACCTGATGGTCAGAAGTCAAAGATGTTTTAAAGTGGTTTTAATTTAATTCAATTCATTTGAGTCCTGCCAAAGCATATAATAAAAACCAGCATAAATAGATACTTATAGCATAAATAAATCACTAACTAAATGCTTCGATGCAGGGTATTAACATCCAGAGCAGCGTTCCACATAAGAGAGTCATCTGGAGGTGCTGGTTGGGGAGGTTGGCAGCATGAAGGTGGCAGATCAGCGATGGGTGTGAGCTGAGCAGGAGGAGAGCTCTGGGAACAAACGTTTCTGTCCTCTGAAGCCTGCAGCCCGGGCAGCCAAGACGCCGTCCAGGGGGAAGCCACTCAAATGCAGCAAAGAGAGGATCCTGCTGGCTTTTCTCAGCCTTTGCTCACTCAGGGGGGTCGAGGGCTCTAACAGGGACACCAGTGAGTTTGGGTTTCACTACAGCAAGCAGTCACATTCTAGACTCTAGAGAGGAGATGGTGGTGGGAGGATCCGGACCGGGGGGACAGGAGGACCGTGTCACGGACAGACGTGACCAGGTGGCAGTTGCAGGGGCTGGACAGGCAGTCATCAGTGTAAAGAAGGAACAGGGACGCTTTAACCCTGCAGCTCGTCCAGTTTGTTGGTAGCAACCTCTTACAGGTAGACCGTGTTATTCAGCTTTTGAGATCAACTTTATCTGACCCACACTTGGTACCAGTAGGTTTTCTGTTTAAACTGACTTCTTTAGCATCTGTTGAGGACTGAAAGAAACACAAATGGACAGACGGAGCAGAACGTGAATTCATTCTTTCCCCTCATTTACAGGTTCTGATATGATATTCTGGCCGTTTCCAGACAGGTTTAAAGAGTGAATGTTTCGTGGATTTGTAATGCTCTCTCTCTCTCTCTCTCTCTCGCTCTCTCTCTTCTTCAGATTGATGAACTTCCGGAAGGAGCTGTCAAACCACCTGCCAACAAGTATCCCATCTTCTTCTTCGGGACCCATGAAACGTAGGTTTGCCTCGTAATGAACTCGCGGTTACAGTGCAGACAGCGGTGCGTGTCTGCCGTGTGTGTCTGCTAGTGAACACTGAGTGCTGGTGTACTACAGTCCATTTATCAGTTGTTTTTTTCTTCTTTTTCACCTTATAATAAATGTGCTTGCACCACAACTGCAACTGAACCGTTGACATATTTTGTATGAATTATAAGAACTCGATGGCTTTAGCCATGTCAAAGCAGATGAAAATCACTCTCTCATTAACATTTTCTACCGCTGGATTTATAAACTGTACGCGCTTCTATGGTGATAAGCAGAGTATTTCATTTTTCAAAAGGCCCATTTGGATCCCCCGCATGCTGAGTTTGGTTGTAGCACGAAGCAGTAAATGTCTCCCTCCCCTTACAGAGCATTCCTGGGCCCAAAGGATCTTTTACCCTACAAAGAACACAAGGATAAATTTGGAAAGTCTAACAAGAGGAAAGGCTTTAACGAAGGCCTGTGGGAAATTGAGAATAACCCTGGAGTCAAATTCACAGGCTACCCGGTGAGTAGTCAACTTCTTCAGAGAGACAAAAGAGTGAAACAGGAATTGGGAGGGTATGACTACCAAGTAGGGCTGATACTCAACGCATCGGTGGCTGGAGGTCATAGTGAAATCTGCACAAGAGATTACTACTATTAGTAGATTAATCTGTCTAAATGAGAGGTTACCCTTTGTAATCCCATATTGGGCATCAGTGCAACAGAAACCAGTAGCTTGTGCAGAAGGTTTTGGAAATGTCCCATTCAGATGCGAAGCACCGATCCAGGAGAAACTTGTCCTCTGGAAGGTGGCAGCAGAAGAAAAAGTCCTATAAGCATAAGTAATGGTACAGTAATAGTACAGTAATAGAATATGATGGAATTTCTCAGCCCTTCGCTAGTCTTAATGCAACCATGGCGACAGAAAAGCCCCCTGAGAGCCGAGTAAAGTGTTTTGAACTGCTAGTTATTTACATTCTCGAACGAAGGGCATCCAACAGCAGCATTCCTCAGAGACCGAAGAGGGCAGAAACACCACGGATGGCAGCAGCGATGGAGAGGATGGGGATGCAAATGAGGAGGAAAGCGACAAGGAAAAACCGAAGGATGGCAAGACTGGAAATAAACAGATAAAGAAAGCCAGCGCGAAGGTACGGCAGCCGGTAGACACGTGATCAGAGCACATGGTCACAGCAGCAACATACTGAATGCAGTATTTATAGGTATTTATGCACAGTTTCACCATAACCTACAGAGAAAAATGACTTGTTGACATGTCACAGCCACTTTTTTTTTAGTGTTTTT
Organism: Pao palembangensis; assembly: GCA_015343265.1. NCBI lineage: Eukaryota > Metazoa > Chordata > Actinopteri > Tetraodontiformes > Tetraodontidae > Pao > Pao palembangensis. The sequence continues at coordinate 1,300,711 of CM027081.1, forward strand.
CTTTTCTGCCATTTGAAATTCAATTTATTATTCAATTGCATTAATGTATATTAATTTACTTTACTTACTATGTAATTTTAAGTGAGAGACAGAGTTTCCTGAAAGGGATTAGAGCTATTTCTCAATTTTCTCCAGAATAACACAGATAAGAATTATAGAAGATTCTGTTTTCATATGAGGAGTAGATCTAATATGAAATATCTGGAAAAGTTCCTCAAAAGTGGATGAATAGAGTGCGCAAAAGTCATTACGGCTTTCTTCGTTGCTAATCTAATTTATCCCTTTGTGTGTGTGTGTGTTTGTGTGTGTGTGTGCAAACACTCCTCAAGTTGTCAAGGATTCCACCTGGAAAGGATGACCTTGACAATGATAGGAAGGGTGACAAACAGAAGAGTGGCTCCGAGGGGGGCGTGACTGAAATCATCCAAAACGCAGCAGACAGTAAGGCGGTATGTGTAGGCGCAAGAGGCGAGTGTGTGAGCGTGTCATAGCCAAAGAAGGGAAGAATTCCTCAAATCCTTACAGACGTACAGATTTATAATGCACTGTAGGTTCCTGCCTTACCTCCTGGACAATGTTTGTCATGTTTTAAATGCAATACTTTTTTTTTTTTAAATAAAACTATTAGTCCTCAGCATATCTGTTATATTGGCTGATTATGACAGGCTTGTTGACACTACATGAGAAAATAGTGGATGTGGTACTAAACAAGTCTCGATAATGTGTGTAAATACTGATATCCACAACTTGCTATGTGTTTCTAGACTAAGCTGCTCTTGGAAGAACACTGAGGGCACCGAGGTGAGCCGTGAGTTTGGACACTTCCAGCAGGATCCGTGGCTGCCCCCACCAGATGAACCGCAGCGTGTGTTTACGTGACCGCTGTACGCTCCGATGCAGATCCTGTCCAGTACACTCAGACAGGTTTTTCACCATTTAAAATCAGGTCAAGCTCTGTAATCTGCAACATGCGTTGCTGCTCATTGACTTAAGTGCATCAAAAATGTCACAATGCCGCTTTTGTGGGGTTTTTCCACATTCTTCTTTTTTCTACGCACCATGCCTGCTGAGCAGACTTGAGCGAAGTCACGTTTAAAGTCGAGAACAACGGAGGTGCTGCAGCTTGTCGAGAAATATACCAGACAGAATTTTTTTCTGCAGTCGTGTGGTGTGTAATATTGATATGATTTAAGAAAGTTGTTTTTTTTTTGTTTTTTTTTGGCGGGGGGGGTCCAGTATTATGGTCTTTACTATAATGAAAGTTTGCTCCTCAATAAATTTGCATTTTAAAGTCATTGGACCTTTCTCAAAGCTGCAGGGATACGCACATATGTGCTTCGCAGGCCCACTAAAGGGTAGCTTTAATGGAAACCATTAGCTGCTCTTTAACTAAATTAATTAAGCTAATATTTGCAGAAGATCATTGGTTTATTTAGACATTTGACTTAAAATCTGAATTTTAAGAGTGAAATGTCCGACTCGTATATGTACGTAGGACATTCTTATTTGAAGGCTTCTGAGAGGAAGGTCAGAATTGTTCTCTCTGGCCGGCTTCCTTGGAAAGGATTTTTCAGAGGATCACTTCTACGTCGGTCTGTTCATTCATTTACTGTTTCCACATCTGCACATGACATGACTCCTACAGTGATGAGTATTTATACTGGGTGGCGCATACTTGTCTGTGATAATATAGTACTTCCTGTCCTCCGTTAACACTTGTTGGTGTTACAGTGTAGTCCTCGCTCTCGTCGTAGCCTGAAATCCATTTTCTATAAACGTAAGTCTTGAAGGTACATAATACATATACAATAACTGTCAAAAGCACATGTAACTCTTTCATTTAAGCAGAATGGGAACGCTTAGACAAATGTATGAGGTGTCGTGCAAATAAACTTCATATAAACTACTGACTTATTTGTAGTTTACTTTTGTTGTAGAATATAGGACCCCCACTCTGCTGTAGTATCTTTGTGGAGTGTACCATATATAAATCTATATCTCAAGGTTACATAGTGGCATGATCGGCTGTTGTTCTTCCTGTTTTATGAGTGTGTGCAGTAAGTTTTAGTGTGTGTGTGTGTGTGTGTGTGTACCACAGGCCCGGGTAAGGACAGTTTTCACTGTAGTCATGTGATACGTTAATTCATGTTTAAACGCATGAAATCATGTTTGTTTGTTAAAGTGTATGTGGAACATATTTTGCACTCTTAGATTTTGTAATTGTAAACTGTTTTTGCCATTTTTGAATGAAGCTTTTATAAAATAAACCTGAAATGCTGAATCAAACGTCTACTGTGCTTATTGTGATGAGATCCGCTAAGTGCACATTCATCTGAACTATAATTCACTTGGACTTGTACATTGTCAGTAATTACTAATGGTAATTATTAGTGCACTCCCAGCTGAATAGTACAAGGTGTCAAAATATTTATGTAACCTGAAACAGATAACAGCACCCTCAAGATAAAAACGCATCTCTGTTCCACTGTAAATAATATATGGATCAATTTAAACTATTATTGTTGTCTTTACTTTTGATTGATGGGTCTCTTTTGTCTCTTTATCAATTCTTGAAGTTGTTATTTACTGTATTTGAAAATGAGCTGTTTGGTTAAGAAACGGAAGCAGTTGTGACACGTTTGTTCCAGCAGATGGCAGCAAAACACACGACTTCATCTCGTCGAGTTGAAAAAGCAGCATACAAATACGGTTTCCATCGCGCTATAACTCATGCTGTCAGTGTTTTTGTGAAGGTCTCTTGTATTTATTATTTTCTAATAAAAATGTATTTAATATCTTTTTTCATTTTAATTCTGCCTTCGTATTTCTTCTGCGTTTTAATTCATTTATTTTATTAAGTCCCAATTACAGATGTAATACACGTTGAAAGCACAGCAAGAACACACAGATGTTTTTGATTGTTGGGTTGATGAAGCAACATTTTTAATATAGAAATAAGCGACACAAAGCTGCTGTTATAAATGGTGCTGAGAAGTACACTTTAGTTTGACTGGAATGAGGAGCAAACTCCTGTCTGGTGTAATCTGATACTAGACTCAATAGTTTTGTCAGTGATATTATTCTTTTCATTTCTTCAGTGATTAAGAGATAGATATTGGGTTCATATTTTGAGTTTTTCTGCTTTTCTTTGCACATTATTGGGTTTTTTAAATGCTAGTTTAAACTGCATTATTTGCAAGATTTATTTATTTGTATGATATGCCTTTAACTGTTTGATATAAATTGTAATATATGTAAATGTCATTGTGATGGACCTCAAGAAGGCACTACAGGCACATTTTATTTACTTTATTTAAATGACTGTAATGTGAGGGGAGGTTTTGTAACAGAAAACTGGGTTTTTGCTCTTTTTTTTTGACTGTACCACTGCTGCTAATTAGTGCACAAATGGCTGCCAGTGACACTTTGTCAGCTATGCTCCGAACCCGACGTGGTCAAAACGCCCATGACCAGCAGCAGTGATAATCCCCCTGGCATACTCAATTTATCCAACATTTCACACGTTCACACAGCTCACAGAGAGCGCTTCGAGTGGCATTAGTGTTTGTGCGGAGAGAGACCATTTGACACCTTCACCACTTACACCTGAAGGGACCCGGGCCGGGATACAGCTGGGGACTGTTTGCTGTTGTAAATAAATGATCCAAATGCTTGTCAGAGATTATTTTGCCACTGCTGCCCCTCAGCAGTGACATAAGGCTTCGGGGGCCACACACCCCCTTTGGCCTGTGACGGCCAGCCAGGATGAATAGGAGCAAATGAGGCAGACATCCAGTAAATAACAGTTGCCACTGTGGCTGTCGGCATGAGCTGTACCCAGGAGTCCAACGATGGGGATGTGTGTGTGTGTGCGAGTGGAGTGATCATGATATGGTAGGAGCTGACACAGAACCCACAACCGGCGCTATCTCCCCCCCCCCCGCGGAAACATCATCCTCGCCTCGACAATTTGTGCACTTAACACTTCAGTTGGCACAGGACAGGTGCTTATTTCCTGACACTGGCTTTGTCGCCTTACAGCGATGCCCCAAAGCTCAGGGCGGCCAGCATCTGGCGTGGAAACCCATCCACAACCTAACGCTGTGGAAATGTGCAGGAGCCCACTAGTGATCCACATCTACTCACGCTGTGTTTACTGATGTGTGCGAAAGGGACAGAGGACAAGACAGCTATCAGGCTGTGTTTAAAGTCCAGAAACAAGACTCCCTGTCCCGCTCACAGTCTCCACCACACAGCGCCATAACACTGAAATTCAGTTTGGAATTTTAGTCAGTATTTTCCTGCTCTTACTCTTCTCATTTAGTAAAGGATAAAATGGAAGATATGATATGATTTTCTGCTGTTTAAATAATGCATCAAAATGCAAATGTGTACTTACCAATACACATTATACATATTATATTTCACTGAATGCACCTTTAAACACTCAATACCGTCAATCACCAACTCCAAATAGATAGATAGATAGATAGATAGATAGATAGATAGATGGATCGATAGATGGATAGATAGATGGATAGATAGCGATAAGAACACACCCTCCATACACTGTCACACTGGTTAGCTGTTTAGCCTTGAAAGGCCCAGCTCTCTGTAACAGCTTAAATAATTGAATACTCTGTTGAGACGATCTCTACCTTGGTGCCCCCAAATGATGTTCCTCATTACTATAATCACACTTGTCATGCAGAAGACCTTTACTTCTTACAGTCAAAGTCATGGTTTCATCCTCTCCTCTGAAACGCCGCAGCTGCAGTTGACAATCCAGAAACAGGAGGGGGACTACTCTTTTTGTCCTTGTCAATCACAGCGAGTCTGAACTCCTTTCCTGCAGACCACAGTCAAGACTTCGGGGAGCGTTTGTCAGGTGGCATTACTGTCCTAGTAACACTGCAAAAAGGTAGCTTTTTTTTTTTTTTAATAGAAAAAGGTGTTGCATTATTTAACACTGGGAACAAGTGCAAATTCCTGGAAGGGCTAAAATGGCATAAAATATAACATGCAGAATAAACTGGTGGGCATTAACTGAGCATTAACCATTAACTGAGTCATTAAGTATCTTAAAAATGTACTTGAGTATAAAACAAACCTTGAAAAACGTACTAAAATTTACTACAATTAATATGGAAAATATGAAGATGGTAAATAACCAACTGATTAAAAACAAAACAAAACAAAACCTCGCCTTAGCTTTGACTGTTTTAACTAACTGAAATTTTAAGAAGCTTAATGAAAAACACAAAATATTGTAAATCCTTTTTTCTTACAATAAATGGTTTCAAAACCAAACACTCAGCTAATAACACACAAATCTTCTTTGTAGCTAATCACATCCAGCTGAACTCATATTATTATTATTATTATTATTATTATTATTATTATTATTATTATTATTATTATTATTATTATTATTGCGCCTATCGCCTGACTGACACGAATAATCTGAGCCTGATTGGTTTCTCAAAGGGAGGAGCAACATTCTGTTTGTAGAACAGAGCAGCTCGAGTCCAAAATATCAACCATATAAACAACCACACCCCAAAGGACCTGTTCCATCTTCCATCATTGCTTCTTACTGTCTAAACTTCTTTTTCTGACTATTTTAAGACACATTACAGTTTTTGTTGTGTTCAAGGCAGTAGAGAGTCAGGTTTAAGCCAGGTGTTAGTGTCCAGATTTATTGCCCTCTTCAGTTTAAGATAAATAAGAAAGACTTCAAGTAATCAGACAACAAATTCCAGCTTCTGTCATCCAAGCGTGTTTACATCCACGCAAGAAAATCGAATTCCTGCGTTAGTCTGATTACATCAAATGCACGTTGACGCCGTAGCTCCATTAAAATTGAATTGTCCCAGAGAACTCTGAATAAAGTTGGACTAACACCTCCAGAGAGCCCGAATGTGAGTCGATTTCTGAGCGCATGTAGACGGCGAACTAGGCTGCGATCTGGTGCGACTCCACTCATAGTCTGACTGCTGCTGCTTTGTAGACGGACACTCCGGATGCATAAATTATTCACACAAGTCCAGCTAGAAGTGTAGTCCGACTTAGATGAGCATGGAAACAGATCAGTGAAGTAAGATCAGATGTTGTTTAATCCAGGAGAACCAGGACTGGACTCTCTGACATAACATAGCTGTCCAATGACGTTACATTTGTGAAGGTCTTCCTCATGGGGATCAGTCATTGCATAGATCCCTCTGGATCTAATTATCCTGATCCTAGTACGGGCAGTACGCTGGGAGCAGTGGTTAGCACTTGTCTCACAGCAAGAAAGTGCCAGGTTCGAATCCCCAGGGCCTTTTCTGTGTAGGGTTTGCACATTCTCCCTTGTTTCTTTGTGGGTTCCTTCCGGATACTCTGGCTTGCTCCGAGGCAAGGTGCGGAAAGAGAACTTGGTAGGCGTGAATGTTGGTTTCTGTACCTTTGCCCTGCCAGGAGCTAGGGGTGTACCCGTCCTCCCGGCCGAAGCCCCTTCCCTGATCCTGTTAGGGGGTAGAAGATAGATAAATGGGTGGATGGATGGATGGATGGAAGGAAGGATGGATGTATGATGGAACTAGTAGAGCATTATATATTCAGCGTTAAACACATTCCAGTTGTTGTGAGTGGATAGTGAAAAAAAATCTAATTGAACCAAAGACTAGTGATGGGTCCTTCTCTTACTAATTAATCTTTGTGGATTTTACCTGTTGGCAATGTAATTTTTCCATGAATCAATATGAAAACATACAGTATCTTTGTGACGGGAGGAAACCATTAGTGAGGGTGGAATCACAAAAATATTCCCAGTCTTCAAGCTCTCTTTAATCTTTTGTGTACTGACACAAATGCCAAAATATAACCCCTCCAAACAGCCAAAGTTAAGTCTAAAAGCAGTTCTTTTAATTAACTATTTCATTTTTTACATCAATATCCTGTGATCTAAAGTCTTACACCCAATTTACTACACTAATCTGTACAGCAGTAAGCAGGGTGGAGCACAACACTGTGAGCCATCAGGGGTCCCTGATTTCAACATTAAAAATATAGCTGTAATATCGTTTCTCTGACACATTTGTTTCATGCAAAGTAACAACTGAAAACATTCAATTTAATTCAGTTTTATTGATTTAGCGCCTTTTACAATCAAATTGTCTCTAGGTGCTTTACAGAGGCAGAAACCCGGAGCCGGAACCCCCAGGTAAGCACAGTGGCAAGGAAACACTCCCTTTTAACAGGAAGAAACCTTGAGCAGGACCAGGCTTACAAGGAGGAACCATCCTGCTGGATGGATGCTGGAAGAAGAGGGAGACAGGACAGAGAGAATAAAAGAGAGAGAGAGAGAAACAAATACAATCATAGAAGTACAAACATAGCAGACATAATATACATATATACATAACACAGCACAGGCAGCTTTGAATAAACAAGGGAACAGCACAGGCAGGTGCTGACAGTGGACGCTGGGTTTGTCAGAGGCCGAGGTCCTTGCAGCAGGAAGGTCTGGAGACGGGAGACCTGCAGAAAGATACAGAGAGAGAGAAGAGGGAGAGAGAGACAAAACAGCGAGGAAGACCGGACACACTGATAACCCTGGTGAGAAGAAGAGGAGGAGAGGAGGAGAGGCGGTGAGGGAGTGGAGATGGTGGTTGGTGTTGAGGAGGTGGGGACCTGCTCAGTGGATCATGTCTGTGTCCCCAGCAGCGTAGCCTACAGCAGCATAGCTGTGCTGAAGATTGAAGAGTAAAAGTTTGATGAGCCTGTTCTACCTGTAGCTGTGAGAACTGACTGGAACTAGATCTATCAGCCCTACACTTTGTTTGAGGCTAGCTGTACGCTAGCTGTACGCACGTTTGAGGCTAGCTGTACGCACGTTTGAGGCTAGCTGTACGCTAGCTGTACGCACGTTTGAGGCTAGCTGTACGCTTTACTGAACAGGAAGGTTTGAAGGTTGATCTTAAAGGCAGACGTGGTGTCTGCCTCTCGGAAAACATGTAATCTATAAGTGTAACAACTGAAACCTACTAAAACCTCTAAATAGATAGGTTTTAGCCGTATATTTATTTATTTATATTCTATTTTTTTTTTTTTTTTTTATTCCTTTCAAAGCCTTGTACATATTTTATTCCTTCTTATTTTCTTCTTCCCATTTTCTGTTACTGAAATTTCCCCATTGCGGGATAATAAACAATATGCGGGATAATATTCTATTCTATTCTATTCTATTCTATTCTATTCTATTCTATTCTATTCTACTGTAAATTGTGTAATTATAGTAAAAATAATAGAGTAATAGTACACTTTTTTGTTAGTGTCTAAGCAGCCAACATGCCTCAAATACCAGTATGATAGTTTGAAATTAAAGATGAAATAAATGAATTAAATGTAAATGAACAGTGAAAACTAATTCCTAACCTTAAGGAATATAACAATTTTCCAAAAATGAGTTAATGTTTGAGCTTTGTTTCGTGGATACCGAATGATTTTCCCTAAGCTCATGCAAAGTAATTGAACAAATTTAAAACGTCTTGATTCGAAGCGATCAGTGCAAACCCCAAACTTGCGAAATGATGCGCTGCAATAAATGTCTTTTGACTTTCTGAGACCCCCCTAGACTATTGATGAATTTTCTGTTCATTCCGTCAGAGTGGGTCACTGGTTGTGAACAGCAAATGTGTTTTAAATACCAAGGCCAATGGATGCATTTGTGCTTCAGTCTCTCGGGGACGGATAGCAGCAAGCATTCAGCCTCCTACTGATGGTCATGTGCTTGTTGAACAGGAATCAATACAGACAGCCAACATCAGGGGTTTCGGCTGAATGAATGGAGGCTCTCAATATTGTCTCCTTGTCACTCCTGTGACAGTTATTTTGAGGGACTGAAAAACATGTTTTTCTCTCCTTTTCTATAGAACATTCTTTTATCCTCGTATTTCTGCTGATTTTTTTTTTTTTTTTTGCCTGAACTTGGGTGACTCAATCTTTTCTTCCGCCAGGCTAAATTGATGGCAGTGCAGAAGTTAATTGTTCAGGCATGTGTTTGGCTTCCTGTTGGAGAGTGGATGTGGATCAGGGTGAGGTCAAGGTTCACAATGACATGTTTTTTCCTGGGCACTAGAAATGGAGAAAAGGCCATGGGAGAGTGCTGAACATTGGGGTGTATTGGAGTTCCACCAAGGCACTTAAATTTATCTCTATACAGCATCCAACAAAAGGGAAAAATCATCTTACACATCAGAGATGACAGCATATCCAATGTGAGCTTCTGCCGCTTGAAAAGTTTATGAAAGGTGAGTTTGTTAAAAAATGTCAGACACAGAGAGCTTCTAATGGTCTGCATGTAAGAAGTGACTATAACAGTCAAATACCAGTGAACTCACTCACAAAATCTTTCACATATAATCTCAGAGAGCTATGAAAAAATTCTGACATCTCTTTTGGTTTGATAGGTTTAATATGAAAAGCTCCACTGAGTCCAAACTGCAAACTATGCTACTTTACAAGCCATTTTTCTTTAATTATTTTTGATAATTTGTATTATTAATTATGTTATTTGGAAACAAACAACCTCCTAGCATGTTCACAAATATTTTTCTGAAACTTTGGTTGAGAAAAGAAATGTGGGGGGGTCCCCATTACAACAGGCCTTCCTGCGATGAGTTAGTATGCTCTCTCCGTGTCTGTGTGGGTTTCCTCCGGGTTTCACCCACCGTCAAGAGCATACAGGTTAGGTTAATCAAGACTGGCAGCACGACTGAAGCTGCACTGGCTCAGACTGACCCTCCATCTGGCCATGGAAATTTCATTGTGCAAGCAATTGTATAATCACAAATAAAGTATTCTTCAATGTTTGTTGTTCACGCACATATTTGTTATAATACCGGGTTATTATTACTTCAGAACAAAGGCCCAGTAGCCCAACCGTCCAACTGCCACCTTGGTCTGAGGTCGGCGGCCTACAAACTGGAAAAGTTGCCGGCGTCACACGACCGACACATAGCAGCCAACAATTTTAGAGTCGCCAGTTCACCTCTCCAACACATGGACGACTTTGGACTGTGGAAGGAAGCTGGAGTACCTGCAGATAACCCACTTGGGCACAGGGAGGACATGCAAGCCTCACTCCGAAAAGACAGTGGTTCCCTGGGGATTTGGACACCTAACCTGCTGTGAGGTGATGATCATTTAAAAAAAAAAAAAAAAAAATCATGTTATACAAATAATGTCCTTTGATGCGTGCAAAATCATTTAAAACTGGTAAGAGCAGTGGTCCAAGTACAGAACCCTGTGACACTCCTTGTGTGTGTACAGACATCGTAGTGGTAGACTGTAGTACAAATAAGAGAGAAGTTAGTTGAGTGGGATCATCTCAGTGGAAAAGAAGCATGTAGGTGAGAGTGAAGGTAAAGCTCAGCCCTCTCAGTCATCCTGACTGGCCAACAGACAGACCACATTCAGCAAATGCAGGTCCAGCATTTTATGGTATGACTTCGACCATCTGAAATCATCTTAGATCACTAAATTATACAGCATGCAGACAACGATCTTGGGTTATTAGTCCAGTGTTGTTTTGATTCTTTTTACTTGGTGCACAAGTCAGTGTGGGGTGAGTGGAGTCTGGGAATCACAGGGGTATTCAACAAAGCTTGTGTAATTGATTGTGGCAGATCCTGCCAGCAAACAGCAGGTTCATGGCCTCTTTCACTAAGCCCAGTAGAGAATCTGCACTGATGTGGATAAAGGAATTATTTTACTCTGGTGAATAAGACTCCAAATTCAATTAAACCAATCTAAATTATAAATATCAACAGCTTGCAAACTATAAAGTTGAAAGTTAACATCTACTGCAGCCTGGGTGGATCAAACGGACTCAAAGAAAGAGGGAGTGAATTGTTTTCAGAAGAAAACAATTGCTGGAAATCACTAAAACTTCACACACACACACACACACACACACATGTATAAATATAGTTTTGTTACCATTACTTGTTAACTGCCACACCGTGCTCATATAATTTACAAAGAGATCTTGTCCCCTAATGCGGGCTGGGCGTAAAGAGCTAATGGTATGATGAGCAAAGCAAGCACGAGACAATCAGGTGGAGTTGCTGCTGCTTGTGCAACCATGAAGAACAGTGCAAATGATCTGGCTGTCTGAGACACCCGCGGTTTCCCCTCCAAAGGGTAATCAGCAGGAAAACGCCCATCTGGTTCTACAGCAGCAGACATCGTCAGAATGCAAAGCGCTCATAGGTAGAACAAATCATTCAGAAAGTGCAGCACAAAATGATCCTTTTACTGACTTGACATTTATTAAAATGTTTAAGCAGATTAATCATGGGGCCACTGCGAATTATCATTGTATACAATAATGATTCATTTATTACCTCCAACCTGTGTTTATCTGTATGTCTGTGTGTCTGATTCCAAAATAACTCGAAAAGTTATGGACAAACTTTTAATGAAATGTTCAGCAATGTAGATAATAGGCCAAAGAACAGATGATTACATTTTGGTGATGATCTGGATTTTGGAGGGACTTTGATTATTCCAAAGATCATAGGTAAAGATTAAAGGCCAAGAGGCTTTGATCAGAAAGCAACCCATTATGTTGCGTAACCTTGTATTACTGCTGTGTAAACTAGTGCTTTTCTAGTTGCTTCAATTAAATTTAATTTGCTAAATGTTGTCAATGACCAGACCCACTCAACCCCAACAAACCCGAATATTATAAACCAGACTGACCAGAACTGTACTGGTTACGATAAATGCATGAGCAACGCAAAGTAAAACGCGCCATTTTCTTTACCCTGATGTCTGAATGTATACCTACAAATGAATTATTCATGTATGAATATTAGATGAAATGAGATCATACATTTTTAATATGTAGCCCATTAATGTTATTATTATTTTAACACACTTTAAGTTCAGAAGCATTTTGGTCAAATATGAATAAATGAAAATGTAATTGTACTAAAACAGAATACACTGGATCTGCATCACATCCGGGTGTCAAATATCAGTCTGCTCCACTAGCCAAGGCACGTTTGATAAGATTTCGTCAACATACATGTGTGTAACTGCATGTAAATCCCAATTCAGTGTGTGTGTACTATTACACCCTGTCTATTACTGCATAATTTAATCATTTTAATGTTTTAGCTTCAAGTTGAAAATTTTAACAGATCCTGTGCTGCCTACCCAATGCCAGAAAATTAGAAATCAGAAGGTAATGGTAAAGCTATAGAATATACATTAAAAGACTAAAAGAAGTCTAAAGTTTTCTGCCTGAAGCACAAGGAAAATCAAAACCAGCAAAGGAAAATCAAAACCAGCAAAGGAAAATCAAAACCAGCAAAGGAAAATCAAAACCAGCAAAGAAAAATCAAAACCAGCAAAAATCAAAAACAACAAACAAAAAAAAAATATGACAGTAAACTTTAAGTGCAACAAGAGCACTGCTTTGTGTCCGCTTATTAACTGTATTATTACGTGAACTTTAAAATATCAAGTTTGTGTTTTCAGCCATTATAATCCACATGCTTCAGATATTTGTTGTTGTTCTTCAGTCTTTTCATGGACGTCACTTTCATTTTATTAAAAGATGAAGTACTGGATGGAAATAACTGACTGGTAAAAAAAAGTAGTGTGAAATAAGTGAAATAAGCAGGTTTTTTATTATTACCACCCCCCAGCCCCACCACCACCCCCCCCATCTTAATTGCTTAATTTCCAAATCCTCACAATCCACACTGAACTACAAATATGACACAATTTCTCCTACACATCTCCCTGGGAACTTCATCGTGTTAAGTCTGAGGAACATTGATTATTTAAGTAGTATCAAAGTAGAAGATAATACATTTCAAATGGTTGATAAACTAAAACTATATTAGAATTAGTGGAGATGCTAGTCATTTTCACGGGACTGGAGGACATCTTGAAAGGGATCCGTCCTGGGCGATGAACCTTAGGTTTTCATCAAAGATCCCCATCAGCTGTCCTTATAAAACAATAGCACCTTCATCAGCATCTGGCCTGCTTTAAAAATGCACTCAGATTATACAAATCAAGCTGAAATGCAACAATCTTTTGGCAGATCTTATGGGTCAGACTCGTTTGAATTTCCTCAATTACATCAGCTACCCCGGGAGTGTAGACTGATATAATCTTCATTCTCCACTGAATATTCTCCACATATTCCTTAACATCCTGAAAAAAACAGACCGCAGACCCACCCCCCATACCCATCCTTCTGCTTCTATCTTTCTGGGGACTTTAATTGGCATAATGTATTACCCATCCTATACCAGCCATAACCAAACCCTAACCCTAACCCTAACCTAAACCCAATTCTAACCCCAACCTTAAAACCAAGTCTTATCTCACACAGAGGAATTTGAATTTGTGAGCCAAAATGTCCTCACAGCCTATAAATGTCCTCACTTTGCTATAAGAATGAGTATTCTGGAACTCAGTATGTAGCAAGTGCAAGAACACACACACACACACAGGCACACACACACCATCACCATCCCCCCACGCATTTGTGGGTAATGGATTTTTATCAGGGCAACAGTATCAGGGCTGATTTTGACGAGTCCCTCCGCTGCTCTAACATTCCTTTTGAAATTCTTTTCTTTAGTAGTCTTGTTCAAGAGGCCTGAGGCCATGGCCCTCTGAGATCACTGTGTTATTAATACAAACATGTCAAACCGCATGCTGACATTCAAAACAGAGGTGCCAAGATGTCAAGGTGTCAAACTGCTGCAATATAAATTTAGCTTTAATATTCCTAAACACTACACCAAAAATGCTTGAGTGTACAAAAAAAGGTGCATAAAACTTTGATGTATGTACATAAGTGTTTGATATTTCAGTATAATGTCACGGATCGGATGGTTAAGGACAGCTACTGGCTCTGATGTAAAATTCTGATAACCCTGGCGCTTTAATCACTCCACTGCCACATCTGCTGGATACTTTATTAGCATAATCACTTTCCCTTGTCTATTTATAGAATTATTCCTGTAAATAATATCCCATTGAGACTGTACTTTGATTTTTTTTTTTTTTTTTTTTACATTATAACATTTATGACAAGAAAAAATATTTCACTATACTGCTTCTTTTCTTCAAATTAACTGTTTTAATTACCAGAAGCCTTAATCCCTTTAGGAAATGTCATGGATATGAAACATTTATACTATGGAGCCTAGAAAAAAAAAAAAAAAATAAGGGAACAATCAAGGAAAATGAGTCTATTACTTAACATTTGCACTTACATTGTACATACAGTATGGTGATATTGCACTGCATACCCTCACACTGTCTATATATATATATATATATATTTGTGTGTATTTAATATCTGTGGAATATTTTCTTTCATATTTATTAACTCATAGATTTCATGTCATTTTTTGGACTTGAAATGATGATGAAAGACAGTTGTGGTGATCTTGCTAGTCGTTCTTCTCCCTGTCCAAACAGTCTTTAAGAGTCTTTAGGCTTTGCTTTCTTATTTATTTAATATTTACTCAGTTTGGTTCATTTGTCCCTCTTGTTAAGAAGGTTAAATGATGACTTTAATGATCTCGGAAGCTGACATGGCTACAGTATCAGTGTTTGCAGACTGGCTGGTTCTGTCTCCCAGTTTGTCCATCCGTTCTTCTGTGCTCCACACAAACGTTGCCTGTCACATTGGATGACTATTATCATCTGATGGGAAGGTATTACACATCTGTGACAGGGGAGAGTGTTAACCGTCCGGAAAGGCAATGTTACCTGATGTGTTTTGTCACCTCTTCCAGTTGCCTGGGCAGACATTTGCATTTGTGCATTTGCTTGGGGGCTTGGGAGTGTCAGATTGCATCTGCTGTGGCTGCTCTCTGCCTGCCAACTCCTCCTCATGACTTCTGAAAACAGCCAGGCCAGTGCTGCTCAACACGTGAAATGCTTGGGCCACTCAGCCCTCTGAGAGCAAACTGTCAGTCAGCCGCTGCAGAACCTTGAAGCTCTGACCTGACGGCTGAACTGCGTTGTGCTGCACACCTCTCCAGTACGTGGGAGTTAGAGTGCATCATGTACACTCTTTCATCCATTTTCTTTCAGCAATTGGGAGTGCAGTGGACTTTTCATAGCTTCTCGAGAAACGAAGCAAAAATTCTCCAGATTTCAATAACTTGTACAACAGTTTCAGTCTGTGCAGCATTTCATCAAAAGAGTTCTGTGGCGATCTCAAAAGACCTCGCAGAGCGATTAATTGCTTAAAACTAACTTCACTGTGAAATTCATTGAGAGAGGTGTCCTAGAGGTCACATGGATAACCTTTTATTTCCTGTAAGCTCTTTCTGGTATGCATTCTCTATGCTCTCGGTATAACCCATGTCGGCCTCCTTACATTAATCTCCTCTGTGAAAAGCATCCGGTGCCTCACAGGGCAAACTGCTCTAAACATGTGAAGCGGGTAAGTATTTTTAGTTAATTTGTTGGGTGTTGGCACTCTGCATCTTCCAGCCTCAGCCAATGTTTGGCCGATGCAGTCAGGGCCATTTCGCCGCAGCGCCTTCCTGTTTTCCCCCTCGGAAAATACATGTTTTAGTCTGTGAGTCAGATCAAAGCAGTGATGCTGGGATCAAAGGCCGGCATCACACCGCTTTGGTCACATCTGTGTTGTTTACATGAATGCTAAAGGCATTTCTATCAAATATTACTAACTTTAAAAGATATATGTGTTGAATCACAGCATTTTGATGTCACTTTTGAAGTACACGAGTGCATTTGGGGATAATTTTGAAAATCTCTCCACAATTTCACAACAATTTTGCAAGCTTTAAACAGGACGGTAGGACTAAGCCTTCGTAGGGTTTGCATCTGTTTACAACTGAGTTCTTTTTTAAATTTCCTCTACATCTTTGCGATTAACAGTGAGCCTTCCTGAAGGTATGTGTGTAAAAACTCTGCCGGCTCATCGCTCTGAATCCTCTGACCAGACCAGCGTTATAAGTGTAAAAATATTAATTATATCGTTTTCCCTGATAATGTTTGAAATTACTTTCGCAGAGCTGGAGCTTATTGCTTATCTCATTATCCTGATTTTACCACAGGATGACTTATTTTAAAATCACATCTTGCTAATGCTTTCCCCTTATTATTGGTCAGTATGTTAAATACAAGCATATTAGCCCTAGAAAATAACAGCTGTCAGAGAAGAGTAAATTAACTGCCATTTACTTAGAGTTTGAGTAAACATTTTACTTTATTGGTTTGAAATAAAAGTCTATAACTGAATTCCTTTAGCTTTTTTTTTTTAAGTCTTTAACTTTTTATAAATTCATATGTAGTTTTCAGATATTGTATTAAATTTAAAATTCTAGCTGGCGCTTAGTTCTAATGATATAAAATATCACATTAACCGCGTTTTATCTCTTGACCTCAGTTATACGCTGCCCCATAATCTTTCTGTGCTGGATGGGAGGCAGAGAAGGAGGTCGGAGTGGTGGGTGTGTGTGGAGGTGGGAGGAGGGGAAGGGGGTTCGATGACCTGTAAGACAGGCTGCTGTTGTGCTGGGGGCTAAACATTCACCCAAGCATCCAACCCCCCTTTACCTCTAACTGGATTATAGGCTTCACCATTCGCCTTGCAAAGCAGCAGAAAACACACACACACATGCGCACACACATACGTGCACACACAGTTTAGGGTTGCTGTTGTTTTTTTCCTCTGCGCACCAGCTCCCCTCCCCACAGGGGGCAGTAGCAGAGCAAGTGGACACCCTAACCCTAACCCAAGCCCACCACGCCCCCACCTGTCCTCCTCTGTCTCTGCCCACTGCTGACCCTTGACAAAGTGCTGTGTGTTGGAGATATGTCAGGACTCAGGAGGAATGCGAGGATCGTTGGTTTTGAGTCTTCTTGTCTATTTTCTACACATCAGTAGCTGTTTAGCATTTATATTGTGCAGTCTATATTTTTAAGATAAATCTGGACTTATTGTGTTGTGGTTTTTCATCAGTATTTCTGAAAAATGTCTATTTTCATGTTGATTTGATGGCGATTAGCTCATTTACATGCGTGTTTTTTTTTAGTTGCCACCTGTTGAACAGTGCCAAACTCCCTGAATTCACACTTATATTTTCTAAATGCGATGAAATGCCCTAGCTTTGGGTGAAGTCCTGCGTTTTGACCACAAATAGTGTGTGTCAGTTGGTTTAGAGACTGCACTGACACACCAGCCATCGGCGGACTCTGTCACTCTGGTTCAGTTTAGAGGCTCTGCTGGTGCAATTTCTTTCCTCTCTCTCACCCCTGGAGGGCAACAACAGGCCCCGAACGCCACAGGGAGAATGAATGCTGAATGAAGATAGACGCTGCATTTGAATTTCAGGAAGCCTGGTTTGCTCACCTCTGGGCAGTTGACACAATAATTCCCCCTGTGACCCTTGACAGGCGGGGTCATTGCCCCACCGTCATGGCGCTGGTCACACAGGGCCAGCCTGGGGAGAGCTGAAGTTGTTTTCTGCTTTTCCTTGCAGACACAATGTGAACCGAATTAGTTGCTTTGTCTTAGGATGGGGTGCAATCAACGAGGCCGGTGGGGAGCCTCGTGTGGGAGAAGAGCCGCTGTTGTCGCTGCAATTTCACCACCCAGCCATGATCTGCAGAGACTGCATCCTTTCACTTCTCTTTCTTGATAAAATTCATTTTAAAAGGGACAGCTACAGTTATAAACCAGCTGAAAACCAGCTTAAAATGAGAAAAAGAAACACCTTCAGGTTATTGTTGTGTTGCATCCACTAGTGAAAACTGATTTTCACAGATATGCGATTTTCTATTTTCTACAAATTACAATCTACTTTGATGAAAATTTGGCTTCGAGAACAGTTCTCTGTAAAATGGAACAATGTGTTAGTTCATGCAAATAAGTGAAAAGAAATCTGGTAGATATTAATGGTTGCAATGACGTTGCTCTTGACCTTACAGTCAGATCCTGAAAAATAAAAGCTCTAGAGGAGAGCACGAGCCATCAACTGCTTACAGTTAAAAGCAGTTATGTCACTGAAGAGCACTATTAGTCACAGTGTTCTGTATTATGTAAAACAAACCCTAATATAGGTGCTCTTATTGTAAAACTATTGACTATGTCCATGTCAGTGTGACATGGGTTTCACCTGATCTGTAGCTTGCTGTGTTTTTTTCTCCGCGTGTCACTGTTGAGTGTGAAATATGATTGTTACAGCTACAGTGTGAAACTGGCCGTTCAGAAGCTGTGCTTGATTAACAGGTAATGTCGAGTGAAGGGTGCATCAGTTACCAACCCTGTTATTTTTCCCCGATTTGATGTCATTGCTTGACTTTGCTATAAATAAGAGCCAGAACTGTTTGCATTGTTTGCAGAAATCATTTTACACTTTATCATTAACTGTCATGTATTAGTATATTATCAACGTAATAATGTTACTTTAATAATAAGAACAAAAATGAACTTTAATTACTTTCTGCAGGCTATCCCCTTAATAGTAACTACCTCTGCTTAATCAGGGATATCAAGAGAGAGACTGCTGAAGGGTGAGTTGTCATTAGATTCTGCCATTTCTGGCACAGACAGACACCCCTGTGGCAGTTTTAATCTGGAGAAGGACCCTGCACTCTGCTGCCTTGAAATATTCAGTTAACAGACCTTTGATGGACCTCTTCTTTGACGGGTGTTCTGAACACGCTGTGCCTCACAGCAACATAAATATCACAAGCTCATGTTTCTGTCTCCAACACAACTTATTGATTTTCCCCCTTTTGAAAAACACATTTGAAATGTGCCCTGAGCATTCTGACTCCACTGAAGGTCCTGACACACACTTGCTCGTCTTCAGGGCCTCTGGGTCTTTCTGGCACCCCGAGCGGCTCTGGAGAGAGAGGAGGTCAGGGGTCATCCTTTCAGGCTGTGCGCTGCAGGTCCCCCTCCCCTGATACTGACATCCAAATAAATCTCTGCGCCCTTATACCATTGATAGAGCATAAAAGAGGGTGCAGCCATTTATCGCTGCAGACAAGCTCCACCTCTTTTTATCTCTCTCTCGTACTCCCCTTCCTTCCTCCAGCTTTCGGTCTTATCAGCCCATCCCTCATCTGCTTGATTCACTTTTTAATGCCTTCGCCCATCGCCTGGAGAGAATGACCCTGAATAGCTGGAGTACAATGAAGCTCTGTGACGTCCACTGTAACCATAATGGACAAAAGCTGTTGGGATTTTATCAAGATGCAAAAAAACAACAACAACCAAACAAACAAAAAAAAAAAAACCACTGGACCAAAAACAAAAAAAATAAAAATACCAAACTGTACGACACGCTGTCATTTACCTTACGCAGAGATCAAGGTCATAGGACGGTGCCCCAGACCCTTGCATATGCCTTCTTATATAGACACACCTACAGAAACACCACTGATGAACTCTAGAAATGATTGTGTATGCCAGTGTCTAGTTATTATGTCAGTGCTGTCCATCCTCTTCCATCTGCAGACATCTGCAGCATTGTGTTGGTGACTGGAGGCAGCAGGCGGAATACGTGTATCGACTGTTCTATCTCCAGGTGGTAGGCTCACATATTTGACTAAGGTGAGCAACCACAGTCTGTCCAAAGGCATTAAGCTTCCTTTTACATGATTGTTTTAGGGGTAGCACCTATTGGTATTTTGTGCATGAAGCATGAGAGGACAGTAAAAACCCAATAAATCAATCAATTATGCCAAACCAGCCATACGACTATCACACTGTGAGCATATTCCAACAGTACACTCTACGTTGTATGTGAGATAAACTCATAAACCTGGTATGGATGTGTTTCTGGGTCATCATATCTCAGCCTTACCTTTTTAAACTTGTAGAAAGATTTATGTTGTCCCCTGAATTTGTTTAATACACATGCTATGCGGAACTACAGTATCCAAGCAAAGAAATTAAGCTGAGGAAAAAGTTGACCTAAAAGAAGACAAGACGTCCAGGAATACAACTTTGTGGTATCAAACAACGGGAATGATTTATTTTACAGTTTGTATCAGTAGGTAGAAAAAGAAATCCAGGTTAGCAGGCAAAGAAAGACAGGTGAATAATCCAATAATCCACTATTCATCAAACACAGAGAACAGCACACAAAGGGTTAAAGATTTCGCAAAAGACAGCCTGGCACATACGGGAAGAAGAAGCGGCTTTAAATACACACACCAGGACAGGGGTGGGGACAATTACACACAGGTGAGACACAGGAGGGTCATTGACCCCTAACCCTGTATAGAGGGGACATGAGGAGGGAAAAACACCAAAACAAAACTGAAAAAAATAATACAGGTGAACATACGCAGCAGACAGACTCTAACAGACAGGGGTGCGTCACACAGGAGGGCCCCAGGGGGACTTCCTGCGAGAGTAAAGGTGAACACATTTGGTCAGGTGCTAGAAGGAGCAGGACAAGCTGTGTCTGCTAGAGCTGTGAGGTTAGCGTGTTCGACACATTTATACCTTAATGGCTGCTGCGTCTTACTGGTGACCTCACGAGAAGACAGAACTCTGGAGAAAATACACAGGATACAGTATACAGTATATACACCCTTAACACATGCACGTGCTGTACTTTTTAAAGAAATTACGACACCAATGTTTTTTTTTTTTTTTCAGATAAATAATAACACATTTTCAGCTTACGCTATTTTAAAACTAAGTGACTGTGAAGCCCCTGACCCAAAAGGTCTTTAATCAAAGACTAAACCCTAAAGCTTTTGACGAGCTTTGTGCCCGAGTCTAAACATCATCCTCATGCTTGCTCTGCTCTGCTTCTTTACCCAGACAACCCCAATCAGAATGGTACCGATAATATGTCTTTCTCTCAGTCTTCTCAGTGGAAGAGTGTGTCTCTTAGATTAGTTACACGGGTGATGTAACTCTTACAAGTGTGTAGGAGATGCAAAGTTAAAGGATGATGTGAGAAAGAGGGGGTTGGAAGGTTTTTTTTCTCCTTTGCATGTGCTTGGTATCATCTGACTTTCAGGTTGGCTAGCTGATCTTCTCTGATGTACAATACATGACACGGGCTTGGAAGGCCAATCCCTAATCAAGGCAACAGCGGCAACAGCAGCACTAACGGAGGCACTGGTGCCCCTACCTTGCCCCCATCCCCTGACACAGCTCAGGCCCACAGGAAAGCAGCTGTGCTCTCCTCCTCTTCTTCACTCAGCTGGAATGAAGGGATTGAAGAAGACTGGAAGTGGAACAGAAGGGTATCTGAGTAAAGCCGGAGATATTTGCATGCCTCCCAATGCTTCAGATTCCCCCACTGTTGGGTAAGGGTCCTAAAAACTGATGCTGGAACAGCAGTGACATTCCTGCGTCTAAGGATTAACACACCCCTGCTTCAGATCAAGATGTTCTGGTGCTCTAGCCTGACCACGACCCTGTGCTGCATACCTGGTGGTCAGATTTGCTCTTTAAATCCTGGAGGATGTGATTCCTTATTTGTGCACAATTTGCATTCATCTCAAGAAAAAGATTATCACAACAGATCTACTGTATATATGAAGTCCTTTGAACTTTGAATGAATTAAATAACATCAGATACTGACTGAAATCCTAAAATGTAAACAGAATTTTCATATACAAATCAAACGGAAGTCATTTACATGTATGCACTGCTGGTGAAATGAGGATATTAAGTTCTATTACTAGTTATAACATTCTAATCTGAAAAGATGAATGAAGATAAAGTAAAGAAAGTATGTCTGAGGCTACCACGCAGTGTATAAGCGACTCCTTGGAATGTGCTCTCATATGTTGTTCCTGTAAACTCCTCGAGACGCTCTTCCAGTTTTGGAGTCACAGCCCAATAGTGCACCAGTCACCTCTCCGTCTGCTGCTTTCCTGCCTCCCTACATCTCTTCTATCTTCTCCTTTAGCTGCCAGTATTCTCTGAGCTTCTGTGTTCTGTTCCCATCAAGTGCGATTGCTACATTTGTTAATACTGCCTTCTCCTGCTGTGTGTTTACCACCATTTGGTCTGGCTGAGTAGTTAGCGTGTGGTTTGGTAGACACTTGCTCAGAATGATCCGGTCTTCTTTTGCAGCCATGAGTGCCTGTGAGCCTTAATCCAGTCTTTCCAAACACTGATGTGTTTCCTCAGTGTCAGTCACACCCACTGACGGTAGCATTTGCGGGCTTGTGCGGGCTTGTCCTTCCATGATTTTCCCTCCTGTTCTTCTTTCGCCACCTCTTCTTCATCAGGTCCAGCTGCCTGAGAAGACTCAGCAGGTCATCATCTGTGCCCATCTTCATGATGAACTGTTGGGTCTTGACCACAGCCCATTTACATGACCATAAACCTCCAATAATCACTCTATTTAGCAGATTTTGCTTCAGAGTAAATACAGAGAGAGGGATGTGACAGGACACACACTTCCTGTTACTGTTAGAACATCCGGTCTTGTCCTGTTGAGTGTTTGGATGCCTGTGATCTTAACGTTAGCTGCCCTCATGGACAGAAAGAGAATTAACAGGTGAAACCTCTTGGATGAGAGAAACGTCTTCAACGAGTCCAGTCGACTCTTTTTTTTTCCAAGAACTTTATTGATCCCTCTGGGCAGGTTTCCCTCAGAGAAATGGTCTTACCAGCATCATAACAACACTTTAAAGGATCAGCACAGAAGCAGAATACGAAAAGATATAAGGGAAGATAAAAATAAGAAATAACATATATGTTTAAATACTAAGTTAAGAATATGTACATATATGTGTAACAAATATGTAATATACATTATAAGTGTATTGTTGCATTAATAATAATAATAATAATAATAATAATAATAATAATAATAATAATAGTGTTTATTACATGGTTATCAGTGTGTTATTTTGGGTTATGCTTTGTGTCAGTGTCTTGTTGTACTGTGCTGCTCCTCATCCTCCTGTGTCCTTCGGTCCCCCCTTCCTTCCAGTGAGGAGTTAACCAGTTTGATGGCATGTTGGACAACTGAGTTTTTCAGTCTGCTAGTTCTGCAATTGAGGAGGAGGAGTCTCTCACCGAAGGAGCTTCTCTGGTTGCTGATGACAGTGTGCAGAGGGCTCTTTTCACTCTGCATATTAACCATGACATATAAAGTAGTGAAGTTAACATTTCATGTAAATAAATAAACATATATATTATAACAGACTTAAATGATAAACTATCCAAGCCAGTATGGCTCCAGTATTTATCATATTGTTCAAATCTATTGTTAAAATACTAATATAATTATACTTTTAAAAGTGTCCATGTATGTACTCAACTGAGATTGTTAATCTCAAGATATACATTTAGTCAGCATAATCAAGCTTGTTACTTAGAGATCGACAACTTGTCCAGATGTTTAGTAATACTAAACAATACTGTTTACTAATGAATACATAGATGGGGCAGAGATGGTGGTGCAGGGGTTAGGTGGTGCTGGTGACACTGCTCTCCAGCTTCCTCCCACAGTCCAAAAACATGCACTTGGGGATTTGTCACTAGTTTACCTGGGGTGTGAATGAGGGGTTGTTTGCTGTCTTAAACCCCAACGCTGGGAAGCAGGGTACACCCTGGACCACCACGGACCCTGTGAAGACCCTCACTTTGACTGAAAAGCCTTGAAATGACTTTGAATAGAAATGAATGGAGCTCCATCCCTTCTGCTGGTGCTAAAGTGTCAGTGCTGATATTCCAGTTGAAGCTGCAGCCTGCAGGGAGCAGAAAAGAACAGTAAGGGTAGGTGAATATTTCAGCATGTTTGGATGAATTAGTGGTCTCCGCCCTGCATGTACAGCAGATAACACATCTGGTGATGATGGTGGGTGGGGGCTTGAGCTGTAGCTCACGGCAGCCCCCCTCTCCGTACCAGCCTGTAGAGGGGAGCAGCCTGTCTGTCGCACCTTGATTTATGCAGGGCCCATGTCAGAGGAAAGCAATGTGAAGAGTGTGGCATAAACAGTGAATACCAGTAGAGTTCAGAGACGATGAATCAGAGTAAGGGAGGACACAGCTCTGGCTGCTTCCCCTGTCTCTGCCTCACACCCATATGGACACACACCAGCCTTTCTGGCTCTTATCTAAGAGTGACCCAAGCCTTGCATTCTTCAGGGCAAAGGTATAGAGTTGTTGTCAACTTTAGGAATACCTCCTCCTGCCATGAATATGTCTCAGGCTACAAATATAAAAAGGGGACTGCAGAAAAAGATGTAATCAGGTTGTACAAATGCCAGTATTTAAAATTAAGAAACAACAAATAGGAATGGATCCCTTTTCGCCATACACTGTATTATCACACAATCAGCAAAAACACACTCAAAATTTCAAATCTTCTGCCCTTTTGCATGTTTCTAGAGGCCACTCAGTTGTGGTTGAAGAGGCCCGGCAGCCTTTACTCACTTGCACTCAAACGATTTTGTTGTGACTGGCCTGTCTAAGTTGTGAATGAGCCTTGTTATAATATAGTTGTCTTCTAAAGCGTATCCAACGTTAGATCTCTCTGTGTGCAACTGGACTGTACCTTACAGTCCAGTTGACTATGACCTGGATGAGTGAGAACCTACACAGGCTTCTAAAGTGTGCTATAAATGCATTCACGTCCTTGTTTTAAGCCTACTACTTTAAACCTACTTCATGTGAGCATAGTCTTTTCTGCAAAAAAAGCAAAAAAACAAGGAAAAAAAAAAAGCACTCTTAGGATAAAGATTTTTTTTTGATTGAAAAAGTGGAAATATCGTCCTCCTAAGATAAATTTGGGACGTGTCTCTATCCTGTTTTCTCTTGTCAAACTGGACTGTTATCACATTGAAACTTATTTATGGTTTTGTTAAATATCCCAAATAAAACAAATAAAGTGAATCTTAACTGGGTGTATAAACTAAGAGCAGCAGCTGTTTTGTGTGTTTGCTGCTTGTTGTGCAAGGCTGCTGTGAAACAGAGTACATCCAGCCTGGTTCTGAGCCCTCTCAGCATCTGAAACATTAATGTACAAGCCAGATTAGCCATGCCATCTCTGGCCTCCTGTTTCTTGCCTATTGATTTTTCTTCCGTTTACCCCCACCCTTCAATAAGCCGGGGGGTGGGGGGTGTCTCTCTTCAGAGCTACAGCACCAATCCTCCTCTCCAAGGCCTCCTCCAGAGCCAGGCCTTTTCTCCATTCCAGCCTGGCTGATTTCTGCTGAGACTTTGGAGCGGTTGCAGACTTCTGAAGATAACCCTAGGTGCTGAAAGAGAGGGCCAGGGAGGGGGCGGATGGGGGGCTTGATCAGTATGCAGCAGTGGAGAACTGTGCAGTCTAGAGAGAGACTGTCAGTAATCAGAGATGAAAGTTGCTCAGGATCTGGTCAGCTTGACTCTCCCCCTGGTATCTCTGACCTGCAGCACTTTCACTAGACAGACATATGTATGAAGACCTCGTATGGCATAGCCCAGAGATGTGCTCTCCCCCCGCCCCCGTCTGCTGGTTAACAATGGTGAAAGGGGACAGAGAGCTAGCGATTCTCTGCTAATACATTACATTCTATTAACACTGTGCACGTAAGGTATTACTCTTTTGTTAATCCTTAATAAAATAATTATAAAAATAACTGTTATTGTTCATAAAAATATAATAAAGGCTCATTTTTGAAAATCTAACCTTACATTCCAAATAATTGGGTGTGATTTGTGCTTTCTTAACAATTCAGAGCTGTACACTGCTATCATAGCAAAACATATTTCAATTCCCTGCACCGGTAATAATTGATTCCATCGTTACACATTTAATTACCGTATTTGTTATTATTATACTAATTATTAGACTAGTATATTAATGTGCCACTGTGAAACATTTGACATGTTTATATATTGACATGATGACTGGCAGCAGTGATTGATGGATCAAGATGAATTTATCAATCTTCCAAAAAAATTCTGGACAGAATGTTTACATTTTCTTACAGGGATTAAAACATTTGTGTGAAAAAACTTTTCTGACAGCTAGATTGCTTTTTGGGCTTGAGTCTTAGCCCAGCGCAGAAAATTGTTTATATAGCAGCAGTCAAGGTAAATAACCAGGATATCTGAACAAGTCAGCTCCGAAAGCCAAAAACTGGCTCGATTCGTTTTTTAACTTGTGAAGATGGAAATTCACACAACGAATGTTACACGTTCCCTTGGAAGGAAAGAGTGGGGTCCGTCATTTGTGCCTCTGACAATTACTCTCATAATTAATGCCATAATTAAGATGCTCTACATGTGCAACAAGTGTGATAAAAATACAGAAATAATGAGTCTTTGTTCAAGCTAGAATATAACTAATATAACTACAATAATAACCACGATTTAAAAAAAACAACTTAAAATTATTTCTTGAGTTGAATAAAAAAATTCTTTAAACTGATGAAGCTGTTGGTAAAAAAAAAAAAAAGCTTCAGTCTAATTAAGAGAGACAGAGAGCGAGAGAGAGACAGAGGGAGAAAGAGAGAGACAGAGAGAGGGGGGAAGAAATGAGTGCAGTCAGGGAAATCCTGCAGTATAACATCATTGCTCAAGGCATAATTGCTATTAAGTAGGTTGTTGACATACACAGTTGGCTGTGTGCAAACATCTCATTTGGCCAATTATCCTCTTCTCTGAGGTGTTGTGGCTGCAGGAGGAAGTTAACTGAGGTTTTCTGCAGAGACTGAGGGACAAACTCTCTCCTGTGTGACGCTAATGGAGCCACCAGATGGGGTTTTAAGGAAAAGGAACAGGAGTGAAGTTATGTGTGTGTGTGTGTGTGTGAGAGAGAGAGAGAGAGGGAGAGAGGGACTGAGAGAGTGAGTGCATAAATACGTCTGTGTGTGGGCTAGCTCTGCTACAGTATGTGCTGTACAGGAAGTTCACATATAGAATAGTGTAGTTCACGACTGAGGGGAAATGATGCTGTGTGGTAATGGACAAACCTTAAAGGCCAGTTCTACGCCTTAGCCCTTTTTTACCCCTTAGCTTTTGGTTTTGCGCGTTCCGTTTTGAGAGACGAGGGTCAGCCGAACGGGAAGGAGTAAAAGCAGAGTTGGGATTCATCCTTAGGTTGGGGGAGGGTTGACAGGGAGGAAATCCAGTCTGGAACCCTCATCTCTACGTGCTGAATCACCCTGAATGGAATTAATAGATCACCCTTAATGCTTCTGTGGCATATTATTTTCTGAACAGTCTACATAATTAACTCTTTTCATCATGTAAGGCCGGAGGAAACCGGCGATGGGGATACCTTTATTTTCTTGCAAATGAACCAAATCACAGATTACTGGGCTGGGTGTCCAAAGACACATAGACTTATCATTTGAAACTGTATCAAAAGCTACATAAACATTTGGGTTAAAAGTAAAAAAATTGCATAATTGTCTTGTTAAGTTACCCCCTGAATCAGGTTTTATGCTTAAGAACAAAGCATGCATACTGCTGTGTATAATGCTCTCAAAAAGAAACATCCAAAAATCTTATAATAAGGGTGATTTGACTCTTGTGGATAAGGGCTGTTATGTTGAAAACAATCTGCTAATTTCAAGGAAATAGCCCTCTGTCATAGAAAATCACTAATACTAAGGGAATGTGACACAGGCTTTTATTTTATTGGTCCAAAATGCGTGAGCTTGTTTAGTACCTGTTCCTACTTTGGGTTTTCTTTCCAGTCTTAGTGAAGAGCATCAGCGTACTGTGGATCTGTTTCAGGTGCATAGTGTACATGCATGACTAACTGGACTAACTCCCACATTATCAGTTTTAAAGAAACATCCTTTTGGACAGTTGCTCCCTCACAATTAAAGGAGCCGACTGTCATTCGAGCATCTGGTCGAATGAAACCTTGACATCACCTTATTTTTTCGCTTGTTCCAAATGTACCCAGCTGGGTTTAGACCCTGTGATGGACCCAGAAGCCAGTGGTAAGCTTGGGAGCTGGAGCTATGAGCTGTGTTCATGAAGACAAATGTCTGAATTTGCTGATGTTAGCAACACCAAATCATTTACATGAAGCAAACTTAGCATGGAAGATGCTGGATGTTTAATCATTTAGTCACCCTATAGGTCTGTAGGTGGGGTATTCACTGCAAGTACATAAAAGTACATTAACACTGACGTGATCCTGTTAAATTGTTAGCATGATCTCATTTTCACATCCAGAAAAGAAACGTTTTTTTTGTTCCCCAGCTGTTATAACTCATCACATTTTCAGTCTCTGCTTGCAGATCTGTTGGAGAGTGTTTGTATAGTTAGTGTGCTGTAGATGATAACAAAGAAGTATCATTTTGGTCATGAAGTTAGCCCTCCTCTTCCACTGTAACTGATGGGGATGTTACAGGGAAGCGTATTATTGTGCTGTATGTCAGCTCAGTTTTAGTTTGAGTTGTATGTTCTTTTGGCCGTCTTTATGCATGCATGTTGGACACGTGCCAATCAATCATAGTGTAAACAATGTTATTATACCGCTGCTTAAGTATTGTGTGTGTGCCCTCGTACTTGTATCTTTGTGAGGACTTTCATAGGCATAACCTGTCTAACCCTGTCCCAACTAAAGCCCTAACCAACCCTACCTAAACCCGTTTCTAACCCCAACCTTAAAACCAAATGTTAAGCCCCAAACAGGCCTTTGAAGTTGTGAGGACCCGAGCCAAAATGTTCTCGCTTTGCTAGTAGAATGAGTATTTTGGTATTCAGTATATGGAAAGTACAAGAACGAGTGTGTGTGTGTGTGTGTGTGTGTGTGTGTGTGAGTGTGTGCTGGCCCTAAGAACTTGGCAGAATGTCAGCAGTGTGCTCCAGCAGTGAGGGGGAGCTGTGTTTCTTTGCCCTGTGCTGGATCTGCTTTCAGGCTGACACAATCCCACAATCCCGCAGCTCTGAACTCTCAGCTGCAGCCTCCACAGGAGCAGCACTACCCCTCCCAAAACACACCTCACATGCACACTATTGTCTGGACACTTTATTGTCTTCGCTGGCATTCCTACAGAAAAAAAAAAAAAAGTTAAAAAGTGTTTTGATTTCTTTGATGTTTGTGTCCGTTGTATTTAAATATGTGGTTGAACAGTCTACATGTTTACCCCTAAAAGGTATGAAAATGTGCCAAATAACATTGGATCTTGTCAGTCAAGGTCATGTTTGTGTAAAGTGTTAGAGACATACTGACTTCTTTAGTTCTTGAAGTTTAGTTGACTTCACATCCAAAAAGCTTCTTGCTGAAGAGGACTCCCAGGATTTCATCTGCAGACGGGCAGAAACCATGGAAACAACTCCAGAACTCAACATGCAACATGATGTTGACATGTCTGAGACATGCATGCTCTATTTTACCATGGACAGCAGCAAATATTTCCCAAAGTCAGAGATTTACATGACAAAAAGTTCTCATTGTGCTTATTTCAAATTAAGTGAGATTATTAAATAGTTCTAGATTACAGTTTCTCCAATAAAAACATAAATGGGAACCTAATTATTATTATAATTAAGATAAAAAATATAATGCTAACGTAACATAATAATGAACTAATACAGAATCCAAATGTTGTGATAATTGACATTTAAACTGATGTGTAACAATAGTGATACATAATCACCACAAGTGCTTTCCCAGATGGACCTAGGCAAGATGGATATTGATTGCTTCTTCTGAGTGGTGGTGATAATATGACAAAAAGCAGTCATTTCCCTCTGAAACATCACTTTGGCCTATGAGCCAAGCCTTTATCAACAGCCTTTTGGAGATTTCCTAGAAGAGCACTTGCAACACCCGAGATCTTTAGAACAACGAGCCAGTGGATCAGATGACACTGATGACTGAGTAGTGGCTCCAGGAAGTGGCAGTGACAAGTTTTAGTCGGTAACATCTTTCATAATGTTCTTTTATTATTAGAAGTTCTTTTATTTTATTATCATTGTAATGCAGTCCTGTTGTTCATGGCAAACAAAATAAAATAAACTAAGAATGCATTAATGTGATCCCTGGTTTTAGTTCTTTTCCTGAAGATTAGGGCTGTTAAGTAATCATTAGCGTTTGTACGTGCCGCCGCTGCAGATGTCAGTGGCTCGAGCGGCTGCATCTTCACAGCATCTGCAGCTGATATGCAACTGTGTGAACAGCTCCGCATTAAATTAAAGGTTTTATTTCCTCTTACTGAAATATTACCTGTGTGTGTGTGTGTGGTTTTTGATTATTTGTTTTTTTTAAATAAATCCTAAAGCTTAACTGCAGAGTGTATTTTGCATATCAGTATGACAGCGTAGTCCAGCATGTTGGACATGTTGTTCTTTTTACTCAGTTGCAAAACTTACTAAAATGTTGGTGGAAATTTTCAGAAATGGAAAAAAAAAACCCTCCTTCTATTCATCCTTATCCAAATATTCACAAAGAAAAAGCAATGAAACATTGTGAGGAATGTCTGGATGTATATCGTAGCCCAACTCATTTAACATAACGTGTTCAGGAGTCACCTGGCAACAGACGGTGCCATATCAGCACTGTGCTTGTCTGCATGTGTGTGTGTGTGTGTGTGTTCATCTGTGTGTGTCAATGTGGTCGAAATGCTGATTGATGCATCTCTGGCTTTGTCAGCCCTTTGGCAGAGGTGGAACAGGTGTGACTTTTCCACAGAGTGTGGCTCAGACAAGCCATATCACAGCACAATTAGGTCATTGTGCAACACAAACATTCCTACACAGGGCCTTCGGACTATTACAGACTACGGGTAGCTATCTGTGTGTGTGTGTGTGTGTGTGTGTGTTTGTGTGTGTGTGTGTCTCCAGGTGAGGTGGATTTGGAGATTTTTTTTTTATTTATGAAAGACATGTGCCCACCAGCTGCATGTCCCTGCATAATCTCTCTCTCTCTCTCTCTCTCTCTCTCTCTCTCTCTCTCTCTCTCTCTCAGACACACACACACTTGCATGCACGCACACATACAAACACAAAGACACACAAAAACACACACACACATACAGGCATGATAGATGAGTGTCATTAAAAGTATCTTGTACATGACAAATATTTGTGTCTACAGAGAGGAATACACTGCACCTTTAACTGAACTGAATTTAATTATTTTGGACACCAATTTCTTTTAGAGACAATGTTTTACCTTTATTTAATAATTAAATTTAATGTGTACGTAAAGTGTAAAACACTGATAGTAGTAAGACCTAAAAAGATATGAATTTTATTGTTCAGACAAATTAAAAATTGTTAATGAAGTCAGAACTGTACTTGTTCTTCGTAGTTAAATGACATAAAACATAAAATAGACCACAATTCAAATAACATACAAATTTGATGAAAGACAAATAAACCATAAATTGATATTTATTTTTTTTTTTTTACAAGTACAGTATAATATTCATAACAATATAAGATAATGAAAATCTATATTTGAGTGTTTGAGATCATGCATGTGTAGCATTTGTTTTTCTTTCACCGGGGAATTGTTTGACATGATATGTTAAGTTATATTCAAGTATGAGTTCTGGGTTGTGTGTATGGGTGTGTTGTGCCCGGGAGGGCTTGTTTGAGGGCTGTGCGGTGTTATCCTCAGGGTTGGGTGTCAGGACTGTGGTCCCTTCAAGCTGCTCCGCATTTTAACCAGCCTTGACTTGCTGCATGGTGACATGTCTGCACTACACTGTGTGTGTGCATGTGTGTGGGTGTGTACGCGTGTGTGCGTGAGGGTGCATGTGAGAGAGAGAGACTGCTGGGATATGCTTGAAAGACTCCTGGCATGTGCTGGTGCCTGCATTTTTCACCCTTGACTGGAAGCATATGCTGCAGCACAATCGACACAGTGTTAGCCTGTTTTAGCGTGAAAGACCCAGGCGGTTTCCTCCACATCTGGCAGTGCTTGGTTCCCCTTCCAGGTGAGTCACGTCCCATGAGACAGTGGCTCTGCTACAGCCCTCAGCCCTCAGTGCCTGGGCATCTGGAAGCGTCCTGATTTGTCTCACCGGCACATCTATCTCCACATGCTTTTCCAATTTCCATCTGCACCTCCACCACCTCCAGCCACTAACTGACCCCTGCTGAGTGAGAAACATTCCACCCATTTCCACACTACACACACACTGACACTAGGTGTCAATGTTCAGGATAATGGACAGTAGGTCGTACAGGCAAAAAGGCCCCACATTGACGTTTTCATAATAGTGACATTTTGTCAGAATTTGTAAAAATGCTTCTTATTTATGCCAAGATTCATTTAAAAACAAAATGTAAGACGAAAGTATTCATGTGTACGTATTTATAATTTGTGATATTCTGTAGGTCAGCTCTACTGAAATATTCTTGCAACTGCAACATAAAAAATAAATACAAAGTGAATTAATTTTTCTATTAATGTGTCTCACACTGTGTGCGTGTGCGTATGTGTGTGTGTGTGTGTGTGTGTAAATGGGAGCAGGTTTTCCCCCTTTGACTGGAATGTCACAAGCAATCCGCATAATTCCCTTAGTCTAATGTTGGGTAGGACCAGCTCTGTGTGTGTGTGGGTGCGTGCGTGCATGTGTGCGCGTGTGTGTGAGAGACAGAGGCAGAGAGGCAGAGAGTGTGTGTGTGTGTGTGTGTGAGTTTGTGTGTGCGCAAGTGAGAGAAAAGCAGAGTGTGTGTGTGTGAGAGAGAGAGAGAGAGAGACAGAGGCAGAGAGTGTGTGTGTGTGTGTGTGTGTGTGTGTGTGTGTGTGTGTGAGAGAGAGAGAGACAGACAGAAAGTGACTTCTGGGAGTTGTATGTGTCAGAGCAGATTCATCATGGCAAAAACAGATGTTTCTCAGTGGGTAAACATATCAGTTCTATCCTCATTATTAGAGAGATGACAATGGAAGCCTTGTCCAGATTAACGTCTGTTGTCCTTGTCGATTGTTCATACTGTACATACTGCATATGAGATTTCACTTTTACTGATGTTTTACTAGTTATCAATGTGTGAAAATAAGACCTAATATAACAGAACCAGTGGAACCATTTAACTCTGTCCTTTATCTAATTCATTCATTATTTCGTTGCTTTGCTAGTTTGTAAGATTATATAAGCAGAGATAGGTGATGAAGCAGGGGCAGGGAAAGTGAGCCAGCCTCCATGCTGGCTAAGGTAGGGTGACCAGATGCCCCGGTTTACCCAGGACAGTCCCGGTTTTGAGCCTTGTGTCCCGGCGGATTTCAACAGCCCCTTTGTTTTGTCCAGGTTTTATGCAAGGTCCATCCTGGGCGTCCCTATTTTTTCTCTTCACGCTACACATGGCAGCAAGTCATTTAAAGCCATAACAGTGCAATTATTTATTAGTCTTAACAAATTATTATTCTTATTATTCACAGTTACTCTTGTATTACCTCAGTTGAGTAGAATAAAATCTTTTATATTTGGTGAGTGTGTGTAGTGTGACCTTGGGATCAAGGTTGTTGGTTCGAAACCTGGGATGATTACTTTTGTACTCAACCACTCTCGAAGCTCTAGTCACGCGTAGCATAAGACGATATACTATACGAAGAACTGTGCAGCTCCATGCATACAGCTGGATAGCTTGTTGGTTTGGTCAATTGCATTTGCGCAGGAGTGCGGGGTTTGAATCCAGGGCCTCTTTTGGACTATCCAGTCTGGGTGTGGATGTGGGTTCAAGCCCAGGTTGTGGCAGGTATGCTCCCTAGTCTATCCTTGAGAATAAAAGTATAGATATGATTATTAAAGGTGTCTGTGTAGATTCTCGCTCATCCAGGTCATAGCATCCAAAGTTAGACCTCTCTGGGTGCAGCTGGACTGTGAGGTTTCCTTGGAGATGTTTTGCCCTCTCTCCAGAAGGGTTCTTCAGGAATGGGTTATTAAAGGCTCAGTTGTGGACATGTCTGAGCGAAGGGCAGTGGTAGCTCAGTCTGGATGGCACTGGGCTAAAATGTTGTGGGTTCTTGGTTCAAGCCTGGGTTGTCTGGTAGCAGGTATGTGCACAGCTTTTTCCTTGTGAGGGGGAAAAAAACGTTTCCCCCAAAGGAAATACCTGGTTGCAAACAAAAGTGAGTGTCTGGTGGTGGCAGCTCAGCCTGGACCTTCTAAACCTGGACCTGGACCTTCTAAAATTGACTATCACACTGACCTCAACAATACTGGACTGTATGTGTGTGTGTGTGTGTGTGCACGTGTCTTTTTTTTTTTGCTTTGGGTCTCAGTGAAGCAACATGGTGTTGGGGCCCTGCGCGAAAGCGTCTGATCATGTGACTGGTTGTGTGAGAAGCTGACACACAGTCTTGGAAAACACTGCTCCACCTTTTTTTTTTTTTTTTTTGTTTTAAATCATACAGCCAAAAACACACTCATTTCAACTTCAGAATAAATAAGTCCAAATCTGGCGAATATTGAAAGCTTATAGAACTCGTTTGGATATGACTGATTTTATTTTTAGGGTTTAGTTTTGGACTTTCGGCCTTCCCAATGAGACACCTCTCCTGTTGACAGGACAGCCACAGAAATTTTCTGTGTCTATCCCACACCACATTGATCAGCCCAGACTTGTAAGTACCTCGACAATCCGACTTCCTACCTTTCTCTATTTAATTCCAAATTCTATTTCTGACTCTCACAAGAATGAGCCATGCGCAATCAAAAGTCCTGTAACCACCAGTTATAAGCATCATCCCATTCCATCCACAAGAGGTTAACATCTCCTTTAATTCCTAATTTTGTTTTTTTAATCAGAGAAGGACAGGGAAGAATGATCCCCTCAGCTTGCTGACTCGGGCCACCATATCATGCTTCAGGGCTCCCAGGTGCTGCTGTACGGTGTGTCGAGATTCAGCTGCTACAAGTCCCAACAGGGCTCTGACACTGTCATGCCACAACACAAGCCCTCGGGTGATCTCTCTATGCTTCTACATGCAGACACACTTCTAAGGCTCTGCCTTGAATCGACACCACCTCCAGCAGCAATGCGGACAAATTAATTACAGACAGCAGGGCGAAAAAAAA
The DNA here is from genome assembly GCA_015343265.1 of Pao palembangensis. Taxonomy (NCBI): domain Eukaryota; kingdom Metazoa; phylum Chordata; class Actinopteri; order Tetraodontiformes; family Tetraodontidae; genus Pao; species Pao palembangensis. The sequence goes on from CM027081.1 coordinate 1,335,692, forward strand.
GACAAAAAGAATTCATATCCCAGTGACAACCAACAATGCTAACAATGCAATCCCACTCAGGTATCTGAGCCAAATTCATAGTGCATAGCTGGTAAAAAAGAAAAAAAAGAATGCGTTTAATGGAATCACAAGATATGTCAATAGTTGACATGGCAACTACTGTTGAGAAGGTTTAAGGCAGACCTAAATTGATAATGAGCATTTGTTAGCGTCTGAGTCTGCCTGAAAGTCCTTTACCTTCCTAGGATATATACAGTCTTCCTGTCCTGGATGTGGAACTCTGGACCAGCTCCATAACTTCTCAAGGCTTTGTGGAAAAAGCTCATGTGTCCCTGCTGAGGAAGATGGGCATCCTTAAGGTCTGAGGCTGCGGATGGCTGGTGAAAGAAAAGATTCGCCATGCTCAATCAGAGTGAAGCTGCTGCTGACTCCGAGGAGCTGGACGAGCTCAAATATCTTGAGGTGAAGGGAAAGTGGAGCAATTGGGAGAGAGGGGTTGATGAGCAAATATTTGTGGTATCCGCTATAGACCCCTCTTTGATGAAAAGAAAGCTCTCAACCTTGCACTTATGAGGTGTGGGTACCAGCTGAAGAAAAAAAGCATGACTGCAATGGTGCTGCATGGATGGGCTCAGCCCCAGAGACAGGGTGGGGTAGCTAGAGATCTAAATGGAGCTCAGACCAGAGTCACTGCTTCTATGCATTGAGTGGATGGCTTGGATGTATGCACATCTGGTCAGGCTGCGTCCCAAGGGAGCTGCTTCAGTCAGATCCAGCTGGAAATTTACATATTTTACCTAGCTTTTCAATTCAACTTTTAATTAAACATTATTCATGTAGTCAGTCACAATAAAGACTGTCTGAAGGTGCTTTACAGAAACATAGTCAGACCCCTGAACAAAGAGTGGTAAATAAAAACTTCCTTTCAACAGGAAGAAACCTTGAGCAGGACCACGCTCATAAGGGGAAGTTGTTCTCTGTCCCCAAGTGTCTCTTACATTTGATTGTATATGACTGGATGCTGGAAAGTTATTGTTGTTTTTGGTTCATAACAGGGAAGCTCCTCACTGTCATTAACCCCATTTCCACTTCAGAAATAACCTTTTCCCCTGTCCCCAAACTTAACCTGGAATTCTTTGGGAAAGAGCTGTGTTCCGAGTCTTGTAGACAGGCCCAGATGCTGCTGTACCGTCTACAAAATGGCAGCAGCTGGACATCCGTTTTTGGGGTGACGAGGGCGTATTATAATCTGATTCATCCTCTTTCTGCAGTGATGGACATCGAGCTCCTCCATGGATGGCAGCCTCGTTCTGCTGATGAGGGCCAAGCAGCTGCTGTTCCAGGTGGTGATGCAACTTGAGGGTGCACCAGTAGAAAATGTATCCTGGAGTCCATGTAGAGTGTAGTCATTCTACAAAAAAAAAAAAAAAAATTCTACGAATAAAGAAGAGCTGCTGACGTGTGATGACGATGAGTCCAGGAATGTGAAGCTGCGAACTACATCCTGATGTTACTCGGCGTGTGTTAATCGGCGTGTGTGCTCCACCATGCTGCTTCCTGCACTCCACGCTCATCGGTTTTGATTTGGAGGTTGTTGTCCTGGCACCAGGATTCAGGGTTCTGACCTCTTTTCTGTATGCCGACTTGTCACTGTTGGTGATCAGGCCTACGACAGTCACATCATCAGCAAACATTATGATGGTGATGAAGCTGTGTTGGGCACACACCCCTGAAGGAAACCAGTGCTGACAGTGTGGAGGATGTGGCAGTGCCACACACGTGGTAGTGGTAGGGGTCTGCCTGGACAGGAAGTTCCGTATCTAGTCACAGAGGCAAGTGTTGAGCTTAAGGTCCCGGACTTTCATGCTGAGCTCGAAGGACACAATGTTCTTACATATGTGTTCTTCTGCTCCAGGTGAGGGTGTGAAGGATTGACCCTGGGGAATCTGGACGTGAAGAATGTTTTATCTAACCAGTCGAGCACTTCATGGCAATGGAGGTAAGGGAAGGGAAGATGGTCCATGTTCTGAGATACTAAGTGGGGACTACAGACTGTTGCAGTAATGTGCTGGTGAAAACATCTGCCAGCTGTTCCATACCTGTGGTGACAGATCTCCTGTGATGTCGTTACTCTAAAATGTGCTAAGGAAGTGTTCTGTTTATCCAGTAGAGATAAGAACACCATCACACCACTGCATGTACTCCAATCTGTAGAGTTTAAACTGTCCCATAAAGCAGCGGTCCCCAACCTTTTTTTGCACCACGGACCGGTTTAATGTCAGACAGTATTTTCAGGGAGCGGCCGTTAAGATGTGGCAGATAAATACAACAAAAGAACGTGATATGACCCTCATGAAAACTGTGGTATTTTCTAAATATAACAACAAATGTGTGTCAAAGTGAGCCATAGACGGATGTAACAAGGAGAATCTGGTAATTTTTCAAAATAAAACATCGTTCAGTTTCAGATAATAAATAAAACAAAGTAATGCAAGTTATTTATTCTTTATGTGCGGCCCGGTAGCAAATGACCCACGGACCGGTACCGGTCCACTGCCCAGAGGTTGTGGACCCCTGCTATAAAGCATGGTCACACTGCTCAGGCCAGCACTGAATGGGGTCAGGGAAGGGGTCAGGAACATGGTCAGGCGTGTCTCCTTTTGCAGGGTGGCTGATGTGTTCCTGATATCCCAGTAAGACCTTCCTTATGTTGGCTTTGTTGAAATTCCAGGAGACTGTGAAAGAAGCCTCTGGCTGTGAGGTGTCTGTCCTGCCAATAGATCCCTACAGCTCACCCGGTGCTTGGTTAATGTCGGCGTCTGGTGGATTATGATGATGTCACCTCCCGTGGCAGATAATCAGGTCAGCATCTGATTATGAAATTAGGAGAAGAGAGCAGTAAAATAATCCCCCCTTTATTTGAGCACCAGTTGTTGATTATCATGGAGGATAAACTTGCCTTGTTTTGCCTTTTGTTCTTGTTCAGTGGTGTCTTAGAAAATTGATTTAAAACAGTTTCCACATTTTTTTTTTAGCTTGATCAGGACTCCATCCCATGACCCTCCGTCCATTTACACACACACACACACACACACACACACACACACACACACACACACACACACACACACGACCCAGTTCTGTGATTTTTATGTTTTGTCATTACACTTTAGATCAAGAAACACGGAATTTGCAATAGGTACTTTTAATTTGCTTTTAGCAGTGAATTTTTTTTTGTAGGTGTGAGGTTGTGTAATGTTGTGTCGTGTCGTGTCGTGTTGCGTTCAGGTCAGCAGATCAAAGATGAACAGAGGCAGGGGGGGTTGATGTGTTTGTTTGGACCAAAGTTTGAGGAAAAGTGGAAAGTCCAGTGGTGGTTAATTGGTGTGTTTAGGTCTGAGGTCATGAGGGTGGCGAGAGGAACACATCGCTCAGCACCGAGCAACAGATGGATACACAGCCACCACAGAGACGCTGCTCAGTCTAATCACAGCTAAACACTGTGAAAACACGCACAGACCATCCACTTCTGTTCCTGCCTCCTTCTTTTGTCCCCCTCTTCAAGTTCTTGCTGTGCTGGGAACCCGGGGAAGGTCAAAGTGTGTCACAGCGGCAAAGGCTTCCAGATGAAAATGTCGGCTTCGGCAGCACCTTTTTTCATTGAGAACACCCTGGGGGCTTAAATGACCCGAGGGCCTTAAATCAAACAGAAACAGAGGTTATCATGAATTGAAGATTTTTTTTTTTTTTTTATCTCCATCAATTTATGTCATTTTCGGGAATCTTTTCTGCAATGCTTTTAATGGTCGACATAAAACAACTGTGTGATGTCCTGCTGGCCAGCTGACGGAAGATCTACTGCCAAGTTTACATTCTTACCTTCATGACTCCCTGGGTTTTAAAATTTTAACAAGAATGTGTTTTCAGTTAGGTAGCTTTATTTAAAATATGACATTAAGATTGGACACACTTCTATTTACTATATTACTACTGAACATAATATGGGAGGGTAAGCTCCATCCAGCCTTTCTCAGTGACAGGAAAGGTCTCAACAGGTTTATTACATGGCGTGCATGAGTTTGGCAACGTCCTGGTCAAAATGTCTGCTGATAAAATTATCTCTAAAAGCACAAAGTTACAATTTCCTTTTTTTCAAAGTCAACATCTTTCTTTTTTTTCAGTTTGATTTTTACCAGCCAGTTGTCATAGTAATCACACACGACTTACATTCCCACTCTTGGTAATTATCCTCTGTGATCTGACCAAAGAGCCAGTGGATGGTAAAAGATGACCAATACAGGACCTGGAGCTTCTGATGTTAGAGATGAACCCCTACATCTTATTCTGAATGACTTTTTATGGAGTTGGCCATGCATCTCATGTAAAAAGAGAAATTCAATGCCAGCAAGTGTTACGATAAGAGAGGAATTGCAATTTAGTAATGTTTTATACTTTTTAAATGTCAGACCCAGTTTATCACTGAGGAGATACTGTATTATAATTTTGTATATTCAAGTTCAATGAAGGTTTTATATCTGGTCTATCTTCAGATATAATTGGTTAGTTCCGGAAGAGGGAAAACAACTGGAATGCAATAAGCTCCAACTAGTTGATCACATCAGCACCGGTGACATTGTCATGGTCAATATCATGCATGGGGCTCCAGGGTTCCTCAGTTTAGTCCTACGATGGCTAAGCAGGTCTCTTTCCTACTAGGTAGACATCCCAGGTGAACGCAGTTTTCTGCCTTTCTATGAAAGAAAGCCTGCTGGATTGCAGATCTCGTACAACCGAATTAAGGAACCCTGATCATTTCAGAACGGTACAAGTATGGCTGCCAGATGATGGCCTTCAAATAACTTAACCATAGGACTGAGGACATAGCTGTGTTTTTACTTGGAGGCTTGAGATGCTAATGTTTTGCAGCAGTTCCATTGAGATTATTAAAATGAGTCTTGTTCTTAGTCACCTTGGAATATAGTTACATTTTTTGTAATAAAAATAAATGATATTTACATATAAGCAAAATTTAATGTCATTTTCAAATAATGCATTATTTTATTTAATTTCAAATATATTATTATTATTATTATCCATCATGTTTATTCATAGTCTATATTATTCATCCTATAAATGCATTTAGAGTTTGTCAAATAATATGAGGTATTGAAATTGCTATTTTCCATGTGTGAATATAAAGAATGATTCTCTATTTAACCTCAGCTGATTATCTACCAACATTAAGCTTTGATGACACCATCAAAAAGCTTTTTACTTTTATTATTTATAAGTAATAAGTAAAAATGATAGGCATGTTTAGTTGTTTTAAAAACGACATCAAACTACAGTCGCTATGACGATAATTAAAAATGGAAAGGTACAGAAAAACCAGTGATTGAAGTCATTTGCGTTCATGTATTTATCTACCTTCAACTCTAGTAAACAGTGCCTGAGCAGAGAGGGCATAATATTTGTTTCACAAAAGTCTCCGAGCCACAGGTTGGGCCATGTGCAGACAGAGCTTGCAGTCAAGCGCCTTTTCAGTTGTAGCTTCTGGGCTGGTGAAAATGTCCCCAGTCCCTCTACTGAAAGATTCCAGAGGCTCCTCTTTTGGCCTCTTAGGGCTCCTGGGTCACTCGTTTGTCATCATGACCTCTGACCTCTGCAGACCAGTGTGCTGCGAGGAATGTCGGAGATGTTTACCTTCAGTGAGACTGATGGTGTCCAGGTGGCTCCTTTTTTTCCAGTCTGGGATGTTTTTCTGAGCCAGGTCCTCTGCTGCTATCCTTTTATCCTTTCGCTGCAAAACCAGTGTTCCAATATGAATATGGTCAACAAACTACGATGATAAATGTGATCATCCATGATAAAAGTCAATTATATAAATATTGTTTCAGTGACATTCATAAATGGTCCGATATTAGATTTACTATTATAAGACATTACAGCACTTAAAACTTAAAATATTTTGTATATATATTATACAAACACCAAGGTCTGAATTCTGAAAAATACTATCGATTGTACTGTCTGTAAAATCAAGAATTTTAAAAACAAATTTCCAACAAATAAAAAAAATATTAAAACTAGCATTTTCACATCAGGTGTGAATTCTGTGCTTTTCTAAGGAATTAATTTTTTTCAAGAAAAAAGAAAAAGGCCCAAATCACGTTCCCTATTGTGCAACTATTATAGTAAGAGGTTAACAAACCTTTCTGTCCACTGATTTCTGTTAGCTTTTCATGTTAGCATCTCTTGTTTTTGGCCAAATATGAGATTGAGTGTATTGATTGGCAGTCTGTCTGGGTCAACTCAGAGAACCCATCCAAAGCTCAACTTCCTAGAGTTTGTTTGCCATCAGACAGCCAGCAGAGTGGTGTGGCGAGACAGAGCGGGCATGTACTAATAGGTAATGGACCCCCACTTCCAGACGCCCTCCCCCCTCCCCCTACACTTTAACACGGTGCCATCTATCACTCTCACAGCAAACCTTCCCAGTGTCTACTCACTTGTTCCTGACATACTGGAAACTCTTGGAAATTTTCCTGCCCTGCTTGGTCTCCCCACACCCCCACCCACCTCAGCCCCTCTAAAGAGCCCATTAAACAGTGTTGTAATGCAAACAGTGAATCTGAGGAGAGTGAGGGCCAGGTGTTGGCTGCGGAGGGGATGAGTGTCTAATGCAGCCATTACGAGTGGTGGGGATAGTGGGTGGATTATCATAAAAGCATCTCCCCTCCCTCTAATGTGAACATGTCTGATCAATACCAGACTCCTGGGAGGGACTAGACAAATGAACAGACGAAGGATGATAGGAAAAGGAGTAGCTCTATTAATCCATCCACCAGCTGAATGCTTTGTCACCATGCCACAGGACAGGGAGCGCTATGGTGTGGGGTGAGAATGTACACAGTTTAGGAAAAAAGAAGAGGTTTTTATTCAGTGAAGAATGGAGAACTGTAGATGGTTTAGTAGGGAAACAAGCTATTCAGACAATAAGGAACGTTCAAATCAATCCTCTTTGGGGATGGGACGTTGCAACAAATCATCAGGACCTACAGTCTGTTTGAAATGAAAACATTTGGAGGCTCGATGGAACGTGTCCCCCAATTGGAGGAAGTGGAATATGAAAGACTGCAGGACAAAAACCTAAACGTTTCACTTAAATGCAATCCCTGACTAAATGCACATTCCATCACTGGCTCTGATCAGCCTCATCACTGTACCGTATGTAGTTTACCGGCTCAGCCACACAGACTTCACATATGGCTAAAAATCATTTGGTTGGTTGACCAGATCCAGATAATGTCCCAACACCGAGAACTTAGTAGTTGCTACATGCCTGTGGTCTTTTTTTAACAGCTGAAGGGCACTCAGCGGCCAGCTCTGTTTTCACTAATGCTGTTTGATATAAAACCAATCTGTATGAAAGCCCTGCACTCCCACACAGTTGTGACCTCTCCTTCTGCAGCATGATGAAAGCACCCCACTTCACTTTTTCCCTGTCACATAATTTTCCATGTCAATTATACACTAGATAAAACCTACTATGGTGATTTTTAGGTTGCTGAAGGCTTTACCACACAAAGTGTTTGCCCCTATCCTACACCTGTCTGAGGTGTCGAAATCTCATCTTCGCTGTGTCCCCCCCTGCCCCAGCTAGAGCAGAACACACCCTATAGGTGGAATTCATGTGTTTTGACTGAAAACAACCAGAAAGTTGACAAGACTGCAAGGCTACCTGTGTGACACTGATCCAGTAGCAGGTGTACAAAGGTGTTTGTAAAATGTCTCTGTAAAACCCACGAGAGGACAAGTAAAATGATACGATAAAATGATGTAAGATAACAATATAATAGCTGTGGGCCGCTTGTAACATTGGGTTGTAGATCTCGATGAAGGGGCCGGTCAGGTGGTGCAGGAAACTAACCCCCCAAATGAGGATCGGAGGTTAGCTAAAAATCCTGCTTGATGGACTATTGACTGAGAAAATATGTTGAAGAGCCTGTAAATTGATCCAACTAGAGATGGATGATGAAGCTCCAGATGATGCTTGGCCCCACCTTCTTGAGAGGACATGTTAGCATGCTAGCTGAAGGGGGCGTCTGAACCTGTTTCTAACCAATCAAGCTGACAACCCTCTTCATTTGGCTTTTGGAGAAGTGATTGTGAAGGCTCTGCGGGCCGGATTAAATAGTTTATTTGGCCACATGTGGCCCCCGGGCCTTAGTTTGCCCACCTCTGGGTTAAAGCCGGTCAAAACGGGAATAAAGGACAATATAAGCAATATTATTTTTAGCCTTTTTATGATCATACAAAGTGAAATCCAGACTTGAACAGTATTCACAGCATGTACACACACACACACACACACACACACACACAGAGGTAGTAATAATTTCATTACGTGCGTTTTTTTCTTTTAGTGTTCAACCCCATCTGTCTTCTGCCAGGTAACCGTCTTCAACTGTCAGGCCCGGAAATTTTTACATTAAAAATCTGACAACACATATAGAAAAAAACCCCAAAAAAACCCAAAACTGTTAAAACAGAAATATGTCACAACAAAAGTGAACATGTGAAACAGAAAAGGAGGAAAAACAATATTTATTTTACTTTTACTATCTTAAACAAAATCTTGTGGAAACTAAAATCTTAAGAAAACAGTGATCTTTGAAATAAATTACAATCATATGCAGCCAGTGCTTCCTAAAACCTTTTACACAAAGTTAAATCTTTTCAAATGAATGTTATAGACAGCTAAAAATAGCGTCTATCCCTAAGCTTAACCAAGAGGAGATAATTTATTAACTATTAATAATAAGAACTATTATTTCCCATAATAATATAGTTGACAAAAAAACATTAACGCTCACAGATGTGAACAATTAATGTGATCAGCCAAAACTATCCGTTAAAATGTGTGCAAGTGTGCACCCTTGTTTGTTCAAAGTAATAATCTTCCCCCAGCATTCAGGTCTCTTCTGGTTCTGCCCTGCGGGAAGGCTAATGACAGACATGTAAGTCAGCAGCGTGACCTGTTCTGCTGCACATGGAGTTTATTTGCTGTGGTTTTAGCTACAGCTTCAATGCTCAGCCCTCTGGGCACAAATACGTCTGCCGAGCTCCAGCCCAGGGAAAGGCAATCTGACAAGCAGCGCAGCCCTAATCCAGGCCAGGTCTGGGGCTGTGTTTGGTATGCATCCCCTAGGTATGAAATAAATACAAGGCCAGTAAGCAGATCTGCTTTGCCTGGATGGCCACAAGGGAGAACAGGGTTTTCCAACCTTACTTTACATGCCTTGACGGGATGTCTCTTATCCATATATGTAACCTCATAACATTTGGGGCGTTTCACAAATAAGGCCTGCTTTGATCTCCTGTGGAAAGTAATACACTTTTAATGGCCAACTTCAAGGGCCATTAGCTACATTTTTATCAGTTAGCAAAGCTGCTTGCTAAATTTCTGAATATCAAGTCGTTGCAGGCTTCAAGGCTGGCCAAGTGGGCTGGGGATTGAAGGGTTGTCCGGAAAAGTTCCTCTCTGGGACAATGTAGGCGGGAAGGTTGATGAGTAATAAGCCTTCCTCCCTACAGCTCTTCATTTGAATTACCATTGAGCGAAGTACTGATACCCCCCACCCCCCCGACTCCAGAAGACGTCATTGAAAATCTTGGGCTAAATTAAGGGAGTTGAAAGAAATGAAGTCAGCTTTTTTGAAATGGTTCCCAACTTAACGACATCTTCCACCCAACTTTCCCTTCCCCCAAGGTAGACTACCAGACCTACGATACGTGTTTAAACTTGCTTTGTAATCTGTGGATAAGCAGTTGCCTCTAATGTCTAAAATCATCAGAGGCGTTTTTTCAGCGCGTGAAGGTGATGAAAGAATGTCAAGTGAAAGAAAAGAGAAGTGGAAAAGGAAGAGCACATGCTAAAGAAGAATGACCAAACTGCTTGGAAAATTGTACTTAATATATACATTATGACTGAGTACACTTACAGTGCTTTATTGTAGTGAAAAAAAACATAATGTTCCAAGGAGTTTTGTTTTAGAACAACAACAAAAAAAATGCTAAAAATGATTTCCACTGTATCTTCACTTTCCACTGATTTAGCAATACGTTTAACACACAATGGATGGATGGATGGATGGATGGTTGGATGTAACACTACCACGTACATAATGTCATACACCAATTATCCAGCAGGCTCCTTTTGCATTAAACACAGCCATTATTAAATATAGCTCACATAAATGAGAGTAGCCGTCTGACCATTACTGTGATTCCATTAAATAATATTCTTAAATGAAAGAGTAGAATGAATGTTTCTTCTTGCTGTGCAGCCGCTGTTTTTCAAATGACCAGCCAGGCAGCAGATACCGCATCTTTATTGGTCACGCACGAGTAGACATCCTTGAGATCAGGGGCTGATTAGATTTTATCCGTACAAAAGGCACGCCAACAAGTTTTCTATTTTTAAAACTTTTGTCCTATTTGCTTTGTTTTTTTTTTCCCACCCCAGAAATGACCCGCCATCCACGAGAGCCAGTGCGTTAAAGACGTCAGCCTTTCATTCTTTGATGTACTTTTCAATTTTTACAGCTTTGGGCAAATCTCCGGCGGCCGGCTGATAACCAGCCTCGCGTGTGCTTTCCGTTCCCCCTCTTTTGCTGGAGCGAACTTGCAGCGCAGACGCTGACACATTCCTCACAGCACAAGGCATAACTTGTTAGGGAGGCTGTCCACGGAGCTGTGTTCGGGTGAATGTAGACATGCACCAACCGAGAGGGGCAGCGCTGATTTAAGGTAGTACTCAGACAAGGGGAGAGAGAGAGGGCGGAGGAAAGAGTCTCCCCTCCTGACTGCATCAGGAGAGCCTCCAGCCTTTGTGATTCCTTTTGATCAAATCTCTGTGAAAGATGAGTGTCGTGCCCTCTTCCAGCCAGCTGTGAGGGGACTGCCCTGCCACTCTGATGGGGGGACCTACATATGTGTGTGTGTGTGTGTAGGAGAGAAAGAGAGAGAAAGAGAGTGAGGGAGAGAGAGAGGGAGAGAGAGAGAGCAACTCCTGAGGTGAGAATGCAGAGTGGGAGGATCTCATTCCAGTCCCCTGTGCCCAGTTTCAACACACACACACACACACACATACACACACACACGAACACACTGAACATCTTGAGTAGTTTAGAGTCCACAGCAACATTAGAGCAGAGAAAGCCGAGGGAGCACGTGTGAGAGAGAAAGGAGGGTAAAAACAGTAACTTTTTGGCTTTTTTGTGGCGTGTTTGTGGCTCAGTGTGTGCATGTGTGTCACAACTGTTGGAGCAGAGGATACTGGGAGTGATGACTATTTTGCATTAGTACTTGAGTGGACGGGAGAGTTGGAACCAGTTGTTTCAGGGGACGTGTGGTGGAATGGCATACTCCACAGAAACATCTGACTAATGACAATGTCTGAGGTAAGAGCAGATTTATCTCTCTCTCTCTTGCTTGCTCTCTCTCTCTCTCACACACACACACACACACACACACACCAATGTCTTCAACTAATTACATTTTGTGGATATTGATCCGGAAGGTGAGAGGAAAAACTGACTGCTTTGGTTCCACAGCTTTCCTGCATTCTCCTGTATTTTGGTGAAAGTTCTTACAAGTTGAGGGTGTTGTTGGAAAGTTTTGACAGCAAGTGAAGAAATGTACTCGGACATCTCAATCTTTATTTCAGAAATGTGTGTGTGTGTGTGTGTGTGTGTGTGTGCACGCGTGTTTGTGCCAAATGTTTGTTATTAGTAGCAAGGTCTTTTTCAAATTGGCATTATCGCACACTGAGACAGAATCCTACAAAGACCAGCTGATTGTCCTCATAAGCTGATGAAATTTTGGAACAATTGTACATAATTGTACATTTTAACACTGTTTTTAATTGTGTCGGGTTTAATTCCCACTCAGATGTGCTTGATACCTGAATTCAAGATCATGTAATATCAGCTCTTTGTTAATCCAATTTTTTAAAGTTTAACGGAGACAACTCCTGGTAAACCCTGACGTCAGTGCCCACCTCTGATATTCCTGCTTTTTTTATTTATTGTATGAGCTGAAATCATCATTTAGTTTCGCCCCAGGGTATTTACGCATCCACCTTTAAGACAGAACAAGAGGATTAAGGCATGAACAAGCCCTCTGTCATCCTCCAGTCTGTCGCGCTGTCCCAGGTAGCCTCCTGGATTTACAGTTGCACGGTTGCCAGCCAGCAGCCCTCTTCCTCTTCCTTTTCTAAAATACGTGGTATTTCGTTCAGTAATTTAAAAGAGAACACCACACAGGGGCCTTCTCTGAACGTGTTAAACTGGCCAATAACAGGGGAAGAGTGTCAGTTGTCTTTAAGGATAATTACTGACAACCCTGAAAGTAAAATTAGTTGAAAATAAGCAGCAGCCTTAACATTTCATATTCTTCTTCATTCACACATTTATTACTCCATTATTTTACCTTTTTTCTTAAATTCCACAGCTAAAGAAATGGACAATTCAAGTCATTTTTTCTATCTTGTAATGTTTTTTTTTTTAATATTCTATTTCAGTTTTGGCTCAGTTTTAGTTTTGCGTACAGTGGAAATGATCTTTAAATGTTTTCCAACTTTAAAAGTTGTTTTAGTTGAGCAGAGAATACTCTGCTGAGAGGGAGAAAAATCTTTTCTTTGCTAAAACCTTTGTCATCCCCTTGATTCGAAATCAGGAAATTGTGAGATACCTTTCATAGTAAAAGTAATCTCCCCAAAATTAACAGTGATGAAGATTGTTTTTGTGTGTGTGTGTGTGTGTGTTTGTGTAATTTTTGGCCACCATAATAGTTTTACACCCCTTTTACACCCTTCAGCAATTCGTCAAGCAGTGATCTTTCCTGCCTGGTCCCAAGGTACCCTCGTTAACACCTCCCAACACACACACACACACACACACACACAGAGGCAGAGGAAGACAACAGGAGAGAGCGCCATCCAAGTGTCGGCTCTGTGCTGCCACCATTAGGCTGGTGAGGTTTTACAAGCCAGATGTGGAAGAACATTCGAGTCCAAACTTTAGGCAACTGTTTCAAGTACACCACTGGCTGCTGTTACTGTCTTTGAGCGGATGCTCAGTGTCACTGGAATCTGACCCTTCCGGGGCATCTTTCCGTTATATCCATTTTTTAGGTTTTTGTTTGTTTTGGTTGTTTTTAGATTTTTTATTTATTTTTTTGCGCGTCTGTTCTTGAGTGAAAGAGAAAGACACAGAGATTAACACAGCCTCGAGCAACACCAAAGCATTTTCACGCTGTCTTTGGACCCTCAGTGGACTTGTCAAGAATTTCCCTATTTTTCTTTTACCTTTCAATGTGTTGTGTTGATGAACATCATAATAATTCTTTTTTTAATTAAACATATTTGAAGTAAATTAGCTAATAGCTGTCATTATTATGTCTGTCTTTAATGTTTTCATAATAATATATTAGCGGATTTTTATTGTCCAATATTCTTATATTTTATGGGTTATGTCTGTTGTATCGCCTAATATTCTTAACTGAATTCATGCAGGTCATGAATATGAAATACGAAATTACAAGCAACATTCTTCAGACTGCAATAACTAACTTAATTATTGACCTTTTAATTGCTTTTACCATTCTACCCTTATTTTTCAGTCTTCTTGTGCTTTCCACTGTTTTATTTGTTGTTCGGTGACCTTGGGTGTTCAGAAAGGCACCTTCAGATAAACACAGTTATTAGAATTTTTGTTATGTGTTATTTAATTTTCTAATTTGTCATGACTCAAGAACTTGCTGTAGCACTTTGTGCCTTTTGAGATTTCAAAAATATCAATGTGGGGAAAACAGACTGGAGACAAATAGCTAAAAATACTCATCAGAGACTTTTCTATTCACTGCTATGCAGTGTTGACAGATTTGTTCTTCTCTGTAGAGCTGCTGCTAATGGTTTTAATATTAAGTAAATGTCCAACTGAATCTCCAGGCTGCTATAGCTGTCACCACAAGATGCTAACTTTATGTTTTATATGTCATAATCTCACTTTTTTCGTGATTCTTTAAATTAGAATTACGTTTTAACAATATTAAATTAAGTATATATTAACCCAATCACAAGTAATCCCCTAGTAAGATGATACCGCTACATTTTGAAAAATGGAAATGATTACAGCACTTTTTTCAAAATCACTGTTTAGTTTCAGAAATACTGAAGAGGTCTTATTATTATTAAGATTCTTTTTTGTACTGTTATCAACAGGCTATCTGCTGCACTTTGGTGAACTGTAACTGTGACAGCTTCAAGCCTGGGAAGCTGAGGAGGAGACAGTGTGAAAACTGCAAACATGGCTGGGTAGCACATGGTAAGACCTCAGCAACATCAGTGTGCAAATCACATACTGTAGGCTCGCGCTCGCGCAGTGATGCAATACTCCTCTTTTGTCCAGAAAGTGTTTTGAAGAATTCAAAAAGCTAAATAAATTTAACAAGCACTACGACCGTGCCACATATTTTCTGTATATACTGTGTTTTTCTGGAATTTCATTCATTGTGAGATATAAACCAGATTAAAATGACACAAAGTTTGTTTCAAGACTACAATGGCTACAGCTACCATTAGCTTTCTAAAAAACATCCTGCAATAGTTATAATAATTCATAATAATATTCTGTTTATGAGTATACTGGTAAATTCTGTCACCAGTGATCAATTTCCAGTTGTTTTACTTTTCTATTCATGCTTTTAATGTTGTTGTCATGTTTTAGTGCTCACTGAATTTTGGTTCAATTTTAGTTGAAAAAACTAAAATGATTAAAACTTTAGGGAAAAATGTATTAGCCAAGAAATGTTCTTAGTAATTAATACACCATGGTGGTTTTCATATTTTGTTATCTTTATTTTTTTGTTATGTCATTTCTAGCGCTCACTTTTTCAATACCTATTTGAATGCATGGTTTCACTGCTCACATTTGTTTTGCAGCCCTGAGTAAGCTGAAGGTGCACCACATGTACCAGAGCAGCCAGGTGGAGATCGTCCACTCCAGCGTGGTGTTCGATATCTGTAGCCTGATGCTGTACGGTACCCAGGCGATTCCGATCCGCCTTAAGATCCTCCTGGACCGACTCTTCTCCGTTCTCAAACAAGAAGAAGTCATCCAGATCTTAAACGCGCTTGACTGGACACTGCAGGACTACATACGAGGATATGTGCTGCAGGTGAGCGCAGTTTTTCTTTTTTTTTATAATTATTATTGTGATTGAAATATTCTCAAATATGTAACATAATGATATGTGATATGCTATGTTATGGAAAGTATTTACGGGTATAATAACACGTATTTTCATATTGTTCACTTCATGCTTTGTCATTAGAAAAATGAAATGTAGCTCTGGTTCTTTTTGGAGAGCATCATTTCAGCCACAGAATCAAATGCTGAAAGAATCTACAAAATAAATAATTACTAGCTTAGTTTTTCAAGAATATATTTAAAATCAAAACTACAGCAGAAATAGCGAAAGATCACGTCCTTAGTGCATGAGGAGGTCTGCACGCACTGCTACGTTCCCAGAAAGATGAGAAGCCAGACTGAAGCAGGGGTGGGACGTGGTGACCGGTATCCTGCTGCTGCTGCATTCTTGAACCCCCAGCTATGAGCAGTCTCCAAACCGTGCTGGCTGTGATGTTTAAATATTATCTTTTTGCTTCACATTTCTTCTAAAGCCTGAGCCAAGATGGCCGAGACCCAGGTTTTGAGGCTCAGCAGCGACTCTTACTTCGATTAGTACGTCATCAAGTATTCAAGATCCACCACATTTAATTCATGTTAACTCATTTAATGTCGAACATCGAGTCAGAATCCTTGACAGGCACCCAATGAATGCTCTGTGATGAAATATTAATCATGCTATGGCATGAAGTTGCTTCTCGCTTTCAAAGCGCCCAAACTCACATGTGATTACTGCAGGGCTGAAGGGAGGGTCCACTTGATCAATATGAAATACTACTACGCTACTTCTCCGTGTATATGCCTGTGTGAAATGTGAAAAAAAATAGATATATATTTCATGTGTGTGTGTGCGTGTACATACATATACATACATACATACATTATGCCTTCTTAAACCCAATCTGTTTCCTTTATTAAGCTGTAATCTGCTTTATAGGTCATGTTTGTCTCACACTCTGATGAATTTTTATGAGTAAACCAACACACAAAGAAAAGATACACCTGGGTCCCAGAAACCATACATGTATAAATACAATGTAAGGGTGATTAAAGGGTATTTAGCCAATATTTATTGTTCCACACGACAATGCATGAGGTCACGACCATTCACACATAATGGTTACATGTCAGCTGTTTGGTTCAGACACTGTTTCTACATAGAAGATAAGACATAGTAGCACGTCTCTCATTTAAAGTAGCTGAAGTAAGTCGCGTTGCAGAGAGGAATCAAAGACATGTTCCCATGCTTATGTGCACAGATCTTATGTGATTTAACTGGAAAACTCGAGCTGTGCTGGTGTATACACACTCTGTCACTCATCATGCTGTTCCTCCTGTCTTGACCAGCTTCTTTTTTTCTAGTTACAAATTTACATTACTCAGCTTCCATCTCAAAGACTGGATGACCAATTGTAGACTTTTTTTTTTACTGTAGTGCCCAACCAAGGTGTGTAATGTATAATGCAATAATAGTGAGTTACCCTGCTTTTAAGGTAAATCAAAATATTTTTTTTTCTGTCCTTGCCTTCTGCTCCTTAGTCTATACTGTGTTCCTCTCATCAGGATGTTGCTGGGAAGGTTCTGGACAGATGGGCCATCATGACGTTTGAGGAGGAGATTGCCACACTGCAGCAGTTCCTGCGCTTTGGGGAGACCAAGTCCATAGTAGAGCTGATGGCTTTACAGGACAAGGAAGGCCAGGCAGTCCTGGTTCCAAGCACCCGTACCAACTCAGACATACGCACATTTATTGAACGCAATACCCCTCGGACCACTGTAAACCTTTCTACACCCAAAGCTGATAAGCTAGGCAGCAACAGCATGCACCATTTTGAGAACTTCATCAATAGCATGGCTTTCATGCTGCCGTTTCAATTGTTGGGCTCTGTTCCTACACCATTCATGGGCACACCAACAGGAATGCTGCAGCAGCAGAACCAAAACCATCAACCATGCCATAGATCATTTGAGCAGCAGAGTCAGAGGCAAAACGCTCAAGGACAAGATGATCTCGGGAAGGACAACCCTGTTTCCCTTTCAGAGAGCAGTCTACTGGGGACTCACTCTGTTATCTTTGCTGCTGATTTGGACAGAACTAGCGACAAGCCAATGGACACATTGTCTGCCGACACAAAGATTGAGGCTGAGGACTTATCAGCCAGTGACAACTACTCAGATGGACCCTCCACACCATGTACACCCTTGATGAGTTCTGAAGTAGCACAAATGTCACCTGAGGAAAAGCTGCGCTCCTTAGAGAGGAATGGGTGTACTGGTGGAGGGGTCTCTGGAGGTGGTGTAGGCGGAAGCTCTTTAAAAAAGGGCCGTGTGATTTGTAATGCCTGTGAGAAAACATTCTACGACAAAGGCACACTAAAAATCCATTACAATGCAGTACACCTTAAGATTAAACACAAATGTACCATCGAGGGCTGCAACATGGTGTTTAGCTCACTGCGCAGTCGCAATCGACACAGTGCAAACCCGAATCCCCGGTTACACATGCCCATGAACCGGAACAACAGGGACAAAGACATCCGAGGCAGCTTGTCCGCTGATGAAAGCTCTCAAGGAGAGAAGCGGTCCAACTATGGAACCCCCACTTCTGTCTGCTCAGCAGAAAGCCACAGGTCAGTGCATAGCTCGATGCTGGGCAATGTGGACACCAGCCCTAAACTTCACAGCAGCTCGTTCCCCAGCATTGGTCACGGCGGCATTCTCTTCCCTAACTTGAAAACGGTACAGCCAGTCTTACCCTTCTACCGCAGCTTGGTCACCCCAGCAGAGCTTGCAAACACCCCAGGAACACTTCCTTCCCTTCCTGTGTTATCTTCATCAGTGCCTGTCAAACCCATCACAGTCCAAGAACCCTTTCTGATGGATCCCGTCCCAAAGAAGAAGTCTCGCAAGTCAAGCATGCCAATAAAGATAGAAAGAGATGAACAGATAGATAAAGATAGTGATTCTGAGAATGAGGCTTTGATACAGCACACAGATGGAGAACTGGAGTCCATGTGCACAGTCAAAGCTCGGGAGCAGGAGTCAGTAAATGCAGTTCACACTGCTTATGAGAAGGAGAGGGAAAGTACCAAGAATCTCTTGGAAAAGCCTTCAAGGGCAGAATTGGCCCACAGCGAAAAAGATGATGAAAAAGTTGAAAAAGGGATAATTGCCGGTTTGCCCCACTCCACTGAAAACAGACTGATAGACAATCACTGTGAAAGCGTCTCATTCAAGGATCCCAACAAAACTGATGAGAAGGAAGACAGGGAGCAAGCAATGTTAGTGCACGCAGCTGACAGGACGTCTGAAATCAGTTTGGATGATGGTGAGCATGGGTCCATTAATGGGGACGTCCCCTCCTTCGTGGACAACGACAAGGACGGTCCTGACTGCTGTTTCGAGGACTATGGAGATTCGGATTTGTCTCATTTTGACCCCAACATTGAGCTGCCACACCACTGTGAGATCTGCAAAAAGACATTTAAGAACCCATACAGTGTTAAGCTACACTACCAGAATGTTCATCTGAAGGAGATGCACATGTGCACGGTAGAGGGCTGCAATGCTGCTTTTCTGTCACGCAGGAGCCGAGACAGGTGAGAAGCAACCGAATCCTGTGCTACTGCAAGCTAAACAAGTTCACTTTGGTTACGTGAGATAACATTTATGACATTGTTCAAAATCTGCAATTTTCAGTTATCACTGTGGCGTTTACGTCCCATCACATACAAATTAGAAAAATGTCAATAGGATGTGTGTCTGTTCGTGACGAACACTACTGTAGCAATAAAAGACATTATGGGTGAACCCCATTCCCCAATTTTATCAGGAATGCTGGTGAGATAACGTAATAAAGAGTCAGAGATTGTAGACCTCAAGCCAGAAAACGATGCACCTAAGTCAGTCCGTGACTCTGGAGAAGTGTGTGACGTGCCGTATATGTTGGTATATCTCTTGTGGGTTTTTTGGCACAACCTACCACTTTTAAACTAATTAATCAATGTTGTGTTTTTATTATTTACAGACATAGTGCAAATCTGAACTTGCACCACAAGCTGCTCACCAAAGACTCATTCAGCCCGGTCAACACCTACAATCTGTCTTCATCCAAATGTCCAGACAAAGAATCTTTTGGCCTGGACTATGGCCCAGACCTACGGGATCGAGATCTTTCCTATCAAGATGCAATAAACCAGGCCTCTGTCATCTTTAAAGGGCGCAACCGCATGGGCTTGGTCTTCCCTATGAACAAAATATCCACTGCACCATACAGTCCAGAAGCATCACCTATTGTACAGATGGGGAAAGGTGACGATGGAGAAGGGGAGGTTGATGGGGCAGTCCTCGACCTGAGCACTTCTTCCTCTGTGCCTCCTTGTGGCAGTGCTCGGTCTTCCTGGGATTCAGACGGAGCTTGCAGTGAGGGGGTGGAAGAGATGGAGGAGAATGAGGAGGCCATTCTCCCTATACCCGACAGTGAGGAAAGCTGTGATGGGATCAGTTTGGGGAGGCTTGGGGTCGAGGAGCTGGCCCTGAGGGGTGAGAGGACTTTGGACTGCAGCGGGGGAGGGCAAGATCGGATTCAGGGAGGTGGAGGTGGATCTCCAATAACCTGCCATGTTTGCCAGAAGGTCTACAGCAACAAGGGCACCTTCAGAGCCCATTATAAAACTGTACACCTCCGGTTGCTCCATAAGTGTAAAGTCCCGGGCTGTGATACATCTTTTTCCTCTGTGCGGAGTAGAAACCGTCACAGCCAGAACCTAAACCTTCACCGAAACCTCGCTGTGACCTCAGGCAATTCAGTGGAAAAGGAGTAGAACTCTTATCTCTAAATGACTGAATAAAAATGTTGTTCTTGTTGTTGTGTTTGACACCTAAGGAAGGCTCACCAATTAGCACTTTTAAATTTCCATAATGTGGTCCCTCCATAATGTGGTCCCTCCAGGAATGTGTGATGTTGTTATTATAGTAATATACTCTGTAACCACAACCTTTCAGTTTCCTGTGAGCGTTACCAGTCACAACATTCCCCCATTTGAAATATCAAGCCACCAGTGTCACCTGTTTGTGCCTGTGAAGATATTACACTTTATCTTTACCAATAACAGTCACAGCTGAAGACTTTGTCAGACATTTCACTGATGAACATACAGTTAGGGAAAAAGTTCAACACAATAATCATTTTCACATTTTCACCAAAAACACACACCAGATTACAGCAGGAAAGCGTCAAAGACTCCGACAAGTGCAGAATTAGTAAAGGACGCCTAGCAACAGTTTCTCAGTTTTTTCTATAGACTTCTGTCTGTGCGTTTATATTATACAAAGACGTTTGTTCTTTTGGGCAATTACTCATTTTAATTTAAGACAAGGCATTTTGAGTATTTCTAAAATGACCCATTTTTTAAGGATAATTTGAACTTAAATACATAATGACAGATTTTTGGGGATTTTCCCTTGGCTTTTTCTGTGTTAATACAACCATTTGACAACCATTTAGCAGCTCATCTTTTTAAAAAAAAAAAAAATAGAAGCAATTGCTGCCAATGAGGTATTCCAATCACACTAATTCCAAACTCTTGGAGGGAGTGATGGTGTATATTTGTTCTGTACATTGGTAATTTGTCTTAAACAATATTTTGGGAAAAGAAAAAACCCTTTGCAACTTGATGGA
The DNA here is from genome assembly GCA_015343265.1 of Pao palembangensis. Classification (NCBI taxonomy): domain Eukaryota; kingdom Metazoa; phylum Chordata; class Actinopteri; order Tetraodontiformes; family Tetraodontidae; genus Pao; species Pao palembangensis. The sequence continues at coordinate 1,356,626 of CM027081.1, forward strand.
ACATTTAAAACATCAACATTTCCAGCATTAATAATGTTTGTTGTGATTCAAAGCTGATTTCATACGTTGGTCTCAATGAAAGCCCGAAATAGAATTTACCAAACACAAGATGTTTTGATGTCCAGTGAGAGTTGAGCCATGAAATTGTTATGTGAGTACATATTTATATTTGTTTTTCCTGTGGAATTGTGCATAATGTGTTCATGAAAGGTAAAGGTGAAGTTAAGTCGTTTACCTTGACTGCTTATAGTGTTATTACTGTTCAGTGTCACGTAATCTGTCTTTAGTGTTTGGTTGTTGCTAATGTTGACCAAAGATTTTTGTCCATTGACAGGTTTGTATAGAACCCCTTAATGCCATGTAAAAGACGATGCTGTATTTAAGGATTCTGCCCATTTTTCTCTCTCATTTATTATGCACAATATTTTGGCTCTGGTTTAAAATCAAATCTTACTCACACTGAAACAGACAAAGGAGATTCTATTTTTGTCTGACTGGGAGGGTGAAACATGGGGCTAAGGTGGACAAAGATTTGTGTAATCCTGGAATACGGTTGCATTTTCCTGACATACTGGACAAATAAAAAAAACAAAAAAAAAAAACAGTTAAAATGTGGTTACAGCTGTCTCATCAGCGTGAAGCATGTACTGTGAATAAGTCAAACACTGAAAATTTAAAATGTAATTTACAATAACAGCCTCACACAGAAGCAGAACAAATGTTTATTGAAGTGTATATTCTGTGAATAAAGTGATTTGTTATGAGAAACTGAAACCATCTATACTATAAGAAAAAGCACACCCCTAATGTTGCTTTTTTCCATGAGAAATAACAGAAATGGCTGATTATTTTTCCTCTCTGGTTTTGCTTTGACTTTTCGGTGTAACTTTTTTCTTTGTGTATTTATATGGTCCAGGTTTCATTCAGTAAAAGGTGGGGAGGAAAAAAAAAAGGCAAAAACAAGCATATGTTGATAGGTTCATGTTTCATTTTATTTAATGTCACATTATTGATTCTAGTTAAATAAAAAAAATAAGTAAACAATAAAATAATGTAAAAAAAGTCACATTTACAAATCTCCTTTTCTTTGGAAGAAATCCACCCATCCACCCATCTCCTAACTGTTTTTCCATTACTGGGTCGCAAAGAGGCATCTATCCCAGCTACCTTTAGGCGAGAGGTGGCGTATACCCCGGACAAATCTCCTGTTTATCGCACATCTAACGATGAACAAACAGTCACGCTCACATTTACACCTGAGGATATTGCATGTCTTTGGACTGTGGGAGGAAGCTGGTACCAAGAGAGAACTCACACAGAAGCAGGGAGAACCTGCAAACTCCCGAGGGAAATGTATTTTCAAGTGGTATTATTGATGCACATCACAGGCCAGCCTCACAGAGGAACATATAAACTGAAAGTTACACACCAAATACACCAAACAGCACAGGATTCAAGGATTTAAGGGTTTTTATTGTCACTGTACAGGCACAGTGAAATTATTTTCCAGCTGCTCTTGGTTTAGGTACACAAAATAAATATAGAACACTAGAAATTAAAAGAAAAGTAAAAAAAAAAAAAAAATTGCAGTGAAATTCTGAATTTAAATGAAATTGTGAAGTGACCAGCACAGTTTAATGCTCAGTCTGTGGGTGGGGGTGTGTGTGAGGAGATGGTATGTTTGTGCGGGTTCTGATGTTCCTGTACCTCTTTCCAGAGGGAAGAGGCACAAACAGTTCGTGTCCTGGGTGGGTGGGGTCTGCAGCTATATGACAAGCCCGTGTTTGAACCCACCACCTTTTGAGGAAGACGAATCTCTGTTGGGCCTTCTTCACCAGGTAAGTTGTGTGTTTGTGGACCAAGTCAGGTCAGACGTAATGTGGATGCCCAGGAATTTGATGTTGTCTGCTCGTTCTACCTACTCACAGGTGATGTGGCCTGGGATCGAACCAACAACCCCTCAACCATGAGAGAAAAGCACCAACGAATAGGTCAAAGCACAAGATAAATGCTGAGAGACATCTGTACTACATTACACTACTTGCATTGTTAGGTTATACAATGGTACTTCACTAAACTAGTTTATGAATTAACGAAACATTTTGAGGGCAATTAGTATTTTGATTGCATTTAAGAGCCGAACTAAAGACCTGCACTGATTCAAAACTGAACACTTCCACCCTAGAAGAAAGGCTCTTTCAGCTGGTGGTAAATTCACTGCTAAGGTGAAGGCTTGGGTGTAAAAAGCGCAAGGATAAAACCATGTACCACAAAAGCAAGCAAATCTGTTGCACAATGTGCCAAAGTGTTGCACTGTTTGGATGGGCAGAAAGCCTTGCATAACTCAACAATTCTACCCACCCATCACATTTACTGTACATTTGTGAGACTGCAGCGCTTTTTCTCGTTTCACTTAGGTCCTAAAAACCTAAGTGGCCTCCATCCCTTCTCACTGGCACATTGCGAGAATCTAGTACCACTCAGAGAGGGCACAATGGCTTATTTTAGACTCGGTGCTGCACGTAGGCTACAATATTCATCCGAGAACTTAGATGATCTGTAGAGGCGGAGCATTTGCTCAGCTTCCTCCACACGGTCTTATCTGGACCGGGGATATCGTGTGATGTTAGGGTTATTTTTACAAAGCCGTCAGCCACTTTCAAATACTAAATTAAGGAAAGTACACAGCCTAAAATACAGTATTTAGGACTGAGTAGTTTAAAATATAATATAAATAACATGGCAACACAAATACACAGAGTATTTCTGTGGCATTGTAGCACATCTCTAACTAATACAGGAGTAAATACACCAAGCAAGGCCAGCTTGATTTTGTATAGTTGGTGTCTGTAGCAGAGCAAACAGTGTAATTAGAGCGTTTTTGCATTTGGTGCGCCATCTATTGGTCAGTGTTGATTACTGCCACACAATAATTTATAATAATTCAATAACAATATCTTCAATAAAAATAATTTATATTAAATCATTTCTACCATTCACATATTAAATTAAAATGCCTCATTTGATTTTATGTCATAACCGAAACAAAACAAAAAAATGCAAAATGCAAAAAATAAAAATAAAATAAAATAAAACAAAACCCCTACAATCAGCAGCTTTTTTGTGAGTAAATATACTCTGATGGCATACAGTACTGTATGTTACTAAATGTTACAGGCTGTATAAAACAGAAAATCTTGCCCATGATCAAACTGACCATGAAGGATGCTGAACAGCTAATTATTTCATCCATTGTTAAAGGATTAGGAAGTGGATGAGCCAACTTTGTCTAGATCTTAACTGTTTGCTCAAGAGATTTTTTTACACTGAAGAAATGTATCTCAATGAAGAGAACGGGGAAGAGCGCGTAAACTGGTGCATGGAAACTCTCCAAGTGTCATCCTTTAACATGATGGTCACAAATGAAATAAATTAGCTGGATAATATTTTCCTCCTGTAATTGGATTTTTGAGTTGACATATCAATGGTATGAATCAATAATCTATCAATCTACTGTCTAATGACCTTTCAATTGGAAACTGCAGATAGCTGATATATAATTTGTGTTGGCCTCTGGTGACACCTACTGGTAAGTAAAACTAATCACAGACTTCTTTGTCAGTTAATCTTAAAAAAAAGAAAAGATAAACCTTGAATATTTATTTTAAATGGCAATAGTCTAGGCAGTTTGAATAAGAATTTATTTGGAAAGGCTGTTCTTGTCCAACATATGACTAAAGAGTTAATGAAATCTGAAAACATCTCCATAACCGAATCAAATTAGCAATGTCAACTGTTATATTTAGCCAATATTACTATCATTATTATTATTGTCCTAAAACTGAACAGTGATGAGTTTGACGCTAGAAATTGAAGGTGTGAATTAAAATGCACATTATAACATTTTAGACGGAATTTGCTTTAAATTATTTGTGAGTGTAGTAGTATTTATTTTAATACTTGCATAATTTCTTATTTTATTTTACTTAAGTCTTACTGACAGATGGAGATGTGTGCTGGGAGACATACAGGGTCATGGCAACTCGAGAATAATAAAGTTGCTAACGCATACAACAAAGAAAAAAGATCATAGGCTCGACTGTGATGTCTGCAGAGCAGGTAGAGAGAAATCTAGAGAGGTGGAGGTATACCCTTGAAAAAAGAGGAATGAAGTTCAGCTGAAGCAAGACAGCACGCTGCCAGGTCAGGACAGGTCAGAACAGGTGAAGTGTCAGGACTGTGCTATAAAAGACTACCTGCAACAATGAAAGGAAAGACAGTGGTGAGAACAGAGATGTCTGAATTAGAGACAGTGGGCTGAGGAAAAGACAGGAAGCAGAGCTGGAGGTCACAGAGATGACATTTAATCATTTACCTCATTTAAATGTAAGATTGTCTCGGGGAAATTTAAAGAAATTTAAATACATAAAATTAAAATATATAAAGTACGTAAATTTACATACACTACTGTTTACACTGTATATTATATTAGTTAGATAGTATATTCCACAGTTTTTTTATAGTATAAATCTGATCACTAACACGAAAAAGAATGTCCTACTTTGGTGTTTTATTGTATTTTATTCAAAAGAAGACATAGCAGTTGTATCTAATTTAGATTAGCTTATAATGACGCTTTACTTTGAAGGAAATCAGCTTCCGGTTCCGGGATCTTGGATCTGTTATGGCAGCCAGGTAACGTCTAATCGATGGTCGTTACAGTGGTGAGGACACAGCTTTTTCTTTGAACCAAATTAAGGTGGTAATTTGCCGCGGAGGTGAAGCTGAGTTCACCGTTTGAAGATGTCTGTGGCCGGACTGAAGAAACAGTTCCACAAAGCCAGTCAGGTACAGCTGCATCACAACCGCTGCGTTTACCTGCTCTTTTAGTTATGGTTTCATCTATTCGCGTTAACCTTGTAATAATTAAAAAAAAAACAACCTTGTATAGTTTTCTTTACATACATTTTAATCAATATTTTAGCGGGAGCATGCCCAGAACCACGGAGTAGCAGTCGTCGATATTGATAGAATCCCTGTCACTGCAGCTAGCGACCTGGTAACGCACAGAGGCTTTGCGTATTTTTATTTATTATTTTTTATTTTTTGTGACAAAGTACACATTTGACATTTCAAAATTTTACATACAACGAAGATGATGTTTGGGAATATTTGGAAATATTTCTACATTACTTGTATACGATAACAAATTTCACGGAAACTTGATAATAACTTGATGATAAATATATAAATGTGCGCTTTTGCGTATAAGCCATGTAGCGTTAATTCTTTTTTTTTTTTTTTAATCACAATGTGTGTTTCTGCAGTTATTAACTTCGTAAAGAAAATCCATTCACTGACGACAAGACTGAAGGAAGTAGTAGGGGATAAGTACAAAGTTCAAAATCCAATAGATAATTAGCAGACACTGTGCCCTGTTGCACTATTTACTTGGCAAAATTTATCCTGGCCCTGTACTTCCCACTAAGTTATGCATGAAAAGAGAGAGTGGGGCTAGCTGGTCATGCATGATGGGAAGTCCTCCAGCAGCCCTCAGCAGTCTCTGGCAGGAATGGTTTAGGGTCACCTGTGCTATAAAAGTGTAAAGCCCAGCCTTTAAAATGGAAGTAGGGTGCCCTGAACCCAAAGCAGGAGCTGGTTCCACAGAAATGGAGCCTCACAGTTGAAGGATCTGCCTCTCGTTAACTAACCACTGGTGAGCTGGTTGATTTGGGGGATTTTAGCATGAAAGTGAAGCCTTCAGTTTGTTGTGTACGTGAACATTTGAGTTTCTTGTGATGTAGATTTGGCAATAGAGTTTTTTTTTTTGTTATTGTTATAGTAATCTCCTTCCCTCCATGTTCTTCTGCCCATCAGATCAAACTGTGAACATTCCTAATTTGCGTTAAATCACCATGCATTCATTCCAGCAGAGCTCCTACACAATTATGGAAATTATGGAAATTGATTTTATAAATTTCCAGCTCTGAAATAGTAAAAAAATATATATATTCACGTTTCCAAGACTGTTCTAGTTTCTAAAACATAACATTTGGAATATCTTAATAAAAAGAAATGGATCGATTTGGTTTAGGTCTGGAAAAAGCATGGAATTTTGAAATTCTGTCTTTAGGAAACCTGTTCCAAACAAATGATAAGCAATCGAGACTCTCTCATCTTCCTTCCGTGACATGGCATTATTCGGCAAATATCAGTCATATTGTTGAAACTCATTACAAAAAGGCATTGCTTTGGAAAACAACATGATACGTCTCATGTATGTCTATAAAAGGCGTTTTATGTATTATTTTGTATCGGGCAGCAACTATTTTAATTGTTGAATCAGATTGAAGTGAATAGTTGCCACTTAGTAGTTAGATAATAATTAAACAAGAGTCTAAAACTGAATGTCATCACTTCTCTCGGGTGTCTCCACCAGGAGTGTGAACTTTGTTCAGCGGACTGAGCTGCAGCAGATCAGCACCTACACCAGAGCTACTTAATCATAACCGGAGCGCACATAAAGGTTTTCACCATGTGTCTGGTCACAAAACACCACAATTTCAGTAAATATCAGCTTCTCACTTTCCTACGCGTGTTATAAAAATAATCTTTGATCGGTGTGATCATCACAGTAGTCAGTTCTATATCTATAATGGCTATAGATTATGGATGACTGTCACATCACTCCTTTTAAAAAGCAGGGTAAAACGATTTAGGCATTAAAAGCTTAAGTGTGATTTGTAGTCATTGCCTGTGTGTGCAGCTCCTCAGTGAGAAAATCAGCGGAGCAGAGGGGACCAAGTTGGATGAAGACTTTGTGGAGATGGAGAGGGTAAGACTAGAAGTAACCATTATAAATGAATTAGCTAGTTATTGTTTTTAGCAATAAGCAGGGTTTATTAATGTGCATATACTCTCAGTGGAGTTTAAAGAGCATCTCGAGTTTGTGTTTTTTCCCTATATATTGCAGACTGTTTGACATGGGTAAATCACGTTTGTCATGTTGCAGGATTAAAGAGTTACAATATTTTCTCAATAATAATCAGTAGTCATGTACAGTCAAAGACTCTGCAGGTATATCAGATATTTGACATATTCCAACTTACTTAACTAAATCATTACAGTATTGACTGCACTGTTTTAAATATCCAGTAAATTAGTCAATCTTTCTACACTGTACGTGCGTCTGCTTTTTGTTTCTTTTGTTAGAAAATTGAGGTGACCAATAAATCAATTGCTGAGCTCCTGTCTAGAACTATAGAGTACCTACAGCCAAATCCAGGTAAAGTGACTTGTTTTTGCCTAGAAAGAAATTTCTTTGTTAAAGAATTGATATATTTTTTTCCTCACCGTCACTGTTGCGTTCCTCCTTAGCTTCTCGAGCCAGACTAAACATGCTGAACACTGTGTCAAAGATCCGAGGGCAGGCGAGGACCAGTGGCTACCCTCAGACTGAAGGACTGCTGGGAGATTGCATGCTGCACTATGGCCATGAACTGGGAGAGGACTCTGTTTTTGGTACAAACTTTTATCATCCACAAAGTAATAACTGAGTTTATATTAACTCAAATGCCCCAGAGCTTGTCTACCCTAAATGAGGTGTGGTTTGGTGTCATTTTGGCACAGAAAAAAGCCTTAAATCCAGTTATATGGACACAAGAGGTTATGAAGTTTTATGTATGAACACATAAATTGGATCAGTGTTTTTGTTTTCCAGAAAAGCCTACAGCCTGAACCGTGTGTTTCTGGTGCTGTTCTGTAGGAGGCGCTCTTGTGGACACGGGAGAGGGCTTGCGGCAGATGGCAGATGTGAAGGATGCCTTAGACATCAGTGTCAAACAAAACTTTATTGACCCACTGCAGAATCTACAGGACAAAGACCTCAAAGAAATTACAGTATGCTTCAGCCGTCCTTGTCATGGGTTTTGAATGCTGAAGAAAGTCAGGATACAATTCACAGCTTTGCAAAACTTTGCATCTAGATTCAGTAAAAACAAATGTCTTCCACTCCACATTGTAACTTAGTGTAAAAACAGAACACTGCTGACAACTCAGTTTATTTTCTCTATACAGTGTATGGTGTAAAATTGGGACTCGGTGCGATGGTAAAGGCATTAATAAGGAAGCAGTTATGTTTAGTTACTCGTAATTTCCCAGTGGTTATTGTTAAAACCTAATCACAGTTAAAAACACATTTCCATACATCAGTGGGCCACTGTGTTATATACGCCATCAGCCTACTTTTGGTCCACTAGGGGGCAGCGTTTTCTCTACGGGTCGATTATTGTCACATATCTGTGAAGAACCTTTATTTATTTGGTCCATAGATGGAAGGTTCACTATTGTGTCTGGTGGATAGGGTTTGTTGATATGTGTTTCTAAACCATTGCAACAATAATGGTCAGAAAATATTGAGTTTTTTGAAAACAACTGAAATATATATAAAATCTTGTTGTTTTCTGCTGTATGTGCTATCATTTGAATAATTTTGTGTTTCTAGCACCATTTAAAGAAGCTGGAAGGTCGTCGGTTAGATTTTGACTACAAGAAGAAGCGTCAGGGTAAAATTCCAGGAGATGAGATCCAACAGGCTGCGGAGAAATTGGAAGAGAGCAAAGCGTTGGCTGAGAGGAGCATGTTCAACTTTTTGGAGAATGATGTAAGTGTAAGTGCATGATCTAAAACAAAAAAAAAAGATTTCTCATTAAAAAAAAACAGAAATGCCTAGAGTTTAAAATAAAGAATATACTGCTGCCTAGAGGTGTGTATTCATCTAATTTTAATCCTAAATTTGCCCTAAAAACAAATGAAACTGAATCAATTCAGTGAAGTATTATAGTTAATAATATGTCATTAGTTTATAGTATTTGTTAACTACGGAAGCGTATTGCATTCACTTGAAAAAAAAAATGTATTTTTTTTCTGAGTAATTTATGTTTTGATTTGTATTTCAGGGTAATTATTTCAGTTTTTCCGAAAAATTTATTTTTTTATTTGTTTTTTGGAGTAATTTTTTTTTCCTGTTTTCCAGAGTAATTTATTTTTATGCTAAGTTTTTTGACGTAATTTTTTTTTCTGATTTTCTTTTCTGTTTTTTGGAGTACCAGAGCAACAATAGACGCATTCATTCCTTTATTGAGAGCTCGAACATGACTATTTAGCTTAATGAAGTTTTACTTTGATTTGGGACACTGGAAATAGTCCTGTCTTCAAGTCACATAGATGGTATAACTTTAAGTTTGTTGACTTTACGCTGAAATGCATCCAGGCTGGATGATCAGGAGACTGCAGAAAATATTGGATGCAGCTGATCCACGGAGTCACCTGCAGGTTGGATGTTCTCGCGGGATTTCAAAGTACCTCAATAATATAGAAAAAGAAAATTACCCTGAAAAAAAGTGGGTGATGGGGGGAATTACCACGAAAAACGGAAAAAAATTGGTCAGAAAAACAGAAAAAAAAATCACTCCGAAAAACAGAAATAATTACCACGAAAAACAAACCAAAAAATAAATTACTCAGACAAAACGGATTTTGATTTTTCTTTTTTCAAGTGAATGCAATATGCGTCTGTAGTAACAACTTGTTTTGCTTTGTGACATTAGTTATCATGTAACCCTGGCAACAGTTTGCAGACCGTCATTAATATTAGTCTTTAGTGTTCTTCACAGGGGAGCGAGGTGAATCTCCTACTCTAATTGACTTGGCGTGAGTGTGAGTGGTTGTTTGTCTGTGTTATCCTGCGTTGGGCTGTGTACCCCGCCTCTCGCCCGAAGGCAGCTGGGATAGGCTCCAGCCCCCTGTGACCACTTAAGGGAAAAAGAACAATGATTTTTAGCAGTTTTGTCTCCTTAGGGGCTAAAAGTAACTTTGTTTTTCTTCTGTGTTGTTGGATTGGTGACCACAAGATGGAGCAGGTGAGCCAGCTAGCCTCACTAATCGAGGCAGCAAAAGAGTACCATCGTCAGTCGTGTAAGATCCTGGAGGAGCTGTTCGGAAAGCTGCAGAAGAGGTGAGAGAGGCAGCATTCCACCGATTCTGCTGTCCATCCTGTAGGAGGACTACACTTTTATTCTGTTCACATTAAAGCAGCCTAACAGTGTTGAGCTATGGCCAGCTTGCGTCCCAGTAGCAGCACTTCTTTGGCTTGCTCTGCATTGATGCGTAGATGTTTATCCAGCTGCAAGATGGAAGTTTTTACAGATACTGATGGAAGTTGTATTTTTGTATTTTTGTTGTATGTTTATATTTTTCATTTTCAGGATCTCCTCAGCCGGCTTTCACCCAAGGAAGGAGTTCAAGCCAAAGTCCATCAGAGGTTCCTTGAAGGTCTTCGACAACAGTCCGCACAATAGCTTGTCTCATAGCGCCTCCATAAAATCCTCTGGTCCAGGTAACACGAGTCTGTCGCACATTTAGATCTTTTCTATTTTCAGTTCCGTATTCATGGTCTCAGTGTTTATTTTTGTTTCTCTCACAGATGCACAGATCAACCACACAATCAGCATAAGAAGTAGGTGTACATTAAGAAGTAGGTGTACTTTTTTTTTTCCATCTTTTTCTATTTTGATGGACATGAATGAAGATGACATCCATTAATATTCTGACAGTAATGGTTGGTGTTCTTTCCATTTAATGAAAGTGATCCTGTCTGATCTGGTCACAAGTGACGTTGTCAGTATGGAAATGTTAGTTTCCTGAAACAGTGTGCTAAATGACTGTGACGGAGTTTGCACGGTCTCATGCAGTCATTCGCTGGCACCGCCGTAAAAGACACACCATGGCAGTGCAGTTTGATTAGAGCCTGTGCAGGAAAATCCAGCCTTTTAGTCCTGATCATAAATCCTTCCTTTTCTGCTCTTCTTCTGTTCACCTCGAGCAAAACACTTAAAATATGACAAAAAACTTCATGACATCCTGAAGTAAAACAATGACATCTTTCCTATTCCTAATCTTTTACTCACTTAAATTGGTGGACGAGAGGAAACGAGTTGTCTCTTGCGTCCTTCAACGGTTGACCAAGCAGTTTTTCAAGTTTTGGCAGATCTTGATCTTGTGTGCTTCTGACTTGTATAGAAGAAGATTAGAGTCCCTGTTAAAAGTGTCATTTTAACAGGGACTAATAAGCAGCATATGAGGAGACACAGCCCAGTAAGCAGCCAGTAAGGACGCAGAACATGAAAGGAGGAGAGCGCTGTGGACATGCTGAGTCGGCACCACTAATGACTTGAGGATCTTTTCTGTTCAAACAGAGTCTGAGGTGTTGGACCAGCCGTGCTGCCGCTCCCTTTATGACTTTGAGCCAGAGAACGAAGGCGAGCTTGGATTTAAGGAGGGGGACATCATTGTCCTTACAAATCGGATAGATGAGAACTGGTATGAGGGCATGATAAACGGCAGGGCTGGCTTCTTCCCCATCAGCTATGTGGAGGTCATGGTGCCTCTGCCTCAGTGACAAGCTTCACTCTCACTGGCCCTCATGAACCGCACGTACGGCAGAAAGCTGAGCGCGCGGCCATTTTCAGGCGGGGCTCGGCATTTATCAATCTGGACGTGAAGGCACGAGCTCCTCGGGTCTCCCGTCAGTCTGACATCGTGGACACAAGTAATAATCAGTGTGGATCTTAAAAAATGTAAAAATAACAATTAAACAAACCTCAAACAGGTCATTTAGCACAGGCAGCCACATAATCCGTACAGGTTAAAACGTGAACGAATATCATTGAATAAAATGAATATATCTGTTTTTTACGGAAGCGTTTTGCTCCCGCCGCTGTCGTCGTCCTCCAAACACGCCTCCTTGTTTAACCTCCACCTCAGACTCGAGGGGAACAACTTCCAGCTGGGAAAAGTTTGGTTTCTTTCTCAGGTTTCTCCTCTTACCGTTTGCCTTCAGTGGGCGGAGCCTCTAAAACATGAACATTTAAGGGCGGAACATGTTAATGACGATCGGTTTCAGCCGCGCATTTATCAGGACCCGCTGATTCGTACGAAATCTTCATGAATCACGCGCGTCCTTTCGTACCAGGACTCCTGCAGGCAGATGTGCGCACGTTTCTATGCAAGATTGATAAACGAGCGCCACTGTCTTCCGCCCACTTTGGGTCTCACAACACTGGATCCGGATCCCGACACTTGCGAGGGATCTACAGGATCCGGATTTTTGTTTAAAGATATCAACTTCTTTGCCAAGCCATTGGAAACCCGTGCCACTGAGAGCCTCGTCAACACGGTGGGCGCTCTGGTAACACGTTCCAGTTAAGGACTGGTTTCAGGGTACGATGCCGTGTCTTTTAAATTCATGGCACTCATCTCTGCACACTATAGCTGATGCTGTTGTAATGACGTCACCTCTCACATTAGACATTTATCGTCTACGGTCTACAGACGTTTGCCTTTGCATTTTATATCGCACGACTGCACAGAATTCAAGAAAAATATCAGGTTATTTATAATGTATCACAACTGACCGTTTAAATACATTGAATTCATTTTTAGCCTGTGTTTTGTTTTTATGTGTTTTAATAGCAGTTTACATCCTTTTAAGTGTTTAACTGATACAGATCTTAAATTTCAAAGCACTCAGTGTTATGACGCACATATTTATAGCCTTATAATACATACTAAGTTTATGATGTGATGTATGATCATTAGAACGGTGCTTTTGGAGGCACCAGCAGAGTGTCTGTAATTCAGGATTAGCTCATTTTTGCCATGTCCTAGTACAAGAAACAAGTTAAACTTCTCTTTACATCTTTATTTAGCAACTTTCTGCTTGTGGTGAGGCGTTTTTTTTGTTGTCGATGGTTCACAGCAGAGCAGGACACCCACGATGCCTTTAGAAAAGCTGCATCTGGACTTTCTTCGGATGTGAAACGTAGCTTTGCACTATTAATTTGGATGACAGAAGAGTGTAATGGGCCCCTCAGCTGTTTTATACATATTTTCATTTTCAAACTTTATTTTCCATGTGCCTCAGGTGCAAAGAATATCATCAGAATGTTGATTTATTTCAGTAATTCAATTAAAAAAATGGGTTTTGGGTTCATTTATTACACACAGATGGGGATATTTTCAGTTATTTATGTGAATTTTGATGATTTTGGTTTACAGCTAATGACCTAATATTCACGGCCTTGACGTAACTGAAAAGAAATGTATCCAAAATTAGTGAACATCCAAGTATGTTTTTCAAAACTCTCGTCTTTCTGGTTATTTGAACGTCTGCTCTGTTTCTGTGTTTACACCAACCCTTTTGGGTGAATGTCTTGTTATCACACTGGAGTCGTGAAGTTTGCAAACTCAACCTTTATAAACTACCTTATGGACGTGCACCTTGGTTTGCTGCCATTTACCTTGTGTAAAGATGAGTTGCAGCCTTTAGCAGTTGCATGTGGAATTTCTCCCGTCTATAACTGATCTTACTGTAGATTAGAAATGATCGGAGAGCGAGTCGTCTGTGAAGGACATAAATATAATAAACTTGTGTCAGTATTGAGCCATAGACGGGTGTAACAAAGAGAATCTGGTAATTTCTCTAAATAAAACATCGTTCAGTTTCAGATAATAAACAAAACAAAGTAATGTAAGTTATTTTTTTCTTTATGTGCGGCCCGGTACCAAATGTCCCACGGACCGGTACCGGTCCGCGGCCCGGAGGTTGGGGACCGCTGCTGTATGTCACGTCCCATTTTAGGAGTTCATGATTTCACGGCTCTTATTTTATTGTGTGTCTTTGTGGATGAAATCAGGATGTAGCTACAATTCATACTCCATGTTTGCAGCTCACAATAAGCCTCAAGTTTTGTATTTCATTTCATTTTTCATTGTGTTATTATTAGTATCAGTAATAATGATAATACAATACAGCTCAGATTGCAAATAAGCCTTTTATATGCTTAAACTTCCTTGGCACTATTGCCTTCCTCGTCTCCTTCATTTAAGCAGAAATGTTTTCTATAGATGTTAGAAATGCAAATAAATCTGTGAATAAATTTGTTGGATGAAACCAGATGTTTGTGTGTCCCTGAGGTCAGTTTAGTGGCTCTGTGGAACATCGACCGCATCGATTTGTTTCTATCTATAGACGCGTGTGTCCACTCTCTTCTGTCTCTCCCAGTATCTCTCCGCTTCTACAAACTGAAAATGTTTGAGACAAATTAGAAAAGTACATTCATGAAAAACGGAACGGTCAGTGTTAAATACCGGAAAAAAATCGAAACATTTGTGCTCAGAAATCTGAAATATCTTCTCATCAAGACAAACTTGTAAGAAATGTGAGGGCGAACGCGTGAACATTGTTGCCAAAAATGCAGTTCTGAAATAAAACGTGTAGCTTTTACAGCCAGAGCATCACCGTGGTGCCTGATGGAGGTTAAAATCTTCATCACGTTTGCCAGGTCTGCAGAGCTTATCTGGTAAACGCAGACCCGACCATAAAGCCTCTTCACGCAGGAGCCATTTTGGTGCTGTGGTGGCTAAAGTTGTCGCTATCACTGATAGCCACTGCGCAGACAAATATCCTGCTATATTTTAAAAGACAACTTTTAAAAACGTTGACTTTTATCAAATCTTATCGTTCTCTGAACATGTAAATATCGGCAGTGCAAATGTTTGATTCTGTCAGTTTCATCCCAACCGTTTTCTTTTGAGACTGTGTATATCTTTTAAGTCTTTTATGTGTTTTATATGTTTTTATATTGGTGTACAGCACTTTGGCCAACAGGGTCGATTTTAAAGGGCTTTATAAATAAAGTTGACTTGACTCATCCGTGGTGAATCAGGCATTAGTGGTTACAGAGAAAAACACATGATAAATAGATTTAATCCAGATTAGCAGCTATACACAATGAACAATGAAAAGCCACTTATATAGCCACTTAGTAGGTGTGGTTTTCAGTAGCTTTGACTGAACAGGACAGTTTCACTCATCCTGATTAAAGGACTCAAACTAGAAATCAGCACAGAAACTTGATTTGTGAGGTTTTATTTCTCAGACACCTCAGTTACCTTGATAAGAACAGCAATAGCATATTCATTAAATGATCCTTTAATTCAACAACAAACTGGAGAAATCCTAAAAGCCACTAAAGGATGTTTCTGTACAGGATGTAAAACAGAGTACATAAACACATTTTGTTTCAATTCTTGATCTATATTTTTCATACATGGTACAAAAGGTGTTCAGCCAAAGGTTGTTCAAATACAGCAATAACATGTTTTTACCTGCCTAACCCTAACCCCCTTTCCACCGTGATTTGAAAGTGACAAAAACCTAAGTGCAGCCCCTTTCCCATCATTCTTAACTGGTGAATTCCCAGTGAGAGTCCGGTCTGTAGCTGGTGGCGGTGAGACCGGTTTTTCCCTGTGCAGCGCTGAATCCCTTCAGCCATGTTCAGTGGATGAAGCTGTGGAGCTCAAATCCAGACCTCTGCGCTGCTCTGCTTCAGCCCTCTCAGCTCCTTGTGTTTCCTCTCTCCTCTGCGGGGGTCTGCTCCCTTGGCCAGCTCTAGACGGATTCCTTTGACCTCCTCGAACCCTCTCGTGCCGCCACAGTTGACCACGCAGCTCCACTCTGGTTGGTGGCCCATCACCACGTCCAAAGCGGGCAGAGGGGTGGAGCAGTTCATATCCTTCCGGCCTAAGGAAGACCGGGGTGAAGGACTGGCTGGAGGAATGGTTTCGTATCCGTGTCTGATCCCTGCGCAGCCCTGCCAGGACGTCTCCTCCTTCAGCCGCACCACCTGCCTGATCTTCTTCCAGCCCAGGTGATTGAGTTCCAGCAGGTTGAGAACGATACAGAAAACACCAACAC
This sequence comes from Pao palembangensis, assembly GCA_015343265.1. Classification (NCBI taxonomy): domain Eukaryota; kingdom Metazoa; phylum Chordata; class Actinopteri; order Tetraodontiformes; family Tetraodontidae; genus Pao; species Pao palembangensis. Next base: position 1,372,443 of record CM027081.1, read on the forward strand.
AAAACATGAAAATCAGGAATATGGTCTTCTCTGTGGGCCTGGAGACATAACAGTCCACGGGCTGGTTGCAGGGCGGTGAGGTGCACAGGAAGCGAACGGGCACCTGCAAACCGAACAGCTTCCACTGGGCGGCGACAAACCCCACCTCCAGAGCTGCACGTAAACACACGTGGAAGACGTAACATTTGGACAGAACTCCTCCAGAGACCGCCGGACCCTCTGAGCTTCCCTCTCTAAAGGTACCAGCTGGGATGTGCCTGGGGGTCACCAGGTCTCCGTTTTGCAGACTATGAGCAGCAACGCCGTCTAAAATGTCAACCAGGCTGTGGCCAAGGTGCTTATGGGAGAGGACGGAGCAGCTGTCTGAGCTGCAGCTTGGAGGACGCCCCTCCCGGCCCCCACCTACCTTCCCTGCCTCCTTTCTGAGGACATCCTTTGCACCTCGGCCGACATCTTGAGCGAGCGGTCCGCCGGCGCCGTGCCGGGGCCCGTGAGCAGCGTCGTGGAGCTTCGACAGCTTGTGCCATGTGTAGATGATGAAGCAGAGTGATGGTGTGGAGACGCTGATGATGTGGAACACCCAGAAGCGCGGTTGCGAGATGGGCGCGAAGGCATCGTAGCAGACAGTCGAGCACCCTGGCTGCAACGTGTTGCACACAAACATCTCCTGTTCGTCCGTATACACGTCCTCAGTTGCCACAGCAACTACAAGCAGCCTAAAGATGACCATAACAGTCAGCCACAGGCGGCCAATCATGGTGGAGTGCTGATGGACGGCATCCAGGAGGCGTTTTAGCAGGGTCCACTCCGTCATGGTGTCCTGTTGCTTGTGGCTGTCTCTGGGAGGCCCGATTTATCTGGAGCAGAGCAGCTGGACCCAGAATTATCCAGGTGTCTTCTTCACGCCCTATCCTGGCAGACCTGACATCCTCTTTCCATCCCTTTAACGTGTCCTGATCCTGTTCTGTCCTGGAAGAGCTTGTTTCCTGCTAAACTCTTCTTCCTTACGCCACCTCCCGGTCTTTGTGGCCCCAGGGTCCTCTTCCCTCTCTCCAACTCCTCTCCAGCAGCGCTGCCTGGCTGTCTCGCCTGCTGGGGAGTCATGGAGGCAGCTGGCCCGTCTTTCACAGATAAGGATGTCCACTTGACACGAGCCACTCACTGTGCTCACTTCTCTCTTGTCTTCTGGGTCCATTTTTAAGTCACAGGCCCCTGTCTGCTCCTTTAGTGCCTGCTGATAGCATGCTCTCAGCAGATTAGCCTCCCCCAAGCTAACACACTCTTCCCTTAATGGGAGAAGCAGATTTCAAATGGTGTCCAGAGTAAAGACAGTCCACATGAGTCTTTGGAATCTGTTCTGAGGAATATTTTTTTTAACTGAAATATGCTCAGTGAATGATTTCTGGCACCTCCTCGCCTGACCCTGATTAGGAATAATCACCTAATATCTTTGTTTTTATTGAATTGACCCAAATCGTAAAAATTCTAATGGAGGATAGAAAGGGTTTTTCTGGGGTCAGTTACACGTCAACAAAAAAAAAATAAATGTAAAAACAGGCATAATTTCAGTTGAGGACCGCCTTCGACAGTGGTGCAACAGCGCCCCCAGTGGTTAACCGGTCAAACAACACCCTCTGCTGTGCCCAGTGTTCAGTATCAGTCGCTTATTTACGTATTTAAAGATTAAAATTCACCCTAAGGAAACTCCTAAGAATGACCAGCTGGAAAACCTTTAGTTTTAGGCAGACAATGTCACAGACACCTGCTCCAGTCTTGAGATGGCTTGAAAATGTGACTATAATTGGTTAAAATCTTGAGTGAAGACTACTGGAAGAATAGAGCTCAGAGTATGCCAAGTAAATGTCATTTATTCAAATAAAAAAAAAAAGGTGGCTTGAGAAGGAACTTAGTCTTAAAAGTAGAGGTGGAAATGAGCATTATTCATTTAAATTTGTACAAATCTGGTTGTGATGGCAACATTTTAATGGTGTCACGTCATTTAACATACCAAGATGAACCATGTCTACAGATCTAATAAACTTTATTTTACACACACACACACATAAAACAAAAGTGCAGGTTTTCCCAGATGGAAGGACAGATCACATGACCGCGCAGCTCCCCTCTTTAGACAGGTCCTGAAAGGGGAAACACACCTGGATTCAGTTAACTCGACCAAACACGAACCAAAGTGTTGAGCGGTTAACTTTTGTGCAGCTGATTAAAGTGTAGCAACAAATTCCATCGTCAGCTGCACATTATGGAAGGTTCCAAAGACGAGAGCACCCATATTCAGTACTTAACACTTGTGTTGACAGAATACGTGCTTGCCATGCATGTGAGGAAAAGAGGACTGAGCAAATAACCAGCGGCTCATGCAAACCAGCAGAAGCTCCAGTTGCATCAGGAACCTACTGCACGGGACGCTTCCTGCTCTCGTCAACAGACAGAACAACACTTCTTCCTTTTCCTCGGCTTCACAGTTGGCAGGAAAGAAAAAAAAAAAAAAAAAAGGACATCAAGTTCCGTGATTAAAGGAGGCCTGATCGCATCCGTCTCTGCCATTCACCGCGTAATTGTCTGGATCACATCCCGTTTATCTGCTCAGGGGACACGGGGAGCTCACGCGGGCAGGATTTAGGTCCGCCCAGATGAACCTCGGGTCCACTTTTTTGGTTCTGGAGCAGATATTTACCGTATTTTCCGGACTATAAGTCGCACTTTTTTCTTCATGGTTTGGCTGGGGTGCGATTTATACTTGGGTGAGACTTATTTGAAATTCTTAAAATAAGTGTGTTAATTTAGTTGTTTTCACACCGACAACCGCGCAAGGGCACTCTATGCTTTATTACCGGTAAATTATAAGAGGAAAAACTGAACAAAAATGCCCCCAAAAAGAAAATCAGATTCTCCAGATTACAAGCAGCAACGTAGTGAAACATGCAGCCAGAAACGGGAAAAAGAGGAAGCAGAGTTGTTCAAAAGCGACACCGAGGATGAAGTCGTCAGTGGATTGTAGCGACTTGAGGAGTTTGTTAGCATGTTCTTGATGCTATAGTTATGTGAACAACTGTTAATGTTAACATTAACACTGTCAGTTTGTTCAAGATAAAATGTCTGTTCTTTGTCTCAGATTTTGTAAATACATTTTCCAAAAATGTGTGACCTATAGTCCAGTGCCAGTCCATATACGTTTTTTTTCCTCCTTTGAGGCATTTTTTTGACCGACGACTCCGGACGACTTATAGTCTGGAAAATACGGAACGTGTGAAGACGTTGGAAAATCCTAACCATTTGGGCTCCAGGATTTGTGTTTTTACGAGCCAAAAATGATCAGTAACCTTTGAGTCTCTCTCAAGCACATTGTTGTGATAAATCTAATCTTTTGAGAATTAGTTTACAACAATACTGTGACCAACAACGTTTGCGTTCACAAGCAATCCGGTTACCTTCCTCTGGAAGTGCTGGATGGCGGCGCTGCCTGCAACAACGTCTTCATCAAAGTCCAGCTCAAGCTCCTCGTCTGCTCGGCCCTGCAGGCACACTCTGCGCTCGGCCATTTCCTGGGGAGATGATCACGCCGTCAGTCACTCAGGATTATGACACATCGCAAAATACTTTGAAAACGCTGATAATCTGACTCAGTTTTATTCTCACTGTGCAGGAGAACAGCTGCTGCCTGAGGATGAAAAAGAAAATTAAAAAATACCAAAGATTCCAAACCAGGGCAGATAGCAACTGCTGTACTGGGCCAACTGGTTTCCTGCAGTCTCATCCTCCCTGTTTGATTGATTTCCTGTTATCAGTCGTATCAATAGGATTTAAACACCAGCAGGACTTTTGATTTCCTCAAGCAGAGACCGTACGCCGCCACACCTCTGATTGTAACGGCATCTCGCCGTCCCTCGTGTGGCGATGGTTCAATTACCTCTCGGTTTGGGTTCAGCAGGCTCACTCTGACATCTGTGATGGGGCCCCAGCTTCTGTGGCTCTGCAGGATGAGGTCCCCAGAATCAGCTTCAGCCTCTGCAGCCGCGGCCCAGATCTGATGCAGAATTTGCAGCATCGTTTGTTCTAATTGCGTTCGGAGTGTGTGTGTGTGTGTGTGTGGTTGGTACTCACCGTGAGAGTCTGCCCAGCTTCCAAGATGCAGGAGGAGGGAATGTTGAATGAGATGTCTCCAGAGTCGGGATATGTCCTCCGCACCACCCAGCCACCTAGTGGCTGTTCCTGGAGATGCCCGAAGGAAATATTAAGACTAGAGCGGGGGGGGGGGGGGGCTGGGCAATTAGTTAGCCTGAAGGGCCACGTTGGGTTGTAGAGCTTGGTGAAGGGGCCGGTCAGGTGGTGCAGGAAAATAACCCCTCAAATGAGGATCAGAGGTTAACTAATAATCCTGCTTGATGGACTATTGACTGAGAAAATATGTTGAAGAGCCTGTAAACTGGTCCAACTAGAGATGGATGATGAAGCTCCAAATGATGTTTGGCCCCACCTTCTTGAGAGGACATGTTAGCATGCTAGGTGAAGGGGGGGTCTGGACCTTTTTCTAACCAATCAAGCTGACAACCCTCTTCATTTGGCTTTGGAGGAATGATTGTGAAGGCTCTGCGGGCCAGATTAAGTAGGTCATTGGGCCACATGTGGCCCCCGGGCCTCAGTTTGCCCACCTCTGATCTACACAATCCTATCCTACATTGGGTTGGGTCAAATTTCATTTAAATCAAAATAATTTTGTTTTAAAAAACAAGTTATTTTTAAAAATCTCGATACAGCACCCATGCCACCATCTTACCACGTCAGAGTTGTTTTTAAGTCTGACGTATTTTCCATTCACGTCGACTTCTGCTACACTCACGAAGCCCTTCTGTGAGGAGCGGCTGGACATTTTGCAGGCAGGAGAGCTCCCCGAGACACCCTCACGTTTCCTTTTCTTGCCCCGGATTCTGCAGCTGCTGTGTTCATGCGTCCGAGCGACGGCGGCTGGCTGAGATGGGCTCGGCGACAAATGTAATCTACAAGGAAAAGAAAAGGAAATGAACAAGCCGGGAGCAAAAGCAGAGAGCTCAGCTGATCACAGACCCACCTCTGCTCCTCGACCTCCAGCATCTTCCTGTAAGCGTTGATCTCCATGTCCAGAGCCACCTTAACGTCCAGCAGGCTCTCGTAATCCTCCAGCTGGCTGAGCATCTGGCTTCTCATGCTCAGCAGCTCCTCGTCCTTCTGATGAAGCCTCTGCTGCCAAACGTCTCGCTCTCGGTCCACAGTCCTCTGCAGATCCTGGCAATGAGCCTCCAACACCATTTTCTGACAGCGGAAACGGGGCCGTTGATAAAAGACGGACGGTTTTTAACGACGTTTGCCCAATCGGACAGAGACTGCGCTCACATCATTCTGGTACTGCTTCAGCTGAGCACCGAGGGTCTCCACTCGCAGCTTGACGGCCTCCAGTTCCTCTCTGGTGGCCGACGCGCTGCCCTTTTTCTCCAGCGCGGCTTGTTCAGCGGTCTGCAGCTGCAGGGAAAAGTGATAGTGGGTCACTTGAACACAAGGCCAACAAAGCAGCAGGAAGCAAAAGAAAAAAGAAAGAGAGGCTTAGTGATGTTCAGAAAACAGCAGCTTAAATCAGGGAACCAACCCAGAGTAAAAGCAGACGGATAAAAGCATGAGGACCAATAAAATTCTTCATCAAGTTCAACGAGTGAGCAAGAAAACAGGCAGCACACAGGTATAAAATAGTAAAATTAATTCAGGAATTCGTGAGGAGCGAATCCTTTGGGTCATATCTGTAATCTGATGCTGCCAAAGAGAGTTAATAATAAACAAATGACTCCTCAGTCAAACCCGCTGGACAACTCAGCCTTCGCCTACGTGCACACGGAAAGTTAGAACCTCCTTTAGCAGATATTTTCATTTAACTTTTTGAAGCAGAAGATTATGATTTAATGGCACACCACAGAAAAATCAAATATTTGCTAAGAGGATCTTCATCGTCGCCAAGATAAAGACATGGAAAAATCATTTGTATTTGCTTTGCCAACTAGCTAGCAAGACAGATCCCTCTGGCTAACTCGGTTCTAACAGGTGGTTGTAAAAATGAGCACGCGAAGGCCTCGTCAGTGTTGTGCACCCGCGAGCTGAAGGTCTTGTGCATTTCCTCTTTGTACTCCTGCAGCTGATACTCGTGGTCCTGGCGAAGCTGATGCATCACTTCTGTGAGTTTACTCTCAAACTCTCGCTGGCGTCCAGAGTCCACCTCCACCAGGCGGCTCTCGTGGCGGCTTCGGAGCTCCAAGATCTCCTAAAGGCAACACAAGAACGTGAGGCCGTTTTTCGGAAAGGCCGACTGTCGTTTGTTCCCCTGGGCGTGCAGGACCTGCTCGCTGATGTTCCTCTGCAGGTCCAGCTGTTCTTTAAGTGTTTGTACTTGGTTCTCCATCTCCACCCTCCTCAGGATCTCACACGTTAGCTGGTTCTTTGCATCTGACAGGACACCCTCCATCTGCGCAAACACACACACTCGCCTGTTAGAAAGTAGCGTGAAAAGCACCAGTCAACTTGTACATACGTTGTCCAGCTGGTTCTGGAGGTCAGAGGAGGCCTCACTGAGGTTCCTCTTCTCAGACAGAAGTTTGCTGTATTCTGCCTCTTTGGAGATGAGAGCCGACTCAGTGTTCCTCAGCTGGACCAGCGCGTTGGCCAGATCACTCTCCTTCTTGTGGCACCTGAAGAACAGCAGCATTTAGTGGCTGTATGCAGCACAACTCACTCACTCACTCAAATATCCGTCAGGAAATCCGACTTTAAGGTCTCATCCGGCTTCGTAGCTACTGCCCGATTTGATGTTAAGACCTCACAGGACAGCTTCAAGCTTCAGGCCTCCGTCCAGTAGGACCAGCCCGCAGTTTGGCTCCAAAAACAAACACCATATCTGTTTAAACTTTGCTTTTGTTAAAGACTTTATGTACGCTTTTTCCCATATACTGTAAAACGGTTTAGGCTGCGGGACGACTTCCCATCAGGCGCTGAGCACCGATGTGCTGCTACAGTGCAGCTTGTCAGCATCACGCTTCTTCTTCCTTCAGTGACCTTGGATATTTTAGTGGTCTGCAGGACTTTCACTTTCCTACATCTTGGAGAAAGACGCTTTTACTCGGTAGATGCAGCTTAAAAGTCACAGTTATTCAAGACACGCCACCTGACTTGAAGTGTCTTGTTCTCATCGCACAGGTTCCCACAGTCGATCTGCAGCCGGGCCTTCTCTCCTGCCACCTCATCCAGCGAGCTCCGGACATCGGCCAGCTCCTCCTCATACAGCCGCCGCACTTTGCTCATTTCCCGGCTCTTCGATTCGTCTTTCTCCTCCAGCTGCAGCAGCATGGACGAGCGTTCGCTCTCCAGCTCCTGGACCCGCTGGATGTAATTGGCCAGGCGGTCGTTGAGGTGCCGGAGATCATCTTTTTCCTGGCTGCGGGTTTGGCAGGTGGGGTTAATGCCGGACATGTGCAGGCCGGCGGCTGCGCTCCGGCGGCTGGCAGAGCGGCTGGAGCGCACGCTGCTTGCGGCGGGCGTGGAGGTGGCAGAGGCCATGACGGCTCTTCCGATGTCCAGCGGTGACAAAACACGATTCGGAACGAGGCGGCTGCTTCCAGAAGTTACGGCTGTCCGGTGCCTTAATTGGACCAATCAGCGTCCACGGACTAAACGATCAGCGCTGCACTTTGACAGCGCGTGAACCTTCACAGCTGATCTTCATCGCGTTTGACGAGCTAAACACACTTCTCACCGAGACAGTCAGCGCGTTTCCGGGAGATTTGTAGTTTCAAAATAATCCCTAAAAATGGCTAACGTCTTGTTGCACTTTCCAATATCAGGTGACAGAAATAGCAAAATCATAATGTTCAAGAACATAATAGTCAATACACCGATAAAGACTTTCAAACCACTAAATAAATATTTACAACCATTAATTAACTTTTTAAAATCCACCCATTGCTGCCAGTTCTTTAATGAAAAATTGGAAAATCATCGCGTTTTAATTACTAAATTGTAATAATGACAACATTACACGGAGTTATTTTGTAATATCACAGGTGCCTCCTGAATGTTGCAACCTAGTGAATCTAGTGTTTACTGCAATGGTGACAAAATACATTGAAAAAAAAAAAAAAACAAACAGGGTTTGACCTCTGTGAGCAACTGGACTTGGTTAGGTTCTTGAAGATGTTTTGCCTCCTCTCCAGAAGGCTTCTTCAGTTCTGAAATGGCTTGCTAAATCTGCTGACTCTGACTCTGCTGAAAAAGCCTTCTGGAGAAAAGGCAAAACGTCTTCAAGAACCTAACCAAGTCCAGTTGCTCAGAATTGGATAACATTAACCTGAATGAATAGAACCTAAACAAGTACATTTTAAAAAAAGGCTAAAACCTTTACGTTGAAGCTTGCACCAAGCAGAACTTCCGGTGTTCGTTTGTATATTCAATGTAGCTTGACAGAAAGTGCAGGTTCCAGGAGGTCAGCTGACAGAGATGACTACAGAAATGCCAAATTCACTGATCACAAGATTTAGTCAAAGAGGATCGTTTGTTCGATTCTCTCTTATATGAGTATTCAATATCAACACTTTAATGTCTATGCATGAATTAAAGTAAGTTTTTTTTTTAATTTGCGCTGTCGGATTTAATGTTTTGTCTTTGGTTTGCTGGGTAGTCTGTTTGTATCTACGCTGTAAGACAACCACACCACTTGCAAAATAATTAGATATGATTTAAAGATAATTTCATCTTTTTTTTTTATCTTTTGAATGTTTTGGAATCTTTTGAACTCTAAAAATCAGCAGTCATTAAACTAACTATAACTAGTTAAATCCGCTTTTCCCCACTTTCCAGGTTTTATTATTGCAATGAAGCAAATTATTAAACACAAATAATTTAGTCACTGATAAAGAACTGGAAAGGTTTGAGGCGCACAAATTAAAGCGACACGTGAATTGTGATATCTGTCCTTTTGGTCAAGCATTCTCGATTTTCATTATTAATATAACTGCTGAACAGTGTAGCTCTGAACTACGCATTAGTCTGAGTCCTCTCTTTTCCGACACATCGAGAACGCAACACCAATGTTATCAAGTGGGCGTGGTTTGTGTGTCATTAACTTCCGGGTAAACAACGTGAGTGGGTTTTGTGTGGAAAGTATGAACTTATTCTCTCTTTTTGTTTTGTTTTTTTTTTTTTTTACAGTATTTACTCATTCGGAGCAGCTCACTTAATGAAATCGATAATTTCAACAGACCAAATAAAGCTTCTTGTCTTATTCGTCTTCACTTTAAAGTATTAGCTAATTTTGTTAGCACCCAGCAGATGTCACGGGTGCCTCTTCCATCTAGCTGTCTCACTGGATTCCTCCTGTATTTAGACAGTCAGATGTTTTGTGTGACACAACAATCGCAATTTCATTTCAGCCTGCTGAGGATTAGCACGTTGGTGACTTCTTACCTTTATATTTCAGGACCTCGTGATGACACTCACCAGCGTGGAGAAAATCATCGCCCTGCAGAAAAACACTGCAAACATCAGAAATCTGTGTATTCTGGCACATGTGGACCACGGTCAGTGTCCGCCTCATCCATTGTGGCAGCGCATTTATAGACTATAAAAACATTAAAATGCAGTAGTTCAGATGCTCTTAAAGCCACTTGCGTGTTTTAGTTATTACAGTTAATTCCACGTGTATTTGAATACACAGTTTGTAGTTTTGCTTTTAGACTTAGACAACTTTATATGTCATTCAGTATACAGCAGGTGTACATAGAATTACATTTCGTAACACTGAATGAAGACTTGAGGTAGCAACAAAGACTTTTTGTAATTGTAAAACAGTTATAAAACCGTGAAACAATTATAAAACAGTAGAACAATTATAAAGTAATAAAGTGGCAGTGCGACCTGTATTACAATACCTGACCTGCACAGGATTGAAGATACCAAGTATGGAGCAGGTGGCAGCAAACGCACAATGGAATCTGCAATACACAAAACATCTGCTTTGGAAACTTGGATTCTTAAAGAAAAATCATTTGTCTTTAAGAAAGCTGTCGTAAATGAACTCAATTGCCCTTGTCTTTTCTTCCCTCTTGAAGGTAAAACAACTCTGGCAGACTGTTTGGTTGCGAGCAATGGTATCATATCGAGCCGGCTGGCTGGGAAGGTAATGTCGTATTTCCAGTGGGGTCACATGCAAGCCTTGTGTTGAAGCTGGTTTGGATTAATTGGCTTCTCTGGGTGTTGTTGTCAGCTGAGATATCTGGACAGCAGGGAGGATGAACAGATCCGGGGAATCACCATGAAGTCCAGTGCCATTTCTCTGCATTACAGACACGGTAAGGACGCGACATTAGATGATGGCGTCCTGCATCAGATTGAAAACTTGAAATTCTTTCAGGGGAAATAAATTAAGAATGAAACAACTTTGCGAGAACAAAAAGCTTGCAGAACTGTGAGGAAAAAAATTCCACCCATTACTGAAAACGTTTGTGAGAATGACTTTTAAAATGACTTAAAGGAAACAACCATGTGTCCTCTTCACTCTCACAAACTTCCAAGTGTAGTTTATTGTCATATATTGACATATATATATATATATATATATGTTTATTGTCTGTGAGTGCTAATTTTTCTTTATATTTTTACAAGTTTAATCTCAAATTTTCAAGTTTTACACTCAGTGCAAATGTAAATTGCTCCCAGGTTTGGTAGCGTTCTGCTCGGTAAGTTTATTTGCTGTGTACAGGAGAGGAGGAGTACCTGCTGAACCTCATCGACTCCCCCGGTCATGTGGACTTCTCCTCTGAAGTGTCCACAGCTGTGAGGCTGTGTGATGGGGCCGTTGTGGTGGTCGATGCTGTGGAGGGAGTGTGTCCACAAGTGAGTATCTCTGCTTGTTTTCTTTTCCACAGCATACATCTGGTCTACTGTAGAACACAGATCCTGAGGTAACCCAGCAGCTCATTGGAGACAGGATGTTAAGTTATTTGTATCATTGTATAATTGCACTTTATTCTTCATTAACCAGCCGTTGGACTTTTCTCTTATTTACAATAATTCATCCAAAAGCCAAGTGAAGAGGGTCGAAACAGGTTCAGACCCCCCCTTCAGCTAGCATGCTAACGTGTCCTCTCAAGAAGGCGGGACCAAACATCATTTGGAGCTTCATCATCCATCTCCAGTTGGACCAGTTTACAGGCTCTTCTCAGTCAATAGTCCATCAAGCAGGATTTTTAGTGAACCTCCGACCCTCATAATTGCCCACCCCTGGTGTATTTGTTACACTGAAACAGCGAAAACGTGCCCTAATGGTTCTACTTTGTCGGAAGCATTTACACTGATAATTAACAGAGTGATGTAAAATTTTAATGTATATTGTAAAATAAGCAATTAAAAATAATTCTAGAGAAAAGATGCACATCTCAAATGTCCAGAAATTAGATGATCACATTTCCTACTACAGCTCCAATGCGTCAACTCCAAAAAAACAGCTCCAGCCAACTTTATTGGGAGCTGTCAGGAGACGTATGCAGAAGGATCCCCGGCCGTCTAAGAAGAGTCGTGCAATGAGAACGCCTGTCTCAAACCCGTGCCGTGTCAACAGGATTGGAAGCTGTGATCTCCTTTTCTTTGCCGTGTGTGCGCAGACCCAAGCTGTGCTACGCCAGGCCTGGCTTGAGAATATCAGGCCAGTGTTGGTCATCAACAAGATGGACCGACTCATCGTGGAACTGAAGCTCACGTCACAGGAAGCCTACACCCACCTGCAGAAAATACTAGAACAAGTGAGGCCTCAAGCTTTTCTTGCACAGCCTTGTACATTTTGCCAGTCAGTTGTGATTCGACGTATCGTTACACAGTGCTACAATATGAGGGAAAGAATTTCCAGCAGTGTCTTTTTCGTCCTCTTTACCAAATGATTGTGTGTTTTGCAGTCTGCTTTTTGTATAACGCCATCGTGTCATCACCAAGCTTGTGTTCACGCCCACATTGTTGGTGTTTTGCAGGTGAATGCAGTGACGGGGACTCTCTTTACGTCCCGAGTGCTAGAGGAGCGCGCGGAGAAGGAGCAGGAGCAGGAGCAAAAGGAGGAGACGCCCAGTGGAGAAGATCAGGTTTATGATTGGAGTGCTGGCCTGGAGGAAGTCGATGACTCCCACCTCTACTTTTCTCCAGACCAAGGAAACGTGGTGTTTGCAAGTGCCATTGATGGGTGGGGTTTCAGGTGAGGTGGAACAAGACAGATACATCATTTCATTACCCCTTCATACACCCATCCCTCCATCTGCCTGTGCATCAGCATCACTTAGCGTGGAATACCTTATAAGACTGTCCACTAGGTGGTGCAGTTAGCTCAGATTACTGCCAGTGACGTCTCCTGTGTGATTACAGAACCATGAATGAGAAAATGTTCCACATGAGCTCACTGTACCGTTTTTCGAAGCGAATTCCTTTTCGCTCCTTTAACTTCCCCAAAGTCACTCTTATGTCATATCGTGAAACATTCGGGTGACGCTATAGCGCTCCAAAGTCTAGTCTAGTCTTTACACAAGCGTAAATTCTGATATGTGGCATTCGATCGTGTGTTTTCAAGCATCCGGCAGTTTGCTCAGATCTACAGCCAGAGGATGGGCATCAAGTGTGACGTTCTGCTCAAAACGCTGTGGGGAGATTTTTACCTCAATGCAAAAGCAAAGAAGATCATGAAAGGAGCTCAGGTAACGGAGCACACACGGACCCCGGCCTGCTGCTGGGCCTCTGACCCAGCCGTCCGCCGTTGACCCGAACGATTGAGCTCAAAGTAAAATCTGTCCGATAAATATCCTATTGTGCTGCTCGCTGCAGCAAAGGGGCGTGTCTCCGAAGGCATGACTACGTCCTCAGGCGTTTCCTGGTTTTCTGCATTCATTTGTCGCAAAAGGTGGTCTGATCGTCATCAAAATCAAAGGTTTTGACAGGAAAAATAACACAAAACTATTCTGATCTTTCCCGTCATTGAACACATTTACCCAAACATTTGCAAACAGGTCATATAAAATGTACATAATTATTGTTTAAAAGTCATATTCTTGGATCTTTAAATTGACCTGATTGTTTTTTTGTAAAAATAAAGGAAAATTAAAACCCAAATTTTGGGGAGGGCGGGGGGGTTGAATACATTCTCAGATTTTCATCCACTTTGGTTTTTTTCGCTGACTTTGTTTTCTCCGTCGCTCCAGGCGAAAGGAAAGAAGCATCTCTTTGTGCAGCTCGTACTTGACAACATTTGGAGCTTATACGACGCTGTGGTGACCAGAAGGTGTGTGTGTGTACACACTGTTCCACACAAATACATGGACTTCTGGTGTGTATGTGTTACGGTGTCAGTTATGTTTTTTTTTTTAAAACCAGAGACAAGGAGAAGGTGGAGAAAGTGATGGCGTCGCTGGGAGTTAAGGTGATGGCCCGAGACCTGCGTCACTCCGACCCCAAGGTCCTCCTTTCTGCCATCTGCAGCCAGTGGCTGCCTGTTTCCCAGGCAGTTCTATGTATCCTGAAATCTGGAGGGGAACCTGTTTTTCCCGTTAATGGTCGCTTCTTTCATGGTTGAAGCTGTTTTAGATTTTGCTGAGTTCCTGAACACAGACGTTAGCGATGGTGTGTGAGAAGCTCCCCAGTCCATTAGACATGACAGCAGAGAGGGTGGAGAAGCTGATAAGTGTTGGAGCGCGACGCTTTGACTCTCTGCCTGAGGAGACGCAGCAACTTAAAAAAGGTTCACCTCTGAAAACACACACACACACACACACACACACACACACACAGGCATTCATAGCCATTGATAGAAGAACATTATATTGATGTTATTTGAAGTATAATCTCGGTGTTTTTCCAAACCTTAACTCTAAGCCTGGTCATTCTGCTGCGACGTGCAGCATTTTAGTCAATATCACTTCATTTTCTTCACCAATCACAAACATATTGTGTGTCTTGTGTGAGCAGCTTGCCTCCAAAAATTCCGATTTTTAAGAATAAAGGTTTATATTTGATCAGTTTTCTTTGCCTGGCTTGTCCTGACAGTGGTGCCTGTTCCTTCCAGCATTTCTAGCGTGTTCAAATGGTGAGGACGCGCCGACCATCATCTTTGTGTCCAAGATGTTTGCAGTGGATGCCAAGATGTTGCCGCAGAACAAACAGAGGTAACTTTAGGGAAAAGTACCGCTGAATATTCTAGTTAACAGTGAAATTTTACTTTTTACAGAGAGCAAACGCTTGCCTGAAGTAGAGAACATGTTTCTAGTTTTTAGCTAACGTTCAGTCAGTGTACTACTGTATAGCCTCAGTATAAAAGACTAACTCCAAAAGGCTCTTTACATGGAGGTCTTTCTTCATCTGCTGGGTCAGTTTGTCGTTGTAACGTAAAGCGCGTGTGTGTATTGTGAGCATGTCTGTGTGCCAGCTGTGAACTCTGTGAAAGTGGGTGATGCAACAGGGCACTGACTCAAATCAAGAGAACAAATCCACATCAGAATGGACCTCAACAAAATAGAGACGCTACGGAATGATTTAAAGACGGGCTCATGTATGGCTGACAGTTCAGATAGCAATAATAAGATAAATTTCCTTCTAAATGATCTAATCTGATATGTATTTGCTGACATTATTCTGCAGAAGAGCATGCTTAATTAGCCTGAAGGGCCACGTTGGGTTGTAGATCTTGATGAAGGGGTCGGCCAGGTGGTGCAGGAAAATAACCCCCAAATGAGGACCAGAGGTTAGCTAAAATCCCCCAAATGAGGACCAGAGGTTAGCTAAAATCCTCCAAATGAGGACCAGAGGTTAGCTAAAATCCTGCTTGATGGACTATTGACTGAGAAAATATGTTGAAGATCCTGTAAACTGGTCCAACTAGAGATGGATGATGAAGCTCCAAATGATGTTTGGCCCCGCCTTCTTGAGAGGACATGTTAGCATGCTAGGTGAAGGGGGGGTCTGGACCTGTTTCTAACCAATCAAGCTGACAACCATCTTCATTTGGCTTTTGGAGGAATGATTGTGAAGGCTCTGAGGGCCGGATTAAAGAGTTCATCGGGCCACATGTGGCCCCCGGGCCTCAGTTTGCCCACCTCTGCTCTAGTCTGTATCTGACAGGGAATATCCAAGTGCTGTTCTAACACATTCAGTGCTGTTACTGCTCTGCTTCTCTGGACAGTGAGTCTAACAGTGAACTCTTCTCCAGTGGAATCAGAGTAGCAGCCAGCAGCTCCTTGAGCTGGACTTCAGACTGACAAAGAAAAGGTATTTAGAAAGATAGGGAGAGACTAGAGATAGGCAGGAAAAGGTCATCCCCGACTCTGCTGGAAAGGAAATCTTGGCTATAGAGAAAGGACAAGCTTCTGCTTCTCACAGATGCTGCTGCTATTTATGTGTGTGCATAGGAGTTTGAGTCCACGTTTGGACCTGGGAAATGGACCGAAGTCGTGCACGATTAGATTTTCTGTGAAGGCTGCTGTTCCCTTATGGACTATTCCCTCTCTATGCTCTCTAACAGCACCTGAATGAGGGGTTTCTGGCCTTAACGACCTTCTGCTTGTGCTCATTAGCACTTTAATGATCCCATGGTTAATGCCAGAAAAGAGTGCGTTATCCACGTTGAGTGTTTTCTTCACCTTTCTTCCGAATGGAAATAGGACTAACATGAAGATGAAGAGTCTCATGTAGACGGCCTTAATAATGCAGTATGTTGTCTGATATTCCAGAACTTTCTTTTCTCAGTATTTGGGTCTGTTTGTGGTTATTTTCGAGGCAGCTCGTGTGTTTGGAAGCCATTAGGTCATAACAATTACAGGCTAAGCCAGAATTTGAGGCCTGGCAGTTCAATTCGTGCCAGTGATTCAACTCTGATAAAAACGGCTATTGGAAATCACAACCATATTTCATGCAAGAATGAATGTAGAAAAAGATTCAGATAAATGAAATATATAGCTGATTGGAAGCAAGATGTCAACGTACCACGGTGATTTATATTAAACTTTAAGACAAGTTCAAGTTCAAAACAGCTGAAGTGATGGCATGGACTTCCTGCTTTTAATGACAACCTGCCAGTGTCTCCGAAAGCCGTTTCAGGCTGTAAGTCAGATGTGATTTATTCTGTAAACCAGCCAGTGCGGTGCGCCCTTCTGTGGTTTTCTTTAAAGATTACTAAACCAGGCTGTGGCCTTATTTTTTTTTTCGCATTAGGCAAAAGAGAGGTGCAGTCGTCGTTGCTGAGTCAGCTGCAGTCGGGCCAGTCGCAGGCCATTTTCAGCGGTTTTTCATCATGGAGCTGAACTCCTCTCAGCAACTGTGGCTCAGTCTTTGTACCTAACTGTGTTTCTGAAGTCATCGTTGTCCTTTCGTAAGGTGCTCACATCACAACCGTACTAATGTAAGAACATCTGTAAGTGAATCAATGCCTAGAGTCATAAATGGCTCCAAAAATGATAAAAGTTCATTCTAATATTTTATTACCTTGGACAACAGAAATAAAGTGCGGAACTGACACTTAATATTGGGTATCTGCATTGAAATTTCATTTATTTGAATCTTTTTTTACATTCATTCTTGCATGAAATATGGTTGTGATTTCCAAATGTAATCTGTAACCAGCATTTACTGTGAATTTAAATAAGAGAAATTCAAGAGCTTTCCCAACCTGCTGTGACGTTAAAGGCGGAGGTTAGGAACTTGGAAAAAACACAAGTAACCTTAAACATCACACTGTTGGTTGTACTTAGCTCTGTTGTTGTTCTTGCTCTTTCTAATCATGGATGTCTCCTTACTGCAACATATTTGTTGCAGTAAGGAGACACATTTGTTGATGTGCTTCTAATGCAGTGATTCTCAGCTGAACAAAATAACTTAACAAAGTAACTTAATCAGATTCATATTTTTGATAAATTATTGATTTAAACATTTTTTTAAAACTGAAATAATAACTTAGTACTCTTCAAATCGTCCGTTAGAGCATTCCACAAGATCACTCCTTCAGCAGAAATACAATTTTGCATTTAACTTAAAACCTTAAACACGGTGATTCGCCCTTAGTTCGTGCCATCGTTACACAATTTAATAGTCTTTTGCCATTGTTAACAGTTAAGAATCTCAGTTAAAAAAGAGCATCTTTATTCTGTTTTTTATAAAAACAATTATTAATTTTAGGTGAAAGGCAGTCATAATTTGATTTTTTTTATTATTTAAAAACAGTATTTATCTAACATGACTAAATGAAGTCAAATGACTTTTTTATAAAATGCATTTTTTTTAGAAAATAACTTATAAGTTAAACTTAAAATGTAAAGAGATGCATTGTGGATTCAAGTGGAGGCAGCAGGGGGGTGTTGTCTCTTATGTCTTTTATGCTAACTTTTACTCTAACTTAGTTACTTTTAAAATCAAGTAATCAGTAAAGTAACTAAACTAATTTTTAGAGGAGAAATCAGTAGTCTGATTATTTTTTCCATGTAATTGTGGCAACACTGGTCGTAATCTATAATTTCTCTGGCTGAAACTGCACCAACTTTTTATTGAATACATCTGAGAAGCTGTAAACATTCATTCATGGGATGAAGGAGTGACGGCGGGTTGTTGAGAAACCGCTGCGCTAATGTACAGTTTGTGCTGGTGCCTGTGTGTGTTCAGACCACTGACGGAGGAAGAGATCGCACAGCGCAGGGAGGTGGCACGACAGAGACATGCAGAGAGGATGATGGCTGAGCAGGCTGCACCAGAGAGCCACAAAAACCTGTCTAACTCTGCAGGGCCAGCACCTGAAGAGCCGTCTAAAGGTGAAACGATTCCTAGATGAGCAGAATTGTCTGGAAACTCTGATGAAAAGAGAAAATGCAGTGTTGTGATAGTTACTAAGACAAATTTGTGGTCTTTTGACAGACTATATTTTATATTATTGACAAAATGAATGAGTTTTTAAAGTTCATGCAGTGCCATTAGTACAGATTGATGTCGGTCATTTATTAGATATGAATCCTATTACAATACTATCTATTAATGCTCATATTCACACACCATATGTTTTTTTTCCGTAGCTATTGCAGAGAATCTGACTTTAAAAGACTCCAAGACGGTACAGGAAGAAGAACAAAAGGAGGTCTTTATTGCATTTGCGCGGGTTTACAGCAGAGTGGTCAAGAAAGGCCAAAGAGTCTTTGTGCTCGGGCCAAAGTATGACCCTACAAGGGGCCTGAGTTTGGTAAGCCCAAAGCGCTCATTCATCCATAAATATATGATTGATCGGCTTTTACTCTACAAATCAAATTGCAGTTTGTTCAGTTTTTATTGTACACACTAGAAAAAGAGGATCGTGAGGATTTGTGGGGATTTATCCGTGCTGTCACATTGTCTAGTTTGTATTCCAAGATTGTAATTCTCACAAACTTTCTCCTCCCATTTCTCTGTAATGCTCCAGGTTTTGCACACTAGGATCTACATTGTTCTTTACAAATGTTTTGCCATTTGCATGAAAGCCACACTCATTTGTTTTACAGCTGCGGGAGGGCTGCAGCGCCTCGGACAGTTTGCCTGATGTGCCTCATCTTTCCTGCTGCTCCTTGGAAAAGCTGTACCTGCTTATGGGCAAGGAACTGGAAGAGCTGGAGGAGGTGCCTGCAGGAAATGTCCTCGGTAAATATATCTGTTTAGTCTTTCTGCTCAGTGTGTTCAAGGGCTGTTTCTTTAATTTTTGGACAGGTTTATGGCTTTCCCTGACTTATCCCACTTTTAAAATTTGCTGAGTCATGATCACATCAAGTCATTAATCTATAATTATAGCCACCGTATATGTTTATCACTATTTATGTCTCTCTGGTCCTCTCTCTGGACTTACCATCTACAAACACACACACACAGAGTACACCTATTGTAACCACACATAAAAGACCAACTCATCTCCCTGGATGACATTATATTTCCCCAATCTTGTTCGTTCTTTTTTTTTTTTTTATCTACTTTGCGATGTCTGCTTGATCAGTGTGTCTCACACTCAAGGCTTTGTGGCTATAGTTTTCATGCTGTGTACACTGTGTATTCTTTTGCCACGCGTCCCGAGCGGCGTGCAACTCCGTCAGTTTTAGAAAGTATTCCCATAGCGCCTTTGCTTTGTTCATGGTTTTGTCCAAACAAGTCACATTACGAAATGAGTAAGCAAATAAATGCTCAAGAAAATAAGAAATTGCTGTAGTTCGTATGGCACCATTCAAGTAACACAAGGCCAGTTAACATGCATAGAGACACGTGAGGAGCGTGAGTGTGAGCAGGGGAGCCACATCAGCCGAGGTTGTACGCTGAGGTGAATCTGATGGTGTTCGTCATGACTCCTGAGCACCTTCGAGGTGGTGTCTGTAGGGAGAGCCTTACAGAGAGAGAGCCTCATGGAACCGAGCGATAGAGAGCAGGCCCGGTTCAAAGGACTGGATGTTCTGGGATGGGGAGTCTGATTGGAGAGGTGCGCAGTAACGAGGATGCAGAGGCATTTGTAGCTCAGCAGGAGGATTTAGTAAGTGATGCTGGATTGATCAGAAGCCAAAGGAGGTGGATGAGCGTTGGTTTGATGTGCTGAAGCAGACAGGGCATAATAGGGCTTGTAAGACTCTTCTGGAAGCCTCATCCAGGACTAGGCCAGGTGGAAGGTTATGAGAGCTGAATGAGCAGTTTACCCACAGAAGCGATAATGGGTGGATGGAGCCGAAAGATGGTTCTGAGGTGAACAGACAGATTTCTGAGTGTTGGGGTTAAAGTCATTACCCCATTACAATATATTTTCAGATTTTCTTAGACATGGTTTTAAACAGTAAGCGAGCACACTGTTGAGTAACGGAGATGATGGATTTACTAAATTAATAAGGTCAAGTGTTAATAGGAAGATTCAGGAATGTTGACTTTCTGATGAGTACTTGAACTATTAAATTACTCTGGGGCAATATCAAAGAACACACTTTTCCCCAGCTGTTTGTCCAGCTCAATCTTCTCAGGCCAAGATTGGTTATTTAAAGACGAGTAATAATTGCGAATGAATGCTGAATGATGTGCACACAAAAACACCAATTTAGATGTAGACAGCAACAATCATCATTCAAGGTTTTTATTTAAAGCAGCTGCCTGAAAAGACCAAGTCGTCAGCGTGAGAGGCTGAGAAAAAGGACAAAAAATATGACCCAAAAATAACAGTTTGACTGTTAGGAATAATGTTGATTCAGCACTGGGCGACGATATGAAAACATTTGTTTTGCATTAGGCCCGTCTTTCTGCGTGCCAATGGTAACCAGTGACCCACATCTCTAGCAGAGCGTGCCAGCAGAGTGAGGGCTCAGGCCAGCTGTGTTCGTGAATGTCACTGTATATATATTTCATCTTCCTTTATGTGTGTAACACACAGATTTTATGTTTTTGTCATTGGTGGCTCCCTTACAGTCATTACATAGCAGCAGGAAACCGTGAAATTCCAATTCTCCGTGTCTTGCTGTAGTAAATTTGCAGTAGTTTTGCACTGGTCACTGCTGCAGGTTCAGTGAATGAAGTAAATTGATCAGACTGATGATTGCGGAAGACAATGACGTGCCAGACATGTGACATAAATAACAATAATGACCATCCTAATGCAGTTCAGATTGGTGGCTGAGTGCATCAGCCTAGAACAACTGGATTTCTGTTATCTTATTAGAGGACGTGTCGCTTCTCATTAGAACTGAAGAATCCTTTCTGATGGAGTTTGGTAGCGCATATACAGACCTCCTTATTTTTTATCCTTATTTTCATATTCTGTTGCTCAGTTTTATGGGGAGTAAAGCATATTTTGGCTGGTACAACCACTGGCACATTGACAAATTGGCCCGTGTCTTCCTCGTTCGTCCTTGACACAGTTTCCAGTCCAAGCCGGGCCCTGCTGAGATCCAACAGTCATCAACCATTCTGCACCTCGTCACTCCTTCACTTTGCAACCTGCTCTTCTTCTCTCCTATTTGTCTCTCTGCTAACTCTGTCTCTTTCTGGCTTTCCCATAATGATTTTTTTACGTTAACATTGTTGGCAAGGTTTACAGCTATCGTTATTTCAGTCTTTTTGTCTGGGAAAAAAACATTCAAAGAGGTACATGAAGGGAATAAAGGGATTCTGATTTGTTAGAAACTTCCACAGTAAAGTCACACATTTACAAGAAGCACTGTGTTAATGAACAAGTGAGAAACTAACCATTTGTTCATGATGTGTTTGTGTGTATTTGTTTGCGTATGTAAGCTTACATGCTTGAAAAGGGGCACAAAACAGAAGAAAATGTATCCTCCGTGGTTGCTGACCTCCTCTCAGCCCCATGCTTTCACTCTCGCACAGCTCTGACCCATTTTGGAGTCCTGGTCGTCTACCTTGACCAGTCTAATTGAACTAGAGTCAGGTGTCTCTCCAGAGACCTGAATATGTCTGTGCACTGATGGTCCCCATCCGACCAGAGCTTGAGAGGAGCGCTGAAGAGAAGAATGGCAGAACATGCCTAAATCCAGGTGTGCACAGCTGGTGGCACCGTACCCAAGAGGACCGGAGGCTGTAATTACTGCTCAAGGTGCTTTAACTAAGTACTGAGTAAAGGTGCTTTATAGTACAGATGGTTTTCATTATTGCTAGACTCTTTGTATCTTCATCATAAATTATTCCGTACGCGCCGTGACATGACGGTAAAATCTGTTTAAGGCTCTGCAGTTTGAGCAGATGCTAGAGATTGATATGTAAATTCTTCTGCTCTGTTAAATCATTTTTTTTCCATTTGTGCATAATAAGCCCCGTGCATTTCAAATCAAATCTGGTGTAAGCACAAGCGTTCAGGCACCATTTCAGCCCCCTTTCAGTCTCCCTGGATATAAAAACACCCACACACAGCAAATGGTCTGGTTGAGACGAAGGTTGTGGCTTCTGCCCCGAGCTACAATAAAAGCCTCTTGAGCTGCAGCTGCTTTGCACGTGAGTCATTGTCGTAATATAAGGAAGTAACAAAGCAGAGTTGTCAGTAATGAGGAGTATTTGAGCCATGAAAGTCAGGGGACTGGGTGGCCGACCTCCAGCGCTAGAGAAAAGCTTTGCTGGCTGTGTTGCGAATCTGTTGGCTGTTTGGTCCATTGTCTACAAATGTGTCGTTTTGAGAACGTGGACAAACGCATTTTGGTGTAATTGTTACCACAGTTTGCATATTTCCCAGCAATCAAGAGAGATGTTTACTGGTTTGAGTAGAGACTCTAAATTAGGGCTGGGCAATTATTTAGCCTGAAGGGCCACATTGGGTTGTAGATCTTGATGAAGGGGCCATCCAGGAGGTGCGGGAAACTAACCCCCAAATGAGGAGCTTAGCTAAAAATCCTGCTTGATGGACTATTGACCGAGAAAATAATTGGAAGAGCCTGTAAACTTGTCCAACTAGAGATGGATGATGAAGCTCCAGATGGGAGGCCCCACCTTCTTGAGAGGACATGTTAGCATGCTAGGTGAAGGGGGGGTCTTTTTCTAACCAATCACGCTGACAACCCTCTTCATTTGGCTTTTGGAGAAATTATTGTGAAGGCCGGATTAAATAGTTCATTGGGCCACATGTGGCCCCCAGACCTTAGTTTGCGCACCTCTGCTTTAAATTGTTCTACTGCATGAGTGTGTGTGTGCACTGTGATGCACTGTTGATTTTATTGAATTATTATTATTATTGATTTCTTAAATGAATGACAGGAAACAAGTTACATTCATCATCCATCCACTTTAACAGGTTAAGCAAGTCGCAGGAGAAAATTCTGTGAGATTTATCCCTCCTGACTGCACTTGCCTGCCCTGCTAGGTGAAGGTGTTGCAGGTAACTGTAGCCGCAGCCTACAGCTTCCACCTTCTGAACAGAATAAAAGAGTTGTGACGAGTCAGTTGTCTGAAGCAGGAGCGCAAATTGATAAATGTCTCTGCATTTGTGTGACGCGTTTCACGATGCACAAATGAGCCCCCACCAGTCGATACAAATCAGGAGAAAGTTCAGAAAGATCATCTCTACAGAAAGTTGCTAATTAAGTTTCATTTTGCTGATTTTTACACGTCTGGATTAGGCTCATTTGGATTAGGGCTAATATCCTCCCGAGAGCCAGCAGTGCATTTCTGTTCTCTCTAGGGGACAACATTTTAAAGCTAGCTGTTGTTTTCACCAAGACAACTATTTAATTCAGGAAAAAAAAGGCATTTTTTTTCTGGGTCTCACGAGGACGTCTTCAGCCATGTTATCAATTTATGGTTTATGGCTACTTCTGGAGCCTCTTCTTCACAGAATGAGGGAAAAAAAACAGTTTTTGCTCAAACATCATGTTAAAAAATTTCAGAAATGTGGAATTCTGTTCACATTTGTGTTTACTGATATCCTCACTGGCTGTGTTTGGTTAGTGACAAAGTAGTGACTTTGCAGGTCTGGAGAGGATTAAAACCCTAGACTAGCCCTGGTAATAATCTGGCCAGCTCGAGGGGTCAGACTGTCTCCCAATTAGCTGGTAAATTGAACTGTCTGTTCAAACGCACTCAGTCTGTCAGTGTCGTGTGAGATGGTTTGTTTACGAGTTTTTACAGAACTGTAACATTGATACAGCTGGAAAGGATGGTAGCAAAATGTTACGGCCATTTTGGTTTCTTTTTATGGTTTTATATATATATAAATATATATATATTTCAAAATAAAGATTTCACAATATGCTTACACACAGACACACAAGAACACGTGCGCACACACACACACAAGAACACGTGCGCGTGCACACACACACACACCGCTCCCTGGGACTTTCCGGTGCAAGGGGAATTCCATAGGATGTTAAAGAGGGACAGATTTTCCATGTTCTGTGTTTGTACTTAATAAAACCCAATCCAGATCGTGCATTTGAAATCCTTCAGCCCTGTATCATATTTATTGCTTTTTTTTTTTTTAAATCTACATTTTTCCAGCGCTGCAGCACCTGGCAAACATAAAGTAGAACATAATTCGTACCATATGTCTGGCTCTGTGACTTTGGGATTGACGGTATAACATTCTCTCTGCATTCACGTGTTGTCCCAGTTCCTGTTTTATCCCAGGCTGAACCTTCAGAAGAAATTCATACATTATGCTTGGTAGAGTGTGTGACACTCTAAATGTACTGTGGAGCAAACAGACCTTAATAAATAATGTATTATCCCAAGCAATATC
The DNA here is from genome assembly GCA_015343265.1 of Pao palembangensis. NCBI lineage: Eukaryota > Metazoa > Chordata > Actinopteri > Tetraodontiformes > Tetraodontidae > Pao > Pao palembangensis. Next base: position 1,396,699 of record CM027081.1, read on the forward strand.
ACGGCGAGGCTTTTGTGTCATAGGAGTTAAGGTGCTAAATATTTAGGTACACATGCATGTCTTTCAAAAATATATGATCAGCTAATCCTTTTTAAGATACCGAGGATTCCACTTACATCAACATTTTTGATTGTTTTATGGTGTGCTTATGCGTTGAAAAAAGAGGTCATGCTAACTGTATTGTAAAACATGCTTCTGCTTCACTTCATACCTTCTTTCCATTTTTATTACCTTGCCTCTTCCTCGTTTCTTGGTCTGCTTTTTGGGGGCTGGTTTTAATAGAGGGTGGGGGAGGGTAACTTAAAGAGGATGGGAAAAAATAGGGTCTTTATATAACTTGAGTCGCTGCCAGTTGTAGTTGAGGTTGGAGGAAATGTCTTCATGACTGAGTCATCCTGGGCTCTGCGGTCAGACATAAGCATCTGCGGGTGTGTGTGTGTACTGTACACACTGTGTGAACGCGCATCTGTGTTTTTGTGTCTTTCCTTAGATTTCAAGTGTGAGTTTTTAAACATCATTTTTAGTAGAATTCAGAAAACAAGGAAAAGAATAGTGAAAAGAGTCACACCAGTGACACCTTCCAACATGCAGTGGCTGTGTCTTCATTGTGCTTTTGCTTATTGCTAGACGCTATTGTGCCATATACAGTGTTGGAAAGTGTAGCCTTGTTAAATTGAAAGCCATCATTTGTAGTTTAATTGGCTGAAATGGTGGTATCCAGCAAATACAAATTACACAGATATTGTCACCACTGTCAGGCAGGAATTCAGTGCACTCACAAAATTTTCAAACCCTATCACCTTTTGCACATTTTCTTACGTTGTGGCCACATGTTAAAATTTAAAGGGAAAAAAAACATTCTTTTAGAATGAAAAAGTGAAAATATTGCATATTGCATCGTGAAATAAGTTTTATGATGCTCTATTCCATGGGTGGGCAGTTATTTAGCCTGAAGGGCCACATTTGGTTTTCAAACACTGACAAATCAGATGTGCACAAGTATTCAGAGCCTTTGCCATGAAGCCATAATTTAGCTCAGATGCATCCGGTTTCCACTGATCATTCCTGAGATCTTTCTGCAGCTTAAGTCTACCTGTGGTTGATTCAGTTGGTTAAACATGATTTGAAAAGGCACACAGCCGTCTGTCTAAGGTCCCACAGTAGGCTGTCCACGCCAGAGCACAAACCAAGCATGAAGTCAAAGGATTTGTTTTTAGACAGGACTGTTTGGAGGAAAGGGTGCAGAAAACCTTGCTTTGCTGCTTTGAAGGTCCCAATCAGCAGACTGGCCTCCGTCATCCATAAGTAGAAGAAGTTGGGAACCACCAGGACTCTGCTAAACTGAGCAGTTGTGGGGGAAGGGCCTTAGTCAGGGAGTTGACCAAGAACCCGATGGCCACTCTGTCAGAGCTCCAACGTTCCTCTGTGGAGAGAGGAGAACCTTCCAGAAGGACAGCCATCTCTGCAGCAATCCACCAATCAGGCCTGTATGGACAAGTGTCCAGATGGAAGCCTCATCTTAGTTTAAAAAAAAAAACACACACACATGGCAGCCAGCCTGGAGTCTGCCAAAAGGCACCTGAGGGACTCAGACCATGAGAAACAAAATTCTCTGATCTCATGAGCCAAAGATTGACCTCTGTGTTTGGAGGAAACAGGCACCACTCATCGCCAGGCCAATTACCATCCCGACAGTGAAGCAGCATGGTGGTGGCAGCATCATGCTGCGGGGATGGTTTTCAGTGGCAGCAACTGGGAGACTAGTCAGGATAGAGGAAAAGATAAATGCAGCAATGTACACAGACATCCCGGATGCAAACCTGCGCCGAGCGTCTGGTCACCTCAGAACGGGGTGACGGTTCATCTTTCAGCAGGGGCCAGGAACACGGAGCCAAGATATCAAAGGAGTGTTTTCAGGACATCTCTGTGAATGTCCTTGAATGGCCCAGCCAGAGTCCAGACTTGGATCCAGTTGAACGTCTCTGGAGAGATCTGTGCACACTTCCCTTCCACCCTGATGGAACTTGTGGTCAACTTGATGGAAAAGGTGCTGCAAGGAGGAATTGCACAAAGACATCTGTGCTAAGCTTGTAGCATCATTCAAAAAGGAGGAGGCTGTAACTGCTGCCAAAGGTGCATCAACAAAGTATTCAGCAAAGGCCCTGAACGATTATGTACATGCGATTTCTGAGTTTTTCATTTTTAATAAATCTGGGGAATAATATTTTTGTGAATCCAGATGCACTGTAGTAAAAAAAAGTGTGTTTTCAGACCCAGCTCACCTGTCAAACTGATATACTTGTCACACACACATGCACATCTTTACACGCACAATATATATACACATATCAGATGTTTAGATTGTTATTTTAATTATTTTTTTTAATGTTTAAAAAAGACACAAAGGCTGTGTGCTGCTGTCAGGCTATCCATGGCAAATGCGTTCTGATAATTCTGAGTAATTCCTGATTTTTTTTCATAAATGTGTCCCTGTTGTAGCCAGCGCTGATGAGCCTGCTCATGTTAAATTCTTGCCTTGTCCTTCCTGTCAGGTATTGGTGGCCTGGAGGACTATGTCTTGAAGTCAGCCACTCTGTCATCCACCCCTGCCTGCTCACCCTTCACGCCGCTCAACTTTGAAGCCACGCCCATTGTGCGGGTCGCCATAGAACCCAAGCATCCAAGTAGGGCTGATTTTTTTTTATACTCAGTGAAGATTAAAACAAAAAGAGTAGTGTGGAAACCCAGCTGAGACAACACCATTCTTTGCAGCGTAACTACTTCCATTTATGCCCAATTATATTCAGCAGTTTTCCAATAACTTGGCCTATAGCTGAATTCTTCCACCAAAAAAATCAGCAAAATATGTTTTTAACATGGTGATTTATTCTGCTGACAGACAAATAAACCAAAGTTAAAATACAAATGAATGTCCTTCCTTGTTAAAGCTCCAACAAGGTCCAAGGTCAACAGATTTGTAATCCTTAAGAAAGGTAGAAATGAAATGAAAAGGAATTCAGTAGTTTCTACCTTTTTGTTTATTTGTTAGGCGAGATGCCAAAACTGGTGCGTGGGATGCGTCTTTTGAACCAAGCAGATCCATGTGCCGAGGTTCTCATTCAGGAAACAGGAGAGCATGTTCTGGTTACTGCTGGTGAAGTTCATCTTCAACGCTGCCTGGATGACCTCAGAGACCGGTAAATACCAACCATGCCCAAAGATACAGGATGGATTTATTATTCTATCTTTTTTCTCAGTCTTTTCTATTTACTCGCTGTCAGTGTATCAAATGTGGTCATCGATGTAGGGGGGATGTACTAATGAAGGTGCTAATTGAAGAGCTGGGAGCGATGGGAGCTCATCAGGTCTGTGTTGTTATACCTTACTGCCTGTCTGTGGTTGAACTCTGCTGCTCTCCTCAGATTCTGTTCTATTCCATTCTTGTTTTCTTTGTGAAAATCAAGATTGTCTCTAGGTGTTTTACAGAAACCCAGAGCCTGACTAAGCAACGGTGGCAAGGAAAACTTCCCTTTTGCCATGAAGAAACGTTGAGCAGGTCTAGGGTCATACGGGGGGAACCCTTCTGCTAATGGCTGGCTGGGTAGAGAAGGAGAAGAGGAAATGTGGCAAGAGGAAGGACAGAAAGAGGAGAAGAATAGACACACATACATGCAAATAACTTATCTAAAGCTAAACTACTTATCTAGCTAAAGGTTGGATGATCCTCTTTTAACTATAAACATTAGCTTAGCTAGAATAATGACTGTAGTTGTAGAATTACTGACTATTGGTTTTCACAAAAAAGGACATTTTGAAGCCTAGCCTTAAAAGTAGCGTGTGTCAGCCTTCCATACCTGGACAGGGAGCTAGATGGCTAAAGGCTCGGCCACCTATTGTACTTTTAAAGATTTAGGAAACCACAAATAACCTAAACCTGAGAGCAGAGGGAGCTATCAGGATGATCTGGTGCCATCAGACTCTGGCCACAGCATTTTGGATCAGGTGGAAACTTCTCAAAGAATTGTTAATGACCAGACTCACTACTTGTACACATACAGTATGTACAACGGATTGGTCCAAATACAGAACCTTGTGGAACTCCATGACTAAGCCCAGTATATGAATAGGAAACATGACGGAAATGAACAAACTGGAATCTTTCAGATAAATATAACCTGAACCAGCCTAGCAGTTTCCCTTTAATCCAATGAAATGCTCCACTCTGTAACAGGATGCTATGATGATTCATAGGCTTATAGATAATAGACTGATATAACAGGTTATGATGAACTTGGTTGTTGATTTTTGACACATAACACTGGTGATGGTTGACATTATTCTGTCATCGGTGAGAATGGTCGGTTAAGTGTTCCTTCGTTTTAAACTGGCAAAATTGCATTTTTAAAAACACAGTACCCTCGACATCGTTGACAAAATAGGCCGGTCTGACATTACCAGTCTGGCAGTCTGATTGGAGTATTTATACTCCTCCCTAACTCTCTTTTCCTCTCTTTCTCTCTCTCTCTATAATACTATGAGCTAATCAAAGTTATTCATGTGCCACATCAAAGTACGAACATCTTGCTGAACTTTTTCATTAATGATTTTAAAAATATGCAGTATAAGCGTATTACTGTGAGTGCTCATAATTACTCAGGGAACATTAACTGGCCTCATATATACAGTAAGCAGCTCTTCTTGCTGTAATAGTCCTTTGTGGCTTTATTAAGTGCTTGACATTTTTATCTTGTACTACTACACAAATACTCTCAGCTGAGTTTACACAATGGATTTATTGTATAAATAAGGGAAAAAATTATTTATCTTCAATATGCTTCTTGGATCCGATTCCAGTATTTTTTTTCCCTTGGTTTTGTAAATAAGATACACAAATATTTGCGTTTGAAATCATTCTAAATCTAAATCCTTAAGTGTAGGTGACAGGAATGTACTGTATCAGCTTCAGAGACTGTGACAGAAGCAATCTTCTGTCCCGTCCTGGCCCGATGAGCTGTGGAAGTGTCTGTTTCTGTGAATTTCTCTAACGCTTCTGTTCCTCAGTGCCTCTGTCTCCAAACCACCACCATCCCATTCCCCTTTTTTCCAGGGAATACCTTCACCTCTCTAGATTTTCCTCCACCTGCTCCCTGCTCTTATCACAGCTCACAGTGGCCCTCATTTATCAACCGTAATTACAGCAGAAAACTGTGCGCACGGCCATTTTCACGCACGCATCGACATTTATCAATCTGGACGTGAGGGTACGAGCCGCTCAGATCTCACGTCAGGTCTGACATCGTGTCGGTGCTCATTCGTGGCGCAGCAAAATCTTAAAAAATAATGATTAAACAAACCTCAAACAGGTCATTAAGCACAGGCAACCACATATTCCGTACAGATTAAAAAGTCACTGAATAAAATAAATAAATATATCTGTTTTTTACGGAAGCGTTTTGCTTCACCTGGTAAAAACGTAACACTGTTTATCCTGAGAAATTCACGTTTACAGTAGGTTGTTTTTCGGTGTAATTATTCCTATTTTTCTGACCTAATTCTTTTTGTTGTTGTTTTTTTGAGCAGTCGTGTTCTTTTTGTCAGAGTAAATGTTTTGTTTTTTCCGTGGTCGTTGACAGAAGATCTAATAAATGGTGAACCAGCTACAGAGCAGCAGCGTCGTCTCAACAGTGCGCACACGCGTGACTGCGTCAGGGCAGCAGCACATCTGCTCGTCCACGGCGATGCTGCTCCCGCCGCTGTCGTCGTTCTCCAGACAGCGTTTTTCTGGGCTATTTAACACCAGTTTTCATGCTTCCAAACACGCCTCCTTGTTTAACCTCCACCTCAGACTGGAGAGGAACAACTTCCAGCTGGGAAAAGTTTGGTTTCTTTCTCAGGTTTCTCCTCTTAACGTTTGACTTCAGTGGGCGGAGCCTCTAAAACATGAATATTTAAGGGCGGAACATGTTAATGACGATCGGTTTCAGCTGCCGCATTTATCAGGACCCGCTGATTCGTACGCTGGGATTGGCCATAGACGAAATTTTCATGAATCACACGTGCGTCCTTTCGTACCAGGACTCCTGACTTAGATCCGCGCACATTTCTATGCAAGTTTGACACATGAGGGCCAATGTCACTGGCGAGCACTACAGTTCCCTGGAGATTCCTGTCTAACCTGGACGTGTCAGACCGTCCATCACCATAACGACACAAGGAGGGGCTCAGAGTTGATCCTTGCTGGATACACCATGAAAGAACAGCCAAAACCCTGCCGCTGTGCCTCTATCGACTACCCACCTTCCTGCTTTACTTCACGTTAACCTACTCTATAGCTTTCCTGCCAACGACCAACATTCAAAGTCCCTACTCTCAGTCCTAGCCTTTTGCCTTTCTTCTTCTCTCTCTACCTGTGATGCCTTCCTCCTGTTCTTCTTTGACAGTCTTTGATGGTTAATGGCGATGGCAGTTGTTAACTGTTAACCCCGGGCCTCGACCCATCTGCTTTGGAAGTCATAGAACCTATTTGCATTTTTTTGGCCCACTTTTTATGCTGAATGGCCTTCCTGGTGTTAATCTCTGCATTCATCCGGGCCTGGGTCGGCCAAAGGAGGATACTGGCCTAGAGGCTGCTTTTGACATTTATTACCAATCTAAACAATGTGATTCCAGAACAGAGCATCTAGTTTATAGATCAAATTAATCTGAACTGTCTGTTATTAAATGTTGCCTACATTTTGCCTGTTGTAAACCACAATGTTAAGTCAAGTTTATTAATAGAATACATTTGCAATAGAGCATAACTGCTATTGCCAAACCAAAGAGTATATAATGATAACTCTTTTTGACCTTGTCAGTTTTTTGTTATCTCTTTGTGGTCTCTTGGCTGCTCTGTTTCAAAGGTTTTTGTTTTTGCTTCTTACTCTTTTATCAAGTTTTCTGGCCACTCCAAATTAAAGACACGACCGATATAAAACGCAACAATGCTCATTTGACCTGACCCAGTAGTGTCGGTACCTCAATCCTAAACATGGCTGTAAGCGATTCATTTAAGTTTCTTATGGAATATACAGTATCTAAACACTTCATCTTTACAAGGATACTTTCACTTGACTTTTTGAAGGTTTGCTAAAATTGCGATCAGCGCATCAGAACCCATCATTCCGTTCAGAGAAACGGTGGTCCGCCCTCCAAAAGTGGACATGGTGAATGAAGACCTGGGCAAGCAGCAGAAAGTTGCCATAATCCACCAGGTGAGTCGGCTCTGGCCTCACCAAACTGCAGTCTATATAATGTATATGGTTTATTAATATCTCATGTTAATCGAAGTATTCATCCCTCTAACTGTGTAGGTTCTGTTATTTTATTGTTTAATTTTAATTGAATCAGTCCTGTCACGACTTGCTTGTTAAAAAGGGGTTCTTCATTGTTGGTAAACACTACATTGCAGTCTGTTGTTGAGCTGCACGTGCAGTATTTGGACCTTTTCTCTCACTAAGTTTCATTTCTCAATGCACTGATGATAAACTTGATAAAGAAATTAATGATTTGCTGGAAATGTCAGGAAATGGTGTAACAGAGACGCTTCCTTTAATTATATTGTTTTGTCCGTAATCCATATAAATGTGTTTGTATTTCACCGCCTAGAAATCAATCCTGTATAGATTAATTAATTATTTTATTGCTCATTTGAGTTTTTAATTGAAATTCTATCTTTTGTGCCTTCAGTGTTAAGTGAGCTTCTTTTTTGTTGTATTAAAAAGAAAGCTAAATATGAAATTCACAGGTCGTGTTCTGTGCCAAAACTCGTACATTTTACACAGTTTCACATCTGAGGATGTGTCCAGGTTGCACCAAAATGTGTATTATGCAGTGAGGCCACCAGGGCCCGTTTTCAACCCTCTGACCCGAGCCACGGCTGCGTATATACCTGGGAACGCTGGTGACCAAAACTTTAATTGTTGTATTTTTATCTGTGTGATGTCAGGTGAAAGAAGAGTCCTCTCAAGTTCGTTCCTCTGATACGTTACACGTGGACTCCGCTGGTCTGGTGACCCTCACCACTCCCAACAGAATGTCCACCATAAGTGTCCGAGCAATCCCCCTACCCCAGGGTGAGACATACACACAAAGAGCTTGCATGATTCTGGGTTACAGTGTTAATGATTCAAATGTATTTTACTGAAAGTACACTGATATACGTCCACAGGTATATACGGTTTACTCTAGGTTAATGCTTATCATCTCAGTCAAACTGATGTTAATGCTTTTGATAATTAAGAGCTTTAAAAATGTCTCATAGTGTCCACAAAATTGTATCTCTCTTATCAGAGGTTACCCAGCTTTTGGAGGGCAGTACAGAGCTGATGCGCACTCTGGAGCAGCTAAATATGTCTCTGAGAGAGGGGAAGCACGTGGATGTCAACACCAGGACTCTAGAGTCCCTCACTGGACTCAAAGCCCAGCTAGAGAGCCTGCTGCAGGGAAGGAAGTGGAGGAATGCTGTCGAGCATATCTGGTCCTTTGGGCCTCGAAGGTCTGGTGAAAACATGAAACTTCACGTTGTATTTATCTAAAGTCATACAGATGAGAGTTGAAGTTCCTTTTTCCTTAAATATTTGTTACTGTTAAACTTTAACTTGGGTGTATTGACGTAGACTTTTAACAAAACGAGTTTCCATTGTTTAATTGTTTAAACAACAACATTTAACATTAACATTTATCCAAGTATTCATTTATCTATTCATTTATCTATTCAAGTATAACAACATTAGTAGTATAGTAGTCATTTTCTGGCTGGTGTTTTTAGATATGGTCCAAACATCCTGCTGAACAATGTAGAAGGATACCAGCGGCCCTCAGTGTGGCAGTGCCTGGCCAGGGCGGAGGTCGGCGATGGCGACGTTGCAGCTCAGGCCGGTGTTTTACGAGAGTTTGACAACAGCATCATCAGCGGCTTTCAGCTGGCCACTCTGTCAGGGCCCATGTGCGAAGAGCCTCTGATGGGGGTGTGCTTTTCAGTGGAGAGGTGGGACATCCAAACTTCAGCCGCCCCACAGCAGCACCAGGACGTCCCAGAGGACAGTTGTGAACCTCAGGAAACTCGAAATGATGGCACGGAAGCGGAGGCAGCAGAACTGGGTCAGGTCAGACGCAGGCAGGAGGGGGCCTCTGCAGACTGCTACGGACCCGTCTCCGGACAACTGATTGCAGCCATGAAGGAGGCGTGTCGCCAAGCCTTCCAGGCGCAGCCTCAGAGACTCATGGCTGCTATGTATACCTGTGAGATCATGGCCACTGCAGATGTGCTAGGTAAGAGTAGAGACACAGCTGTTGGATTTTTGTAGAGGTAATATTTTTTCATGGTTATTTTTAAAAGAACAATGGCCAACTTTTAAGCATGCTTTTGCCTCTGTGGTTACAGATATTTTTGATTGTAACCTTTCCGAACCACACTTGTTTTGCCCCTCACAAGAGAGAATTCACTGCGAGAAATGCTACCAGCCCTGATACCCTTGACATCGTTGCTCCTGGGGTCACACCACCTCCCCCACCGTGATTCAAGTGTGGTTGTTGTTGTTGCTACTGTGATTTTTCTTCTTGGGTAGGGTAAAAAACAAAGAGATCTCACACTGTTTAGCCGCTGCTATCCTCCGGCAATCAACAACTTTAAAAATGACAGCTCTGGTCTCAGACGCTCACAGATGCTGGACGGAGAGCTGATACTGTGATAGTAAACAGGATCCTGTCCCAACTGAATCTCTGGACCTGATTGCAAGATAATGGACATCATGAATCAAAGTATACTTAAAGTTAATTATTTATTGCTCAGAAAATGAATGGATTTCTCTTAATGTGTACATTATATATTACTTCTATTGTAGCCGGTTATCAGACCGTGGGAAGTCTAATATGAAACGGCCTTATCTGATTTGGTTGAGTTTTGGTAGAATTATCTCTCCTGCATATTGACTTTGCTCAGTATCATCGCTGCACAGCAACACACAGTGTCTCACCCCTGTCCCTAAGAGGCTTTTAGATTAAAACTATAAATCTCTATATGTATATAAGCACGGTAGAAAGGACAGAAATGTATTCATTGTAATACCAAGTGAAAGTAATTCAGTTCAAAATGAGTCTTGAAATGCTGTTAACTGTTGTAGTAAACTGTATCTCCAGGCTTGTTAGCAGCCAGTTAAAGTACTTTTTTATCACCCAATAACAGTAAACTAATAATAACTAATAATAACAGGATACCGGCAAAAAAAAAAGTTTAGCTGCAAACCTTGTTTTTTTTTCCTCTCTGTCCTCAGACAGGCCAGTGTGTTTGATATTGTTCTGAGCTGTTGTATTGTTACATTTTTATTCATTAAAATCTTAAAAAAAATAAATAAAATCCTCTGGAAAATATTACTCATGGAAATTGGGTGACACTGTTTCCTAACGATGTGCCCTCTTGTGAGCAGGCCGAGTGTACGGTGTACTGGGGAAGAGAGAGGGACGAGTCCTGCACGAAGAGATGAAGGAAGGGACGGACATGTTCATCATTAAAGCCGTGGTTCCTGTGGCTGAGAGCTTCGGTTTTGCTGATGAGATCCGCAAGAGAACCAGCGGACTGGCCAGTCCACAGCTGGTCTTTAGCCACTGGGAGGTGGGTTTTTTAATACCTCTCCAGCTTTTTAGGGGGGCAAAGACAAGACCAGTGCTCATGACGCCATAATAATGTCTTTCCACACCAAAAAAAGATGGTAGAAAAGTGAGATAGATCGTCAGTCAGTTGTGGGTCTAACCAAACTAAAAGGAGCCTCGTACGAACACCGGTGAACATTGTGACTGCTGATTGAGATGCCCGTTACCTGCAGAGTCAAAGAGAACGTATGTAATAATCCCCTAGAAAACAAGGTTAAATACACTACAGAAGCTAACAGTCCAGCCAGTCATGATGCCAGCGATGCATTCCACAGTACATATTCTGTAGATTCATCTTCCTCATGTTCAGACTCATAAGATTTACCCTTATTTAAGGCAATTTCTTCACAGCATGTAGTATTGATACTGTTTTTTTTGTGCATAAACCACATTTTCATTGTTCTGTTTGTAGACATTAAATCAGTTGGTTGACTGTTGCAAGACCCCCCCTCCATTTTCACCCTCCATGGGATCTCATTGTGCTCCAGCAGATGTCACACACGTGTGTGTGTGTGTGTGTGTGTGTGTGTGTGTGTGTGTGCGTGTGTGTGTGCGCGGTTGTTTTTGGTTGTGGCCAGTAATCTGCTCATTGTTACAGCTTGCTGGTCACCATCTGTCCCAGCATAGTGATGTGTCAGAGGCCACAGTGGGGCAGAACCGGTTCCTGCTCTTACAGAACCGGCAGATCTCTAAAACCAAGAACACCAGGACTGTATCTCAACACATGAAGAGATGGGGCGTCACATCTGAGTCTGACCATTTAGGGTTAGCGTTAGCATCCGTGATCTCCAAGAAATACAAAGAAAAACAAATCAAAGAGCTTTGCAAGGCTTTGTTGTTGGTAAATGGAACCATCATGTGTTAGATTTTGAACGTACATCTGCCTTACATTTTATACTTTTCTTATATTAAGTTCTTAATCTGAGATTTAGTTTTTAAGGAGACCTCCAGTGACACAAAATGCATACATACATAGAAACTGGCAACTAATGTTTTGGTTTTAATCATCTTTCTCGCTGTCCCCTCTGCGTATCAGGTGATCAGCAGTGATCCGTACTGGGTTCCCACCACAGAAGAAGAGTACTTGCACTTTGGAGAGAAAGCAGACTCTGAAAACCAGGCTCTGAAATACATGAACAGCGTGCGCCGTCGCAAAGGCCTCTACGTGGAGAAGAAGATCGTGGAGCATGCTGAGAAACAGAGGACACTGAGCAAGAACAAATAGATTAAAGGGCCGAAGGACACCAACCTCTCCATCTGCCAGTCTCAACACAAGCAGAAGGTATTTTACCAAGAATGAAATCACTCATTTCTGTTTTCATCATTGCCGAAAGGACCATTGTTGAAGCATTTTCTTTAAATTTGTAAAGAGTAAAAATGCAATATTTTTCAATAAATATGTCATATTTAAGATGCAACACTGTGCTTGTATATAAAAATATTTCAGGCAGTGCTGCTGTGCTGGTAACCAGTATGGGTGTGATGTAGATTTTATCAGGTCACATTGTTTTTCACCCTCAGCACTGCTTCGTTCTGTAGACGGCATTTATTACTGAAGCCTAATATACGCGTGTTATTTATTTACGCGTGTTCTCCCTCGGCTGTCTTGGCTGTGCCCTTAAGGTCATTGTGTGGTTGGAATGTGACCTTTCAGCGCAGTCTGGCGTCCTGATCACCCTTTATCAGGTTCTTCTTGTGTATGCGGTGTCTCCGTACTTTGCTCTGGTCAGCCCCCGCCCCCGCCCGTCATCAGCAGAGCGGACTCGTGTCTCACTGAGGTGATTAGTAGTGCTTTGGTGCGCACATGCGGACTAAGTTTGGTTCTGGAAAAAGTGAGTGAACCGCTGGAATTACCGTATTTTCCGACGGCGACTTCTATATATTAATATATTAAAATATATTCATTCACACTGACCGACATGACCAAGGAGTAAATATTAGCCACAGCTGCCAAAGGGCGCTCTAGGCTTGTGACAACTACCGGTATGTGCTACTCCTGTACCACTGAAAATTAATTTAAACATTAACTTAAAGACAACTGAGAAAGACTGAACACAAATGCCCCCAAAAGAAAATCCTCTTCACCGAGGATGAAGAATTCAGTGGTTTCAGTGATGTGGAATGAGATGCAGATTTTGATAAACTTGCTAACCAGCAACTAGCTAGTTGGAGTCTCGAGCTCGTTATGTTAATTCTACCTTTTCAGCCGCCCACGTATGTTCAGTATGCTCTTGTGTAGCTGAATAACTGTTAATGTGTTATCACACCTGACACCTATTCAGCCTGTGCTCTGTATTCTATTGTTATTATTAGAACTTGCCTTTCAGGATGAAATGTCTGTTCTTGGTCTTGGATTTTGTAAAATACATTTCCCCCCAGAAAATGCGACTTATAGTCCAGTGCGACTTATGTGTTTTTTTTCTCCTTCATGATGCATTTTTTGACTGATGCGACTTATACTCCGGAGCGACTTATAGTCCGAAAAATACGGTAATAACTGGTTGATCAGTATTTTTTTTTCTGAAGCCATTCTCTTGTGGACCTGCTCTGGTGTCTTGGGTCATTTTTCCATTGAGTCACCCAATTTCTACAGGTTTTCTCACATTATCCTGAAGAATATTTTTGATCATTCGTCTTCCTCTCAACGGGTGCAAGCTGGCAAACCTCACACATGCAGCAATGTTCTTTTTTGGAAGCAGCAGCCTCCTCTGTTGTTCTGCCACAGACACCCTGCTTGTTGTAGGTTTTACTGTAGGCTCATGGACCCAGATGTTAGCTCGTTCCAATAATGGGTTCAAAGCTTAGGCTGCACTCAGGGTTGTTTCTTCACTAATTAATGACTCTCTGCTGTGCTTTTGGGATCAATGTGTCTGACTGCCCGCTTTTTGGTAGAATGGACACAGTCCCAAAGTGTCTCCATTTGTAGATCGATGATCTAAGTGTAGCCTGGTGAATTTCTAATGTCTTTAAATCTCTAGTAACTCTTTCCAGCTTTATGTAAAGCAACAATTTTGTAGATGGTAAATGGTAAATTATGGCTCAAACTCAAAAGGTTTAAGTGGGTTCTATCTGTCAAAGTTGCTCTAGTCCAAATTCATTTCTCGAGAAGCCTCCCGGTAAGACCTAGCTCTAGTTGGCCTTTGTGAGGTCATTAACTCATGGGCTCATTTACTTTTTCCACCAGGACTATAGAATATTTATGATTGTTCTCAATAAGAAAGATGAGACATTATATTTGTCATCATTACAAATTAATGACAAACTCAGATCTGTAAAGTTATGGATATACAGCTATTTACATCTTCAAAAAGACAATTAGTAGTAGTAGTATTATTACTACAAAGATGCATGAGAAAGCTCATGTCTTAAGCCAAGACTTGGTTTTAAGGTTGGGGTTCATTTAGGGTTAGGGTCAGGGGGTTAGCTGGGATAGTTCGGATATGCCGATGAAAGTCCTTACAAAGACAGTACAAGGTTGTGTGTGTGTGTGTGTGTGTGTGTGTGTGTGTGTATAAAAAAAGCTACAAAACTGTGTTTGGACTGATTTGCTAGGGGCTTTGCCAAAACTCTTGGCGAACTCGCCCACGCTGTCAAAGACCTCGGCCTGCTGGCAAAATCAAAGACTTTCCATCCGGCCCAAAGTGAAGATAGTTCAGTTGTCAGTGAAAGTAAAATGCCTGCCTGTGGAAAGAGACAAAAAATAATGCAACAACAAACACTACAACGGAATAATAACTTGCTTACTCTTCCCACTGAGTGTCAGTTTAAATAATAAGATAACTGACTGTAAAATGATGTCTTCTGATGTTAAGAAATGGCAAGAACACGGCATAATTTTGACACAGAGTTTTCCTGTACTTAATGTGGATATTTATATGTCATAAAAAAGTCACAATTTTGGTTGAAACCAAGTTAGATAAAACATTTAAACTTAAGTGAAATCTTAAGTTTTCACTTAAGTTTAAACTTAAGTAGACTTAAAACCCTGCTTTTTGCCAAAACCTATATCTAGGACTGTGGGGGCTCTGCTGGGGGGAGATCTTTAGACACCGAGCTTTCACTCATCATGCCCGGTTCAGCACTAACCCACCATCTCCTCCGGATCTCTCATGCTTCATTTTTTTACAGCACTTGCAGATCATGTCGCTGGATCTCCTACCTCCACCCTGCTGAGGCCTGGTACTGCTGCTGGATCCAGAACCCTCTCCATGGCCCTGCCTGGATCCTGCAGCTTCTGCTCAATGTTCTCTCTATCCTCCCTGTCTCTCCCCCCCTCTCCTTTTTCTCTCTATCTCCCCCCTCCCCTGTTTCTCTCACCATCTCCCCCTCTCTCTTCTTCCCCCTCCTTTTTCTCTCTATCTCCACCTCTCTGTCTCACCATCTCCCTGCCTCTTCTCTCCTCTCCCCCTCTCCCTCCCAGGTGGTCGCAGCAGATGGCCGTCTACACTGAGTCTGGTTCTGCTCGAGGTTTCTGCCTGTTAAAGGGAAGTTTTTCCTCGCCACTGTCGCCAGTACCAACGGCTTACTCAGTGTGGAGCTCTGGCCTGGGAGCTGTTTTTCTTTTTGAACATGTAAAGTATCTTGAGATAACTTTGTTATGAATTGGCACTTTAAATAAAATTGAATTGAATTGAATTGAAGAAAGAGATCATTAATGTGTGTGTGTGTGTGTGTGTGTGTGTGTGTGTGTGCTTCTTGGACTTGCTACATACTGAGTACCAAAATCTACGTTCTACAAGCAAAGTGAGGACATTTTTAAAAAGTGACAGCGACTCTAAATTTAAAATGGTCCTCACAACTTTAACAGTGTGTTTGAGGGTTAAGACTTGGTTTTAAGGTTTGGGTTAGAATGTTAGAACTGGGTTTAGGTTGGGGGTAGGGTAAGGGGCAGGGAACTACATTATGCCTATGAAGGTCCATTCATTCGCTAACTTCTTCCATGTGCACAAAAATGCGCCTTTAGTTTTACACTACGACTCCCAGCTGGATGAAAAGGGTTGTGATATGTAGATAGATGACACTGACTTAGATTTCCGGTCCACGCCACATAGCTGGTGTTGGTGACAGAAACCTGTGTTTGATCCATATTTGTTTGCTTTGTTTTGACATCATCATTTCAGCCTTTTGTATTGTTATTTAAACCAGCGGTCCCCAACCTCCGGGCCGTGGGCCGGTACTGGTCCGTGGGTCATTTTCTACCGGGCCACACATAAAGAACAAATAACTTACATTACTTTGTTTTATTTATTATCTGAAAGTGAAGGATGTTTTATTTTGAAAATGACCAGATTCTCTTTGTTACATCTGTCTATGGCTCACTATTGACACGTTTTATTATTATACCGTATTTAGAAATACCACAGTTTTCATGACGGTCATATCACGTTCTTTTGTTGTATTTTTCCTCCACATCTTAACGACCGCTCCCGTCTGCCATTGAACCGGTCCGTGGCGCAGAAAAGGTTGGGGACCGCTGATTATATGTGCTTTTGCACAGCTGTGATTGAACTGTGCTCTTTGTGTGGGTGTTTCTTGAATATCTGCGTCTCGGCCAAGTGAGTCAGTGCAGATGGAGAAAGTACCCGTAGCCTGAAGCGACAGTCTCAGATCAGCCTTCCGCTTTCAGATACACATCATTAAAAGTGGGAAGACAAATAAACCAGCGTGACTTTAAATCACCATCCCGACACTTTGTCAGCCTTAGTCCTCCTGCCTGTGATACCAGGCTGCTCAGGCTGCTATCGCAGAGCTCTGAACATCAGTTAAACGTAAGACCCAACAAAAATACTAAAAGATTACACCATAGATTATTTTAGTTAGCTTTGGGAAATAGCAGGCAATAAAGGAAAATAGTTCCTGTATACTGATGGTGCAAAATTACCACCTCAGTTATTTGAGGTTGCACAAAATTGTAATTCTAGCATCTACACTATCACTGCTGTCACTGTGCCTCAAACAGCGCGCGCGTGCATGCACGCACACACACACACACACACACACACACACACACACACACACACAGTAACTGTTATTTTTACTGATTAATAAATACAGTACACATAGTGGCTATTTGTTGATGTACAACTGTGCCCTGTGTTACCTTCAGTTGTAGTTTTTAAAGTAGTTTTCTTTTTTAAGCCTTTTTTTAGCTTTTTTTATTTAATTAATTTTAAGTGAGTGTGTGTATGTGTGGGTTTTATGTGCATGGTGCATATACACGTGTGTGTAGTTCGTAGTTTTATTTATTTATTTATTACTTGCTGCACCGTGGGCCCGAGAGGACTGTAATTTCTTTAAAAATGTATGCCGTATGTCGAGCATGTATAGCATATTTGACATTAAAGTGGACTTTGACTTTAAATTATATCAATTTATATAATTGATATCATATAAAGCTTCTTTTATGCGATCGCGAAGGAAGATAGGTCGTATTGGTCAGGGAGCATTGGTTGTGCATTATTTTTCACAATGAATTATGGGAAACATACACTATCGTCTAGTGTGCCTCACTTACAGCCCCAGAAAATGGTGTACACTCAATTTAGTGCACCATAAGAATGAATATTTAAAGTTTGTTCTTGGTTAAGGTTCAGGAAATATCACATTTGTTTTTCATTCTCACAACAAACTGATAATAATACTGACAGATGCTAATTTTTCTTGTAAAAGCTTGAATGTAGCTGTCAGCTATGCGGCTCTTTGGGGGATGTTGAGGTTTTTCTTGCAGTAAAGAGAGGTATCTGCAGGGCTGGGCATTTACTGGGAGCGTGTGTGGGTGGATGAGTGGGAGTGAGCAGGAGACTGTGGTAGTGTTGCCTTGAGCGCCGCTCATTTGTTCAGTTACTACGTCAGTGTGTAAATGAGAAGCAGTAACAGCCATCACATCATGGTGTCGATTGATGAAAATAAACAAATTGCTAAAAAAGGAAGTCTCCTCTCAGTGGGTTGACCCAGCAAAAACCACAGAGAAAAGAAAGCAAGTCAGGAATCAGTGTGATAAGTCTGAGCTGAACCAGCCTAGCAGTGTCCCTTTAATCCCAGAAACATGCTCCAGTCTGTAAAAGGATGCTATAATTAACTGTATCAAAGGCAGCACGGAGGTCCAGCAGAACCAGTACGGAAAACAGTCCATTGTTTGAAGCTGGAAGAATGTCGGTGCTGTTTTGTGCTACGCTTAACTCTACATGATTTCAAATGATTATTAATATTATTTTTTTTTTAGATTCCGACGTTTTCTGCGTAAATGTATCAGTGGAGATTCATTTTCTGATCAGGGACGAACAAAGCAAAGTCACACCTGACGGTTCCTCTCAAGTATTTATCACCACCAGCTTTGCAGAAATGGTTTAGGCTGGGCTAGGTTTAGGTTTAGGCTCTCTCAGTAACTGGGAGAAGAGTGGCACGGTGGTCACAGTGTTGTGGATCAGACGAAAGCTTCTCAAAGACTTATTTGGACATCCTGATAACAATAAATTACAACAGGAACAAATGTGTGAACTAGCTCTCCCTACGTCATTCTGACTCACTATGAGCCTAATCTTTGCAATGTTACAAAAAAAAATTAAAATATTTTTTAAATATGAGAGTTAAAGAACGGAACCTGCTCAAAGATTACTCCGAGATTCCTCACAGAGAAATTAGAGGGTAAAGAAATGTCCACCAGAAGAGTGTTGTGATGTGACCAGCTGATCTAAGCCTGAGGACTCTAGGACTCAATACAGCGACCTCTGTTTAGTCCAAATTAGGAAGAAGGAAATTTGAGGTCAAGCAAGACTTTTTTATAGTTTGACTGTCTGCTTTGTTGCCTCAGCAATCAAAATGTGTTCCATGCTTTGGAAAAGGTCTAAACATGCAGTTGCAAAAACTGGATACTATATATATACACACAGGTAAAAGTCACAGTATGTGGGGAAATGAGCTGTTTGGGGGAGGTCTGCTCTAAGTGCTTTTGTTAATCTGATACACGGAGGCTAATTAATTGGCACCTACAGTCAGTTAACGGTAGTTTTTACTGAAGACCTGCGACTTATACTCAGGTGTGACTTATTAAAATATATAATTTTACATGTTCTTCAATGTAATTCACACTGACCAACATGACCAAGGAGTTAATGTTACCTACAGCCGCGACAGGGCGCTCTAGGTTTGTGACAACTACCAGTATGTGCTACTCCTGTACCGCTGAAAATTAATTGACACTAACTTAAAGACAACTGAGAAAGATTGAACACAAATGCCCCCAAAAGAAAAGAAAATCCTCTTCACCGAGGATGAAGAATTCAATGGATTCAGTGATTTGGAATGAGAATGAGTTTTTGGTGACTTTAATTAGCTTGTTATGTTAATTCTGCCTTTTTCAGCCATTTTCTTTATGCTATTGTGTAGCTGAATAACTGTTAATGTGTTAACTTTATCATACCTGACACCTATTCAGCCTGTTGTTCTGTATTCTATTGTTATTATTAGAACTTGCCTTTCCAGATAAAATATCTGTTCTTGGTCTTTTAAAATCCGTTTCCCAAAAAAATGCGACTTATTTTCTGGTGCGACTTACTGCATGTTTTTTTTCTCCTTCATGACGCATTTTTTGACTGATGCGACCTATACTCCGGAGCGACTTATAGTCCCGAAAATACGGTATGTTGCATAGCATTAGTATCAGTGCTCTGAGTGCGGTTGCAGAACCATATCCACAGCGCAGTCACGGGCAATCTTTCCATTGTGTTGTCTTTATCTCACAATAATGGTTGTAGCATGTGCTTACCAGTGGTTCAGGTCCACTGTGGTGCCATTCTCCAGTCCATTAAGGTCTGATTTCCTCAATGGAAACATCACTCAGTCCATTTTCTGCCTGTATGTCGATAATGTAAAATCACTGCCAGCTTGCCTGAAGCAGTTGTCCATCCCTCCATCCATCTACACCACTATCCTATTATCACATGCAGCTGGACAGGCAGCCGCACCCGAAAACAGCCAGAAATTATGACCTAATGTTTAATACAGCTCTCTGGCCTAAGCATGGGGGGGTTTGACTAATGTGATGTGTTTGAGACCAGCTGTACCACAACAGTCAAGGTGTCAGTGTGCGGTGGTTGTACAGGAATTCAACTATCGCAGCTGCCTTCGGCGAGAGGCCGGGTACTCCCTCGCCAGTTCACCGCAGGGCTGGCCCAGAGACAAACAAGCGTCCACACCAGGTCAGTTCAGAGTTGCCAACTTCAGCGCTAAGGAAATGTTCTGTAGTCCATTACAGGAATCTCTTTACTGGCAGTAACGTGCTCTGAGACAAATAACCAAAAATCTCCGATGGTTTGGAACTGTTCCGTCACAAATCCTAAAAAAAACAAACAAACAAAAAAACTAGTGGATGGTAAAGAAAGTGTTAATGATATGTATCCCATCTGTCGCCTAGATTAACATGGTTTCTGTTCCGCTGGGTTTGTAGGAATGCTAGTGTCTTTTCAAACAAACGTGGACATTTAGAGTAATTCTGTTTCATTTTCCAGTCGAGTGTCCAGTGTTTGGGCTGCAAATCTGCAAAATCTTGACTCCCCAGGATATAATAATCTAAGGCTCATTATTATATTACATTACATTAAACTGGGAGAGTTTAAAGACACAAGGTATTGTGGGATAGATTGAGGAAAAACAAATCAGCCTGGGCTCCTGCATGCCATTTTCTTCTGTTCTCTTCTTAACTTCTTTCTCCGTGTCAAACGCAGACTTGTAACCAGGTTCTCTGTTTTAACAGGGTCAAACTAATCCTGTTAGAATTGGGGCTTCCTGGCCTCGGTCAGGCTGATCGCTAATCAGCTTGACTGAGATAGCAGAAAGACAAGAGCATAAAGAACTGGGCTGTGGCTGGAGGAGGAGGAGGAGCATAAGCAGTGCGCTGTGGTGCATCATGGGCCGGCAGCTCCAGCTGCCATGTCGCTGTGCCGCTTGGCTCAGCCAGCGTCTGGCTGGAAGCCTATCACAACGCCGGGTAGTGGTGGCACTTCAGTTCAGTGTGTCAGAGTGAAGAGGGGAGGGGGAGCAGACTAAATGAATGGAAGATGAGGGGGGGAGCAGAAGGAAGTAGCAGATGGAGGGATTGAGTTGACAGGAGGAGGCGGGAGAGAGAGAGAGGGAGGGAGAAGATCCCAGCCCATACAGTAAAGCTTCTGTCCTTCCTTCAAGCACTGTAGGTCAAAAAACATCACAAAGCAAGAAATTTTGACCCCACAATTCCCTTTTTTCAAACATTATGAGACACCCTTCTTGTATTCTTGCTGCTGGAAATGTGCTCAGTGACAGCAATTCGAATAGAACCTCCAAAGGTCCATGAAATACAGTGTGAGACCACAAAGACCTGACGAACCAGGAAAGGCGCCACTGTGTCTAACTCTAACTGCTTAATGGACCAGGGGGAAATTATTGATCAATGTCGCCATTCCCAGCTCAACCAACCAATCACACAAGCAATCAATCACAAGTCATGATGCAGGTTTATGTGTCAGTGAGGTCACGCGATGACCCAGTGTGCGTCTGTCTGGAGCACAACGCAGCCAGCGCTAAGCCCTGTCTGCCAGGTTACAGCAGGACAGGCGTCCCTTCCTCTCATTAAAAGGCATACGGGTAATCGGCTGTAAGCAGTCGGCTAATGCTAATACCCAACAACAAATATCAGCTGTGTGCGTTGCACCACCTCCTCCAGTTCCTCACCAGCTCCTCATTTACATTGTCATTGTGTTGCTGAAGTGAGGCGACAAAGCAAAGAGCTTGTGCTCTCAACTCTTTTCATCTAAATCCCCTTTGTGTCCGCGCCCCCCCTCTCCCGTCATCACCCCCCCCCCCCAAAAAAAAGCCCAGACGTCCATCCTGCAAACGTCTTCACAGTGGAGCTCCTTGTTGTGGTGGACGTGAACAACCAGTTGAAGTTTAGCAGCAAACATGACACCATTAGAACTTCCCAGTCACAGGTTGGAGCACCGGTTTTGAAAAGCTTCTGAAATGTAGCATCAGAAAGTAAAGCCATGAAGATTAAAGATCAAAATAAAACCACAGGTTACAAAGTATAACGTTCATTCACTAGACGTTGAAATTATAGTTTTGTATTGAGGTATTTTAAACATGAACAAAGTACGATGTTAAAAAACATGCCATAAAAAAATGGTTTTGGTATGCTTTTTTTTAAAAAAAGGATGTTCATAAAACTGAGAAAACTATTGTTTTTACTGAGAACTGAATATAAAAGACAAAGTCATGTATACTAATATAGATTTAATGGCTCTAATTACAAAAACACTGATGCTTGAAATGTTTTTTGATTTTCTTTTAAGGTCATGTGGTACAGATGAGCACACATATTACCAAAAGAAACAACAAATAAATGACAAATTTGTGTGTACCTCAGCACACTAGTTATTTCAGTTATCAGACTTTAGAGATTATTTATATTAATAAACCTGTCCTATATGACTGAATCATAATGAAGTTGTTAATTTACTGACTGGAACACACAAGTATTGGGTCAACAACAACAGCAAAACAAACATTTCTTAATAACATGACACAGATGTGAATACATATGTAACAAAAACATAATTTTGATTCTGTCTACTTTAGCGTGTTTAGGAGTAAAAATGTCATAAAATCAATCTCAGTGTTATTTGATGCCACCATGTTCTGTTTATAAATTACATACTGACATAATTGTAATACTAGTTACTACAAAAATTACAAAAGTTCTTATATGCATTTTAGTATTCTAGGTGTTTTTACTCATTTTGAAATAGGGCACATTATCAATGAGCAACTGCTACTTAGGCTATATAGTGATTCCATATGCACAATTGAAAAAGCCTACACAAACAAACAAATAAACCAAATACTAAGTAAATAAACACATACATTTGATAGCAAAAATACCCCAAGTGACCCCAATTTATTGAGACAAATATCACTGAAGTAGGCAAGGTGGGGCTTTTAGTTTTACCATTGCCGCTGCAACAGTGTCAGGACAGGTAGGTGGATGAAAATGTACAACTGAATACAGTATTTTCAATAAACATGACTGAAAACAGAGCAAACAAAGAGGGAGGACAACAAAGAAGGGGATTGGTCTTGCTTTGACCACGCCCCCTCGTCGCTTGCTCAGCCAATCAAGTCGCAGACACACAGACGAGCTCGCGGCACCGCACCGTCCCTGCCACAGGGTGACGTCACCGGCGTGTCTCTCGGTGCGTGTGTGCGGCGCAGATGCGGAGCAAACAGAAGCAGCAGCGGAGCGGAGGGAGGCCAGTCGGGGCGGGCTGACAGCACCGGAATAGACACGCTTTGTTTCTCCCAGTAGCAGCGCAGCCCGGCTCGGTCAGGGAAGCCCGCACTCTTTCGGGAAAACATCAGGGGTAGATGTGTTTTTTAACCCCTCTTCCTTTACTTATCTGCATTGTCCCCGAATACCGGCACCGGTGCCTCTCCCCTCCTCTCCCCCCTCTTTCCCCTTTCCTGCCCGGATCGCTCCGTCATCTCTCTGCGTTTTTTTCATCGTCGCCCACAACGCGATGCCCAGTTCGCTGTTTGCAGACGGAAGCGTCCAGGGGGACGCGCTGGACGAGCAGAGAGCGCTGCAGATCGCCCTGGACCAGCTTTCCTTGCTCGACCTGGACAACGACGAAAACCCGCTGTACGACAACAACCAGGAGCCGCGAAAGAAGAGCGTCAACATGACGGAGTGCGTCCCGGTGCCCAGCTCGGAGCATGTGGCGGAGATCGTGGGCAGACAGGGTGTGTGTTCCTTCTTCTTTCACGCTAGGTGTTGCGTTGTGCCGCTCCAGCGCAGACCAGAGCCGCTGCTCGCAGAGGAACGCGGAGTAGCTCCATGCATGGAGAAGCCGAAGCCAACACGCGTCTTTGGAGATCTGCCGAACATGACCAAGTGTGTTGGAAATTCGAATTGTGGACTTTGTTATTAATCACGCGGTGTTAGGGCGAAACCGAGGGCAAAAGTCGGCAATGTTCGAAGTAAGTTGCAGTTGCGGCACAGTGTTTAGATGCGCTTCAACAGTTTTCAGTCCACGGCTGAAAGCTGATGGATGCACGGACGGATGATGGAAATATGGAAAATTAGGATATGTAGGTCAGCAGGAGTGCGCGCGCGGTCAGCACAGATGCGCGTCGTTACGGTTTCATCGGGACAATGATGATGATGGTGATGGTGGTGGTGGTGGTGGTGCGGCTCTGGGAGCAGACGCCCATGGCTGCTCTGCTCCAGCTGCTGGGCGGCTACAGATCCTCTGCAGCGACGCTGTCGGTAAACTCTGGCGTAAACCAGCGTACGCGGGATTAAATGATGAGGATTACTCGAATTGTATGCAAACAAAATAGAGCCGAGCCCGTTTTAACCCGTTTGCCGCAGCTCCAAAATCACTCATTGTTAATCGATGTTTACGCCAGTCATGTGCTGGATGTCTCCTCCTCTGTGTCCCTGGATGTCTCCTCCTCTGTGTCCCTGGATGTCTCCTCCTCTGTGTCCCTGCTTGGCACCGAAGCGTCTTTACGCTGCTAAGTAAACCATTGCTAATCATGTTTAAAAAGGATAGACAGATAGATTTAGCTCTTCTTTGGAGATAAACAACAGTGCAGACTTGAAACAGGTTTGAAAATTCTTAGAAAGCAGCAATAGCTGTCATTTTAGTATTAAAGTATTTTGTAATGGTCGATAGAGAGAAACACCTTACACTGGCTGGTTGGTGGATAAATCAAGATTGCGTCTCGCCGCTTTACCGAAAGCCAGAACCGGACCAGAGAGTGATGGGGAAAAGTCCCTTTTAACTGGACGAAGCCTGGAGCGGGGACAGGCTCATGGGGGGGGGGGACCCTCCTGTTAATGGCAGGCTGGGTAAACGAGGAGAAGACGTTAGAGCAGGACAGGAGGGCAGAAAGAGGAGAGGAAGAGACACACATCAATAAGCAGTCCCTGGGGTCACTTTTCCCTGAGTGGCGGTAACCACACGGGGTCAATGTTGCTGAAAGGATTTCAAGTTCTTTTTTTTTTTTTTATATATATATCTGGAGCTCTCCCTCACTTTTCCCATTTCCCATCCTCCAGGTTGCAAGATCAAAGCACTGCGAGCAAAGACCAACACCTACATCAAGACCCCAGTACGAGGCGAAGAGCCCGTTTTTGTGGTGACAGGCCGCAGGGAGGACGTTGCTATGGCAAGGAGAGAGATCATCTCTGCCGCTGAGCATTTCTCCATGATCCGGGCTTCCAGAAACAAAAACACCAGTCTGAATGGGAGTGATACTCCAGTCCCTGGCCCCCCTAACCTGCCTGGCCAGACCACTATCCAGGTACGTGTACCTTACCGGGTGGTGGGTCTAGTTGTAGGGCCCAGAGGTGCCACGATCAAGAGGATTCAGCAGCAAACCCACACCTACATCGTGACACCCAGTCGAGACAAAGAGCCCGTGTTTGAGGTGACAGGGATGCCTGAGAACGTGGACAGGGCCCGTGAAGAAATCGAAGCCCACATCGCCATGAGGACGGGGGGCTTCATCGAACTCCAGGATGAGAACGACTTCCATGCAAATGGGACAGATGTGGGCTTTGATCTCCATGGGCACGCCTCCCTGTGGTCCAAGCCCAGCTCTGGGACCACCCTCACCTCGGCGCGCAAACCCTTCTCCAATTACCGCAATGACTCATCCTCCTCCCTGGGCAGTGCCTCCACGGACTCCTACTTTGGCAACAATGGCTCCCGCATGGCAGATTACAGCCCACCCAGCCCTGCTCTCAGTTACACCAACAACAGCAACAGCAACAGCAACAACAACAACAACAACGTCAACAGCAACGGCAACGAGTTTGTTTTTGGAAGCGAGGTGATTTCCCCTGACTGCACCGATCTGAGTTTTGACTCGCCTGGCTTTGACCCCACACCAGCCCCACCAGGACTACTGTGGACCCAGTACGACAGCCGCCTGAACGCATCGTCTGCGGGAGGTAGCTCCCCCACCTCTACCCTAGCTTTCACTGCTAATGCCAACGGGGTGGTGGCTAGTCAGAGAAGGGCTAATGGTTGCACGGTGCAGCCCAGACAGTCACCTCCTCTCCACAGCCACTCCGGAGGCCCTGTGGAGCACCCTCTAGCCAGGAGGGTTCGCAGTGACCCTGGAGGAAGTTTGCTCACATTCCCTGCTTATTCCAGCAGCATTGCCTCCCTGCCAGGTCCTCACCTCCCGGGGGTCCCATTTGAGTCCTCGGCCTCGTCGTCGTCCTCCTCCTCGTCCTCCTCGACGTCCTCTGGCACAAGTCGGAAAGGCAGCCGCGACTGTTCGGTGTGCTTCGAAAGCGAGGTCATTGCTGCCTTGGTCCCTTGTGGGCACAACCTGTTCTGTATGGAATGTGCCAACAGGATCTGTGAAAGGAGTGAGCCCAAATGTCCCGTTTGCCATGCCAGTGTCACTCAGGCTATTCGCATATTTTCTTAAGGAAGGATGACTGTACCTGGGTAACAACCGGCTCCCCTCACTGCTTTAAACGGATCAGCCAATCATAAGCCTGGAAAGTGTACATAGATATCCTTATGTACGTACAACGCTGCAGTAACCATGGCAGACTCTTTCAGTTTGCTCCATCATACTTGTTTATAATATCCTGTAGCTTTGGGCAATATTTTCAACATGTAATCTGCATGTTTTACATATTACAGCATAGTAATCAATAGTTCTAGTGAATTTTCCCTGTATTCAAAGTGAGGTTTAGGGTGGAGATCCCTGGAGAGGCTGATGCTTAACAGGCCAATCGAATGTAGAGAAAAAGCAGCGGCTGCGCAGTACTTCCAGCCAGACAGGACCGTTGACGTCCGGCGATAATGCAGCTCCACCACGCGAGGGAAAGCAACAACATATCCTCCAGATCAATGTACAGATTCAGTTTTACCTGTCAGACATTTGAAACGACATCAGTCCTGGCTGAAGTATTTTATTCTTTTTTGACTTGAAAGATTATATTTCTTATTGCAAAGATGTTTACAGATGTTTTAATTTAAGTTCAGTGAACTTTTTTTGTAGCTGGGTTGAATTTTTTTATATTTTATTATGGCCTTATGGCATCAATCACTGTATTGTGTTAATATCGCACGACTGTTGGAGGAAGTCCACAAAATGTGTTTTGCATTTGACAGTATTCTGTTTGGAAGGAGTTTTTATAGGTTCAGCAAAAAACAAAAAAAAACATCTTTTAAATCTGCTTCAATCGGCATATTTTTATTCTGTAATATAAAGCATATTTTCTTCTATTATGAAACATTAAGATGTAAAAAAAAAAAGAACTTAAGTAAGTTGAAGAAAAATGCTTTCTAAAAGTTTCTATGAATTAGATTCTAGTGGGAATTACAGACTTCTGTTGCACCACTATAGTTTTAGTATTTCTATTTTAATACATTTGTTTACCACTTGTTTATGTATATGTAGGTGAAGTTACTTGAGAGTAAATGTACTTTATTGAGCAAAGTTTAAGAACAAAGTATATTTTATTTTATGATAAAGGGCCTTTAATCTCATGGTCAAATACTAATATTATATTTGCTGAGACAAGATTTGAAAATGTATCAAGAGTTTTATTTTTCTGACATTTAAAAGCTATACACGATAAAAAGGTAAAACTTAAGTAATGGTGCTACTTCATGTTTTTTTTTTTTTAAGTATTTCTATATAAGTCCAATAAAAAACTGGTACATTGCAGAGGTGTCTGGGTTTCTTCTTGGCCTTTTGAGAACACATGATCACTGTAGAATGGTGTCAAGTCCAGAATGCTATAATCAATATAATTTTGTGTTCAGCTTTGGAACGACTACGCTAATCCTACGCGTCAACATCCAGTTTTGAATGTAATTCAGCAAAATTGTTGAAAGTGTCTCCTGGACGCTGCGAGTAGTTGACGCTTGACCGACTTGGAATGAGTGAAAAGATTTTCGTCTTTGTTCCAAGCAGGTCTGTTTTGCTCTGGTTTTTTTTCCCCCTTACGGGGTCGTGGGGATGACGGGGGGTCATGCATCCCCCGCTGCACACGAGCGTAGGCAGGGTACACCCCTGGCTCATCGCAGGGCCCGATCTGAGCATTTAAGGGTTCCATCAAGGATTCCTTGACAGTGCTCTGAAGGTCTCCTGGCACCTGTCCTGAATGAGACCCAGAGATGCAGGAAGGTCACCCATTCTCTATCCACTAATACTTCCAACTCTCTAAAAGTGAAGTCCATAGCCAGTCTCAGCACAGGAAAAGCCCATTTCCACAACAGGGTTCTTATTGTATTAGAAAGCAACCCTCAGATGGGTGTATGATGAATTCACACTGGCTGTAAAGCGGGAAGAGCAGATCTGGTGTGACTTTTTGGCACATCCTTGACGTGTATTTCCCTCGAGACCAGTGGCGTGTGTGGAAGCTGAAGTATGGTGGCTGTGGCTGGGACGTTCTTGTGATCGGTCATGGTCCAAGTGTTGGTGAAGGGTTCTAAAGCTGCGCCTGCTCAGTCAGCACAGCTCTGGAAGCCAAACTGTCCTATAACGTGACCGTCCAACTGCATCAGCTGATCTTTTAGTCATACGTACACTCAATCTAGAGAAGCAGCAGACATGAGGACACGCTGCTGTCCATCAGGACGCTCTGCGTGTCAGTAAAACCAGGCATGTGATGTATGAATCATTTTGTGTGTGTGTGTGTGTCTGATTACCCACTTCCTGGCTTTGGTCATCCCTCCCCTCCCCCCTCAAATACGCCACCTTGTTTGATGTGGTCCCGCTGGAAACACTGATGTCTAAACACATGCTCAACTGCAAGTTCGTAAATGTGGAGAGAGCTGGCTCTAATCACAACTCTAAAATGGAAACATTCAACACAAGCTCACAGGACCCAAACTGGCCCGTTAAACATATTATTAGGAAGAAATCTCCCCACCACAGAAAAGAGCTGACAAGAGATTGAAGGCCAAACGCAAACACATGGATTTCATGTTAGCGTTCTGTGGATCCAAGAAGAAGAGACCCGACTTTCATTAATACAACTTTTGCACCCTTTTGTTTTATTCAGGGCAGTACATACATATATATATATATATCTTATAGTATAAACTTTCATCCAGGTTACCATTTCAAAATACCTCCAGGTGTATTTTAAGTATATGGATAACTTGGTAGATGAAGAGAGCGTCCACTTGGCGCTTTAGATGGACACACAGAAGAGGTGGAAAATAACTTTCTTTGACTGTGTAGACTTGAAAAAGCACCGTCTGAGTGGCTGGCTGCCGGTTTAGCGGTCTGCGCTAACAGCGTGTCTGGCATCCTTCGCACTGTGACCCCCATCCGACGTAGTCAACGGATCTGCTACACGTTTGCAACATGTGCAACACTAAGCTATCGGCAGTGTTTATTTCAATAGATATTTTTAAATTCTCTAAAAGAAAATCTGCCTGTGCGTGCGTGCGTGCGTGCGTGCGTGCGTGTCTGTATGTTTATTTGTGTATAATAGAATGTTCTCCTTCACTGAGCACTGTGGGGTCAATTTTCTGACTCCACGTGTTCTTTATGGTGCCACACAGTTTGTGTGTATCATCCAAGACATCCTGAAAACCACACACACACACACACAAACGCACACTCAAAGAAAAACAGACTTCAAATCAGTGTTACTTTTATATAGCATCAATAACTGGAAAAGCACTGGGAGAGCGCAGATCTCCACCAGCAGCTCATTTCCCCACATATTGTGAGCTAAAACAACCTGCGTGTTTGTGTAGGGGGAACAGGTGTACCTGTTAAATGGAGGTTATTGAACTTGGGTTAATGTAGAACTGCACACTCGTGGCACATAAAGACATAGAAGAAGAGGATAGGTGCTCGCTGCATTGTGGGAAGTGAGGAGCAGCAGAACTGCAGCGAGGGTTGGCGTCACCGGACTGAGCTCCACACAAAAGCTCCCACTGTTACACTTAACGCTCATCACCATCAAAACCGATCAGGTCTCTCTGGGTCATACTCAAGCTCCGTTCCAAATTTCAAAGAACTGTACACGCTAGCAAGTAGCTAACAAAAAAGAAACACAAAAACAGAGTTCAACTCTTTTACGTTTCTTTCTTTTAAAATAACTTGTGTTGGTTAGTTAGCTCAGTGGTATTGCAACATAAATGTGGCCTCAGCTGAGGCCAACCAAACCTGCGGCAGCTCTCGGAATTAAACACCACCGAGAGACAAAACCTTCTCCACCACCCAGATTAGTGAGAAAACTATTGACTGGGAGCCAGCACACATCTCAAGAGGGGGATTTAGCGGAGCACAGAACCCGGAGGGCTGGGTGTCAGACCGCTTTCTCTCAGATCACGCTGGCTAAAATGTTATCAGTCCACCACAAGGCTGCGCGGCACACAATGACGGGGAACATATTCCATCGTGCCACCTACACAGTGTGAAGCCATCATGTTTTAAAGCAGTCCTGAATTTTAGCTTAATGCATCTGGCAGGTTTTGGTTTTTTACATTTTTGGGGGTTTTACTTGGAACTTTTGGTAACGCTTTATATTAAGGTCCTTGTAATAAGCATTAATAAGGCTTTTATAGGATGCTTATTAACACTATTATGTGTTTATAAGACTACTTAAGCCTTAATAAGGCCCTTATCGGATGCTTGTTAAACATTATGTCTTTGTAAGACAATGTAAGCATTGAGACAGTTAATTCAAGACAGTAAAATCAGTATATGATATGTACGATACTATACGTAATACAATTTAAAGTGCCAGGTAATTACTTAGGAAAAGCTTTCTTTTTTTAAAAAAAAATGCAAGTTAACTCATGATGTGTTACGTATTCTATAGATTTTCTATAGATCTTTGATATAAAGATGTATAAGGGCCTTATTAAGGCTTATGTAGTCTTCTAATCACATAATAGTGTTGAGATGCATCTTATGAAAGCCTGTCAGTGCTCATTACAAGGACCGTCTTATAAAGTGTTACCGAACGTTTTCTTTTTTTAACATAAACTGTTTGTCAGTGAGCAGAAATGGCTTCATCGATTTGATCACGTGTGTCTGGCGTGTTGGCTGGTTGGTTGTGGTCTTCTCGCTGAGAGACCTTCACACGTGGCCTCACTTTCAGAACAGCCCAGCCGCTCACAGCGGAGAACAAAGACATCAATATGATTTGGTTGGGATACAGAATCATACTCCTAACCAGCTAAAATATCTGTCTTGACCCTCACGGCAGAGCTGATAAAACAGATGTAAAAGTTTATTAGAAAAAAAACGAGCCTTCAGATGCTCATAAATCATAAAAAGGTCTTTATGTCTGTATTCCACTGGAAGTGATGCTGTTCGGTATCACTCCTATCGGGCTCCGCTGAGCGCGAGTGTGTCCTCTGCTGCCTACAGCTGTGTGAACGGATGACAGCGAGAAGTGGAGAACTGGACCATAATCTCTCTGTTGGGTTTTGTGGAGGGTCCATTCTGTGTCTTTACCCCCGCTTTAATCAAGCAGCTGATGGACTGAGCAGAACAGCCAACAAAGAGTTAATTCACGTGCTCCTGACTTGTGGACACCCCCTGCTTCCCGCCAGTGATTGGCGGATGATTATCCAGACCTGCCTGCATGTGAAAGGCTTGATTGGCCTTGTGCTAACGGCGCAGTAATGGCTGCCTCTGCAGGGGCTGATCGGCCCACTGTGGTTCATTCATCCTCTTCTCAGCTGGTTAAGCTGGAATTAGTCACAACTCAGCTTTTCTATCAGTGCAGGATTACAAGGATATGTAAAAACAGCCTCCTTTGGGCAACTCGAATGTTACAAATCTAAAGGTAACAAAGTGAAGCAAAAGACAGAATACAGGAAGAGCCCTGGTCCTCCTCTGTCCCCCTCACACTGTCCCAGTGACCTACAGGGCAGGGTAAACACGTTGGACACGCATACTCGCACGGAATAACTAATCACACATATTTGTATGCTGACGACGCAGGCTTGTTCAAGGACACGTCACATGACCTTGGGATCACTGGAGAGACCGGTCTGGCACCTGAGCAGCCGCCCCAGACCTCATGTTCACGTCCCATACTGTTCGTTGTGTCGGAGACGCTGACGTGCAGGAACACAGCAATGATGTCGGCTCGCTGTCAGGATCCTGTTTAATTCTGGTTTTAGCAGTGCTCTTTGGTGTTCTGGTTCCGCCCTGGTTTGTCCCTCTGGTCTTCTGGGTCTCACTGTTCTATCTTTGTGTTAATTACTGTCAGCATGTGTCTCGCCCTCCCGTCCTTTCCTTCCTGGCTTTCCTTGTTTCCATCTTTCGTTCTCCCTACATCTGTTGTTCGTCCTGCGTCTTCTGTTGGTCTGCTTTTGGGACCTGATTCTGTCTCTGGGTAAGATACTTCAATTCACACACACACACACACACACACACACTGAAATATGACCTTTTCTTTCCATCCCTGAAGAACAGTTGGCAGCCGATGGTCAATGTCAGGGGACTGGATTTAGATCTTAAGTCAGTGATTTGGTACTAAAAAAACAAAACTGAAAACACGGCATGCTTCTGGTTCTGGGGGAACCAGAGTATCTACCCAGAAAAGATGCCTGTAGCTAAGGGGAGACTAAAAACTGCTCTCACATAATTGGCTATAAGAAAATAAATAAATAAATAAATTAACCTTTTATATCCAAATACCAAGCAAGTGGAATAAACACGTGAAGACTGCTTCCCCTCCCTGGACAGCTTCCAGTCCACAATGGCGTCCGCCCCCACCTCCTTCTACAGACGCCGCTGAGAGCATCGAGATCCTGCACCAGGTCCTCCTGAAAGAGAGCAGCTGAGCTCATGGGTGCCTGTCTCCCTGCACACCCAAGCCCGGCATAAATAAACGTATTTCTGTTCTATTCTAACTGCTGCCATCAGAGAGGAGACTACTCATACACGCACACATGCACGCAAGCACACAAGGACTGGACTCTGACCCCGTCCCTTAACACCAAACTCTTGACACCCTCGGGAACTGCACACAATCGTTTACCCAGTCGATAAGATGATTCATGTGCACGTGGTGATTCAAAGACTGATAATTGTTTAGAGAGGAGAGGAGAGGAGAGGAGAGGAGAGGAGAGGAGAGGAGAGGAGGTGTAATGTTTCTGCGCAGCACAACTAAGGCGGTAGCTAGAGTAGACGACCCTGTTCTAAGGCACACTAACTTAGTGATTATGCAGTGTAGCCACATCTTAATCTTCATTTCAGAAGTAGAGAGGTATGTCCCCATACCTGGAGAGGGAGCTGGGTCCACAGCAGGAGGCCTTAGCTAACTGCTAATCCTCCAAGTGGACTAGCTTTTCAGCGGACAATGTGCTCCCAATTTGTGAAATAATAATACAAAACAAAAGAATCAAAGAGACCGCGTCTACTGTCTAGACGCAACAGAATACAACTGAGATCTTTATCAGAAAATGCTGAATCATGCGGAATTGTTCTGCGGCTTTTAATGACTCTGCCCATGATTATCGAGGCTAACATGCTGTTCTTTGTTAGCGGCTTAACTACTTTTTCACTTGTTTTTATGCTCATCTTGGCTTTAATCTTTACAAAGTTTATTTTATTGTTCAAAGCTTTTTATTTCTAGTCCAAAACTAAATGAAACATAATGGTTTGCAGTTGTTCCGGCCCGGCCAACGGCGCTTGATCCCAACTGTAGCAGACCCGATCACGTTACTTTTATTCCTCCATTAGATCACACAAGTGCTAGAATGTTCTCTATCTTTGCGGACTGTTGTCTCGGTGTTTCCACTGTGGTGCATTTAACCCCATGTTGGCGTTGTCTTGGTGATAGCACGTGACGTGATGTTTTGTGCAGAGAATTGTTAAGCGCTAACAGAAAGTATAATAATGGCTAAAAGATTTTTGGACTGGTGACGGAGACACTGGAATGTTACAAATGTTTCACAGACTGAGTAACTCTTTGCATTTCCCCTCTGCACTCAGAAGAACTAAGCATCATTCCGCTGAGCAGTCTTCTCTGAAACACAGAAGATGAAGTATTAACAGGTTTCATTTGGACGGCGACCCCACCCCCATCTCCCTGCGGCTTTCCTTACTGTAAAACACTGGCCGTGCTCTTCCAACACCATTTCCCTGACAAAGCTCCTTCCTCCCTCCCCCAAAGACAACCCGTCTCCCTTCCTCCTACTCCACTGACCCATTTCTTATGTTGATCAGGCACAGTGAAGTGATGCAAACTGCTGTAGAGAGGCTGCCTCGGGCTCAGATTTCAGTGCAGGAAGGCCACCCCCCACCCCCACTTCTCTCTCTCTCTCTCTCTCTCTCTCTGTTTGTGGGTGGGTATATATGTCTGTGTTGGGAGTAAGCAATAATGACAAAACACATACAGAAGAAAATGGAACTGAAAAAAACAAATGGAGTGCAATCAATGGAAAACTCAAATACAGTGGTTTGGTATAAAAAAAAAATCAGACTTTGGCCGTGCACATTCTTTGTCCGTCTCAGCTGAAAAAGTGGATGACTGCCCCCCGAGACCCTAGTCTGCCCCTTTGAAATGAAAAGTGTTTCCTTCTGACCTTGGAATTGTGCATAATGTCGTGTCTTTTG
The DNA here is from genome assembly GCA_015343265.1 of Pao palembangensis. Lineage (NCBI taxonomy): Eukaryota > Metazoa > Chordata > Actinopteri > Tetraodontiformes > Tetraodontidae > Pao > Pao palembangensis. The sequence continues at coordinate 1,430,995 of CM027081.1, forward strand.
TTGTAGTTCATTCATAATTTAACTCATCTCATGTGCTATTTTAAGAAATTACAAAAAAAGATCTTTAAATTTCAAAAGTTAATTGTCAATAAAAAATAATAATCTGCAGTAAAAGTGCCTTCAGAAACTGCCAGATGTGTGTGACACCTTAAGAATAACTGTGCTGCATAAAATGTGTGTGTCACACCTTTTTTACATCTTGTTTTATCTTATCTTACAACTTGAATTACAGAACAATCACAATATGAATGATGAATAATACTACCAGGTCTTTCCCAAGAAAACACGTCAGAGGTGAAAACACAACGCTAAAGTGCAGTCAGAATGTTGACTATGCTTTACATTAAAATATTACATCGTCTTGTTGAAAACAACAACATTCCAACTGATTTAATGTTTTAAATTATACACAGGTCCAGCTTTGAGCAAATGATGGCAGCATTTCCTCTATTATTATTTGCATATTTCTTGTTATTTGCTTGCTAATACTGAGGTTTTTGTGTGCCTAAGCTGCCACAAAATTCATGACAGAATGTTGACGTTAAATGAATTCCAACCCTAACCATTCTAACCATCCCGACTTAGCCATACCCTAAACCTAACCTTAAGACCGAGTCTTAACCCACAAACAGGCCTTTAAATGTGTGAGGACCAGCTAAGATGTCCTCACTTTGCTGGTAGAACGAGTATGTTGGCTCTCAGTATGTAGCAAGTAGGAGAAAGCACGCACACACACACACACACACACACACACCTCTCCCTCTCTAATGGATAGATGAAAGTGGAGTCCACCTACAGATTTTCCTGACTCATTTGTTCCTGTTGCTCCTGCAGAGCTCCAGAGTGAGCTGCAGTTACCATGTGTATGCAGTTTTTTCTGGCTGTTGGCACTGTGTGTGTGTGTGTGTGTGTGTGTGTGTGTGTGTGTGCATCCTGTTGGAATTCAAAGACGTGCTGAATTTGTCTAGTGTCAGCTCAGCTAGAAAGAAAAACCTGAATGCTTGAACAGATGTGTTCAAATAATCATTTTTCCTATTATTCCATCTTTGTTTAATATGACGTCCACTAACAAATTCAAACATATTTATACACTTACATTCTCCTGCCAACGCTACTCTTCAGAGGGGCAGCGTCTGGCTCCCACCACAACCTGGTTGACACCATGTGAATCAGGTGACAGCTCATGGGAGAAGAGCAAGGTTTGAGGTTATGAAGGTCCATCCATCCATTCGTCTTCTTCGCGAGGGAAGCCTGGGCGTCCCTCTCCCCGGAGGGGGGACTCCACGGTGTTCCCAGGCCAGCCGAGTCAGTCCGGCGTGTCCTGAGGTCTCCTCTCAGTTGGACACTCCTCCACTTCAGACTGAGCCCTGACCTTCAGGGGTCAACCTCGGATTTGGAGGTGCTGTTTCTTACCCTGGCTGCTTCACACTTGGAAACCACCCCAGTACGTGCTAAAGGTCCTGGCCTGAAATCTCTGTGAAAAACAGAGATTAAATCCAGTGGTTCCAGAACCGAACCCCCACCAGCCCCTGGCTGCACCTAGAAATTCTGTCCATAACCGCTGACAAAGGACAGCTCTGCCGGAGTCCAGTATGCACTGGGAACAGCTTTGACTTACTGCTGGCATTGTGGACCAGACTCCGGTTCTGGTTGTACAGGGAGCGTACAGCCCTCAGTAGAGGGCCTTCAATCCCATATCCCCCCAGAGGATGCCTCTCCCAGTCTCCCAAACGCATGTGGACTGGTTGGGCAAACTCCCATGAACCCTCGCGCACCCTGTGGAAGGTCTGGATCTGGTCCGGTGTTTGATGACCAGCACGAAAACCACATTGTTCCTCCTGATTCGGAGGTTTAACTATGGGGGAGAGACTTTCCAAAGGAGACTGAGGAGTGCGACCCCCACCCATGCATTCGCACCCAGTCCCCCTTTCTGAATCGATGCACCACCACCACCCCAGTGGTTGTTCCCCCCATGCCTTGCCAGTGAGGAGCTGCTGGACTACCTCAGTGACTTCAGCTTGAGTGATGATGAGTCGACCTCTGAGTCCTCGGACTCTGCTTCCCCAACGGGAGGCATGTCAGTCAGTCATTCCCTTCTGAAAGTTGATTCATCCAAATAGTCACATTCCTATGATGAAAACTGTTTTCTTAAATGTCACAGATTGAAAATGAACTTAATCATAAGGCAAGATCCCGGGTTTGCCTCAGGGGTTCGTGCATGTTCTCCCTGTGTGTGTGCACGTAACCCTGTGATGACCTGGCGACTTGTCCAAGGTGATTCTTGGCTCTTATGACTGTGTAGGTTCTCATTCATCCAGGTCATCGTTTCAAGGTTAGCTCTCTGCGCCCAACTTGACTTATAGGTTTGTGAAAACGTTGCACCTCCAGAAGCCCAACCTTGGACTCTCGCCTCATCCACAGGCAGCTGGGATGGGCTCACATCCATCATAATATAAGCACTGTAGCATAACTTCAATTCTACTGGTTATTCCTTGGTGTAAGGCATAGAAAGTATCCAAATGTGGATTTTCTATCCATCAGTCTTCAGCACAACTATGCTGCTGTAGGGCTACGCTGCTGGGGACACAAACATGATGCACTGAGCAGTTCCCCACCTCCTCAACACCAACCGCCATCTCTACTCCCTCACCTCCGCTCCTCCTTTTCTTCTCACCAGGATTATCAGTGTGTCCAGCCTTCCTCGCTGTTTTGTGTCTCTCTCCCCCTCTTCTCTCCCGTCTCCAAACCTTCCTTTGACAAACCTCAGCACCACCTGTGCTGTTCCCTTTTTCATAAAAACCAGCCTATGCTGTATTGTATATATATGTATATATAAAATGTAGATTATGTTTTTATATTTGTTCCGCTCTCTATCTTGCTTTTATTCTCTCTGTCCTGTCTCCCTCTTCTTCTCCTCCTTGTAAGCCGGGTCCTGCTCAAGGTTTCTTCCTGTTAAAAGGGAGTTTGTCCTTGCCCCTGTGCTTACCTGGGGGTTCAGGCTCTGGGTTTAAGCACCTCGAGACAATTCTGATTGTAAAAGGCGCCGTACAAATAAAACTGAATTGAACGGAATCTTTGAATACTGTGTTTTGAAGTCTCAGCATATCTCTGTGCACCCAGACTTGCTTTAGAACTGTGTCTGTGTGTAATTCAAGTCAGGACTGGAAGCCAGTGTGCGCATACACTGACAAAGCGGAGTAACACTCTTCTCAAACATGTGTTTTTGATATTGCTGTCAGGATTCATGTTGCCGTGTGGCTCAGCTGTTCTTGTAAGCAAGTCCGCCTGGTCCTCTTTGGTCGCCTCGTGCGCAGACACAGATCGTCGCTTTCATGGGAACGCGAACGCGTTAGGCCCTGTTGAGCAGATGGAATCACCAAGCGTGATTCCATAAGCAGAGGCTTAAATCAAAGTACGGGTAAGTAAGGCTTGTGTTTGTCACACGTTCCCTCACGAAGGGGCTGAAACGTTTGACCACCTCTCACAGCAAATCAAGCTTCAGTGTCTTACTGCCTTCTTCTTAATGAATTCCAGCAGCCAGACTACAAAAAGCTGTGACGCTGGTTGTTAAACGGGACTGGATCCACAGCCTGTGAACAGTCTGGAGTCAAACATCAGCACTCTTTTAAATCCTCACAATGTGTGTCTATAAAAACTCAAGTTATGTGAAGAAATGATGTTGATAAGTAGCTTAAAGTTACAAAAAGAAAAGAAAAACTCACTTTGACAAATGCTATTTGCATTTTCAAGTATCAGATTGAAATGTTTTATATATTTAATTAATTCTTAGTTACTACCTGTAAATAAATACACACATTTCTAAAGTGTACATGTTGTGTACATCTGTTGTCAGTCCAAAAGTCAAGTTGTTTTGTGGGGTGAAAAGAGGCCGTCTGTAGTTATCAAGTAGAATAAACACGAGGATAAAGACTCCATCCTGGAAAATGAACAGCTTTTGTTGCTGTGAACATATTTGACCAGTGTTTTTGAAAAGTCTGGTCAGATCTTAAACTTTGGAATAGACTAACCAGGATAGGAGAATGGTTTAGTTCAGTGGATCCCAAACTTTTCCAGGAGCTGCTTAAAGCATGGGCTTCTTGCCAGGGACCCCAGTTGCAAACCCACAGACAATACCACAAAATTTTTGAGAAACATTAAGATTTTGGGGGTATTTTCAGACATTTATTCAATATTCAAGAGTTATAAACCTGTGTGGCTGAAAAGCCATACTAGGGGTGTCTTCTGTCTTCTGTTCCTGGGGACTTTCTTTTCAAAAACCCAACCATTTCTGCACTAGCTAGCTAGACACAGGTTTGATGATCAGAGCAGCTTGATGATTGGTGAAAACTACCAGGTCAACACAGACCATCCATCCATCCATCCATCCATCCATCCATCCATCCATCCATTTTCTGTTCCTGCTTTTTCCAACTTTGGGTCGCAGGGGTCTGCTGGAGCCTGTCCCAGCTGCTGGAGCCTATCCCAGCTTCATTGACTGTGTCGGCACCTCATTCCTCATAGGTTGGCCCAGAGTGACCCATTCCTGTTATGGATGCTGGTGTAACACCGGCAGGTCTTGGTGTCTTCAGTGACCAGGGCAGGTTTGTGTTGTCCCTCTACACCTCAGTGTTAACATGACCTGACACTTCTAACTTGATATTAGCTTGAGCACATGTTGCAGGCCACAGCACCCCGTGCACGTCCGTCCCAGGGTCATAGATCTGCCAACATCGGCAAGACTTCCGAGTAATTTTACAGGATATGTTACTCAAAAAAAAAAAAAAAAATAGAAACCAAAAGTATTATTGCAGTGTTTGTTAGGTATTTATTACTGATGTATTTAACAAAGACATTATATTTTAGAATATGATGCTAGCGCTAGGGAAGCAGGTTATATAAAACATCTTAAGACAACAAATTATTTATATCATTTGAATAAAATCTAAAATATATCATCATCAGACCTGCACCCACTTAATTTCTTCTTGTCAGTCTCCCGAATTAGATAAATAAGATCACTATCCATTCATTTTTGATTGTGCATCATGTGCATAATGCTGTGAAAGACTGTGCATCATTAATAAATAAATGAACACTCATGATGGGATCCTCATTAATGAATGACATTAGCGTTACATAATCAGTATTAATCATTTATATGTTCCTGGGGTACTGGGCAGAGGGGGATTACCCCACTGACAATCTGTTGTTTTCACACATTCTCACCCTTTTAAACCAACCGCAAACCCTGACACATTACGCCTAAACAGATCATTTGTTTCTAATGTCTCCCTCTCAAAAGGAAATGAGTAAATGTATAAATTAGAGGAAGTTTCTGGATTTTCTAAAGAGGTTTGCCACTAGTCTAACTGTGGTCTATTACTTACTGGGCTAACAAACCCAAAAACAAACACAAGAAAACGTTTTGCAATTAGCAAGATTAAAAATTTGGAGGATATAAACACAATTTTACTTTTGACCCTCCGCTAGCCAAATTCACTTCATTGTGTTTTGCTTCACAGTCTGAACAAAGAGATGACCTCTCATACTCAAAATTCTCATCTGAGAAGGGATCAATTATAGGGAGAGATCTCTCACCCTTCCCCCATTGCTTTGGTATTCTGTGTGTTCACTGATCTGCTTGTGTGTGTGTGTGTGTGTGTGTGTGTGTGTGTGTGTGTGTGCGTGGTGTAAAACTTTCCCACTGGTCTCAGACGGGAGTCCAGAGGTCTGAGGAGGTCAAAGGTCACTGTGGGACATCACTGGGACCCAGAGAGGTCATCAGCTTGAGGATTCTACCACAACAATAGATACGGCGAAACACATTGTAAAGGAGAAAAGAGTGAAAGAAGGAGTTGAGGCTGTCAGGAGTGAGGAGTCTTTACTGCCAGTCACACGGAGGCTTCTTTTCCACTCACTGAACGTACTTAAGGAGAAATGCTGACAAGCATTCAGCATCTTCACCCTGTTGTCACAGTGAAAATGCTGGGAAACAGAGATGAGAACAGAACCTCTAAGGAAAGAAAAAGTGCATTGTTGTGTTCACGGCTTGTTATTCACGTACTTCACGGTAAATAAAGGCAGCGAATGTGATATCCTGATAAAAGTATTGTTAACAAAGGAACAACAGGAGTTACTTTAATAAATGTGAAACGGAACAGCTTAAGCAGGTGACTGACACGATGGACTTTTAGGATATTTTCTTTGTTTTCTGCCAGAACGGGAGGTGGAGATATTCTCCAGAAGGTGTGGGTGTGCTGCTGTTTGGTGTATTTCTGTGCCATTTTAATGATGATGAAAGACTATTGTTGGGACAGATAAGCGGTTGCGCAGTCGTAGAAAGTCGTAGAAAGTCCACCAGCACCTGTGCCTTGTTGATGTCTGCTGCTGTCTTTGCTGTCCGTGCGTGGTCCTCACAGGTGTGACGGTTGTCGTGTGTTGCACTGATGTTGTTTTTTCGTTCCTTTCCCCTCCCTTTTGGTGTTTCCTTCCCTGCCAGTGTGAACGCGTGACAGAGGAGGTGGCCGGCTGAGAGTGAGGAGTGTGCAGTTTTACCTGTGAGCGCCAGTGTTTGTTTGTTAGTTTTGTGCTTATTATTATTATTATTATTATTATTTTAGTCATTTATTGATAGAGCGCCTTTTACAATAATAATTGTCTCCAGGTGCTTTACAGAGGCAGAAACCCAGAGCCGGAACCCCCAGGTAAGCACAGTGGTGAGGAAAAACTCCCTTTTAACAGGAAGAAACCTTGAGCAGGACCAGGCTCACAAGGAGGAGCCATCCTGCTGAGAGTCGGCTGGGAAAAGGAGGAGAAGAAGAGGGAGACAGGACAGAGAGAATAAGAGAGAGCGAGAAAGAGACAGACAGAGAAACAAAAATGCAAACGTGTGTGTGTATTTAGCAGCAGCAGCGTTTTTCGTTCATTTCCAAACCGGGATGAATCTGTGTTTTTCTTTTTTGTCTTCGGTGGCAGCCCAGAACTTCCTGCAACTCTCCAGTTGCACCAGTCATCTTCTCGCCAACTCACCCTGCCTGATTTACCCCCTAGAGGAACGTAGATGAGAACAGTGTTTTGGATTACTTTCGGCCATAAAGCAGTTAAAAATGTTTCTGGTTTTTCTGCCTCTTTAACTTGAACAGTATGTACACATTTGCACCTGAACTCTTATCATTCTCTCCCCATCAATGTGCATTGATGGATGGGCATCTATTGATCTTCCATTGTAAGTTGTTTTTTTTTGTTTGTTTTTTTTCAGGAAAAAGCAGTTTATAATGCCAGGAACCTCTCTCTCTTTATATTGCTGGTGGAGATAGTTTTCCCCTGGTAACTCTGTTCTTGGCGTGGTCTGGTTTTAGGGGAGTTTGGGGGAGTTCTTGACATATCAAGGAAGAGATGAAAAGACCCTCCCCCTAGGGTCTAGGGTCTAGGGTCCACACCTGCAGCCAGGCCTGGATACAGGACTCAGAAGCTGTCCCCCATACTGTAGACCCACCACCAGAGGAACGATGCAGTGGGGTCTGGTATGTGCTTTAAACATATCATCTGGCTTGAGGCCACATGTCTTGAAAACTTGGTGAAAAGACAGGCAGAGCTGTCGAAAGGTTTGTTCGGGGCCTCCTGAGCCAGCTTTGCCCACATCCCTGCGGAGACGGGGGCTAATTGAAGCCGAGTGGTCAGTGCTCAAAGTCTCTGCTGATGAAGCCGCAGTGGAAAGCTGTGGCCTTAAAGGGCTGTATCAGCGATGTGACGTCGCCATTGCTGACAGCTGACATTAAACACGGCCGTCTTGCCCCTCCCAACGTGATCTGAGAACGTGCAAAAACGTCTGATTTGAAAAACACAGAACATTGGTCAAAGAGGAAAACAAGATGTCTGACGATCGGACGCCGACAGGGACGCCGCAGCTTTTGTAGACAGGAAAAAGACTTCCTTAACATTGGTAATAAACGATCAGCTGTGCAAAGATGCTCTGCACATAACAGCCGAATGCAACATGCTAGCACTTAACGTGTACGTGGAATGACATAACCCTTCTTAAGGTTTTCTGTCCTACCAGGTGGACAACTCTCTCCCACTTGCCTTGACACAATCTGTGGGAGGAGAGAAAACCCGGCTGGATTGCAGCCCTCGAGGACTGGGTTCCGACTCCGTTGGTGTACATGAGCGTCTGCACCAGGACAGGAAGTCCTTCAAAGGTGGTGGAGAATGATCAGGTTGAGATCCTGTTGGTTTTTCAGATACAGACAGACAAACAAGTGATGGTGAAGCAGTCACACATCGTGGTTGTGAACACAGAGCAGAGGAGGGCAAGGTGGCAATCGGACATAACAGCAACATTAGACACTGGAGAAACACCAGCGGCTCACAGACCAGTTGAAGAGGGTGTGGGATGTGAAGTGATCCCTGTAGCGATCCGCACCTGGGACACCATCTATTCTACATTTTATAACTGCTATATCTGGCTTTTTGGCTTTGTAAAGGAAAAGCAACAGATAAGCAATATATGTGGATGTAGAATTTGAATGACCTACTCTTTTTTTTTAAAAAAACGGTCTTCACATAGAACATTCTGCACATAGAGGAGCAGAACTGAAATGGTTAGTGTGCATAAATATGCCCTTCATACAGTAGCTGCTATTATATCATTCCATCCTCCCACACTGTCTGTCAGCAGAGACAACAGCACTAGCTTTTTATCGTCACCTGAAAAACCGGCTCTCCACCTACTCACCAAGGCACTGCAAGTGTGTGTGCGTATGTGTGTGTGTGTTTTTAGAGCGTCTGTGTGTAGGAGTAGGTAACCTAGAATCCAGCTTCCTGCTGCATAATGAGCCTTAGCTGTGCTGAGAGGAAGAGGATGTCTTCCACCTCTGACACCTTCACCACCATGCTCTGGAAAACGACATCCCCAATCGCTTTAGCACCTCAATGCTTACACCATATTTGTATTTTTGCCTTCATGTACACAAATAAACCTTAATGTTCATGTTTTTCATTTAAGTTTCATTACAGCTGTTTACATAAAGATTGCCTCAGAATTGTATCAAATAAAACACCTGTAAATATGCAAATTGGATGAATTTTCAATATTTTCTTTCATTTTTGAAGATCTTTTGCACTACCTCCACCCTACTTGACAGATGCAGCGGTAGGTTTTGGACAACAAGCTGTTCGGATTGTTTTTTTTACTAGGTTTCATCTCTACCCAGAGAAAATCTAAGAATTCCAGAATTTAAGTGGCTGTTTTAGATGTTTTCTCTTCCATTTTGGAATGTGCCAGTTGTAAACTCTCTGCTGCTGACAACAATGCCCCATCCAGTCTTTGTGACAATCTCTGTTTTTGGGATCCAAAATGCAATTTGAGTTAATCCAAATGTTTAAGATCCCAATGCAGATCCCAATGTAGAGTCATCCCTAAACCAGTTATAATCAGGAAATTGCTGTCAGGTAGCTGGTGTTGAAGCGTCATTTGGGGGTATCTAAATCCTTTTGTTTATCCTTTATTTTATGTCTTCCTTTTTTTCAGGATTTATGCCAGAATCCAACTATATCCTTTCTAATTTACAAACTCAAATCCACACCCAAGTTTTTTTTTTTATTATTAAAGTATTAATTATAAAATATGATGCATATTAAACAGTAGTTATTTGTACTGAATTAAAACGGTTTCTTCTTTATATGATGACACACTGACACTGAATGCTTTACACTCACAGAGGATTGAGGATAGCTATACTCCATTCAGTGGACTCAATGTATCCCATAATGCATTGTGAAAAGTAGTGTACAACTGATGGTCCCTAATCAACACTAATTAGACTAATTATTGATTATCAAGGTAATAATTTTGGGCATCATTGTACATCAACAAACAAATTACTAATGTGTATATTGAATTTATTGAATCTATGCTGCGGATTACTCAAGCAGGACTCTGCTGCTTTTGGACAGTGTTTTATTTGCTTTCATGTATGTAACATGTAACATTTTTTTTGCCTTGTGCAGCACTTTGGAAAGCTTTTTTTTTTTTTTTTTTAAATGTGCTGTATTAATGAATTATTTATTTCTTTAATACCCATTCCATACATTTCCTCACTCAGAACCATCGTTTCTACATTTTTGAGCAGTTCTGGAGAGACACCTGTGTTCGCTGTGAAGAGGTTGTTAGTGTGTGTGCACGTATGTCAAACACACACTCCTGCATTGGGGCACCTATCTCTGGAAAAAGACAGTTTGCTGCCCTACTTGCTCCAAAATAGGTCAGATCACCATAGGCCATAATCTGCATCTCCAGGCACTAATTATAAATCCCCTCCTTAACTTTCAAGCTATTTTAATACTGGTTTGTTCAGCTGCACATGCTGTTAGAAGTGCTAACTTAATACACCTATTAATGTGCACCTCTGAGTCTAATTTAGGGTAAATAGTTGCAGCATGTGGGTGGTCCCGAACAAAACGCTTGAGCACTTGTCTGTGAGTGTGGGAAGCTGATCAAGGCTTTGAAGAAAGAGACATGTTAAAGAGATAACATACAAGGTTGTCCGTAAAGATCCAAAGAAACGACAAATTCAAACCTTATAAATATTCCGCAGACACCGCCAGAGGGGAATTTGCCATTAGGCCTCGAATTGCTTGTTGTAGATCTCTTTATTTTGTTCTATCTCAGTTTGCCCCAAAGGAAGTTCTGGTAAGGTCTCTTATTGCTCACACACACACACACAGACACACACACAAACAAGCACACTCACAGAGAGAGAGAGAGAGAGAGAGAGAGAGAGAGTTTATCCATTATTTGAAAGTAGTATAGCCTCAGATGAATGAGAGTGCTGTTACTGGTCGTGTGTGTGGTCCTAAAGGCTGGAAAGTCGTCAGAATCAGACGAGGAGCCATGATTGGAAATTGGTTGGAATTGGTTGGAAGTGACAAACCAAGCTTAACAATCAGAGAGAAGCAAAGACCGAGACGTTTGTTCGTCTTGACTAAACGTTTAGCTTGATCCTGAAAGCAATTTGGAGGGTGAATCGTGTTGTCGCTCATAAATCCGGGAAATTATTATCATTATCGTGCCGAATTACCAGTTTAGTTGGCAGAAGTTGCCTTTCATCCAAGCCTGATTCTGGATGATGAGACAGCTGATCAAAGGCGAGTGACAGTTGCTATGGTGATGGTTTTCTGAGAATACATGTGTTGATGCTGTCCGCTGTAGTGAAGCAGAAGATCTTATGGCAGCCCTTCCTTGATGAATGATGCGTCATGCACTCGCCCGTACCTGTAAATGTACAATCAACGACCTGACCCAGGACTCTTCAACACCCTCAGGCACATTTAGAAGCTGCAAGCAGCTGCATTCAAGTGCTTTATTCAAAATCTCTACACTACCAACTACAGCTTAAATGCTCTTGTACTGGCACATTGACAATAAATTGAAATAATTATGCGTCTTTTGTTTTTTGTTAACACTTGCCTTTAACTGCTACTACCCTGCAGTGGCTGGTGTGGACCGAAGACACGGTTCCTACAAGCGTATTTCGGGCAACAATCATCAAAATACAAGCTGTGTCTGGTTTGACTGTGATTCCTGACGCCGTGTGCACCTTGTTGGCGATCTGCTCATTTAAAGCACACGGTTGTGGTCAGGACGCACAACAGGAGGGTGGAGGGTCTGCGGGGTAATTGTTGAAAATCCACAGTCAAGCCAAGTCCGTGAGAGGCTGACTGACAAAAGAAGCCCTGCTCTCCAGGCCAGCGAGGGCACTAGAAGACGCCATCATTGGTGGACTGATGCTTTTGGTAAACTACTAATGAAAAGTCCATGAACCTTTGTTTATGTACACACAAAGTCCTTCCCCACAAATCTTCCAGACAGGTTCACCTCACAGGCCTCTGATAAGTCCTGCAGGTCGTTATTAAACCAGGTAATTAATCTGGATTTTGGCAGAGAAAAGCCCAGACCTCATATGCTGGGATACCCTCCACCTCATCATCCATCCATCCATCTATCCATCCATTTTCTGCCGCTTATCCGGGGTGGGGTCGCGGGGGCAGCAGCCTAAGCAGGGAAGCCCAGACTTCCCTCTCTCCAGCCACTTCGTCCAGCTCTTCCGGGGGGATCCCGAGGCGTTCCCAGGCCAGCTGAGAGACACAGTCTCTCCAGCGTGTCCTGGGTCTTCCCGGGGGCCTCCTGCCGGAGGGACGTGCCCCGAACACCTCACCAGGGAGGCGTCCGGGAGGCATCCTGACTAGGTGCCCGAGCCACCTCATCTGTCTCTTCTCAACGCGGAGGAGCAGCGGCTCCACTCCGAGCTCCTCCCGGATGGCAGAGCTTCTCCCCCTGTCTCACTTTACAAAGATTGGGATGGTTTTCGGTTGGAGGTGTGAACTGAGAGGAAATGTGGGTGATCGTCAACTGTGTAAATGTGATTTGAGGACAGCTGGGGCTTCCAGGTTCAACACAAACGAAGGATCAGATGGACAGATGGATGCTAAATGCTCCCTACCTCCATCTATGTTCCCTTTGAAATATTTAACGACGTTGAGGGAGCCTCAAGGACGACGTTACTGGCTGGCTTCCAGCCCACTATAGGACAAACTGAGAGGAGGAGCAGTGATGGAGGGAAGAACATATGAAGATAAACGTAGCGCTCATCAGGGAAGCTTGACAAGTGAGTGCCCTCTGGTGACTGACTACAGTAAGCAAATAGGCCCCGCCTGTTATTCTGACCTGACTAGATCTGACCTGACTAGATCTACGATTTAAATACCCAAAGATATTTTTAACTAATAATCTTGTGCTGGTCCCGCGGACCTTACATGAAGATTCTACCTGGACGTCCTGTCTGACAGGCTTCAGAATTCCGCCAAGCTCCATGTTGAACATGGCAGAGCGAACATGTGGCTGTGATCAAGGCTGTAATTAACCTGCTCTGGTGTTGCTGCTGTTTGGTTCATTGTCCTGATTAAATGAATCCTGTTAAACAAGTAAAGGAGATCCAGGTTTGAGCTGGTTTGAAAGCACAGTTTGGATGTGAGTGATGACTGCAGATCATTTAGGGGGTTTTTGTTTGTTTTTTCTTTTAGCAAACACACTTTTGGAGCAGATGGTTGGCTTGATCTGCAGGCTCCAACCCTTCCTGCCCTTCTCCTGAGCTGGACTTCCTGTGCTGCTTAAATCAGGGGCAGCTGACACTCACGCTGGATCTCGTTCAGTTCGTGCTCCAACTCTCAGCAAACTTTAATGCACGAAGCTTTTTCTCTACAAGCTGCTCTTAAATTAACTAAACATTTTTTTCTTTTTATTAAGCCGAGCTTAAGTTGAGCTAAGTTGAGCTGAGCTGAGCTGAGTTGAGTTCTGGTTGACCTACTTGGTTCTGAGAACCATTTTGAAGCGCATTCCACTAACCTAGAAGAGGTCCCCAGTAGCTGGAAGCACCACAGCCTAAGTGCAGCGCAGCACAGGAGAAACTAGCTGCTTAAATAATGATATCATTCATTGTGCTTATTTTGTTTATTTATTTGACTTAAAATGTTGTTGCTTTGCTGTAAACCCCAAAGCTGTGCTCATCTTTTATTGTGAACACAGTGAAAAAAGGCAGCATTCTAGCTTGAGCGTGGAACCAAACAACCCTGCCGACTGTTTCAGCCCAGCATCCACAAATGGAACCAAACAGGAAACATTCATTTACCTACAACCTCTTCCTTTTCTATATTCCATCTGGTTATGGTTTAGTTCGGTGGGGGGGGGGATCCTTAACTGACCATTTTAGGCCAAGAACACCCTCTTTATTTGTTTGCTTTCTTGGTCAGAAATGAACATGTTGAAGGGATAAATGGACGAGAAGAATTATGCATTTCACCCATACTTGTGACACACACTAGTATACATATATATATATATATATACGTATATATATATATATATATATATATATATATATATATATATATATGTGTGTGTGTGTAACAACCTGCCTATGCTGTATTTGCTATGTTTGTTTCTCTCTCTCTCTTTTATTCTCTTTGTCCTGTCTCCCTCTTCTTCTCCTCCTTTACCCAGCAGGATGGCTCCTCCTTGTGAGCCTGGTCCTGCTCAAGGTTTCTCCCTGTTAAAAGGGAGTGTTTCCTCGCCACTGTGCTTACCTGGGGGTTCCGGCTCCGGGTTTCTGCCTCTGTAAAGCACCTGGAGACAGTTCTTATTGTAAAAGGCGCCATAGAAATAAAACTGAACTGAATGTGTGTAGCAAGGGGGGCAGCCATTGTACAGCAAGACTGGGAGCGGTGCCTTGCTCAATGGGACTTGAAGCAGTAACCCTCCGATTCCCAAACCAAGTCCACTAAGCCACTGCCAGTCCACAAGGGACCTCAGCAGGGGCACAAATGAGGCGATGACACTGCTTGTTACACTGTTTGTATCCACTTATTATGTTCTACTCTGCACCAGTACGATAACAAACATGTTACATCTGTTATGTTAATGAAATAAAATCAGTAAATGTGAGGCTTTTGTAAGGCGATCACCAGGTTTTCACTCTACAATAGTCGTCTTTTTTATTTTTCCCCCCTATTCTGACGTGTACCAGGAGTCCTGCTAGACGTGGTCTAGACGTTAGCTCTGCTTCCTTTCAAGGACTTCGAGAAAAGCCAGAGAATCTGTGAGGCGCTTTTACCAGGGAGAGACCATCATAAAGAAAATAAAGGACTGAAAACTAAACAATATAAATGTGGCCGCTTGTCTGTGGTGCGAATGTTATTTTCAAATGATTCGAATAATCTTGATTGTTTTTATAGTCACACTGGCTTTTACTGTAGTGGACTCTGGTTTACAGCAAAACCTGGTGAGGAAAAGTGTTTAAGTGCGTCCATTAAGGTGCAAATTAAAAATTAAAGGGGTGGTCAACGTTTTACGGACAATGGAAGAAACGTCTATGGGGATGCTTTTTTCCCTCACTTTTAAAAACTTTAGACGATGGCTTTTGTCAATTTAAGTCCAAAGCCCCCCGCCGCCCCCCAACAGGCAGTGCAGCAACAGGCTAGTTCTACATGTATAAACAATAAAAAGGAAAAGGAGCAGGGAAGTGGGGGGACATTTTGGAAGACGGGGTTAGCATCTGGTTCTGATTTTTGCAGAGAGGTGTCTCCCACAGTATTGTTGTTTCTTGCTGACAGACTGACAGAGCTGCAGGAGGTGAACGTTGCCAAGAAAAAGAAAGGAAGGAGGAGGAATGGTCGGGGCTCGGGAGTTAGGGGTGAAGTTTTGGGATTGGTGCTGGTGAACAAAAGCCCCCCAGAAGCTGCACTGTACTACTGTAATCTACAGGCCTAAAAATAAGAAGGAATCAGAGGTGGATGCCTGCCGCTGTTCTGTATTGGGATCAAATGAATAAATGTAACGCTGATGATAGACTGAAGGTATACAAAGTGGGCATTTAGGGCAGAAAGAGATGCCCACCATCTCTTTGTTTTGTTGAAATCCTTTACACACTTCCAGACCCACACAGGTAAGCCTCAGCGCGGCTAGGATCCAGTTCCCCCCACTTCTGGTGTGAATGGCATCATTTGTCGATGTGTTTTTAAAATAAAGTTGAAATTATACGAGAACCTTCCCAGGCTGGTGTTGTCTGGCTAGTTTCTTGTACTCGGACCAAGACCTTTTGAGATTTTTGTCATTTGTTTCCTGATCTTCAATAAATTGGGGGACAAGAGGGTCATGATGTCGGGGCATTTGTGCAATGAAGAACCACTAACGTAAAGGAATTTCTGCTTCACTGTTGTGATTTAAAGGGTTTATAGTCACAATAAAAGCTTAAAGCTGTGACGGCACATGGAAAATGCAGAATAATTACAATTATCAGCAGACAGACGGGTGGACCGTAGGGACAAGCAGGGTAAAGCCCTCCAGGCAGGAAGAACCACCAGTCAGACCCAACATGGAACTTTTTTGTTTTTTTTTATTATTCTTAGATTTTTTTAATTGTAAGGTGACGGAACAGCCCTGCACCCTGTGGTAGTAATTATTGGCGAGGGTGGTGGGGGGCAGTGAGTGGCGTATGAGAGTATACTGACCTTGTGAGAGATGCTACCTGTTCTCTCTGGGTCCAAAAATAACAAAAGACAAGAGGCTGTTGCTGTGTACTTTCATTTTATGCCTTCTAAAGTGCTTCCATTGAAGATGTATTCTAAACAAATCACATTTCAGTAATGTTTGACAGGCGTCTGTCCAGATTTGATATCCGGTGTCTGGTTTAAAGTGCTGTGTCATTACCATTGACTTCTGACAGATGCTGGCCCCCCGCCGCGAGCTCACCCCTGTGGCTCAGAGGCTGGTTTTCCACTGGGCTCTTACTCATAGTCCAGATGTAGATGTAGACGTTTGTCCCGCTGGGTGTTGTCAGAGTTCTAATCTGCTAAACCGGAGCTAAAGGGCTCAGAGCTCAGGGCCTGGTCTGTGTTACTGCGGCGAGAGTAGACTATTGATTACACGTGGCTGACTTTAAGGTTTTCTTACGTGTAGTAATGAATATCTTCTCCGCTATTAACAAGACTTTCCAATTTCCATTTATTACCCTCCACTAATTAGTCCAGCAGGGTTGTAAAAGCTAGAATGTGCTGCATGTACCAGCAAAGGTATCAGCATGAAGAGAATGCTAATACCTGAACACAGACTGCACATTTGTATAATGTGTTTCAGGCTCGCTCTCAGATGTTGGAGGATAACTCATCTTCTCATTCAAATATTCTGCCTGAAATGAGTCTGAAACGGGAGGTTTTCGTCTGTGTAAAAAAACAGAGGCTATTCTGAAGTCGGAGCTGAAACAGCGACTCTGTGGAGCTTTTTCTGCAAGCGGAAGAGTTTCCGCTCACAGTCCAAACTATTTCAATTTCACAAGTTAGAGTAAAACAATGAATAATGGAATATTTGGATAAAAGATGTATAGCTTCATATTTGTTTGCTCCAATAAGCACCTTATGGTTCTTGTTTAAGATACGCTCCACCGCCACTCCTGGATGGCCTAGAATGGTCAGTGAGTTGACCGGCAAACACGCATGCTACCGATATAAAAGACTAACATTGTAAAATGTCCTGAAAACATTCAGTTCATGTTCACTCATGAACATGGTGAGGAAATACCAACCGATGTCAGTGTCTAAGCTTCTACTGAAGTGTGCACCACAGAGAAATCCAGTTGAATTTTCAAGCATCATGTTACAAACTCAAGTAAAAAAAACTGAAGCTCTATTTTCCAGATGTCAGTGAACCTCGTTTTACAAAATTAGGCTTGAAATGTTGATTGTTTATGGACATCTTTAGCCTCAGATGAAACCTTAATGTCTTCAGGAAAACGTACTAATGAAATATTCAAACATCTTCTCATATCCTGGTGTTACAGCTGTGTCTGCTCTTGATAAAGATGTGTTAGTTTCAATTTCAGCTTCTGTTTTGACAAGGAGAGAAATTACAGGCGGTATTACAGCAAAAGTTAGCTGGCAAAAGTTAGATCAAAGCAATGCGCTGTCAGCGTCTTCATCCATCTTTCCAGACCTTTCCATTTGATATGCAGGCCAGAGCTTCTCCGGGTGCTCACTCATCTCTCCCCTCTCTCGAAAGAGGTCAGTGGGACGAGTGCATTCACCATTAAAGCACCGTTTCTGCAGTAATGAGCACGTACCCGCAAAGCTGACTTTACAGTCAATAGATGAGAGGCGCTACAGCAGCAGTCTGCTACTGCAGCCGAGCTGCCTTTCTTTTATTTTCATCAATAAAACAGTGTGTGACTGACTTGTGCACAGGCCCGTGTGTGTGTGTGTGTGTGTGTGTGTGTGTGTGTGTGTGTGTATGTACTGCAGTACACTCCTGTGTAGACAGTCAGCTGAGGTCAAGACAGCTCAGTACGCCGTCTCTATGGTTTCAAAGTGGATGGAGGAGGGGTTGTTTACAGACGACAATAATTTTATATTCTTGTAAATAGAAATCACACTTTCCTCCTTTGTTCCTGTGTTTTTCATTACTGTTCTTTGTACGTAATGAAGACCAGCAGTCTGTCTAACTGAACTGTCAGGCAGTTATGAGAGCAGGCACACCTGACATGAATAATAACAGATGTTGTTTTATACACACACACATATATATATATATACACACACACAGAGGAAGAGAGACAGACCTCGCCCATTGAAAGTCTTCAGTATCAGACTGCAGTCTCTCTCACACACACACACACGCGTGGGCCCCACCCTGTCTGTCCACATTGCAGCAGTACTGCAGTCAGACAAAAGGGGGAAATGAGGTTTCATAACAGGACACCCTTTGGCTAATGTTCTAGCCCCCTCTAGTGGTGAAAGGTTGTCGTTGTACGCCTCATCCATCCATCACTTACCGGCTCGTCCCTGAGTCTCATTTTATCAGAACCACAAATGACTGAGTCATCCTGTGATGTAACCTGGCTCAGGTGGAGAAAATGTCAGGCGAAGACGAAGGAGAGATGAGATTTCAAACGTCCACACTCATATTGCGTATGAAGAGTCCGTTAACAGGTTAAAAGGGTCTTAAATCTCTTTTTTGTTCAGATACTCAATACCAATGTTTAGTCAGTTTAATGATGCGTATTCTAATGTTACATAAAATGTTACAATAACGCCTCGTTTCTTATCACACGATGTCTGGATAGTTTTGACCTTGAACTTCAGTGTGTGGTGGTGTTTCATCCATCAAAATATAATAAAGATATTATTCAGAACGGAAACACTTTTATTTAGACCGGTGGTGGATTTTATAATTGTTAAGTGTCGTTGTTAGTTTGTAAAATGGAAACAATTTCTATGTCTCTTTGGCCAATAGGACACAAGAGAGCAAATAAAATTGTACAACCTGCCCACGATGCACACACAGACCACAACACAGAACCTTTGCATGAGGAAAAAAAATGATGTTGGCATAAAGGACAATAGTCAAGAACCTGCAACGTGCAGTTGGTTGGACAAAGATCCACAAAGAGTAAAGAAATAAATCAAGAAATAAAATGTGTGACCACTTTTTCAGGTTGACAGAGCAGTAGAAACCCTTATTCTGAAGTCTAAAACTAATATTTATTTATCTTTCAAACCTACATAACAGAGTTATTTTGACCTAAATTGTTTTATTTTCCAAATTCAGAATCGACCAGCAGCCTCATTTTATCACCATCTAATGCAGCAAAAACATGGTTTCTAATGATCGTTCAGCTCTCAGGGAGAAGAGCACAAATTGTCCTCGCTTAAAATTGAGTTACAGTAAAGAACGTAACCCTCCTTTTGAACTGGGACAAATGGATCCAGAAATACCCGCAGCAGAAGAAGGAAAACGGAGAGGCCGCCTGCCCTTCCAGCAGCCGGCGCAGAAACAAGGATAAGTTGATTTGCAACTGACAACGCCGAGATTCTTAGCACTCCACAGCCTTGTCAGCAAGCTCGGTGTCTCACGTGGGTTTTAAAATAAACCCTTAATGATTTCGCAGGCAGGACAAACGGAAAAAAAACAGGAAAAACGAATCCTTAAAAAGCGAGAGAAACGTTCAAGATCAAAGCTAAAACAAACTCTAGCACAAACTCTAAACGTCTAGCATTCCTTTGTGTTTCTAACTTTTCTATTATTGATTACATCCATCTTGTCTTCTTTTGAAATAACTGTTTACTTTTCTTTTTAAAGACCAAAAAGGTATGAATTTCTTTTACCTTTGAGATGAACGCTGAAAATTGTCAAAGGCAAAAGAAATTCATACCTTTTTTGTCTTAAAAACAAAAATTAAACATACTTCTAACTCTTCTAATATCCCCTAATGTTTCTAGTTTTACAGTGTAACGCTAAAAATAGTGTTAGTTTACATCAATACCTAATCTTATAGGCAGAGATCTGAAAATATAGTGGAATATTTCCTCCATATATTAAAGAAACAACGTTTTATGAACATCAATCCAGTGGTTTGCTGGGCTAATCAGTGCTGCTGATGGGAACGCCAGGGCCCTGCTCTCAGCACCCTCTGGACTCTCTTCCTCCACATTATTATTTTGCTGACTGTAATTTGCTGACTGTAGTTTGCTGAAGCCATTTTTGGAACAGCGAAGATCCACAGCAACGGACCCCTCACACCTCCGGCTGCCCGTCTCCTATGGTTCTCCATGGCCCGCTCCTTCAACCACTTTCAAGCTTCCAACGTGCTGCTGCTGCAGACCTTTCTCATCTCTTTTAGCAATCCAAAACGTGCCAGCTTGGCGCCCTGCTGACTCCTCTGGTCATGACCTGCCTCCCAACTCTGTTGTCCCTGATAACTGCCATCATTTATTCCTCTCACCTCCGGTTCTGTCCCATCAACCCAGTTCAGACCCCAACAACGTCCATAACCTTCGTCCACCCTCTCCGCTCTCCTCCCTCTGTGACCGTCTACAGGAAATCAAATCCTGGTTCACATCCTGTTTCCTCAAACTCAACAGTGATAAAAATGTTTTCCATCTAACTGGCCTACATAAAAACATGTCAGACATTGGACCTTACAGGATCAGGCAATTGGCCCTCAGCCCAAACCCCCAACCTGGAGGACCGAGGCTTAATCTCCATCTGGCCCTTACCCACCGACCTGTCCCGCATGAGTGGCACGACCCCGAGTTCAGGGCTTCGACCGACGTAGCTCCAGTGGACCAGCAAACCTTCTCACCCCGATTGAGGTGGTCATCCCACTGGAGACATGTACACCCAGTGGCGTAACAATTAAACTGAGCTTGACTTTGACTGTGACCCCCAGCAGCACATCAGCAGAACCCTCAAACTAAATCCGAGACCTGCCTGCTCTCCATCCCTCTCAGTGCCATGGTCTCCACCCTGTGGAACCCTCCACCTGCAGACATCCATACCACCTCACCTCTAGAAAAATGCTAGCCTGAAAAGATACACCAGCCTGAAATCTCCACTTCTGGTAGCTGTTTAACTTCAAAAGTGATCAAGGGTACCTTGAAAGGCAGTGCATAAATATGAATAAGAATAATAAGGATAAAAAACATCTGCATTATAATGATAATAGATGTTATTACTGATGATGAATATGAATAAACATAGAAGGTTGCCAGTGAAGACTCATAAAGGTCCGTTAGTGTCTCTTTAAACCAGCAGCCGCTCTGTGATTGGATAAGGGAGTGAAAGCTCCAGCAGGAGTCTAAAAGGGCGGGTGTCTGCAGTCCTCACACTCGCTCCAGGATGACTTCTGAGGGTCTACTGGTGTCCAGCAGCAGCAAAGCTCTTTCTGCAGCCAAGAGACACAGGAGCATCAAGAAGAACAACAAGAGGATCTATTCATCCTACCAGGACCACCAGCAGTCAGTGTGATCAGCCCTCACTGCTCTTTCCTGTCTTCTTGCTTCTGTGCTTAATAGTAACATTTTGAAATATATATATATATTTTTAATTAGTAATTAGCTGTCCGATAAAGACTTCATAAAGATTAGAGATAATTTTAAATAATTTGACATAGCACCTAAAAGATGAAACTATATTATGCAAAATGTTTTAGACAATTTTACCTTCCTATCTATCTATCTATCTATCTATCTATCTATCTATCTATCTATCTATCTATCTATCTATATAAATATTTTTTTGTTGTTTGTTTTGTTTTTTGCGTATGAGATGTTTTTTATCACTACAGCTCGGCTCAGTTTAACAAATGAACTGTATTTTATCTTATAGCATCTCAGATAATGAAGACAAAGATGAAGAACGACTGGACAGCAGTGATCCAGAGGAAATGTTCCAGAATATCCAATACCAGAAAGAAATCATCGCCAACATTCGAACCAGACCTTGGCCAATGAGACGCAAGCTTAAAGTGCTCAAGTAGTGTACAGCTTTTCCTTTCGTGATTTCGATTGTTTGTATTTAAAAACGCTAAAGTCACTGAAAATAGATGTATGAGGGAATGATGTTCTCATCATGGTAGATAAGAACATTTTAGAGCCCTAAATGTGTGTGTGAGCGATGATAATTCATATTGCCTCCACCTTAAAACAAATGCCAAGCCTGTGGTACATCATTCAACAAATGTGAAATGTACAATAACGTTCTGCTGCTAAATGCGACTCAAGCGAGTCTGTTGAGGTAAATATTGCGGTAGGGCACACTGAAGACGATGGCTTCTAATTTTGGTTTAAATTTAGGTAGGTGAAGAGGGAGCTGCAGCAGAGATGTGCTGACCGTGGGTAACAGCTTTTATATGGGCCGGTTGTTATTACTGCCCAGGTTTTATTACGCTCATCAGTTTATACCCCCTGTAATCACAATAATAGCTCGTATTTCACATTTCCAGTCACTGATTTTTGCTCAGATTTCCTCCTCGAGAGGCCATAACTACTGATGAAAGGCTTCCGTTGTGAGAACATTTAGTATGACATCGTCGTGCCTGCAAGGTGCGGAATTGTCCTACAACAGGATGAAATAGTTTTACTTTTACGGACTGTAAATCAAAAGAGTTAAATTCTACCTGTAGATACGCACTCTGCCTTGTGTGCTTTGACAACCTTTTTTCTGTAATCTGAAAATGTTTGGCATTTCCCGACTGTAGGCAGGCCAGGGTAATTGTTCTGAAGTATGAGGGTCGGCTGACCAGAACCAGAGGTTACCAGAATGCCGGAGCTGATGTAAGTAAGAACTCAACCATGACTCACTATTATTTACACGTCTTCTCCAGACGCGGGAGGAGTAATTCAAGTCGAGCCATATTAGAATGCACTTGCACTTAGAGTACATACAAAAAAAAGAAAAACAAGACATTCGCTGGTGATTCTCACTGGTGGTATTTTCACAGATTAGCTCAGGGCGTTTGCTGTTGGGCCCTCACCACTGTGAAGGCACTTTTAGAAGGACTCGAGGTTGTTCGATGGTGATTCTTCAGACCCTAACACAGTTTCCATTACCGTAAGCTCGTTTTGGAGCTTTTAAAATACCCTCTTTTCTTCTTCTTTTCTGTTGCTGCTGATGAATTCAGATTTAACTGTGTGATTTTTTTTTTTTCCCCTGCTAAATAAAGATAGCGCAGTTATCTGAGGAGGATAATTGAAGCGCCAGGGCACTGTGCACACACACACAGCAGAGAGAATTTACAGCCTGCAGTTCAGAGTTTAATTAAAACGTTGAGGCCTCATTACAGTAAATTGCTTTTCAGTGAACAGCCCAGTGATCAGTTATTTATTTTAATCATTAGCTGCTCATTAATGGAAAATACTGGTCAGTTGACCTAATAGCTTCATTAATAATTACAATAACCATCAAATTAAGAAAAACGTCTTAAAACTCTGTTTTACACAGTGAAATTGAATTTCCATGGAAACAAGTAACCTTTAAAAACAAAATACTGTGTATAAGAAACATTATTGATGTAGTAGTTTAGAGTTACTGTGATTAAAATGAAAAAAAATGTTAATAAAGTGTGAACAGAACCAGAAACGTGACATCAGTCAGGCCACTTTTGTAATTTTAAATCAGTGAGTTAAATGAAGCCTCCGTCTGTTTGTGACCCTGTAGCTACTGAAAAAGATTTCCCGTGTTCTCTACAATGTCACGGTCCTGTTCATTCCCTGGGAGGTGAGGATCAAGAAGATAGAAAGTGAGTCATCTCTTACCTCATGAAATGCTTTCAGTCCTTAAAGTCCGCGTATTTCCATAGTTTTCAAACGCTCTTGGATGCTTCCAGACACACATCAGATGTTTGCCGATCACCAGCCTTTGTCTTCTCTTTCTCTGAGGTCACTTTGGCTCAGGAGTGGCATCCTACTTCATCTTTCTGCGCTGGTTATTTGGTATAAACATCGTTCTGTCCATCATGACAGGAGCCTTCGTCATCCTCCCTGAGGTCAGCGCGTTTCTCTTCCTGAACACACCATTTATTCACTAGTTCAACTCTATATTGTCACCGATTATTGATGCGCTCTAAATCAGGTACATTTTCCTAAAATCAAAACAACGGGTCCTCTTGGGCGGGGCAACATAAAATATGCTAAATAACTCTGTGTCTCCCAAATATGAGTTGGTACTACTCAGCTCTGAGCTGGGGATGTGTGATAAAGGACATCAGAGGTCATCAGAGGAGCATGTTAGATGGTTTGGAGATAAGACTGTGGTGGAATAGTGAATAAATCAGTAGAAGGACGCCGAGGTTGGACCAGCCAGGCAGGAGACCTAGAGGAGGACCAAAGAGGAGATTAATGGTTGTGGTCAAAGAGAATATTAGGTTCGTTGGTGTGAGAAGAAGACGCAGAAGACAGAGTTAGATGGAAAGCTTTGACCCGTGCTCTGCGTGTGTGCGTTCCAGCTGCTGGTTGGAGCTCCTTTCGGAACGTCGAGAAGTAAAACTATTCCCAAAGAGCAACTGGCTTCAGCCCAGGACCTGGACACCATCTGGTCTCTTGGGGCAAGTTTTTTTTTTTTCTTTTTTACGTTTTAGCAGAAGTCATTAGCGGGAAAGGTGATGGTTCATGCCTCGCTGCCTTTTTCCTTTACTTCACACTCTCCTGTGTGTTTAAATCATCCACAGATAAAATAACTTAGAATCAGGTGTCAGCAGATTATGCTCATCAAATACTATAACGATGGCTTGGTCAGTCAATAGTATTCCATAACGTGTAATGTATCTCGTATAATCGTATAACGTATAATCCAGTTTGTACTTCCTGTTTTTGAATTAGGCAGTGGAGGGCCACGCACAAAAATGTTGAAACACAATATAGAAATGTAGAATGTAGAAAACAGGAAGTTTTGGAATAAAGTTCCGAATATGCAAATGGATGGATCTACTTTCTCCGTGTTATCTCCATGTCATAGTTCCCCAGAGTGCACCCGTGCGATGGCTGCGTCTGTGTTTGACCTCCACAGGGCTACCTGCAGTACTCCGTCTTATTCTACGGTTATTACGGCAGAGTCCGGAAGATTGGCAGCGCAGGCTACCGACTGCCCCTCGCCTACTTCCTGGTTGGCATGGCTGTGTTTGCCTACAGTTTCATCTTTCTGTTAAGAAAGTAATTCATTTATTTCAAACATAGACTATGGAAGCACAACTGTGACGTGTTTGCACACGTGTTTACTTACACCGCATCGGTTCAGGTGATGGAGCTGGAGAAAAAAGATCCAAATAGTTGTTTAAAAATCTACCGTTTGAAAGGTTTGCCTGTATATTCACATGTTTAATGTTATTATTATTATTCACTTTTGCTTTGGTAACGTGCACAGTTTGAATTACCGATTTCAGAATGGCAAAGAACTCCCGTCTCAACCTAGCCAGCACTTCCGATGAGAACTTCACCTTCTGCTGGAGGGTGTTCTGTGCCTGGGATTACCTGATTGGAAATCCAGAGGCTGCCGAGAGCAAAGCAGCCGCAATCGTCAACAACATCAGGGTCAGCCAGTAAATTCACACTACACACTGTCTGTGTGTGACCGAACATCATCAGCATGTCTGTTAATGAACAGGAAGCCATCGTGGAGGAGAAGGAAAAGAAAAAAGACACCAGCCTGTAAGCATTCATCCTTCCTCCTCCCTATATGCTTCCGCCCGTACATGTACATGTACAGTATGTACGGGCGGAAGCACTAGAACAAAAAAACATATGGCTGCTTGCTTTTTATTTGAAATGATTTTTGTTGTTTTGGTGCTTCTGCCATCCACTGGCGATGTAGTGATGTCATAATTGCCGTGTGATGATGTGTCTGGCGTTTCCTTTCAGGGTGGTCACACATTGTAAGTGTGTGATTGTTTCTGTGTGGTTTTCAGCGCCGTTCTGGTCAGTCTACGGATATTAGCCAACATCTTGGTGCTGCTGTTTTTGGCTGGCAGCATCTACATCATCTACTTTGTGGTGGAGCGTTCTCAGAAACTGGAGCAGGAAAAGCCCGAGCTGACGCTGTGGGAGAAAAACGAGGTAACGGGCCTGCGCAAACATCATCACCATTACGGTAGCGTCATTAGATGATCCAACACGCAGGCCTGAGGAACCCTTGTTGACGCGACCATAACAAGCCAATAACCGAGCAATTACATTATTACAACGATCAGGTCGGATGCATCTTCTGCAGTTCAGAAATGTGATAAAAAATAGCCTGGCTAACATGTTTTAGTCCACTCTAAAGATTTCTTTTGGCATACATA
Organism: Pao palembangensis; assembly: GCA_015343265.1. Classification (NCBI taxonomy): domain Eukaryota; kingdom Metazoa; phylum Chordata; class Actinopteri; order Tetraodontiformes; family Tetraodontidae; genus Pao; species Pao palembangensis. The sequence continues at coordinate 1,457,151 of CM027081.1, forward strand.
CCGTAGACTTAAGAGATGAAGACCCACTGGTGGCTCCCCAAAGTTTTCACACTGTTTTTACATTCTTATTTAGTTCCCCTCAATTTCCCAGCTGTGATCTGATAAACATTTCACATTACGCTTTTTACATCATAACTTGAATAATCTGATAACTCCAGAAATGAGATAAGGATTGTTATGGTGATGTAAACAGGTTCGCTGCAAGTGGAAACCTGATAGTGATAAATTTCCATGTGTGTAATGCTTGATTATGTTTGGATAGGCTGATCATCTCTCAGCAACGCAATCAATTATGCAGCCAAATAATTATCATAATATAAGGTGTATTTGTCATAATATGTTTTTTTTTCTTTTAAGAAGCAGTGTCCTGTTCCCTAGGCTGCTTTTTAGACTGTAGGAAAAGACCAAATCTTTATCCACAACCACAAGAAGCCTAGCGTGAAGGAAATCAGTATACAGCATTGATTCTGAATTTGAATCGCTACTGCAGCCCCGTTTTAGTTCCCTAATTTCTGTATAGTGTATACCCAGTGGCTCTAAACTTAAACGTTTCAGCTGGTGTCTTTCTGCTCAGGGTTCAGATTTTTTAATAACCGAGACTTGAGCTTTTAATTAAAATAACCAATACAAGACACAAACATTACCAGACAGATGCAATAATTTCTTGCTATGTGTATAAATAAGTGGGTACAATTTGGGAATTTGCCAATACATCAACCAAAAATGCTGTCTTTGCGTCATTGTTTTTGTGCCGTTTTCCAGCGATATTCAACTCTTTTAGATTGTCACAACAGGAAAACCCAAATCAACAAAAATAATCTGATAGGGATACTTTATTATTAGGCTAGTGTGGCTTTAGCAGCTAACTGTAACAGTTACAGTCTAAGTTTAACTTCTACCCAGCTTTTATTCCACCCCTCTTGTGAAACTGGCGTGATTCATACTGCCTCTCTCAGACGCTTGTGCTGTGGCTAATTGGCTAGCATGCTAAAAAAAAAAAAAAAAAAAACCCTTAATGTCAGCACCACTGACATCTTTCCGTCTTTCTTAAGGTGAGTGTGGTGGTTTCTCTCATCACCATGATCGCTCCATCTGCTTTTGAGCTGGTGGCTCAGCTGGAGATGTACCATCCACGCACCTCACTGAGATTCCAGTTAGCGAGGTCGGTCAACCATCGCCACATATGACTGAAGCAGTGATGGTTTACTCACTAATATACATGATCCTGTGTCCACAGAGTGCTGGTTTTGTATCTGGGGAACCTCTACAGCCTCATTATTGCCCTCCTTGACAAAGTCAACAGTATGAGCTCCACTGTGCGTAAAACACTCTTAAAAAGCATAATGCATTACTGATGTGGTTGCACCATTTACAGTATATAAGATAATATATTTTCCTTTTTAGTGTTATGCTCATAAATGTGTTTTTTTTTTTTTTTAAACAACAACCTAAAATGACTTAAAAGCTGGTAGGGGAGGTTGTGGTTTAAAGTATATCATTAAAATATCAACATATTTTTGAATATCTAACATATAAACACACATCTAAAACTGACCGGCCTATTGTTTAAATATATGTGTACTGTAACATTATGACCACTGCAGATTATTTCTTCGTCATGGCATCTGATATATATATATGTATATATATATATATATATATATACATATATATATATATATATATATATATACATTATACATACAGTATGTAAACATTTATGTGAGTTTGACAAAGACCAATTTGCCCAAACAGCGTAAAAATAAAACAGGGTGAACAGCGTATTTAACCGTAAATGCTCTTTCATTTAATTGTTGTACTGACGACCTGTCCGTCTTTAGCCCAACTCTTCTCCGTGTTAGGTGTCACATGATCGTTGGAAAGGTTGCGATACCAATAACTTTGAACTTGCCTTGGCTGTATTTGTGTTCCAGCTCCAGGCCGCTCCAGCTAACTTATCTGACTCCAGTTCCTTGCTGGCTACCGTCTCTCAGCATGAGCTCGACGGTAACCACACTACAGTGGCTGACATCCCTGAGCAGCATAACGCCACCACAGTAACCATAGCAACTGTCCTGGATCACATAAATAGTAGAAGGAGCTCGTCCAACCAGAGTGCTCTGTTTGAGAAGAACCTTCTTTCTCAGCAGGACCAGTGCTGGGAGACTTACGTTGGACAGGTTGTTACCCAGCATTCAGAATAGATGTGCATTCAAATTTAAAATGCTGTAATAAATCATTATCATTAGTCTGACAACACTGGACAGACAGGCTTGAAAAGCTGGTGTTGCTATGTCATATCAGTGTGTCTGTGATGTTTCTCCAGGAAATGCTGAAGCTGTCCATCATCGACATGATCTTCACCGTGGCCAGTATCCTGCTCATTGACTTCATCCGTGGTTTAGTGGTTCGCTACCTGAGTGACTGCTGCTGCTGGGACTTGGAGAGCAAATTTGTACGTTTTCTTGTGTGAAAGACTCTCTGCACTGTGGAGCCATGATACTGTTTATTTCATCAGGTGACACCAGTTTCCAGCCGCGGTGATTTGTCTGCCATCATCCCATTAAGGAAAATATGCCCTTCTTTCCTCACAGCCTGAATATGGAGAATTCAAGATAGCGGAAAATGTTCTGCATCTCATTTACAACCAAGGAATGATCTGGTAAGTATGATTATTTCTGGAATATTAGTAAAGAAAAAAATGTCTCACTTTGTCCCCTCAGTGGTTCCCCTCAAAATACTTTATGGTATAATTAAATAGTAAGAGTAGTCTGAAAGAGGCAAGACTGATGTTTAACCAACAAACGATCAGGTACATCTGAACCAATCAGGTACATCTGAACCGATCAGGTACATCTGAACCAATCAGGTACATCTGAACCGGTAGATTATCTGTCCGACTCACCTTGGCCCAACACATGACACAGAGGATGTGATTCATCCTTAACAGCCTGTCCAGCACGGATGCTCTAAAGGAGCCTGTTAAAACAAAGGCTCAGAAGCTGATGAAACCATGACCCTTTGTGTGTGTGTGTGTGTGTGTGTGTGTGTGTGTGTGTGTGTGTGTGTTTCCCCAGGATGGGAGCATTTTTCTCACCGTGTCTTCCTGCCTTTAATGTGTTAAAGCTCATTGGTCTGATGTATCTCAGGAGCTGGGCTGTCCTCACCTGTAACGTTCCACATCAGCAGGTCTTCAGAGCCTCCAGGTCTCTCTGTCTCTCTTTCTTTTTCTTTCTCACGCACACACACACACACACACACACACACACGAACATTACACAGTCTACTTGTCAGTTCAGTAATGAATAATTATAATGTCATATATCTAGAAAATGTTTTATATAGAGTGGCGTTGGCAGGTTTTAAATACTTTCAAATGCTGCACTCGCACATCAAAATGACCTGTACATATAGTTTCTGCCTGAAGATCTTTCTGTTGACTTTCAGGTCCAACAATTTCTACTTGGCGATGTTATTGTTCATGCTCTTCTTGTGCATGCTGCCCACCATCTTTGCCATAGTGAGATACAGACCTTCACGGCACTGTGGACCCTTCAGGTAAAACACAGCATGTGACAAGAAGCAGAGGAGCCAAAGCATTAAGATTCACGTTTGGATCTAGATTTTAAAAAGCTGTTTGCTAGTGTGCACATTTAGCTGCTGATGTGTTTACTGACTCTTAACAACGGCAAATAAATGTGCATTGCAGTGGTCAAGAGAAGATTTATGACATCATTTCTGAGACTGTGGCCAATGACTTCCCACTGTGGTTCAGCACAGTGATGAGTTACATCACCAGCCCAATTGTAGTGCTGCCAGCACTGCTGCTGCTGTTGTAAGAGAACTACGAGAGAGAGAGAGAGAGAGAGAGAGAGAGAGAGAGAGAGCGAGAGAGAGAGAGAGCTATGTTGGGTTTGTGTGTTTTGCAGTATGCTGATCTACTACCTCCAGGCCATTGCCAGATCCCTCAAATTCACCAACAACCAGCTGAGGATGCAGCTTCAAACAGTCAGTTTCTGATCATTTATAATCCTTTTTTTGATGCCATACGCTCTAATTAATGATTTTTTTAGACTGATTTATATTATGAATGCTTGAATGGAAAATGATAGTACATTTGATTTGATTTTTTTTCCTCACCAACAACAACCAGAGCTTCACCTACTGTCAGCTGCTTCATTAGTTTGCAAAGCTGAAGATCACAGTTGTGGATTTTTTTGTTCTTGAATTACATTTATAACAAAGGTATAACCATGCATGCTACAGCAGCCTGTATACATTCCATATTATACATAATGAACCCTTTTTTTTCTCTCTACCAACCCAAGGAACATGTTCTTGTCAGTGTTCACACTGTACCACACACTATACACGCATATTTAGTTGATCAAAGCTGCTGCTTTTTTACACAAACTGAGAAAAAAGCATCGTACATGAATCATTTGCACAGCAAACATGACAGAATTTCCTGCCTGTAGGAGCGAACTGAGGATAAGAAGAAAGTTTTCCAAATAGCTGCGGGTAATTCTAGTGTTTTCCTCACCTACTGTATGATTTCTCTTAGATGTAGATTTCTTGTAACACTGACCCGCTTGTATTTACCTGAACCTTAGCAGCAGCAGACAGGAACATCAACGATCCGGAGGGTGACCTTCCCAGCCGCGAGGCCTCCATTCACACTGTGTCACCCAAACGTCACAGCAGCGTCAAAAACATCCAGACTCCTGCTCGCCGTGGAAACAGCATCCACACCATCACCCAGTCAGCAGCCGCAGCTGAGCTGAGAGACAGAGAGAATGTAGCTGGATGTGTCCGTAGCCCAACAGTGCCCAGGCTGGAGCACATACCTAACGGGACTGACCTTGGTACAGACAGGACCACCAGGTGATGTTTTACCTGAACAATTAGCAGCTCACATTCCTGACAAGTAATATAAGTTATGTATAGTAATATACAGTTACTAATGTACTTTACAATATAGTAATAAACAGTTAATAATGTACTTTACAACATAGTAATAAACAGTTAATAATGTACTTTACAATATAGTAATATACAGTTAATAGTGTACTTTACAATATTGTAATATACAGTTCCTAATGTACTTTACAATATAGTAATATACAGTTACTAATGTACTTTACAATATAGTAATAAACAGTTAATAATGTACTTTACAACATAGTAATAAACAGTTAATAATGTACTTTACAATATAGTAATATACAGTTAATAGTGTACTTTACAATATTGTAATATACAGTTCCTAATGTACTTTACAATATAGTAATATACAGTTACTAATGTACTTTACAATATAGTAATAAACAGTTACTAATGTACTTTACAATATAGTAATATACAGTTACTACTGTACTTTATTGTAAATTACATTATTAACTGTATATTACTATATTGTAGAGTGTCACCTGACTGATTAGACAGCGAAATGTCCACGTGACCCCTTCTAGGCTACGACCTTATCCTGGTGGAGGGGTTGGCGTGTCCCAATCATCCTAGGAGCTCAGCTGTCTGGGGCTTTATGCCCCTGGTAGGGCCTGAAAGATCGCGGGTACAAGCATCCGAAATGAGTTTCCTGCGTAGGGTGGCTGGGCTCTCCCTTACAGATGAGGGTGAGAAGCTCTGTCATCCGGGAGGAGCCCGGAGCAGAGCCAGATGAGGTGGCTCAGGCACCTGGTTAGAATGCCTCCCGGACGCCTCCTTGGTGAGGCGTTCAGGGCACGTCCCTCCGGCAGGAGGCCCACGGGTAGACCCAGGACCCGCTGGAGAGGGAATGCCTCAGGATCCCCCCAGAAGAGCTGGACAAAGTAGCTGGGGAGAGGGTCTGAGAAGTCTGTGTGGGAGCTGAGATAATGTCCCCAGATTCTTCTTGCTAACCTCCTTGATTGTGCTCCCACTGTACCACCATTTTAACAATATCATTGTTATCATCAAAAGATGATAACACTGAACATGAATAATAGTTATACAAGAAACGATATCCAGTCAAATCATTCCAGTAGGCAAGACTGACAAGAAGAGGACATGCTGACTCCACAGTCAACAGAAGGGTTCTCTTTGGTCTTAAATGTCACCATATATGTAGAGGACACCAATAATAGGCACTTCATCAAACATATCGTCTTCAGTATGAACCCAGGTAGAGGCAGCGTCATTCTGAAGAGAAATTAATTCAGAATAATCAGACTTTGTGCTGTGATTGTGACCACAGTCAGGGTGAATATGGCTTTAAACACATATTTACATTACCTTTCTTATCTTTCATCAGTTGACATTAAATTATTGTTACTATTTTTTATAACATGCTCATGTTTCTTTTACCCACAACTCTGTATTAATCTCAATCTAACATTGATCTTATTGTGTTCTGTGTGGTCCAAACAGACCTCCACCATTTGTAGGTCGACTTACTGGTGCCTGCAGGTCCAAGTCCTACCACCACATGGCCAGCGATCCTCCAACCCGTGGCTCCGACAGCATCCACTCTGAGCCCACCTGCAGGAGGACAGTGCGCTCCCTACATCCTGTCAATGCTCCGCGGGTGACGGCTGCTCAGCGTTATGGAGTACAACGAGGTCCCACCACCCGCTACCTCATCGTCAATGAACGTACGCCCAGACAGAAGCTGCTCCACTCAGCAACACGCATTCCACGTCATTACCTGATAGCAGAGCCTCCGGAGATCCTGGAGCTCTATCCGCACAACGCTGAGTGTTTTGCCCCTCACAACACCAAATGCCAACAACGTTCTCACAGGCCCCACATCTCACATCTCACTCAAGAGTGGGATGAGGAGCATTTGAAAGGCAAGAGGAAGACACAGGACCGCCGCTTCTACGCAGACTGTCAGTCACACTGGAATCCAAGAAGGTATGGAAAGACTAAGCAGGAGGACGGGGAAGAAGAAACTGACCATTTGGCCTCAAGATTCAATTCCAGTGTGACAGAAGAAGATGGTCTTCAGTTGTATCTCATGCACAGGTCCAAGCACCTGAAGAAGACCAAGATCAGGGCCAAACAGGAGACTCAGACCGAGTCAGACTCAGCTTCCCTGGGTTCAAGCAGTGACCAGCAGAACAGCAGCCCTGACCAGTATATTCAAGTGATCCACAACACACCTGAGGCCCATCTATCAAAGATCCCCCCAAAAAGATCCAAAACCTGCTTCCAGCTAAACATGACTGAGTCACATGACCTGGTTTGCTCCAATGTGTGATGTCACGTGTAGACCACAAATATCATATACAATAAAGTCAGTGAGGGATTAATCCCTCCCAAAAAAGTCTGTGGTGACTTCTTTTTCATTTGTTCATGCTGCCATTTAAATAAGAATGAGGATAGCTAATAATTTGATTAATTATTGAATAGAATTTTGATTAATTAAACTAACCAAACTGTTTAAACTTGTCATTTTGAAAAAATTACATTTACAAGGTAAACAAAATGAAATGTGGCATCTAACCAGAAGTGCAATAAGCAACAAGTGCAAAATTTAGAGGAATGACAGAAGTATATGCTGTATACATTGGGTAAAGCTTAACATATTACTGAGGTAAAATAGTGTGGTAAACATATTGTACATGATTTTACAGAACTATAATATACAGACCGAAGTGCAGTGGTTTGGTCTGTGCTAATAATGCTACTATGAGAGCAACCCTATTGGTAGGATCCGGTATTTTTGGTTCTCTTGGTGGTCGTTTTTGCTGCGTGTTTTCTGTTTTCTTTTCTATAGGGGGCGTGCTTTGCTCGCAGTCTGCGGTTTTCACTGGTGACGGGCGCACCTGCAGCGCGTCCTCATTAGCGGAGTATTTAAGGCGCTGTGGCCTGGTCGCCAGCTCCGTGGTAACCGGGACAGAAGACGCACTCACCAGGGACTACAGTTGTTTCTAACTCTTATCTGCTCTCTCTTGTCCCCGAGGTCGCGAGGTTATCCCCACGTGAGTGAGTCTTCTTTTGGACATTCCGCAGTTGAACTGTCTGTCTTGGGTCCTGTTCTAAACAAATGCTAAAATTAATTTATATATATATATATATATATATATATATATATATATATACATACACACACACACACACGTGTGTGTGTATGTATGTGTGTGTATGTAAAGTAAATATTTATGTGTGTGTGTGTATATATAGCATTGTGTGTGTGTGTGTATATAGTATTCACAGCGCGTCACTTTTTTTTTTTTTACATTGTTACGTTATACCAAAATACGCCTTATACCAAAATGGATGAAATTGCTTTTTTAATTTTTTTTCACCAAATGTAGTGTGTGTGTATATACAGTATATGTGTGTGTATATACAGTATATGTGTGTGTGTGTGTGTGTGTGTGTATATATATATCCAGTACAATGCATGTCATACATACTACGCCCTAGAAAATACGCCCACAAGAGACTTTCTCGACATTTAGTCCAGTTTTGTTTAAGAAAATAGTCCCTACATACAGGCTGTGGTCCACAACCTCTTCGCCACATTCGCTCAATCGGGGGGCGTGGTTTGTGTGGCTGCAGGCCGGATGCCGGGTACATACACACTAAACAGCTGACTTCTAGAAGGTCTCCGCCTCCCAACATCTGACCAATCACAGCACTCAAAGCACAATTGCGCCATGTGACGCGCCGTCCTATTTTTCACAGATTCGTTCCCATTTACCGTTCTTTGCTGGTTTGAATTAAACGTCAGACGCTCATGGAAAGCGATGTCAAGTCGGAGAAAAAATACAATACGTTTAATGACGGCTCAAAACTTAATTTCAGAGGAACTGTGGAGCATTTGATGTACAATTCCACCGAACGTCTAACTGTTCAATATGCGGACAGATTCATTGAAAGGGGCTAGCTTTCCTGGGCAGGTTGTGCTTTGCTAACCTAACGTATTTTATCTAATCACGACTCGCATTTCATCATACACATTCCAAACCAAAATATTCAATAACATGGAGTATGAACAGAAAGCTCGGATGGCGGCTGATCGTTTACTGAGCTACAGAGATGATCAGTCCGGCTGGCAAGTCTGCAAGAAGTCGGTAAGATTTAATTTTACTTGTATATGGTCTCTAGATTACACATTTTCAAAGCTTTACAGTTTTATTAGAATACACGTTTTTATTAGAATATTTTGTTTAGCCTCATTTTCTAAAATATTGCTAGAATTTGTGTTTTTACTTTAATCTACTGTCAAAGTGTAGCGACGTTACTCGTTAAATGAATAATTACACTCCAGCTGTCAGGGGGAACATGTGATCACAGCAGGCGAATGTCCTCTTTTCTACGACAGGATGACGTAGTCGTTTCGTGGCGTCCCTCCTCTGAATTTCCTGGGAATGTGTAAGAAAACATCTTTTGTCATCTCAATAAAAATGTTAGCTCGAATACTAAAGCAAGCTGAGGTTCAGTTATGTTAGTTTATTACTTATTGGTGAGCGACAATGCCATTTACCTGTGTCTTCACTGACACCTGTCATGTGACCTCCTGTGCAGTTACAAAGGGGAGGGTGTTGTTGGTGGTGGTCTGCAGGATGTGTGGAAGTGTCTGAAACCAGTCCCAAATGGCCTGCGAGTCAAATGGGACGACAATGTCAAGAAGTTTGAGCTGCTGGAGCAAATAACCGAGGTTTGGCAGGTTTTTTTTCTTCAGATGTAAGTTCCATTAAATCCTACTCTGGATCAGGGCTTTAATATTTCAAGAACCAGTTGTAATGACATGCAGATATGCAAATATCAATTGTGGAAGAATGTTGTTTGACTTCATTCTGATCTTTTTTCCAGGAGATCTCCGTCTGCAGAACAGTTACACCCTCAGCAGCAATGGGCATCATCTCCCCACGAGACTTTGTGGATGTTATTTTAGTTAAGAAATATGAAGACGGTACCATGTCCTCTAATGGTGTGCAATCTTTATTTCCTTTCCCCTTTTCAAAAATAGTTTTGGTCGGCTTCTGCAATATCAAATATCTATGGAGGTCCATTTCTGCCAGTAAAAAAAAAAAAAAAAACTCACAGTAAATCTAAATTGAGTCAAATTGTGAGTCATAATTATCAGATTAATGTGTAAATTGAGTTAAAAAATTGAAATTCTGAGATTAAAGTATATGGTGCAGATAACCTGCTGTTTCTAAACGAATAAAGTAACTGTTACAGGTGACTTTTGTCGATGTGAAATAACAGTTCCAGATGGGTTAAGCTTGTAGCCAACAGTGTCCCGGACATACAGAAGTTGGGACCACAGCTGTGGTAAACACACCGTCCCAGTCTGTTTGTTGACCGCATCGACACCTTCGCCGTCCAATAACCGGAGCGATATTCAAATATTTCCCTGTCGTAAATCCACTGAACCCTCGTTTTTGGTGCATCCATCTGTAACCGTGACATTAGCCAGATGTTTCCAGTGCTCTAATATAAGCTGGACCTCAGTTTTATTCTTTCTACGCCCCTGGTTTAAAATCCTTTTACAATCACTGACCCACTGCTGCTTGACTGTTTGGAGAAGAGCTCAAAATGATGACTATCGCGTAACTTAGTTTTCATCTTACAATTTAGACTTTTTATCTCATAATTGACTTTTGAGCTTATAATTTGGACTCTTATCTCATAATTATGACATGCCATGACTTTTTTTGTATTATCACTGGCGGAGATGTGCCTCCATCTGTCTGTGAAATTCTGATGGACTTTTATTACATTCTCATGTGCCACAACCCAGGTAACACAATGTAGAGTACTAAACCTTTAATTTTTATCGGTTTTTGGCAACAGGGAGCTGAATAATTGTATTTCATGAAGGAAATGTGAATCAATATTGACACATCTTTAATATTCATACTGACTGGATTGTAAGACCAGATGAGTTAAGTGTGGAGTGCAGGACACCTCGGCAAACATTCACCTTCTGTGTTGTCACAGCCACCAACGTGCTCCACCCAGGATGCCCCCCTCAGTCGGGCTATGTCAGAGGGTTCAACCATCCCTGCGGCTGCATCTGCTCCCCGGTTTCAGGGTGAGTGGGGATTTCTCCCAGCCAGAACCAATCCAGACTCCTTGCTGGCTCCAGCTCATTTCTTTGTTCTTTTCAGGGAGCCCAACAAAACCCTTGTTGTAAGTTTCTTCCAGACGGACCTCGGAGGCCTCCTGCCTCGCTCGGTGGTTGACTCCTTCTTTCCTTCCAGTATGACCAGCTTCTACAGCAACTTGAGCAAGACTGTCAGATCTCTCAAAGATCTTTGAGACCAAGAAATCTACCTCCACAACTGATGCTTGCTGACTGTTTCAGCCAAGATTTTATCTTATTTATCAAACCATAAATGCACATTCATGTATTTAGGAGCAATCCAATCTGTTTTTAATGGTCAAATACTAAACAATTTAACGGTGAAGTTCAAGGAAGGGTTTCCTGCCATCTATTTTTAACCGCTTTTCGGGATGGCGGGGGGACAGGAGTCTGTTCCAGCTAGGAAGGATTTTATCAAGTCCAGACAGATTTAAGCCTATAGAACTGACTTTTTTTTTTTTAAAAAAACGAGTCTTCCCAAACAACCAACCCACAACTTGGATTTGTTGTTTTACCAGCATGTTCTCCTGCACTTTCACTTTGTCTGAAATGGATTTCACCAAGACAAGAGGTGCGCACACACATCAGATTTTCAGGCCTAATGAAACCTTTTTGTATCATGAAATATTTAACAATGCAAAAGTGATGGTCAGTGAAGTCATCTGTGATCAGTCTTCTGATTCTTCCTGTCATGTTTGTCATATTTACTGTCATTTCACCTTTAAAACTGTATTCTTGTTATGCACCCAGACATCATTAATATTAAAATAACTGCCATTCACAACCTCTCCTGTTTTCATTAAGTCACATAAAAACCTGTCATTAGTTGGTTGCTCATTTATAAAACATTCAAGTGTTCAGTTCCATTAGCTTATAAATGTATTTGTTAGTTTCATATAACAAAATATCAAACGTGTGGGTTCTATCACTCACTGTTCAAAAAAACCTCATTTTTTGGTAAATGGTCAAACACTTTTGTGCAGGTAATGACTGAGAATCACTAAGTTTGGTTTGAATCAGTTTTATTTTTTATTCTTCCGTTGATGTGGCTGCATTCTGAAAGTGATCTCTAGATTTCCAGTTTGAGGATCTATTGGTGAAATATTGTTTAATGTTTTAATCATTTAACTGATGTTTTAATCATTTAACCGACTTGTACTGCAGAAGTGAACATGCTCTCAAATATCCTTTCCTCTATATTAACCCCCAACTGTATTGCGCTCATTTATTTTTTGTTTTTGGTTGGTTTTTTTTTTTTTTTTTGGCTGATAGAGAATTTTTTTATTTAGAAGTCATTTGCAGGAGTGGAGATTAGTGATAGGAAGTATATTTATCTCCAGTACTGTACTTGCGTACAACTTTAAGGTTGTACTTTCTACATTGTCCAATCTATTATTTCACTTTTACACTTTAACTTTAAAATATTTCTTGTTAAATACTAAAATTTGTATGATTAACATGTAAGTAATCCGAATAATGTTTAACACACATCTGTTCTGCATATATAAAAATGTACTGTATGTTTCTACTTTGAATACTTAGAAAACTACATGCAATTTCTGGGAGACTTTTTCTCATAAGAAATGAAATAGTCGATTAAAAGCTGCATCGTGCATTTACTTTGTTTTTAAAAAGAAATCAATGAAAAAGGCACAAAACGTTTGACAGTGTGGCTCCATGAAAACATGTTTGGTGATGGTGGGTGTCTGCATCTCGAGCATCTTTGAGGTCATTCTGCAGCACCTGTTTTCCTCCCGATGACCACTGTGACGGGTCCTTCAGGGAGGGACTTGATGAGGTTCCAGGCGTCGAAGCGGGTCGTATCCTGAACATTGACGTTCTGAACCTGAAGCAAAACATCCCCCGGCTTCAGAGCATCGTCATCTGTTGGACACACACACGTGAATGACTTGGACCTTTTACATTGAGTTCCTTCCACCTTTCCACAAAAGTAGTCCTGTCTGAAACGTTAGCATCGCAAAAACAATTTCAGCTGAAAGAAGGCCTTTATTCAAGAGAATTTAGTTCCTACATCAGCTCCTACTGTAGTTCAGTTTACAGCTAACAAAATCAGAGACAGAATAGAGGGCACATCCTGAAATGAATGCTGTAGCAGATGTTGACATGTTGATTAAATCAACAGAAATGACTAACTGGCTTCTCAGGGGATGTTGCTTTTCTCTGGGAATATGCTGACTCACCTTTGAAGATCCTGTTGATGACTAAGGGTCTGTCTCCATGGATGGAGCCTTTTCCTCCCTCCAGTGTAAAGCCAACTCCTGCAGCTCCTTTAATCAGCTCCACCGTGATGGGAGCTCCCTGCACCTCCGCTGAAACAGTCAACAAGAGCTGAAACGCCGCAAAATGGGATTTCTAACGCAGGACACTGATCAATAATGGGGGGAATACGTTAAGTTTAGAAGGATGATGTTGGTTCACTTCAGATTTTTCCTGGAATCAGCTGTGGCTGTCAGGCACCAATTTGTGAATGAAACATCACCTTTGCCTTTCTTGGGATTTAACTGGTTTTCACTTCTTTGTTCTTGCCCAACTTCCAGCTAATGTAGAGAAGTGCAAAGGCTTTGTATTTGTCATAATCTCTGCCACCTAAGTTCTCTTTTCTGTAACAGAACTACAAATCAATCAACACAAACGAAATCTGCTACATGCCCTCCATTGTTTTGTGACACACATTGTAAAAAGAAAAAAACCAAAATCCCTATTTTTCTTAGGAAGGACTGAGTATGATTTACCTGTAGAACCGGACTCGTCCATCCTGCTTCCGTCCTTTGCCCCTTCAGCCTCTGCTTGTTTGCCAACCACAACCACAGCCAGCATCAGATGGCGGGTCTGGCGCAAAGCAGCGGTGGCTTCAGCGTGGGTGAGGCCACGTAGGCTTTGTCCATTTATTGATAACACCTCGTCTCCTTTTTGTATGGTTCCTTCCTGAGCAGCTAGTCCACTGGAGAACACTTTGTGGACCTGAATTCAGTGAGAGAGTTCAGCATAAAGTGTGTACAATTAAAGGAAGCTCATGCTTGATGATATTTTATTTTCTGGAAATAGCATCTCCCCAAGCTACAGCCTCCGTTACTACCAAGTTCCACTGTATCAATAATAATTGACCAAAAGTCTGTGTAGATTCTCACTCATCCAGGTCATAGTTATCCAGAGTTGGATCTCTGTGTGCAACTGGACTGTAGTTTCCTTGAAGACGTTTCGCCCTCTCTACAGAGAGCTTCTTCACTTCTAGATAGCCCCTGTGGACCATTAGCGTGCTAATGATCCGGGTGGTCACCTGAGAGTCGTTGGCAGGGTCGTTGACCCCAAGGGCGAAACGTCGAGAGATCCAACTTTGGAAAATTGACTAAATATACAACTACAGCTGCTTTGAGATGCCAATGATTTTCACCATTCTTGGAGACCATCATCTGCTTTATAGAGGCACAATCATAATCAAATATATTGGAACTTTTTTGATTAAAAATTATGCAAGTTTCTTTCTGTAAATTAAAATAAACCTATGACCCAAGACCAAAGTAAAAGTATTTTAAGTATCATGTCTTCAGAAATGATTGCACATATCGACGCAACCTTGTCTGTGGGCAACACGGCTTTAAATCTCAGGAGGGTGGAGTATCTTAACAGACAACGTTTATCATTTATGTTTGTGATCGACGGAATTGACAAATCAATATGTGCCGTTTGTTACTTACTGTAGCAGCTTTGTTTTCAAGATCAGACCCTCCAGCGATGCTGAAACCAAGCCCGATTCCCTCATCTTTGTGAAGGATCACAACATGGATGTCTTCCAGTTGCTGTGGTAGAAGTACAGGCATTAGTGCTATTTATGGGTTCTGTTGTGTGTTAAAAGGACGGATCAATGACAGTTATACTAGAAAGATGAGGAGATTTTAGACACAGATACGTGGCTGTACCTTCACAGTCTCATCTTCCAGTGTCTGCATTTCCTGGACCATGCTCTGCATCCTCTGTGAGGGGATGGCTGAGACAGCAGCCTGTATAGACGCAGATGTGAGGGCTGTCTTGTCCTGAATTTCCAGCTCCCCTTGCTTGATTATACACTCCCTCAGGGCAGCGAGGCTGAGGTAAAAAAAAAAAATAGTTAAAACATTTCAAAGAAAAATCAGGAAGTGATGTGGTTTTTGTGCACAAAGGCACTTCCTGTGACGCTTCGTCTCTGCTCTCACCTGACAGAGAACGAGGCTGGTGCAGATTCAGAGGTAAAATCCACACACGAGGTGTCCTCTGGGGTCGGGAGGCATGTGCTTCCACGTCTGGGCTGCATGGCTAGCGAACGCATCAATGCTTGTGACACCTGGGAGCAAAGAAATCCATATGAAGAAAATGAAAGCAGAGCCAGAATATGTTACTGAACCGACCTGTTCGGACTAACCACCTAGGTTCAACATTTCCTTTCCTGTTTAACAGTCTGTATAACATCTGTCTAAGCTTGCAAGAGTAACGGTTTTGTCCTCAACGATCGGGGCTAACGTTAATTACAGACAAAAGTCTAGGACCAGGACCAGGACCTATGGGCTCAGTGTCTAGAAAAGGAAACTTACAATCTCAGAGCTAAATACGCAGATTTAATTTTAAAACTTGATTATTTTTCAGATGTTTGCTGTGGTATCTTGGTGTACAGTTAGCTGTCTGCTTTTCATACGTAAACAGGCCATTGATGTTAGATTACCTGGTTACTTAAGGTGAGGATTTTCTCTAAATTCTCCCCATCCAGGTCTTTCTGTGGGTTCACAGTCAGCGCTTCATCCATCTCTATGTCCACCTGAGGACTATTTGCTCTACCTTCACTCAGTCTCAGACCGGTTGCAGAAGGTAAGACAGCTGATTCTTCTGTTTCAGACTCTTGCTCTGATGCAGAAGTGTTTCTTTCATCGCGATCTGGAGATGAAACGGCATCATTCGATCCTGAATCCAAATCAGCTACTTCAAGATCTGTGGCTTCCTGGTTAGACATAGGTTGCTCTTGAGAGTGTCCAGGCTGTCCTTCAGAGGTGGAGGGGTTAATGGCAGAAACGCTCGGAGATGGATTAGCCCGAGTCTCTTCAGGAACTTCATCTTTCCCATTACTGACGCTTCCAGAGTGACTTCTGTTCTCCGTCTCCACCGGAGGACAGGAGCTGGACACAGACGCGGGCTTTCTGTTGTCCACCATCACTGACCCGGCTGGAGTTGAGAAAGTCTCAAAGGAATGGATCTTTTGTTTGATTGACAGGTTGGCTGCAGATGAGGCAGACCTGCCCCCAAAGCTTCTGCTGAAGCCCATGAGAGGTCTCTGCTCAGCTGCTTTATCTGGTTTCTTCCGCTCCCGCTCATCCAGAATTCTTCTGAGGCTTTGGCGAAACCAAGGAGGCTTTGGTGCTACAGGGGGTCCCTTCTTTGCTCCCGGAGGAAACTCGGATGGAGCCGTATCGGACAAAGGCTCAGCTGGTTCTGCAGCGTCGTTAAGTGTGGGGAGTGTTTCGTTCTCGGTCATGATGGGAGGTTTACTGCCGGTGTTCTCGGGTAGTGGGCTGCCTACAGGATAGTGCTGGGCCTTGGGCAGCTCCTCGGGGGAGGTGTCTGAATGACGAACCCACGGGTCTTGGTGCTGGTCAATGCAAGCTTGCCTTCTCAGAGCTCCTCTCTTCGGCTGTGAGCAGACCACAACCGAAGAATCTCCTGCACAAGAAAAAGTTCCATGAGTATTTACGTACATCAGCGTCCGTCCGGTCCAAATACATCTTGGATTGATTGGATACTCTGCAAGCCAGATGCCAAGACACTTCACCTTTCATCCAACAGTGGGCAAAAAACCTCCCATTTAACAGGAAGAACCATAACCAGCGGGGGCAGAGACCGAGACGGGCACGGAGATTTGCACTGTCACGACCCAAATGTCAACATTGTTCATTTAAAATGATGGCAGTCTTAAGGAAAACGTTCGGTCTAAGCTACAGTGTTGGATTTTGGTGATCATTTCTGCGTAGTGATGTGCACTACATGCAGCAGGTGATCATGGCTGCGCCGTACGAAACATTTTATCTCCTGACACACAGAAAGCAGGAAATGCAACCTCGCTTCATATTACCCAGTCGATTTACAGCTCATTTAGGCGATTCATTTTTAAAGTTCCCGGGAATTGTTTCTTACCTTTTGGTGTTTCTTACCTTTTGGTAGATCAACACACGCTGCAGAATCTGGATGACCTGAATCTTTGCTTTCTGATGAGTCTTCTTTTAATCGTTCTCCTCGCTGCAGCACAAACAGGAAGTGTTGTGTCACAGAACAGTTTGTCGCACAACTTCCTCCTTACCCATCAAGTCTCACCAGGCTTTATTCGGTCAAAAACGCGCCGCCTCATATTCACGCGGAAGTGATCGTGAGGCAAACATACAGTAGCTGACTTGGATATGAGGGGGCAAAAATGCACCGTCTGTCTTTTCAAATTAAAAGAAGAAAAAGTAATACAATAATATCCTTCTCCCCTGCTGTATGTCCCCCTCTCCTCCTCCTGTACCCCGCTGGCCCTAAGCAGGATGGTCCTGCTTAAGGTTTCTCCCTGTTATAAAGGAGTTTTTTTTCTTGCCACTGTCGCTTATTCGGTGGCTAAAGTGTCTATAGACAATCTTGACTATAACAGATGCTATATAAATAAAGGTTCATTTAATTACATAACCAACATTTAAGTTCCCAGTTTGTCTTAAGAAAGCAACTTTCTCTTTAGCTTAAACATAGCTTTTGACATGGTTCAGGTTAGGACCATAAAAGGTGGAAAGTCTAAGTCCTGTGTTAGTTTACACTGAGTGCACATGACCTCATGACCTCTGCGATGCACACTTACAGTGCTTTTTTTACTTTAAAGTGATCTTTTCTCAGTTTGTGTCGATGTATCATTAAAGTGATCTTGATGTTTAGATTAAGTGTTTAAACATTTAATACATTTTCTTGTGCAAACGTGAAGAAAATGCTTTTACTTTGTGGTGACATGTTGGCTTCTTGTTACTGGTGAGAAAATGGGAAGGTCACACCTTTCTTGCACATATTTAAACTATGTTTCCATCAACATTTGACATGGGAGGATAATAAGTTGTGCTTAAACTAATGTTGGGAGGCAGATTTCTGGGACAACAGACATGCATATGTGTACACATGCATGTACGCATCATTCGCAAAGCATAACTAATTTTCATTTTCATTTAAAGTAAATGATCTGTCAAGTCACATACACACAAATACATGATCTGGCTGACAGAAAGTGTCCAGGTGTACATTACACATTCATCTCTGTGAAATTAATGTCAAATAATGCTGCACAATCATCATTAAGCATGAACTGCAGAGGGTTTGAGCATGCTTCGGGCAGCCATTCACATCACTTCACATACATTCCTCGAGAGTAACCTGAGTACAAAGTTCAGAGCATCGTATAAAGTGTTGAAGAGCTGTAGACAGCAGAGGGGAGGAAAAGATTATGGAGTCAGAAATATGAAAAGTGAGGCAGGAGAAACAAACAAAACACTTCGGTTTCATCAGTGGTCTATCTCCATGTTCAGGCTCAGTGTCATTGTGATCAATCTGATCAGACTGATAAGATGCAAGTCCTAAAGTTGTTATGTTATCCAGTGATCTAGTAGGAGGGCAGACCAGAACAGCTTTTAATCTAACTGAGGAGCAACCAAAATACCACCACAATGCGTAGCACTGTGTCGACACAGCTCAGTGAAGTCTGCAGGTGTGGGACTGTGACAGTTGTAGCCGTTGTACCTGGTGTGTCTGATGTACCTCCTGTACAGTGTACCTTGCAAACTCCCCGTGATGATGGTGCCAGTCGCCTGTGTCTGACGGGAGATTCTCTGCTGGAGCCACTGGAGTCTCCGGTATAGCCATCCTCTGTGCTCAGGTCCATGTCAGCCCTGCTGACCTGATGTGGGTCAGATCTGCCATTGCAGCTGAACTAAAATATACATCTTATGTCACATGATGTAATTGACTTCATCCTTGCAGCATGCTATATCAACCCCCGCTAACAGGTTAAAAAGTAGCTGACCAAAACTGGATAGTACGATTGCCTCGCTGCAAGATGGTTGTGGGCCTTTCTGTGTTGAGTTAGTTGGTCGCCCTTCCAAATTCACGGTATAATTGATGTTTAATGTTAATGAAAACTTTTTTTTTTAATCTCATTTTGCATTTGTTGGCTCCCAGTGGTTCAAGTGGTTCATGACATGTCGACACACTGACCTGTAGTCTGTTTAGCAACAAAATTAAAAGGTTGCTAATGGTGTTGTCTACAAGAGTCAGTATCTATCTCAGAGGTGGGCAAACTAAGGCCCGGGGGCCACGTGTGGCCCGATGAACTATTTAATCCGGCCCACAGAGCCTTCACGATCATTTCTGCAAGAGCCAAATGAAGAGGGTTGTCAGCCTGATTGGTTAGAAACAGGTTCAGAGCCCCCCTTCACCTAGCATGCCAACATGTCCTCTCAAGAAGGTGGTTCATCATCCATCTCTAGTTGGACCAGTTTACAGGCTCTTCAACATATTTTCTCAGTCAATAGTCCATCAAGCAGGATTTTTAGCTAACCTCTGATCCTCATTTGGGGGGTTAGTTTCCTGCACCACCTGACCGGCCCCTTCATCAAGATCTAAAACCCAACGTGGCCCTTCAGGCTAAATAGTTGCCCACCCTGATCTGTCTGCTTTTTCTAAATTTGTGCCAGATAATATTAGAATACAGAGTATTTCCAAGGAGGTCATCTAATGAACAAATGAATGAAAGACTGAATGAATGAATGAATGAATGGTACCTTGCTATTTCTGAAGGTAAAATGCACGTTCTGCCGACAGGTCGTACTAGCAGATGGACAGCTGTATGGGATATTATAGTCTTCATCAGGGTAGACGGGGACTGACAGTCTGTTCTCGCACCATGCCTCTGACTGCAAACATGAGATCATACAGGAAAACTGTAAAACGTTGGACGTTTCCACGTAGCGCAGAAGCATCCTGGTCATGCACCTTTGGCGGATTGGTGGCTGACCTTTGGAACGTCCAGGCTGTGGACACGCACCGATGGGCTGTGGTGGCAGTGCTGGAGGTTGTGAGTTCTGACGCAGCGGTTGTGATGATGCTGGCTGTTGGTGCTGTCGCTGCAGGATCTCGTCATGGTCCTCTGCCCACGCTGGATTGTCTGCTGGCTAAAACTCCGATCCACACAAGTCTCACATTTGTGCTTGCTGTAAGTATAAAACGTTTGCAGCCCTGAAGCAGAAAACAAGCAAAACAAAAAAAGTATATTGAGACTAAAATAAAAAGATTTAAAGGAACAGATAAATAATGCATACAAGAATCAATAAAATAAACCTACTGGATGATTATAAAAGTACTTTTTCCAGAGATTACTACTGAGATTATACTCTATCCAGTTTTGTTCTTATGGAAATAAAACATATAAATCAGGAAAAAACATGAGAAATATTAGAAAGAAATGTGCAAATGAGGACAATGTTTCACCATTAGCGCTCCACTGGCTCTTGTCCTTCCTCAGTCTGCTGTTTTCCACGGCCTGAGCAATAGCGTCATTCAGCTGCTCCTCAGAAACCTGTGAAAAGTTCATCAGTGGTATGAAACAGCTTCCTTGAAACTGATATTTCAACACAGCCATGGAATGTCCATAAGCAAATACTAAACATACAGCTGTTTCTTAATGAGATCAGTTATAATTAAGGCCGTAGCTTTAAAGCGCAGGGACCTACAGGAGGGCGTGGTTGTTCATGCTGTAGCTGCCCCGCGCGCAGATTCATGATGTCATGTTTTGCATTGTTAGGGTTCCAGTTTTTCTGGATGATCATTCTGATGATGATGATTAGCACATAAATATGCAGGAGCACTAGGTGCAGGTGTCACATACTTTAGGATTGGGGTGCCGACTGATGATAATGTGAACCGGGCCTGGTATGCACTGGCTCAGGACTGTGTAGACATCATTCAGAGCCATGTTGTAAACCACCGTGTCATTGATCTCTATGATCTCGTCCCCATAGCTGAAAGTATAAAGGAAGAGTTCAAGAAACACAGAGCAGACAAACGAGACCGTCTGTTTATAGTTACTGTAAAGAATCCCGAAGCATTCGGGCAGCTCGCTGCTGCTCCTCACGCTGCTCTACACTTTTCTATGCATGTAAGACGTCATGAAGACGGAACACTACCTGATTTTGAGTATGCGGGTGATTAAAATTAGCGAAAAGCAAAAATGTTCCACCGTCTGTAACCTCACCGGAGTCGACCATCCATGTGGGCCACAGATCCAGGAGAGAAGGTGTGGATGTAGATCCTGGGGCATCCCTCACCAGATGGAACACAGCATAGTCCAATACCCAGACCAACACCGGCCTCTATGGAAGAGTTTAGAACATGATCACACATGATATAGCACATTGTATTTATTCCCCAGCAAAACCCCATCAGAGTAATAAGACAAAGAAGAAGAATGCTTTGTGATTCCCCAGAGACAGAACTCTGTTTAGTAGACACACGATGGTCCGTGCACGTACAAGGAGCACATGCACACGCAGTCATTGAGTAAGCTGCGTTGAAGAGCCTGTAAATTGGCCCAGCTAGAGATGGATGATGAAGCTCCAAATGATGTTTGGCCCCACCTTCTTGAGAGGACATGTTAGCATGCTAGCTGAAGGGGGGGGGTCTGACAGTGACATGCTTGTCAGGGGGCCTCACCTGTCGTCATGAAAAGAAAAAAAATAAACTGAAAAAATAAAAAAATGCTTGTATTTATATAGTGATTTGTACCTATTAACCACTTATCTTCACCAGTTTTAGATCGTTTGTTATTAAATTCGCAGAATTTCATCTACTCAGACGAGACCTGCAGTGAGGCACCAGCCGGCTGTGCCTCACCTGGATTGCACATTTGCTCGGTTTACCTGCTGTAGTGAGACCGTATCGCTGTCTCTCCCAAAATGAAGTACATTTCCATAGTTTAGCTGATGTATATAATATATAATATAGCGTTTTTTTATTGGTCAACTATGTGTGGAACGCGTTTCTTGTGCTTCGCGATCATAAAATGGCTAAAAAAGGCACTAGGTGAGGCACGCAGTTCTCGTGTCTCACACTAGGGGGCGCTCGTGATTCCAAGGGTCCTTGTTTCTTGATTCAGCGGCTGCAGAGTGAGTGACATCGCGCTGCTATACTGCGTCAATTAAGACTTAGCAAAACTGAAGTCATTATTTTTTCCCATTCGTCTGGCCTTACTTTTGAAATGGAGGATTACGTATCTAAAAACGTTTAAAACTAAAAGAAGACAATGAAAAATTCTGCCAGGTTATCGATGCTTTTGTTCAAAAGGAGCATTTACTTATTTATAAGTAAATGTAAGAACACAATAACTTTTTTTTTCAATTAAATGTGTTTTTTGTGTGCTACAGTTTGCGTGTGTAAAGAATGTCGATATGAGACCTTAAACATGTTAACTGCTGCCAATCAAATATTGGATAAAATAATGTGTAAGGTTGATATGTTTGTAAATCTGACTGTGATGACGTCTGTGCCTCACCAGCCGCCAACCTCACCGCCTGCCACTGGTGTCTGAACCTTTTTCTAACCAATCAAGCTCACAACCGTCCTAATTTGTCTTCTGGAGAAATTATTGTGAAGGCTCTGCGGGCCGGATTAAATAGTTCATCGGGCCACATGTGGCCCCCGGGCCTCAGTTTGCCCACCTCTGGTTTATGGGTTCGGTACCTTGCTCGAGAGCATCTCAGCAGTGCCTCGGGAGGAGTGTCCCAGGACCTCACCTGCTACTGGCACACTTTCTCTGAACCAGAAAGCCCTCCAGCCCAGACTGAGCTTCTGCCATGGCTTTGTCTCACTATGACGACATTCTTCTTGTTCAATGGCTGATTATGAAAACTTTGCCTACTGAAGCGCCGCTACGGGCTGACCTTTCTGTAGAACCATCTCCATAATGATGCGGTCTCTGTTGGCAGGTGGACCAGAGAGGCTCTGGGTGTTGCTGCAGTTGTTGTTCAGGTAGTTGTAGTGTCCCAGGTCAGCATTGTCTCTGGCCATGTCGGTGGTAGAGCAAAGGGAGCGTGACCTACACAGCTGAGTCGGACCGCAAAGAGTCCCCAGACGAAGACTTGTCCTCACCACCAGGGTCAGGAGACCCTTTCTCACTTGCTGAACATGAACATACAAAAAGCATTCAGTTGATTACGTTCATTTTTGATACATCAACAGTAGGAAAGAAAGTGTTGATTGTGAACTTTCAGAAATTGATTTATCGGTACATTTATGGTACATTTAGTGCACCTTGAGTCCAGGTGTTCATATATTTAGATTTGTGTAACAGAAAATGTGTGGAACGATGAAGGGTATTAACGTTTCCATATGTACTATCATGATTTTAGTCACTGCTGCTGGCACGGAGGCGTTGGCTGTCTTACTTTGAACTTGTGCAGGGCCTCATCGTGAGTCCGACCATGCAGCGATTCACCGTTTACTTCCAAGATCTCGTCACCTACAGAAGATATGACGGCATTAATTCATAGTGCTGCAGCAGCACCAAAAGCTCTTATCAGTTAGTGATGGCGATGTTGACGAGCCTTTAGAGGAGGAGTGGGTATACCTTCTTGCAGCCTTCCATCAGCAGCTGCTGCCCCACCAGGGAATATGGTCTTGACGTAGATTCCCATTGGTCCATACATGCTGTCCCGTCCTCCAACTATGCTGAAGCCCAGACCCTGGGAACATCATATCAGCGCTGATTAGGCAGCGTAATTATCCCAAATGTAGCTGTGATCATTGACAAATCAGAGTTTAGCACATTTGCCAAGTTTGCACACGTGATGAGTAAAGTTCAAGGAGACTCTACGAGACTTTTTCAAGTCTAATCAGCTTCTGCAAAACTGAGCTGTAGAGATTCTTAACTTGGGATATTTATCCCAGCAGTAATATAGGCTGATTCGTTGCAGTTTACAGAACATTAGAGTTCAGAAATCGTAGCTTCTGCAATCTCCGTTCTGGATTCTGCTGGGATTGGGGCCTATAAAGCATTTCATTTGTTGCTGTTATTTCTCAGAAACTTTAAGTGTTAAAATATTTTTCTCATTAAAACTAGTTTTTCTTTTGTTTTCACCTTTCTGGGGGACTGGTATCTTGCAGAGGGAGGATACTGGTAATCCTACCTTTCCGTGGCCTTTCATCAGCACCACCGTGCCGATGATGAAGGCTTGCACGTTGCTGCACGAGTTTACAAGGTGGGCGGAGCTGAGGGAGCGTTGCACTGGCTGGGGAGAAGTGAAAGTTGGAACGCAACTTTGGTCTTGATGCTTTGCTAATTATTTAGCTTTAATGACATGTAATTTGCGTTCATTCACCTGGTGTCATGATCTAAAAATGTACATAATTTACTTGTGTGGTGGTGTTGGGAACCTCCAGCTGCTGGGACAAACACTTCTTGTTTCCATATGAACCATTCTTCCCATACAAATCTAAATTCCTCAAGATGATACTGTCCAAATCTCCAACCCAGTACGGATGAACACCTGGTTGGATGATATATAAACAGATTACTATTAAGTTTGCCAATATCATTCAATTTCATTTTGGAAAATCAACACAAAAGCATCCTAATAAAACTCATTGAAGTTGAATTGACTGGAACATTATGGAACAACCTTATTGCTTTTCATACGTACTGGTTGAACTGGAATGGATCCTGTTGCCAGTTGTCTGACCTGAGGACATCTGCTCGGTGGTTTTTGTCTCCCAACCTTTCTCCTCATTCACCTCTGGTATTGCTAACTACACAGAAGATTAGAAAATTAGGAAAAACAACACCATCACAGATAACCTCTACTCATGAGATGAGTTGACCTTGAGGTGGTTGTTGTTGTCTGCAAGTTCTGAATGAAGAGGCTTTGTTGAAGGCTCACATGGAGGAATAAGAGCTGGGTGATGCTGGTTTGTGCTCACAACATGTGAACGGAGCCCGTCTCCATGTGCGGAATGGTCCTAACGTAGCAAGAACAGACGAAAACCGTGACAACTGAACACAGCACAGCTTTAAAATAACCACACTTGTCAAATCAGACCGTTGCAATAGGTCTACCCCAAACCGTGTGGGGGTCTAATTAGTTGAATCATTACAACAAATGATTTTAGGGTTGCGTTCTAGTTATCATAACGTCAAGAGACGAATTTCACTTCTCATCTGTTTGCTCAACTACTGAACCAGATGCGTATCAACGTAATAAACAAACAGCATTCCAGCCAGGGGGCTTTTGAACACTTCCACCAAACAGGGCAGGGCTTTCAGGTGACTAGGGGAATGGGCTGCCTTGGAGATTAGCAGCTCGTGAAGTCGTCCAGGAGAGCACGGGCTTCACCCCCAAGGAGCTGGTGCTTGGGCCAATGCTGCAGGGTGTCCTGGTTGTTTTGCAGGATGGATGCACCGCAAAACCTGACTGGTTATGTGAAGGAGTTTGGGTTGAAATTGTACAGGGCAGGCAAACTGACAAGGCAGAAGCTGGAGATTTTACAGGGAAAAGTGGAAAAAGAGCCTCCTGACCGGGCTGAGGTTCATCAGCTTAGTCCAGGCGACCCTGTGCTTGTCCTTCTCTCTCTGGTTACATCACCATTTCAGGCAAAGCACTGCGGTCCTACAGCACTTCTCAGATTTGACCAATTTCATTTTAATTCCTGGGTGTAGAACATTTACAAAACTGTGCCACGTCAACCTTTTAAAAGCGTTTCGCTCCCATGAGTTGGTTGAGCCTGATCTCCAAAATGTGAAGCTGCTGAGGAATCAGAGTTGGTGCACGACGACGGCTTGTTGCAAGTTTGGAAAAGCCGATGAAAACAATGAGACTAATCGCCCGGACGTGGGAAAACACGCTGAACTGGACAAACTGTTTAACAGCTTCCCATCCTTGTTTTCGGATTCACTGCGATTCAGATTCAACACCCGATCAAGCTCGACAGAGATGTCGGGGATGCTGAGACGCTGTTTTTTGTTGCATTTCTGAAGAAGAAGAAGGAGAGGAAGTTGGAGTTGGAAGTCCAGTACATGCTGGACAGTGGCAGTGCAGAGCTGTGTGCACCCAGCTGGGTCTTCCCGTCCTCCTAGTGAGGAAGTCTGATTTTAGTTTGAGGCCATGCATGTTTGCAGGAAGGTAAACAGCCTCACTGAAGCAGATTTGCGGTACGTCACTCAATAATATGTGGTTATTGTCAGGTGAGCAGCGAGTGTTAGTCACATGCTGGAGTGTCTGGACAGCATACTGATCCTCACGCTGCTTCTAAAGCTGCATGTCCAGTGCATGAAGGTAATCCTGGTGATTTCTTGAGCCCCCAGGAGCCCCCTGATAGTGTTACTGTCAATGCGCCAGTGGGTGAACGCACACTCGGAATGTAAAGCAATGTGAGTGGTGGAAGATAAGTAGACAAAGTGGAGTCCATTTACCATTTGACAAGATCAGTGTTAGACTCTGAGACCAAAAGAAAGGAGGAATTAATTGCTAGAGGAAAACAGAGCAGTACTGAAAAGTGAATTAGTTCAGCACAAATATCACGAGCTCAACATTCTTTCCTGGTACTTTTTTTTTTTGTTTTTTTTTTACTCAATTTAGACTTTGTTCCGTTATTTATGTTTCCACAACCTCTAAAAGGTTGTAGTGACAGAGCGTTTCTCTGCCCAGCAGAAATATCCTCCAATTCCACAGAGGCAAAAGAGCCACTCGGCGGAGGGATCCGTGTGTGCAGCTGGTCTGTGTTCATGGTGGGTAGGTAAAGTCTGATTAAAGTCATTTCAGGAGGTCCGAAAGACCTCAAATCTCAGCATGTGACATGGCTTTTATTCAGATGTGTCATTTGTTGACTCAGTTGCGTGACGTGTGCGAGCGTTTCTGAAGGAATTCCAAAGAGCCTTGTGTTTGGGTGCCTGCGGGGGCGGAGCGGCAACGTGACTGCAGCAGAGAACATCACTGTGGCGTGCTCCCGGAATGGTCCTGACGCTCTGAACTGACTGATAATTAAGCAATTTCTTTTTCTTGGCTTAAGGAAGTTAACCCTTAAACTCACAAGAGAAAATCGGCACATAAAGGAGGGAAGAAAAGTTAACTGAGGCCAAGCAGTGATCTTTATAAACCATGGTGCATCAACCACCAGAGGTCGACATTGTTCTTATTTCCAGGACTGAAATGTGTCTGTTGCAGCCAGATGAACTGTGTTACTTTTGTCACAGCTTTGCCAGCATCTCATGCTGCCGTTACCTCACTGCGGGCTTTAATGTGGATGCTCCTCATACCACCAGGTGCCAAACTGGTGCTGCCATTTCCAAAGTGCCCGTTAAAAGGCACCTGCTGGTCTGCACTCGGGAAGCTGGAGCCCCTGAAAACAAACAACAAAATGTATGCACAACTCATCCAAACTCATTTCATCATCACTATCCACTAGCACTAGTGGTGCTAGCCAGCAAAAGGGAGCATATCGCTCCGGTTTTAGCTTCTCTTCACTGGCTTCCAGTGAAATCTAGAATAGACTTTAAGATTTTCCTTCTACCATATGAGGCTGTCAGTGGGCTATCTCCATCATACCTGCAGGATCTCATAGTTCCCTATATTCCTAAAAGAACCCTCAGATCACAGAGTGCAGGTTTACTTGTAGTTCCCAGAATTCATCAAAGTAGACTGGGAGGACGAGCTTTTAGCTATCAGGCAGCTTTACTGTGGAACCAGTTACCAACCTGGGTCCGAGAGGCAGACACCACGTCTGCCTTTAAGATCAAACCTTCCTGTTCAGTAAAGCGCACAGCTAGCCTCAAACGTGCATACAGCTAGCGTACAGCTAGCCTCAAACGTGCGTACAGCTAGCCTCAAACGTGTGTACAGCTAGCCTCAAACGTGTGTACAGCTAGCCTCAAACGTGCGTACAGCTAGCGTACAGCTAGCCTCAAACGTGCGTACAGCTAGCCTCAAACGTGCGTACAGCTAGCGTACAGCTAGCCTCAAACAAAGTGTAGGGCTGATAGATCTAGTTCCAGTCAGTTCTCACAGCTACAGGTAGAACAGGCTCATCAAACTTTTACTTTTCAATCTTCAGCACAGCTATGCTGCTGTAGGCTACGCTGCTGGGGACACAGACATGATCCACTGAGCAGGTCCCCACCTCCTCAACACCAACCACCATCTCCACTCCCTCACCGCCTCTCCTCCTCTCCTCCTCTTCTTCTCACCAGGGTTATCAGTGTGTCCGGTCTTCCTCGCTGTTTTGTCTCTCTCTCTCCCTCTTCTCTCTCTCTCTGTATTTTTCTGCAGGTCCCCCATGTCCAGACCTTCTATGATTGTATTTGTTTCTCTCTCTCTCTCTATTCTCTCTGTCCTGTCTCCTCCTTCTTCTCCTTTACCCAGCCAGCTTTCAGCAGGATAGTTTCTCCTTGTGAGCCTGGTCCTGCTCAAGGTTTCTCCCTGTTAAAGGGGAGTGTTTCCTTGCCACTGTGCTTACCTGGGGGTTCCGGCTCTGGGTTTCCAGCTCTGTAAATCACCTAGAGACAATTTGATTGTAAAAGTCGCTATAGAAATAAAACTGCACTGAATGCTGCTACTGTGTTAGCGCAGCGATTATTGTATGACTCTGCAGATTCTGTCTGGTGATTTGGATTTACTTGCCTGTCTGGACCTCCTGCTGGTACAATAATCAATAAAAACTCTGAACTTTCCAATCTGGCTGCCGTGTGTTCCGCATTGAAGTTCTGCCAAATTGGTGTCAGCACAATCGAAGGCACACAGTAAATTCAATTTTATCTCAGTTTAAACCAATTTCATTTTACTGTTAGACTAGTTGACTAATTAAACTTGTTAGTTAGAGAGTAAATCAACTCAACCTTAGTTCATTTAAGGCTAACTGAGCGTAGCATATTTGAGGGAATCGATTCTTTGTTATTTTGATCTCCTGACAGGTAAATAAACATATGAAACTTTGGGTTTCATATGTTCAGCATGGAGGTGAAAGTCAAAGGCTCCTCTTTCATAGTCTGAGCACAGATTAGCACTACAGAGTCACACGAATCCGAGAAATCTTAGAATCAAAGTAAACATCTTGCGTGTCTGTTCAAAGGGAACTTCCCGGAACATGAATTTTTCAATAGAACTTCCTGATCAGACATGTTTTAAATCCAGGAAAACGACTTCAGGTTGAAAATATTGAGTTTCACTTTCACTTTTTTCTTGAAATATAATCTTCACGCCAGCAGATTGGCCGAGTTATAATCCGTTTCTTTTTCGGTATCGTATAAATTGTTTGGTGTTTGTGTTACAGAACAAGCAGAGAACTTTGTTCGAAACTCCTCCAATATCATTTATTTGTACAGAACAAAAGAGACGAGGAGTAATAATTCCGAGTGCATGACTGGCTAAAGCTAACATTTGTGTGGGTTTCTGTGTTTGCACGTCACTCAGTGGAGCTTCCGGAACTGGTGTGATTACCTTTGTAGATTCCCCGTGGTCCATTCCTGATCCTCATTAATGTGTTTTTCCTCCGTCTGGACGCTGTGCTCAGCCACTCCTGGTCCACACACCTCTTCGGTGGGTCGTGTGGCTACACACATCCTCCAGATACTACTCTCCTGCAGTCCGAGAGAGGGAGAGAGAGGTGGGCTCTGGGAGCTGCAGATGACTGACATGGGGTCTAGACTCTGCTAGGACAAATTCTCAACAAAGTCTGTTATTGTCTGAAAATGTTATTTCAACATTCTTCTGCATCCCCGAGCTGCACCCGTTTGCACATGTGATAATTATTGTTATCATAAATACACTATTTCATCATCATGTTGCCTTCAAGTCATCGAGTTAATCAAGTGACTGAAGACTGAGGTTTTCCACAGGCGCTGCGAGGGAAATCCTCGTGACTGTGATCTACACAAGCTGCTGCAACCTCTCAGCTCAGAGGGCAGCTTCATCTGTGCGGTTTCATGGTCACTCTGGCGACGCCGCCATCGCTGTGGTTTAATGACAAGACACAATGAGAAGAGGCTGAGAAGTTTAACAACTGGCTTCACTGAGGAAGCACTGGAAAATATCTGTGGGAGTCCCCATGTGAATAAATCAAACATCTTGAGAAGAGAATGTCCCTTTTATTTTGCAGTTTTTTCTCCATGTTCATGCAGGTCATCGTTAGCACCCCCTCAGAAAACAGCTAAAACTAAAAGGATCACATAAGTAACTGTTAAAACGAAGGAGAAAAGGGCAGACGAAGAACATTTGGTTGTGCGTATGAAAGAAAACAAAAGTTCCTCTCAGATGCTGTCATGTGTAGGTTTGCCACCCATCAAAGGTTTCCAGCAGCTCAGCAGATAACTGAGCACAGCACAGAGTCACTATTTATCCATGAAAATACATCATTGTGTTTCATATGTGCCCTTCCATTATTAGAACCCCAAGGGTGCTAAATTATTCTCCCACCCAACATTCAGCCATCAGCTAATGTTAATAAAACACGAAGCTTGTGATTCGGTGTTTATCTGTACGAAACTAACGCCATTTTAACTTGATGAAAAGTTCAGAGAAGCTACTGAGACGGTGTTGAATACTGTCATTCCAGCCATGACCACAGGCACACTAACACAAGTCACATGCTGGCGCTAATGTTCCTATGAAACTATGTCTTCGGTCTGCCTAAACTAAATAACAAATAAGAGAAAGCAGGATATCAGGTTCAAACGAGCTTGTTGAAGTCCTACCTTGACGCTGAAGGTCCTCCTGATGCTCCTTTTGTTCTCCCTCTCCCTCTGGTGGCCCAGGTTGTGCGTGTTTAATGTTCGATTCCCTGAAGTGCCACCTGTCCTCCAGCCTGGGATCCAAGCCCTGAAGTCATCTGACACCGACCCAGCGTGACTTTCATCCGAACAGTCGTCACTGGTTGTTGAGTGACAAAAGATCAGAGACCTGAACAGTGTGACCGTCACAAAGTCAGTTTCCAGGTTGGATTATTTCAGACAAACACAAACGATGCTCATTAAGACACACAGCATGCATCTGACCTTTGACCTTTGTCTCCATTGGGAAACTAAATCTAATAATTGATCAACAGTAGACATACATTTAGCCAACATAGGCTTTAGTGTAGCTCGTACGATGAAGAGCTGTCCTGGTGACTGTTCACCAGCCACCAAAACCAAGCAGACCAGCTCTCACCAACGCCTCATACAGAAGTCATGTGTTCTGTGTGCGTTTGATCAGTCTATCCGCCAGTCATCCATTCAGCATCCAAAAAAAGGCGTTCTTTCCTTCTATATAATATTTTAGAAGCAAAGTGTTTAGAAAAATATAAAACAATCAAAAACCCAACTGGAATTCCAACAGTAAATTACCTAATCCGTAACCTTGATAGTGGAATAATGCAGCATTAATAACAACTACTGTAAACACCGCGAACTCAAAATGAAACCAATCAGTAGCTGCTTGTGGGGTGCAGGGTTCGGCGTTTACGTGCTCTTCCAGCCACGTAAGCACATTTAGCTTGCTGCAGCTTTAGCCTACTCATACCTGGAGAGCATGGCCAGCTTCTGGGAGCGGTGGTTGTGGTGGTCGCTGGTTAGGTTGTTATTTTTCCCCTGTTCCCGGCGTCTTCTCGCCATCCTCCGAGCAGCAGCTGCTGCCGTGCTGGTTCTCCTCCTCTGGTGGGAGTATCTCTGAGGCATGGCTGTCATCTTAGCAAGCAGAGAACTCCTCCCAGCTGCTCCGGAGCCTAATGGAGAGGGACGCTCTGAAAAGCAATTAGAAAATTCAGTTAGAGCAGTTTTGCTGTTTTTGTAAGCGTTCGCAGAAACTGCTGGGGCAAAGGAGGAGAATAAAGGTACTTTTGTAACTCCTGGCTTTGAAAGAAAGAGGAGCGTTTCGCTCGGTCCTTGTGACTGAAGCTCTGACAGAGGCAGAAACGAGCAGACATACAGTGACATCCAAGGAAAGTGGGGTATTTGAGGCGATGCTGTTAGCTGGACCCTCTAATGGAGCAGAGAGATCGACGGTCTGCGCTCTCTTACCCTACACACTGGGGAGGGAGAGCACTATAGGATGCTTCTCTAATGCAATATGTGTTGGTATAGCTGGCCACTCACGTTTAGGTCGAACACTTAGGAAATAATTTGCTCTTGGTCTTGAACTCACAAGGCCTCATGGGTAAACACCCAGACTGAAGTGTCTCTGATCCTGGAAGTGTGGTAGCAATTATGGAGCTTTACCCTGCTGTTGGGCAGGCAGGCAGACAGGCAGGCAGACAGGCAGACAGAAAACATTAGCTCTCTGCTGGAGGTTGTAGAATTCATATCTGCTCGAATATCTAAGCAGATCACAAACAGCACTTCCTGGGCCATGACCTCATCTTTACTTTAGCTGGAGCTTCATGGAAACAAAATCAAAGCTGAACTCTGTATTTGGGAGGAGCCGCGTTACTTTTAAAGGCCATTGGTTATTGTGTATACTGTGTATTAATTTTAGCTCTACAAAGAAGACTTGTTTGTGAGCTGAAGTACAATGAGTCCAACTTTCCTCTGACCCTCTCCATTCTGCTGATGTAATGGCACAGAAGAAGCTGTGTCGAGCACGCGGCGAACAGTTTAAGAGCTGTGTGGGTCGCGTCGAAAGGTGTGTTCACAATCAAATCCTGTGGGCATGTGCATGTGCTGCCCGTAGCATTAGCGAGGCGGCTAACAGAAACTGATTGAGGGAAACCAGGAGGGAGGGCAGGGTGAACAACGTGAGTGTTGTTTGCGTCTCACTGGGGATTTTTCCAGCCTGACGGATGAAGCAGCTACAAACGAGTCCGAATTCGCCAGTTTGTAACATCCGCTGTTACAAAGGTTCATTTCATGTGTTAAAAAACAAAAAACAAAGCTGTGTTCCTAATGTTGTGTAAGCGTCACGATGGTGACGGATCCAAAAGGATGCATACAGTCGTCAACAAACACGTGCGACTGCATCCTCAAACTTCCGGGCCGAGCATGCGTCACTGAGTTCACTAAAAAGCTATTTCCTCTCATTTGTAGTCGTTATCGTTAAGAAAGTGTGACCTGAGAGACACCAGGTGCTTGTAATAGGTGCTCCCCTGTGGGAGAACATCCTCACCGTAGATAATGATGTGGTCCTCCAGCTCGCCATCGGTGGTGGAATCCAGATGATGGCTTCAGCCCAAAGAGGACCGTCAAGGTGAAAACCAACGTGCTGGTCGGCGCGCGGCTTCCGCGCTATGATTCATCTGGGGTAACGTGTCTGTACCTCTTCTCCTCTTCCTTCTCCTCCCCCTTTTCCTCGCTCTCTGCTTGGAAAAGGCAGCAGTCACTAAGATCACAGCCCCCCCTCCCCCTTCCTGCCCCGCAGAGGAAAATGCTGCCCATTAACTGGACCTGACCTCACACCTACTTTGGAATTTTACAAGGTTGCCTGTGTGTCAGCGTGTGCCCACAGTTGTGACGGGGACACGCTCTGTGTGTTTTAGAGCATGAAAAGATTCTCTGTGGCCGGCAGAGCTCGTGCACAAATAGGACCCTGATCGAATGGTGCGTTCACTTTCCAGCGTGGATTAGAGATAAATTTAGGAATAAATCACATGGATGTTGGGGCCTTAACAGGCTTTGGTTTCTGGTTTCAATTCTAACTTTTCATCTTGGATGTTTCTGTACCTTGAATCAAACCTGTATTGTATAATCAAATGTCATTACATTCCATCGCGTTCTGATTTTGATTCCAAGTCAGCAGACGATTGTTTGGTTAGTTGCCTTTCTTCACCATGTTCCTAGTCCAGAGTGGGATGTTTATAGTGAGGATCCTAAGGCGCAGTTGGGGTGGAACTGCCCCACTTCTTTAAGCAAAAGAGCTCTTGTACTGTGTTTGTTTCTCTATATAATTATCTGTATTGTTGCCCTGTACCACTCTTGTTAAAGCCACAGCTATCCCATCATAAAACCTCAAGGCAGGTCTAGAGTTGTCTATGCAGGAATCCCCACCCATGGGCATTGGTTGGAGTTTTTTTTTTATGTTTTTAATTCTTGATCTTTCTACTTTCCCAAAGATCTAGCTGATTTGTTGTTGTTGTTGTTGTTGTTGATACTGAGTAGTATTAGTGAGTAGTGAGTAGTAGTAGTTTACACCTTAGAATGTAAACAAGTCTTTGCCTTTAGCGCCCTCTGCTGTTGGCATCGTGCTGTGCTTTTTCAATGCAGCAGGCCTGATTTCAGATTTTGTGTCTCCAAAAAATAACAGTCATGGACCTTATACTGAGGCATCGTGAGAATAAATATGATGTACATCATTACAGAGTCATTCAATAGAAGACAGATTTTGAAAATAATCCACAACTGCACACTTTCTTGTCATTTTTAAGATTCAGAATAAAAAACAGGCAACTACATTATTACATCGCCTCAGGACCTACAGCCATAATATTACATATTTTAGACAATCTATGTAATTTCATGTTGTGAAAATTCTGATTTAACAGATTTACAGTATGTTGCAGCAGCACTAGACTGGTTCAAATCATATTTATCATATAGATGGTATAGATAGACCAGTTTTCTCAGTTCATAATATCTTCTCTTCATGTAGTGGGGTTAGTTATGGAGTTCCACAAGGTTCTGTACTTGAGCAATTCTTTTGACCCTGTACATGCTTCCCCTAGGAAACATATTTGGCAGCATGAAATAAATTCCCATTGCTATGCTGATGACACCCAGGTGTATTTATCCATGAAACCAGAGGAGACGGACCAGTTAGTGAAGCTCCAGGATGACTTCAATCTTCCTTCTTCTTAATTCAAAACTGAGGTCATTGTGTTTGCTCCTGAACCTCTCAGGGATAGATTAGATCACGTTATGACTCTAGATCAGGGGTCGGGAACCTATGGCTCGCGAGCCAGATGTGGCTCTTTTGATGACTGCATCTGCATCAGATAAATCTTAGTTGACATTTCTTAACACAATGAGAAATGAATAATAGTAAAACATTACAGAAATCATAGTGTTAAAAATAATTTTAACATGTTAAGCCCTTAAATATTAGAATGACTGCAGGTAAAGATTACGGTCCCTGATTTCCCTGAACGGAGTCAAACTGATGTCTGCACGTCAACATTAGATTAGACTAGTTGCCCATAAATGATCCTGATTTCAATATAAAATGCCAACCAAAAACTTTTGTTAGCGTAGTGTGCTAAGTAGAAATGTTGAATAGCCAGCGAATCAAGTTTGGTGGGACAAAGTGAGACTGGAGGACCATAAGTAACCGCACGTCACTGCAGTGCATAATAAAAAAAAAAAAAAAAGTCCACCTCTTAAACTCTAAAATCGTTGGTCTTGTTTAAAAATTCACACATTAAGTTGCATTTAAAGTTAAAAAAATATTGTATGGCTCTCATGAAAATACATTTTAAAAAATGTGACTTTTCTGGCTGTCTCAGCTGAAACGGTTCCTGACCCCTGCTCTAGATCTTATCTCTTTAGCCCCTAATTTCTCTGTGAGGAATCTTTTGACCAAGATCTATCCTTTAACTCGCACAACAAAACAGTCTCTAGGAGCGCCTTCTTTTGTTTGTGAAACATTGTAAAGATTAGGATAATACTGACCCAGCATGGTGCTGAAAAGCATTCATTACCCCCAGGCTGGACTATTGTAATTCATTATTGTCAGGAGGTCCTCAGAATTCTTTGAGGAGCCTCCAGCTCATCCAGAATGCTGCAGCCAGACTTCTGACGGGGGTGGACAAAAGAGATCACATTACTCCTGAGCTTCTAGTCAGTAATTCTGTAGTTTAGTCACTATTCTAGTAGCGCTAATTATCATATTTAGAAGAGGGTCATCTCATTTTGCCATAGGCCTAATTCTCTCCTCTCCTCTCCTCCCCTCTCCTCTCCTCTCCTCTCCTTCTATCTGTTTTCATCTACAGCAGTGTTTCTCAGTGGTCCGCGGACCGCCTGTGGTCCGCGGGCGACCCCTATTGGTCATGAGGTGACACGTAACAAATCACATTTTAAAATTTTACATTTCAATATTTAAAAAATATTGTAAAATCAGTGTTTCTTAAACTCCCAATATTTAAAGAATTCACTTTATTGTATATTTCCTGATGCATCTGTCATACCAACAGCCGATTGTTACTTAGCATATTGTTTTGGGGGCTATTTGGAGTCAGGTGGTCTGTGAGTGTTTATGCACATATGTCTGTTCTCTCCTCTATCTCTTCTTCCCCTCTTTTGCTCCCTCTTTACCCAGCCGGCCATCAGCAGAGGGTCCCCCCATAGGAGCCTGGCCCTGCTGAAGGTTTCTCCCTGTTGCCACTCTTGCTTGCTGGGGGTCAGGCCCTGGGTTTCTGTAAAGCACCTTGAGACAATTTTGATTGCAACAGATGCTGTATAAATAAAGTTACATAAAGTTTTTTTTTCCCTCTCTAGACCAAACTTTTCAAATGCTGGTGTAAAATCTAAATTAAAAAATAATTTTCACCATTTCAAGATCTGAAACCATGGGCTTGTTTAATTTATACTAATTTTCAGAGTTTAATGTAATTTTCAACCTAATAGTAATTCTTACTTAAGTAAACATACAGTAAAAGATAAATGTTGGGAATAATTAGAACTCAGATAATTATACATTTCATTAACTGACTGATATTAACTGACGAGGTAATAAGAAGTCTTTCAACAGCTGAGCTAGGTAGGCCCCAGACGTAACCATCTTAATAGCTACAGTCTTTGAAAAGGAAAAGCTGCCAAAAAAGTTGACTTTGTTGCTTTTGTGTTTCCACATTGCATCAACCTGAAGGGGAAAATAAAAGAAAGTGGGGATTTCAGCATTAAATGGCAACCCCCTTGATTACACACACTTTACACTGAGTGAGAAAGGGTAAATATTTGTGATTGTTTGAGGACAATAGCCAGCATGGGTGGGGTCGGGAAAGGAAGCACGGAGGTAGGTGGTCAATGTGTTAACAATGTGTTGTCACAAAGAGGACATTATCCAATAACAGAGGAAATAAACCTGCCCCCACTGTGTCCTCAAAGGTCACTCTGAAACCATTCGCCCTTACTCATCGCATCGACTGAAACATCCATGTTCTCTGACCTAAGCGACGAAAACATCGCGTCAGCTAGCAGCAGCAGACGTAGGGCTAGATGCAGATGCGTCTGTCTCCATGTGACCTTTCAGCTCATTCAGCGGTGCAGACGACCCCCAGCCCCACCACTAGATGTCGGGCTGCCGGGTCCAGGTTGCAGCCAGCTACCCGGGATGGATCGGATGTCATTCTCCCCACACGGTCCACCTGTCAACTGAGGCTTTTCCAGGCTTGAGCGAGATACGATATCCTCCCAGCATTGAGTTGCAGCTCGACCGGATGCTCTTGTCCCAGCTTGGTGCGACCACCCGGTCCCTTGTGACAGCTCTGCCTTTATGTATCTTCCTTTAATACGTTCATTTCAGATATGATAGTAAAAACAACTATTTTTTTGTTTTTGGCTTGACTAGTGTATAATTAGAATGTAAGCAACAGTAACGATGAAGCCCCAAACTCATGAAAAATTTAATATCAGGATCAATTTCCTCCAGTTACCATGGCAATCCTGTCAGGCAAACAGGAAGCAACCCCCCCACACACACACACACACACCAACAGCAGGACTTTAACAGTGGACCCGTTTGTACCTGCGCAGGTATATTTACTGTAGAATACACAGCTCTTTGGCACCAACCAGCGCAGTGATGGAGCTCTCTGGGGAGACAACAGCAAAGGTTTCCCTCCTGTAGCAGGAAATGGGCGAAACCTTGCCTGAAGTTATGGGTGCAGCACGCTGTCATGTGGAGGAAGCCACTCCTGATAGTAAAGCTGTAGGTTTCCTGTTGTGGCCCAACAGTTTTAGCCCCAAATGAATCCTGTAATCAGCCTGCATGGGCAAGATGAGGCGCTTCTCATCGCAAGGTAACACCACGATGTTGTAAAGGACCCTGCGACGTACAGCTAGTACCTGCTAAAATAAATATGTAGAAAAAGAAACCAAAGAAAATAAGTTAGATTTTCATGGCTAAAAACATCAGAAAGGTACAGAAGGATCAATTCAATGACAATTTATGTCAGGAACGTATAAAATAATTTAAAAAATGAAACAATTTCATGAAAATGGGGATAAATTGTTTGTTCAGGCTATTTGACAATTCATTTGTTCATTTTTATTCTTTCCCTCACCATTTTTATTTAGAAGAACAATGTCTTAAACTATGATTTGTTTTAATTATTTCATATTGTGAGGTGTCAACCACTTGTTGCTGTGGAAAAACATTTGTGAAGTGCTGAAAGTCTGTTTCAATTTCGTAGCAAAAAAAATAAATAAATAAAACTAACAACTGACCGGAATAAACAAACCATAACAAAACACTCTAGTCCAACGAGAAAATAGCAGAAATGTTTTAATAGTTGAAATAAATACTCCTTACATGCAAAACACTTTCAAATACTATGAAGTCTGTAAATATACAGTATATGAGACGCAAACTCACAGCAGCGTTAACCCAACAATTCAAAAATCACTTTCTCATACAGCATGTGATTGTGTTGGTTGGCCAATCATCATCACCATCACCACCATCCCCATCATCAGGATCCAGGCTGCTGCTTTTACTTGAAACTGAGGTAAAACTTTCAGGTGTGAAGAGTGTCGACCGCTCCAGCTGCCGGGCGTAAGGCGCTCACATCCAGCGTGACGCGGTACCCTGTAGCTGGTGCTTTGGTTCTGGAGTCGCGACCCTGCAGATGTGTTCTTCTTCTCGAGGCAAACCCGCGCAGCTGTGTTTTGCACAGAACCTCACAGTGGCGTTTGATCACAAAAAACAGAACCCTAAAAAGGTGTTGAGGTTCTAGACAAAGACCCCTACAGTGGTATTGGGCGTTCCCAAATCAGCCTCGTGAATTTCCTCTTAAAAACCTGAAGAACAGGGTGGCTCCCAGTGAGTCTCTTTGGTTATGTGGGTTGTGGACAAAGAGCAGGACGTCATGTTCCAAACTTAATTCACAGAATGCGAGTTGACCGGCGGTAGAGTCCTTGGAGACGAGCGTTCTCGGAGGGCTTGTGAGAGCAGCGTACAGCCGTCTGACACGGCGCAGGCCGAGTTCCGAAGGCGTTCCCGGTAGTCTGCCATTTTGGAGCTGCTGTCAGGATGCTGGGCCACATCCCTCAGGCCCTGAGTGAGGAGGACGCACGCAGAGACCACACTCATGGCCCCACCCAACACTGCCGTCTGAACACCCTTCCCTTCCACAGAGATGCTAGCAGCTCTGCCCAGGAACTGAGGCTCAGTAGCGAACCCAACCAGAGCGTTGACAGCCTGGACCAGAGGAGCACTGAAAAGGACACAGCGGTTCCTGGTCAGCTCGCTGGGCTGCGTTTTCACCTCTTTGACACAGGCCAGAAATGCTGTGCCGCTGGTGCTCATACTCTTCACACTTAATTTGAACTGGTCCTTGGCAAAGCGGTCCCTGGACCTCTCACTGGCCAGTGATGAGATGTCCGTCAGAGTCTTAAGGTTGGTGGAGATGTTTTGAGAAAGTTCCAGCAGGAGCTGGGGAGTCAGATCCTGCAGGCCCGTGACCCGCAGGAGGCTGCAGCTTTGCTCCACTTCGTGCCGACACCGAGTTACTTTGTAGCGGTCCACAAGACCAGGCAGGCAGGGCTGAGAGCCGGGGGTCTCCACAGCTGCCAGGTACGCAGCATGAGCCGAGCACTCGGTCAGGGACACCACCAGGTCAGTCATTTCCAGAAGGCGATCTCCCGCCTCAGTGAAGCGGCCCATGTTGAGCTGGCTCTGGATGTCATGAGTAAGGATGGACAGCTCTTTGGTTCTGGCAATGACCGTATCGCGACACTGCTCGAAGGTGTCGGCCACGGCTACTCCCTCAGAGGTCATGACAGGTCGGGTCTCGCTGGACAGCAACAGGAGGTCGGCCACCAGCTGCATCTTCCCTTTGCACGTGTCGCAGACGGACGACAGACGCTTTCGGTGCTGCAAACCACTGCTCGCTGTGTTCCCAGATCCCTCGCTGGACGATTTACCAGAACCACCAGTGGCCATAATAGTGGGGAGGGGTTTGAGGAGGGGAGAGGGATCTGATTGTTCTTCCTAAAGGGTTCAGGTATTTAGTTGACAGGTGTTACACACTGCATTTTGCCTTTTTTTTTTTTTCTTTTTTTAGCACATTTACAACAACATCCCACCTTTAAAAAAAAACAAAAAACTGGCCACACAGTCTGCTATACGTTCCTTCAGAGTATAAAGCTATACATCCTACATCAACTCACAGGACACACATTCTCAATGTAAACATGTAGAACGAGGGAAGAAAAAAAACAAACCTGATTACTGCTGTTACTTCTGACGGAATAAAATTCCTCACTTCTAAGCTGAATTGCAATAAAAACCTCAAATATTCTTAGTATTTTAACAGTCAATAAATCCCACAGCTTGTTAACACTCAGTGTAATCAGATCTAGGTTCTGATTAAAATCAAAGTAAATGCCCTGAACACATCATCCATCAGACGGTCCTGTCACCATGGTCCAAACTTTTTCATTATTTCACAGGTTAATATCGAAATCATGAGCCTCCAAGCAGGCAAAGTGCAAACTGGTGATCACTCAAATAAAGTTAAAATATCCTTTTCTACAAACAATATGCCCAGTGGGAGTCTTATCTGTCTTTTAAAATACATCATTTGGTGTCCAGTGGCCTGAAGTAGCACCGACATGTTGTCCCAATAGTTCCCGAAAAGTGTGACCGGCCTGCCCGACTCAAGCTGCTGACGAATGTGGCGCCGCCCGAGCAGCTCTTCTGGATAGCATACAGTCTCGTAGTTTGCTCCGGCACCATGGTTTCATTAGTCCTCCTGGTTAAAGTCCACCGAGACGTCCTTTAGGCAACCTCCACACGGAGCGCGGTGGGAACTGTAACGACTAGGGGTCCCATCGTACGTGTAGCCGACTTCTCCGCGACTTAACTCGGGAGCAAAGTCCGTGTAGCCCCAGGCAGATTCGCTTTTCATATCAATGCCAGATCAGATGTGCGTAACTTAACACTGCCTGTGTTGAAAATGTCCCGGCCAGGATCCGTAAACGTCGCAGGAAGAGCGGCCGTTATTCCCGCAAAGCGGGGCTGCGCGCTCCCGCTGCGGGACTATGAGGAAGCGGGGAGGGTGTGGTCGCGGTGGAACGGCTGCTGGAGGGACCCGAATGGCTCATTGCTGGAAATTCACGCTCAGTCGCGTCTTAGAACATAAATCCGAACTCTACTCAAGCGACAGCTATGTGCCGATCGAGCACTCCCGGAACCCGAGAGACTTATCTGAAGTACTGTCCCAAAGTCTGAAGCTCCGAGCAGAGGCGCTATAGTCAGTCAAGTTAGCTTTTAGCCGCGCTAACTGTACAGACATCGGAAATAGTTAAAAACAAAAGCACCACTGACAGCCTCTGCCACTATAAAAACCTCTCGTTGCGTTTAATTACATACATTTCCAAAGTGGAAAAAAAAATTAAATTTACATCACAGGCAAACAGACAAACAATCAACGCTATTTTTCCTGATAAATAACTAAGTAAATACACAGGGTACTAACCCTGCCATGTAAAATTTCACCTCTGCACCATCACAGTTTTCGATTTAAATATGACACTGTTAGCCAGTCAAACACATTTTATTTCTATGTGCCCTGTAACATTAACGAAAATGATTAAGTTTGTATTGCTTGTAAAAGACCTCTAACAGAAGAGAAGAGAAGCAATTTCATTGAAAACATGAAGTTCGAACAACATGCTTCTGTTACTGATTTACACGTGCATTTTCCTGCTGATATTCTCCTACAGCAGCACTTCCTCTTGCGTGTTTTCACCTAATTTTCCCAGAGACTACTTCCGACCATCTAATCTAATGTTTGAATTTGAAAAGACAAGCATTTTGGATATGAGAATATATGAAAACAGAATGGTTTATCATAAATGCTTTACTTTGCTTAGCTGTTCTAAATTATGATACTTAAGTTCACACTTTGTGACTATGAAATCTAGAGCACACTTTAAATTTAATTTTAATTTAAAAGAGGAAGCTGTGACAGGAATAACATTCATGTTAATGATTAATAGATCTTTATTGAATCCAGCTTGTGCCTGTTGATTGCCTAAAGGTAAATGTTTATTTATTTTTTTTGTAGTATTCACTAAGCCTTTGTTTCACTATAGTGGGGTTTTCATGGACGTACCTAGGCCTCTTATTTAGTGACACAGCCATGCTGATATAGAGCACATTACCTCCACCTTATGTGATCTTGCTTGAATGTTACATGGTATTATGATTAAAAGCTTGCCTAAAATTAATGACATTTAAAATCTAATCAAATGCATCCTCTCTAATAAAACATTATAGTAAATAATATGGGTACATGTGTATAAAAATACATTGTTTCTTGATGATTCCTTAAACTTTCAGAAATTTGACCAATATGATGTTGTCATTAAAGTATTGATAAAATTCTATGGGCGGAAACGCCAAGTAATAAGTGAGATTTATTTTGAAAACCGTCACACGTGGTGTGTATCCGGTCTGAGAGTTGAACACGCCCCTCGTGTCTCGTGACCGGCACCGGTTAGAGCCAATGAGGGAACAGCATGTGTAAAGATGTCGCCTGTGCTCAGATGGACGGT
This sequence comes from Pao palembangensis, assembly GCA_015343265.1. NCBI lineage: Eukaryota > Metazoa > Chordata > Actinopteri > Tetraodontiformes > Tetraodontidae > Pao > Pao palembangensis. The sequence continues at coordinate 1,499,996 of CM027081.1, forward strand.
GCTGGTGCTAGTGCTTTGTGCCCTTTTCCTCACAGTTTTAGCCGCAGACAGTAAACAAAAGCAAAAGAAGAAAAAGGACATTCGAGACTATAATGACGCGGACATGGCGCGGCTGCTGGAACAGTGGGAGGTTCGTTATTCTGGAGCCTTTCTTTGGAAATTACTTCACGTCAGCCGCTAACCATTCATCACAACATTTTATGTTGTGGATCTAATTTATATTGACACAGAACATAACCAGAGTCTTGACATTATGTCCCGAGTATTGATATTCTTTATTTGAATGAGGTGGTAGAAACCCAGATTACTGTTGGTTACTGATTGCTGGTAACCGGCAATTGACACATAACTCGTTAAAGTTATACAATCTTTCTATCGTGCTGACTTTGGTCCTTGACAAAAACTTTTCAAGTGCTCCACTTTGTGTTTTCTCACTAAAATAAGCGAATCTGTTTTTACTCTTTAACGGCAAAACTAAATTTTCATTTATTAAAGCGCATCCTTGAAGGTAAGTGTTTTTTTTTTTTTTGTTTTGGTTTGGGGTTTTTTTTGCGTTAAATACCAATTGGGAACACAGATCAGATTAGCATTTACTGAATAAAATTAGATAAATAAATTGAAGCTTTAGGAGTGACTGCCATATCCCTCCAACTGATCCACAAGAAACGATGCTCCTTCCAGAGGGTCGAACCGATTCTTCCCTCCGTACAGTCCGTGCGTCTCAGGATCTTTCGTAGCGTGCACATACTTATTACAATATCATCAACCGTGCTCAGTAACAACAGAATCTCGCCATGTGTCATTCCAAGCATGCAGTTTAACGTAATTGAGTCACTTAAATGAGCCATTTCCTTCCACTTATCTGCTCTGCTGCACAGTTTCATCGCTTCCTCATCACATTACCTGAAGTTTTTCACGTTTGTGCAATAAACTTGTCACGTTTTTACAATATAACAAACTATCACATTGTAAGGTGAAACGTTTCACATTCTTACAATAAATATCACGTTATGACATTAAAGTATGTTGTTCTAACAGTAAGCGTAACACGGAATAACGTGTTACTGATCAATGTTTATTTACATAGAGTGGCAGCAATACACTTCCGTAGGTAATGATGACAAAAAACTGCAGGACCTCCAAAAATGTTCACGTCCTTCGACATTTCCTCGTCCGTAACCTACCTGTTCCTCTATGAGACCGAAACGCGAACCAATTCGGCGACGTAAAATAAAGATGGCGGCGACCATGCCCCCAAAACGTCCCGTAATTACATATGGAAAGTGGATTTTCTTTAAAACGGTTGATTAATCAGATGTTTATCCTATGGTTAGCGTTGGTTCTAGTGTTTCGTGTGTTTAAAGTCGTGAAAGTCCTCCAACCAAACTCTAACATGACAGCTGACTGTGCTGTCAAAGAATTAAAGCCTTGATACTTCTGAATTGGTGAAGTACGGGCATGAAAATACAGTACATGATTTATTTATTTATTGTTTTTGAGTCGTATATTTTTTAACATAAACATTGCAGATCATTGCTTTTGTACCTATCCCACAGGAGGATGATGACATTGAAGAAGGGGACCTTCCTGAGCACAAGAGGGCTCCTCCTCCCATTGACTTCTCCAAAGTGGACGCCTCTAAACCTGAAGACCTGCTGAAATTGTCCAAGAAGGGCAGGACTGTGATGGTGTTCGCCACAGTGTCGGGAGATCCCACAGAGAAGGAAACAGAAGAGATCACAGGACTGTGGCAGGGCAGCCTCTTCAATGCCAATTTTGACATTCAGAGGTACGGAGTTAATCTGCCATCAACAATTAGAATGAACACCAACCGAATGCTGTAAACCTTCTTTATGTTAGTATGACATATAGTTAACACAGCGCCCTTTGTTGTAGAATAGAAATAACAGTAGTTCATTCAAGCTCTGACTTTTCTATTTGCATTTTTTTATAACAAAAACCCATTTGTATGGCTAGAGAATATTTTATGTAGACCTGCTTTGTGTTCTTGCTTATTTTGCCAACTTTTGACTAATGCTTCAACACTTGGTGGAAATATTAACATATTTGCGCTTACTGAAAAGGCCATTTTCCTTTCAACATAACGAGTGAAGGGTTCAGAAAGCTTTGGTAGTCTGCTGGAAAGCAGAGCGATGTATAGTGACAACATTTGTTTCTTCCTTTTCCCATTCTGTAGATTCGTGGTGGGTTCCAACAGGGTCATCTTCATGCTGCGAGACGGCAGCATGGCCTGGGAGGTCAAAGACTTCCTGGTGTCCCAGGAACGCTGCGTGGATGTCACAGTGGAGGGTCAAGTGTTCCCAGGGAAGGCTGCTAAGAAGGACGATGCTAAATACAAGCAGCAGAATGACATCACTGGGAAAAAGAAAAGCAAGAGCAAGACTGGCCCACAGGGGAACCGTGCTGGTGATCATAAGCAGGAGCTGTGATTGGCACAAGCTGCTTTACAGTTTTCATATTGGTTCAGACATGGGAAACCTGTCAAGGGTTGTAAGAACAACATGCCGGAGTCTTGAGTAAACCACGGTGCCCACCACATTTGTTGTCTTTTCTTCACCTCTTTTCTTTTTGGATCAGCAGCCACTTTGGCTCATGGTACTTTCTTCATTGTAACTTCCAAGATTGCTTTAAAATTTCTGTTTTTTTTTTTTTGTGAATATAAAAAATTGTGGCGTCAACTTTTAATGTCTAAGTACACACTGGCTCTAGACTATTTCCCATTTTTTTGTGTAGGTAAGTTAAAAATAAGTTGAACAGTGTACAAGTTTTGTATTGCTTCAGGATTCAGTGGATGGCACAAAATGACTATTAAATCAGCATCATTTAATGTCACAATATCAATATTTCAGTATTAGCTGTTGTCTTATACAGTACTACTCTGAAAATTAGGATATCGTGTAAAAGTTGTTTTATTCAGGCAGTCCAACAAAAGGTGAAATCAGTACATTTTATAGACTCATTACATGCAACGTGAGATATCTCAAGCATTTTTGTTGTAATTTTGCTGATTATAATTTTTTTTATTGATTTTAAGCAATATTCTAATTTTCTGAGTTTTTGAATTTGAGGTTTTCTGAAGCTGCAAGTCCTAATCAGCAAAAAAACAAGCTTGAAATATATTGATTTGCATACTATTTGTCTATATAATATGTACATTTCACCTTTAGAGTGGTTACAGAAATGCATGCACTTTCTCAGGATATTCTAATTTTCCGAGTAGTCCTGTAAGTCTTTCTTCAATGTTCATACAGACATTTAGTAATTTTTGAGACGTGTTATCGATCGTCTCTGACTTAAGAATAATAAATAATTTTACTTTTTTAAAACAAATATGTGTTGAAATTTTGATACAAAGTGTGCACATACAATCTGAACTACTCATCTCTATGAGTTTACAGCAAAAAATAAACCATTAAAATGCATAGAATTACAGAATTAAATACATACTACCATGATTTTGTTTATGATTTTAAAGCGTAATGGGTTTATCAAGAAAGTAAATTTTAATTAAATTTTTCTACATTTTTTTTTAATTCATTTTATTGTTTCAAATTAGAGTCACGAGGAGGCGGCTTTTATTCTGAAAGTTTGTAAGCGGAAGTTCATCGTATTTACTGCTGGGGTCAAACTGTGTTCACAGACAGACTTTGTTATTAAAACTGCCTAACGGATAAATTATGCTCAACAGGACTAAGACGTACTTTTATTGAACTTTTAATAAACGGCACAGCATGTTAATCTTACATTTACCTTGTAAGAAACAACAACATGAATCTCTGACAACTCTTATTCTTACCTTCTCGAAGCTGATTGGCTAAGGTAAACGGTGCCTCAGTGTCAAGTAAGTCTTTGTTTTAAGATATTTACACATTTATTAATCCGTTAAAACGTATGTATTATCGATACGTCGGCGTATCGGGTTTATACCGATCAAATCCTACGTCTACTTGGAAATGAACAGAAGCTAGCGAGCTGTCGCTGTTGAGTTAGTTAGCTTACTGGCTAATCAACGTTAGCATGGATCCCGACATAAATAAAGCCTGAATTCAGGGATTTTTGTGTGCTTTTCACCTTTGCTGTATTGTCATTGTTTATCTTGCTCTGTGCTGTCTGCTTGTTGGGCTTTTCCCTGCTTGTATTGTGCGTCATCATCGTTGAATACTTTTATGTCTTAATTGTTAGTTCTTTTGTGAAATATAGCGAATGTGTTGTCCATGTTTGTTTGTTTGTTTGTTCCTGAAAGAAAGCAATTTATGCGTAAGACGCAAATATCTGTTATGTATAGTTACTGTCTTTCATGAAGACAGTGCATGCATGGGAAAAAAGGATGAAAAATCTTGTTCATAGTTGGAGTATGTCAACCCGTACCGTTTATCTTCAGTTGCAGGGATAATCTTTGGAGCCAGAGAACCCTTTTGGTTCTTTTTCACCTTGACAGTGCAGCTGTGTCTACAGATGCTCCTCCGATATGACTAAGAGAAGCTCATCTCTTCAACTTGTCAAAAGGTGGGTTTTATTATTTAATCCCAACATAACCACACGTGTGATCTAAAGTATACATAGACACATGTAATGTGTTACCAACTGCAGTACAAATGATGCTAATTATTTGAAAATGTACTCTGCCTGGTTGCAAATGGACTAGCAAAACAATGCATTCCCACTACTTGGTGACAGCTGGAAAAGTCTGGAGTGTTTTTACTTTCAGGACCCTAATTGACACTATGAAGTACTAAATCATCTTTAATCATCATATTATCAGTCCAGTACGCAAACATGAATGGTAACAGTCACATCACTGCACTGGCTTCCCATTCAACAGAAACTTCAGTTTAACCCCTCTTATTGGTTTACTACTAGATGATTAAACTAGATGGTTTTCTGGTTGTTCCCAAAATGAAATAGAGAGCAAGGAAAGGTGCCTTCAGATAGATACACGAAGGAATGTCTAGATACCAGTGTAAAAAGAAAAAGGCAAAATACAACAGAGATAAAAGTATGCTAAAAGGCAAAAGTACAATAAATACAGCACCAGTTGCAATGAAGGAAAAGGTGTGAGAATAATTTTCTTATTTACAAAAGATAAATTATGAAGTTAACACTTTTTACAGTTTGAAGTAGAAGTGTAGAAGCCCCACCAGGTTCCTGATGTGCTTCGTGGAGGCAGGAAGCCCCTCAGGTGTTAATAAGACCAGGTTGTTGAGGTTACGTTTGCATACAGGTCCAGTGTTTTATTGGCTCTCGTGGTGCAGTCTACAAACTGCTGAAAGTTGGTAGCGTGGAGTCCAGTCTGACGTGGTTAAAATCTATAGAAATGGCAACAAAAGCTTCTGGGTGTTTATTCTGTTTCCTGGCAACCATATTCACATGCTGCTACCTCGTCAGCTGATGGTGGGTCGTAAACAAAAATGGCAGAAGAAAACTGTCGGCAAGAAATGGTGGCATCTTACGTGAGACACGGATGAACGTTGTCTTTGTGAAATTGTGACAGGATGCTGAACCATCACTGCAGAAGGAACCCTGAGCTTCACGAGGAGCTGCAGATCCAGGCTGCAGTGGCAGCAGGAGATGTCTACACTGTCCGGAGGATGCTGGAGCAGGGCTACTCGCCCAAGATCCGCGACGCTAATGGCTGGACGCTGCTCCACTTCTCTGCTGCCAAAGGCAAAGAGAGATGCGTGCGAGTCTTTTTGGAACATGGAGGTCAGTTTCTTTGTACTGTGTCTGCTGAAAACATCTTCAGGTTGCGCTCAGTACTATGTCAAACACTAGAGGGCATCATTGCACTGAAACAAAACCTCTTCATTCAAGTTTCAATTTAAATCTTAACAGGATCTTTTTATGGGCGGTGTGGTATTCCAAACAGCACCGGGGCACATTCTGTTTTATTGGCACAGTCAATTTAATTCAACTTTATCTAAAGTGCCAATTCATAACAAAGTTATCTCAAGACACTTTACACGTTCAGAAAGAGAAACGGCTCCCAGGTCGAAGCCCCACACTGAGTAAGAACCAGACGCGGTGTAGACGGCCATCCGCTGTGACCGCCTGGGAGGGAGAGGTGGAGAGGAGAGATGGAGAGATGGTGAGACAGAGGAGAGGTGGGGATAGAGAGAGGGGGAGAGGAGAGACAGGGAGGATAGAGAGAACGTTGAGTCTAAAACAGTCTAAAAGCATCATTTCTCAAGCCACTAAGTCATTTGCAGTCGTATATAAATCAGAATTAGAGATTGATGGGGTGGGCAATTATTTTTCCTGAAGGGCCACGTTGGGTTTTAGATCTCGATGAAGGGGCCGGCCAGGTGGTGCAGGAAACCAACCCCCCAAATGAGGATCAGAGGTTAGCTAAAAATCCTGCTTGATGGACTATTGACTGAGAAAATAGTTTAAAGAGCCTGTAAACTGGTCCAACTAGAGATGGATGATGAAGCTCCAAATGATGTTTGGCCCCACCTTCTTGAGAGGACATGTTAGCATGCTAGGTGAAGGGGGAATCTGAACCTTTTTCTAACCAGTCAAGCCGACAACCCTCTTCATTTGGCTTTTGGAGAAATTATTGTGAAGGCTCTGCGGGCCGGATTAGATAGTTCATCGGGCCACATGTGGCCCCCGGGCCTCAGTTTGCCCACCTCTGATGTAAGCTGTACCTGTAAAGGTGTTGACACAAACTCCTCACATTTCCTATTAATTCAGAAAATCAAACACTGTGCTGAAGACAAACATCCAGTGATACTCCATGTATGTGGGGGTCCCAAATCCACAAATGAAAACAGCTTACCATGTCAACACGCACTTCCTGCTTTTTTTGACTTTTTTCCCTGCTCTCCTCTGCAGCCGATCCCACAGTGAAGGACTTCATTGGTGGTTTCACAGCACTTCACTATGCTGCCATGCATGGCCGAGCACGCATTGCCAGACTGATGCTGGAGTCTGACTATCGCAGAGACATTATTAACGCCAAAAGCAATGACGGCTGGACGCCGCTGCACGTGGCTGCTCACTACGGCCGTGACTCATTTGTGCGCCTCCTTCTCGAGTTCAGGGCTGAGGTGGATCCATTGAGTGACAAAGGGACCACACCGCTTCAGTTGGCCATCATCCGTGAGCGCTCCAGCTGCGTGCGCATTCTCCTGGACCACAGCGCCAACATTGACATACAGAATGGCTTCCTGCTCCGGTACGCTGTCATCAAAGGCAATCACTCCTATTGCCGGATGTTCCTGCAGAGGGGAGCAGACACTAATCTGGGACGTCTTGAGGACGGTCAGACACCTCTGCACCTGTCAGCCCTGAGGGATGATGTGTTGTGCGCACAGATGCTCTACACATACGGAGCTGACACCAACACCAGGAACTATGAGGGCCAGACACCAGTAGCTCTGTCTGTTAGCATTTCTGCCATCAGCCGACCTTGTCTGGACTTCCTGCAGGAGGTTACTAGTAAGTCTCACACAGTGCTGTCACACACCCACCCACAGGTCAGACAGGTGCGCGCTGATGAAACACACTTTTTTGACATTTATCCAGCTTTAGCATTGTTAGCGCCACCCTCGACTGAAGGTCAGAGTGATAGGAGCCCGGGGCGTGATGGAAATAGATCCCAACATGATACTGCTTTTATTCCCCCTTGACTGATACAGGATAGTTGGAGAACTTGACTGATACAGGATAGTTGGGGAACTTGACTGATACAGGATATCTTAGGGAACTGCTTAACCAGTCTCAAAAACTGTTGACGTTTATTTTCGTTATCTGTCATCCATATCAGCGGTCCCCAACTCCCGGGCCGCGGACCGGTACCGGTCCGTGGGTCATTTGCTGCCGGGCCTCACATCAAGAATAAATAACTTACATGATTTTGTTTTATTTCTTATCTGAAACCGAACGATGTTTTATTTTGAAAAAGTACAGGATTCTCTTGGTTAATCTGTCTATGGCTCACTATTGACAAGTTTATTATTATATTTAGAAAATACCACAGTTTTCATGAGGGTCATATCACGTTCTTTTGTTGTATTTATCCACCACATCTTAACGGCTGCGCCCTGAAAATACTGTCTGACATTAAACCGGTCCGTGGCGCAGAAAAGGTTGAGGATCACCGACGTAGATGATGATGATCATCATACATAAAATATGTATGTTTATTTAATGCAGAAATACTTTTCCATGGTACATTTACAATTACCGAAAAAGCTATTATTTTCTTTTAGTACGTTAAAGGAATAGCGATGCAGTTAGTTTAGTGATGCAGCTGAAAGTGCTTTTTGCTTTTAGTGAAGAAAAAACTTGAAATGTGCAGCACAATACAAAAGAAGGGGCTTGCCAACGCGAGCGTTTAGTCACAGACCCGTTCCCGACAGGAGGAATCTGAGAGCACGTTACCTGAAGCAAGGTGATACTGGAAGAACAAGGGCTACATTCCTGCACGGCTGTCTGAAGTTTGATATCAAAGCGCTACGAGCTGATTCCCCCTTTCAGTGCTCGCCAGCCCCAGCAGATCACATATCTGCCAGGTTACTGGTAACTCCTGGGTTAATTCACATGCCCGTAACAAGGGCTCAGACCACTCAGAGCGGCGGCTCTTTTCACCGGTATAGATGATCCGCACTTGAAGAAAAAGCAGATGCGGCGTGTTACCCCCCCAGAGCAGCGTGACTCGGGATATCGCCATTACCCTTTTTACCCCGCGGTAGCGGCCTGAGTCTCCGGGACTCCACACTCAAAGGACGTCTTGTCTACTGTAGCGACAGGTGTGATGTGTATTAGCGCGCGTGGCTTGTCTCCAAGCCAGGAGAATGGACTCCACAGGCGTGTCCAGGCTGATTGGTAAGGTCGTCTTTTTAATGTGCGTAAAACCACATACAGACTGGAAAGCTGAGCAAAAGAAAAACAGTTACACTTCATTTGAAAAAGCAAAATAGAAATAAGCACTTAATGTAAATAATTGTGTAAACTTGAGTAAGTAAATGTGCATTTTGCTTTACGAGGCTTCTCCATTGTAATGCTTATTGTTAACACTTTTTTATCCCACTTCTGGTACGTAAAGCAGTAGCCTGACCCTAACTGAAGTCTAGGTCAGCCTGTAGAGTTAGGATAAACACACGAATGCAATCATTTGAATTCAAGCGCTCTGCCGCGGAGCAGTAATGATCTTGAGTGCAGTTCTTATTTCTGCGTGTAATAAATCTCTCTGTTACTTTCAGGACAACCTCGGACTCTACAGGACTTGTGTCGAATAAAAATCCGCCACTGCATCGGCCTGCAGAGCCTGAAGTCCTTGGAGGATCTACCTATTGCAAAAGTTATGATCGACTATTTAAAGCACAAGTTTGACAATTTGTGAGTCCACAAATGGAAGACGAGAGCAAAGCTCAACGGTCTTCCCTAAAGACTATGCAATCACTGTTTTCCCCACACAGACGGTCAAGTCCTTTTGTTTTTCTTTGTCCAGTTCACTATATTCCATTTTCTTCTCTTCATTTTAGTTCTTCTAACAATTGCTGAAGTCAGTGACGGATCTGGCATGAAAAAATATCACCGGTCTGCTCGTAGAGGTTGTTGTTGTTTCAGCGGGTGATGTTTGAGGTTTATTGTAATACATGTATAATATGTCCGATTCTAAACGCTCAGTATGACTTATTATTAAACAAACAGCAAAACAACCAGCAAATGACCGTTTTGTTACAAGACTCAGTCCGGTCATTGTAGTTCTTTAAACAGCAGGGAGAGTGAAGGAAAGTCATAAGCAGAGCATTAATCAACACTGACTCATCTGAAACTAAAGCCCATCTGGTGTGAACAGCCAGGGCAGAGGAAGACGTCGCAGTCTTTCTAGTCTGGTTGGCGCGTCATACTTCCTGTCCACGTAGGCACGTGCGAGCAATAAAAAAAACCAACGTAATTAAAAAAAGGTTGAGGTTTGTCATTGCCCTGCAAATTTAAAAAGAGAAACAAATGAGAAGAGGAAGCAGCGCTGGCCTGCTGTGGATGAACTGGACCAAGCAGAAAGGGCCCCGGTACCCTGACCCTTTGGTCCCCGGTACCCTGAGCAGGGCTGTGAAGGAGCAGAATCTGGGTGTGTCTCTGCCAAAGCGTGAGCTGATATGCACGGAACTAACTTGCACAGATCCGTGTCGCGAAGGCTTCAGTACCCGTGTGACAGACATGGCCAAGGGCTTGGTGAAGTGAGGAGTGATGCTGCTGAGGTCACGTAGAAACGCACATCCTCCCGCCCTGCGTCTGTCTGCCTCCTTTCCTCGTCTGCGTGCGGCTGATTTGCGTTTGGAGTGGCGGTATTATTCTGAGATACACTGACAAAAATGACCCGAAGCTCCAGCTTCAATGTAAATATGCCACATGTATAACAAATATTTTTGTAAACTTTATTTAAGTAATGTTCTCTGCTATTCTTATTGTATTTAAATTTTGGTAAGTGTTCTACTTGTTTTGTGTGACGGCAGTGTTCAGGTGCTGAGTCCAAATATTTGAAAGACTGCTTGCTTTTGCTTTTGCTTTTTTTTTTTTTTGTCATTTTTTTGTGAATAGCAAAATGTGGGGTAACTATATTTTAATTTAGTTCCTTAATTTAAAAAAAAAAAAAAGAATATCTTTAAAAACATTGCCATTCCCTTCAGGTATCTTGCAGAATTATACTGTGAATTTTCATTAAAAAAAAAAAAATTACAAAATAGATAATTAATGCCACTATGATTGGAAGTATAGATTTATCTCTGCATGCGGTTAGCGTACTTGCTTAGCTTACATCACACCTCAAGTTCCCTTCAAAGTTTGAGCACACAAGTCTTTTTTTTTTTTTCTGAAAATGTGCGCACAACTTGTTGGTCCTGTTCATTTAACACGTGCCATGTGTGCCTGAGAGCACTGCTGACGATGCAGGCGAGATCAATAAACGTGTTTGGTTTCAGATGACTTCAGTTTGGGGGAAAGAATGTATCTTTGTGTGTTTGCTTATTTTAATCAACAAATAAAACAACCATTGTGATATTTTGGAAGCTGCTTCGCTACAATTATAGATAATCAGGAGCGAGCGTAGAAGAGGAAGGTTTGAGGGATGTCAGAGTTGATGGTTCAAATCCCTCACTATAAAAAAATGGCTGCTGTTGGATATCTGTAAATATACAAAATAGTATATTTTGGCAGCCCTTAATGGAGCTGGAAATCACGTTTTGATAGGGTTTTTTTTAATTAAAAAAACATTTTAATGACGTTTAAAAAGGAACTGCAAATATTCAAATGGATATGAGGCCCTTTTTATATTTGATTTAGTGTTTAGGGCACAAAAGTTAAAGAATTTCTAAAGACATGCTCCTCCACTTCATTTGGTTATTTTGAGAGAACATCTGTTTACCTTACAAATTACTTGTAAACTGCACTACTGTGATTAAAATCATCGCTGACTGTTGTAAGTTTGAGCAGAGTATTTTAGGTTTTACTTAATACCCGTCAAGACAGCAGCGTTGCTGCTGGGCGTGAATGAGCAGCTTCTGCAGCGACTGCTTCTGCAGCACAAGAACGTCAGTCAGGAAACAGGAAACGCCTCATTCTGGTTTTATGTGGCTACTAAATGCATCGAAGTCTTCCATGCCATTCATTCCTGAATGTACACTTTATGCAGATTTAAAGATGTGTAAATAAATGTAACTGAACACTCGCAGGTCCTTAACTGTTTTTTTTATGTAGGTCAATTGTCTGATAACCAATAACACAAACATTTAAAAAAAAATAGAGATGGAAAAAGAATACCATGATTTTGAACTTGCTGTGACCTGAGAAAGTTTTATTTATTTTTATTTATTTCTTTAGCCGATAGAGAGAATGCTCATTTATTAAAAGACAAATTTCTGTGTGTGTATATACAGTATATACAGTATATATATATATATATATATATATATATATATAAGTTTATTTTCAAAACTTTGGACCTAGGGAATGGTTATCAGTATGGAGACTCATAATTGTGGGTTCCTGTGAGTAACCCTGATTGTCCTGGACCTTTGGCCAGTTTCCACATGGCCTTCTCGTGGGAGCCCATGTTAGTGCTCGGTTCTGGAGACAAGCAGCTATCGGGGCTGAGCTGAGTGACGTTCTGCCACCTAATACCAGCCTCTGGCAAAAACAAAGAAGCTCTTTCTGGTGGCTTTCAGTCCCTGCTACCATAACCATCTCTTAGGGCCACTATTTTATTAAGACTTCACATTGTGGTGAAAAGAGCTTCTGTCAGATACGCAGCCCAGTGAAGCAGAACGCAGCTAAAGAGTAGCGATGGTTAAGAAGGAATTCAGTTGTGCTGGTTGCCTGAACCTTTTTAAATACAAAGAATTCACTACCATACTCGTTGAAAGTTTCTCTCCAAACACTGACAAGACGAAGACGACGACGTCAAAATTCACACGGCGAAAAAATGGACGAGCTAAAAAAAGCCGTCTACGTGTACGGCGCATAACAGACGCCGCATACTTCTCTTCTCTTTCTCTCATTTGCTCAGATTTGAGGACGTCGGCTTGTGTAGTGGAGGTCTGCAGCGAGTTCAGTTGAACCCTCCTCAATTGAAGCACGAGAGTAAAAACTAGATTGCGATTGGAAAATGCTGCGCTCCTTTTGTTCCACAGTGTTGGGGAATAAAACGGCAAATTGCTCTGATCTGAAAACACAAAGAATTCTCTCACTCCCTGTAACCAACTGAGTAAAGAGGCTTGAAGGACGTGAATTGGTGAGAACAGGCAGGAGTACGAATCTCTTCCTGACATCAAAAGGCTGCCATCTCACTTCTGTTGCTTTTGGCAGCGGGAGATGACAGAAGGCCGCCAGGCAGACACGAATCCCACTGCAAGCTGAGCCCACAGAGCTCCCTGTGTTGAATGGCTCTTGATGCGGGGGCCAGAAGCTCTGCTGAAACCCCGGCTCAGCGTAGGGCCAAAAAGAAAGCCGAGACGCTGATCAATGCTGTCCGTCCCAGCAAGGTTCTGAAAACGTTTGTGGGCAACAATGGGATCAAATCATCCTGATGGTTACCGAAAACAACCTGCAAGCGATGGACGAGGATTTATTTTTCTGTTTACACAAAAAAATACTGCCACAGAAATGAATTGTAAAATATGAGTTCAAGAATAGTAAAAAAGAAGAGAACAATGAACAGATTAAACAGCTGTAAACCAGGGCTGGGCAATTATTTAGCCTGAAGGGCCACGTTGGGTTGTAGATCCTGATGAAGGGTCCGGTCAGGTGGTGCAGGAAACCAACCCCCCAAATGAGGATCAGAGGTTAGCTAAAAATCCTGCTTGATGGACTATTGACTGAGAAATAGTTTGAAGAGCCTGTAAACTGGTCCAACTAGAGATGGATGATGAAGCTCCGAATGATGCTTGGCCCCACCTTCTTGAGAGGTCACGTTAGCATGCTAGCTGAAGGGGGGGTCTGGACCTGTTTCTAACCAATCAAGCTGACAACCCTCTTCATTTGGCTTTTGGAGGAATGATTGTGAAGGCTCTGAGGGCCGGATTAATTAGTTTACTGAGCCACATGTGGCCCCCGGGCCTCAGTTTGCCCACCTCTGCTCTAGATGGAAAAAGAGCAAAGTTTTTATTGGCACAAATATACAAGTGACCCAAATCTATACGTGCAGGAACAATTAATGGGTAACACTTTATAATAAGTACACACTATGAAGCCTTAATTAAGCATTAATAAATACTGAATTCCTCATTTACAAAGCATATTTCTGACATACTCATTAAAATGTGGTTCATAAGCACTTCAATCCAGGAGGATCCCGTAATAGTGGCCACAGTCGGATCCTATAAGGCCTCCGGAAAGGTGCTTCCCTTTTGACAATATCTTTTTAGTAATTTTGAGACTTTTGCGATTTTAAATGAAGTTAAATGGTGACATTGCCATATTTTCCGCCTGGATCGAAGTGCTTATAAATCACATTTCAATGAGTATTCATGTCGGAAATGTGCTTTGTAAGTGACGAACGAGATCAACGTGAGTAACACTTGCTGCAACGACACAGTTCACGTATTGTCAGTGTTCACGCGTGTGACCTTGGCCCTTTTTTTCTCCAGATAGTATTTGCGTTCAGCAGCAGCGATGAGGCTCCTGTAATTGGTTGGACATTCCCCTGCTCCATTCTTCAGTACAGTAGCAACACGTCAGGGTGCCTGAGTTGTGCCAGGTTTTGTATATTTTACAACAAGTGCAGAGGCAGAGTTTTTCCCATCAGCATCTGAAAGAAACCTTTGTTGGGGTATGTACACCTGGACAGAGTTATCCAACCCCCATCTTTGTTCTTTCACTTCCCTGACCCAAGAACTTCTTCTCAGTCTCTTTCATAGATAGATAGATAGATAGATAGATAGATAGATCTGTAACCACAACATACTCTATATTCCGTTTGAATGATAAACCAAGAAACCACCTCCATCTTAAATTCTTTTAAAATGAACTTGAATAAACAAAGAAATGAGATGGAAAAACTGTACATAACGGAGGTATTTCCGACCAGACTCGACCCTCCAGTTTATGCTTCCAGAGTTCACAGCTCCACAGTTGCTGAAACTAACTCCTGGGGCCTAACTGACATCACGGGGCCCGAACTGCGTCTTCAAAACAACAGGAGTCTGTGCAGTTGAACAACATGAACGTACCTGCTGCTCGGGTGTCAAAGGTGCTTCCAGCGCTGGGCTCTCTGCTGGGCACAAGCACGCTTGACCCTCAGCTGGCCCTGGCTTAAGTGACCCCTTGAGTTCCCAACAGTCCCCTCTGTTCTGACTCCTTATTTTAGCCTTCTGTCCAAATCTGGCAAAGCTCTGATTTTCTAAACACTCTAAACAGTAGAGCTTAACCTGGTCCTCACACACACACTTGCACCAACATCTTATCCGCTCCCTCTCTCCGTTTCTTTCTCTCGGTCCGTCCTTCCTTTTAGTCAATCCCTTCGAATTTCTCTCCCTCTCATTATGAAGTGTTAGAAAGTTGCTGAAGTGAGAAATGAGTCTGTGAAAGCTCATTGTCCTAATTAAACTTTGACATAAAGAGTGAGAAGAAGCAATGAAGGGGAAGCAATAGCTTTCTGTGTATGAGTGCAAGTCTGGAGCAAGCTAGCAGCTTTGTGCCCAAGAACAAAAGCATTTGTTTGCATGTGTTCAACTCCAGTCAGCTTCACCAGACCCAGGTGCAAAAACCAACTTTGCGAGAAACATCGCAACTCATAACACCTTTGCAGAGTTGACGAAGCGCCCGCAGTCGGCCCAAATAGGCTGACAGAAGCAGATCAAAGCGCCTGTGTTGCAGCATAAATATTGTGGAGCAGAATGCTCTCTGTCTCATTACTTTCAGGGAGAGACGGCGCCAAAACACAGGTTTTCAAGCAAGGGACGGTCGAAAGGTCTGGAAACGTGCTCGCTTGGCTGTCTGAGCCGTGTCACTGGCACCATTCCTAAGGTTTTACGTACGTGTGTGTGTGTGTGTATAACAATGTAAAAGATGCATTTGTTGTTTTTTTGTTTTTTTTTTATCTCTATATATCATGCACGTGTGTGCGTGTGTGTGTATACTCTATGCATAAATGCATTAGTGCGCTGTAATAATTGCATTTTCAGCCACTTTGTTTATAAAATTATAAATTAAAAATAAATCTAATAAAGCATTTGTTTTCTATTAAATCATTATCCATTTATATTATGATTCTGAAAATATGTTGTAAGATGTATTTTAAATTACAGGATTTCGATCTTTACTGCATACGTACAATCTTAAGGACTGCTTTTATCAGACCAGTGTTTTCATTCGTTTTGGTTAATGATTTGTCCACACTGATGAAGGCTGCATGATTATGTTGACTGGTTACCTTTGTGGACATTTTCTAAAGCTGCTGTTTCATTACCCGTTTCCTAATTTCTGCTGTGTGTTTGAAGAAGCGAGTAAGGCCAGAGAAAAGCCTTTGTTAGCGGGGTGGAGTTAGGCTTTCCAGCTCCTGAGCGAGGAGGGGCTGACTCCACGTTGTTATAAAAGAGCAGAGGAGAAGTAGACAGGCTACCAGAGCGAGGAGACAGACCCTGGACGACCCGCTTCCCAAAAATGGAACAGAACGGAACAAAAGAGAACGGAACGAGCGAGGAGACCAGGGCTTCGCCGCTTCCTCAGCCTGTCCAAGTCCCGGATATCAGCTACACCAAGGTAAACGGCTCAGAGCTCACCTGCTGCAGGCGCGGGCCGTGTAAAAGAGTTTTCCTGCAATCAGCCACTGCTAAACACTTTGATTCCCACAGATTTTCATTGACAATCAGTGGGTCCTGTCCAGCAGAAGAAAGACTTTTCCAACTTTCAACCCAGCAACAGGTTGCAAAATCTGTGACGTGGAAGAAGCAGACCAGGTACGGAAGCTCTTCTGGCTTTGACATCAGAGAAAAACTGATGTTAAACTTCAGCCTTAGCTTTTTAATTTTAGAATTAAATAAAAAGACACACTTGGTCATTTTAACTTTTACACCACATGCCTTTTTTTGTATGAGTTCCAACATCAGTGAACTACAGCAGAAAATAAAGCTGTTTTTAGCTGGGTGGTGACTCCTGATGTGTTTGTCCACACAGGAGGACGTGGATCAGGCAGTGGCAGCAGCCAAAGCGGCTGGCCAGCGGGGTTCACCCTGGCGGAGAATGGATGCGTGCACTCGGGGGAAGCTGCTGCACAAGCTGGCCGACCTGGTGGAGCGAGATCGGCTCTTGCTGGCGGTGAGAGCCGCCGTTTTGCACAGCAGTTGCCGGAAGAAAACAATGCTAGTTGTCATTCTGACATTTAGTTTAAATACAAATGCCAGTTAGTTATTGTGACATTTTACTATTATATAAGTAGAAGTAGTACCCTTATTAATTATTTGAATTTTCTAAGACTAAATAAATGTATAATTAAAATGATTTTCTGCTCTGAAACAGGCTCCAGCTAACATGACTGTTACCTTAAATTGAAAAACGTGGCGCTGATATTCCTGTTCTGCAGCGACCCACAGACCAGATGCAGCAAACAGCAAACATCATTAAGGCAACAAAAAACAGACCAATTTTGCATATATACCAAATTCCATTCAATACTGGAGCTCAGTTATCTTTTAAAGATGTATCTTTTCAGAGAGCTGATAATTACGACTTATACAGCGACTGGAGTCCTCATAGCTGAAGTCATAGCTTCCTTTAAGGGAAAAGCGTTAGAAAATGGATGGACGGATCAGAGTGTCATCGTATAATCAAGCTGTGGATTTAAATACAAGGTTTTAGGCCCAAATAGGAGATTTTAGCACCAGTTTATCCTTTTTGTCATGCAGGATTATTTACGCATCATGTTTTAAACGTGTACATTAAATGTCGATTTTATTTTGCAAATACAGTTTAACACGTGTTAAATGTAGAATTTTAAATTCAATGAAACAATTCCCTTTTTTCATGGAGTATAAAAATCAGGATGAGGAATAAAAGCTTAATTTAATTAACAGATATACATCAAATGTGTTTTTTTCTTGATTCTGCTGAGTTGTTAAATAGGTGAATTAAATAGATTCAGGTCTTTATTCTGCTTTGGAATATGCTGAATCTATATCAGACTTGGTTGAGTTTATCTACCAGAACATGCAGAATATCTGAAAACAAAACAACCAAATGGAGTGATGCACTACAGCTGCCCTACAAAACTATGTAGTTTGATTTTGCAAATTGCTGCAAGCAGCATATGTTTATAAAGCCTAAATGAACTAGTGTGAAGCAAGGGCCCATAATAACGTGAGTGGTTTCCGTGAATCACAGACTCTGGAGACTCTGGACACAGGGAAGCCCTTTCTGCAGTCCTTCTTCGTCGACCTGGAAGGCAGCATCAAAACCCTGCGGTACTATGCAGGCTGGACGGACAAGATCCACGGCAAGAGTCTGCATGTAGGTGAGTGTGGCTTCGGGTCGGGGACGTGGATGAACCACGTGAGTACGAGCAAAAATGGTTCCTTTTTTTTTTTTTAAATGCCTCCACTCAGAGGCAGCCCAGAGGTGCAACTGGGAGATAAGTTAATGACTAAAGACCAAGTGATTTGTCCTGGAATGGGATTACGCTGCGCTCTGGGTGGTTTCTAATCGGAATACTTCCCCCTTCTTGTCAGACCCCGCTTGGTGTTGCTTCTGTCTCTGCAGGACAGCAGATAGACACAACAAGTTTGCTTTTTCCTCTTCATTTAATGTCAATAGAGACCAAAGCTAGTGAGGAGAAAAGGTGGAGAAAAAGGCTTAGATAGTAAGCAGTGAGCTGTAACCATCTGTGAGGATTAACACTCAGCGCCGGCCTCGTCACGCTGGCATCCACTTGGCTGTTAATCCTTTCTTTTGCAAAAAAAGAAAGAAAATAAACCCTCTTCCAGCCGTGAAGATGAGCCATTTGTAAAATACTAACCATTATAGCAGAGGCGGGCAAACTGAGGCCCGGGGGCCACATGTGGCCCGATGAACTATTTAATCCGGCCCGCAGAGCCTTCACAATAATTCCTCCAAAAGACAAATGAAGAGGGTTGTCGGCTTGATTGGTTAGAAAAAGGTTCAGACCCCCCCTTCAGCTAGCATGCTAACGTGTCCTCTCAAGAAGGCGGGGCCAAACATCATTTGGAGCTGGCCTTTTTCACTGCACTGCTCCCAAAGTAGCTAAAGCAAGTTTAAGGCGTTCATTTCAAGTCCGATTTTGTTTTTTATTATTATTATAATAAAACTTGGTCATCAGCGTCAGTTTGGCTCGTCAGCGTTAGCATAGCAGAGCTACATCTAAAGATAAAGGCAGCTTGAACCGAGGGGGTCTATCAGTGCGTGAAACCAGAGACGGTCAGGGTGGAGCAGGTGGAGCACATCACAGCTGTATAGATGGTGGAATTATGAGGCATGTAAGAAGAAAAGATATTTAAGACACCGCCATATGGGAGTAACACGAGGGAACCTGAAATCTGACAAATGGATTATGTAACAGCCTTTGTACAACTGCTTTTTCTCCACAGACGAAAGCTTCATGTGTATAACCAAGCATGAGCCCGTGGGAGTGTGCGGAGCAATCATTCCAGTAAGTCCAGACTGGCATCTGCAAGAATATTGCTCATAAACTTCACATTTACTTGCAAAATGATTCCCAAATGCTCCTCACTGCATATCCGGCTTGTTATGTGTGTGTTATTACGTTTCTTTAACGTTCTACGGTGTGTTTTTAGCAGGCCTAAAGGAACAGGTCTGAACAACCTCTGTTGTTCAGAGGTTTTGGTCACTGTGTGTGTGTGTGTGTGTGTGTGTGTGTGTGTGTGAGAGTTCTGTGGGGCTTTAAAATCTGTTGCTAGGATGACGCCCTTGTGTCATCCTGTCAAGTTCTTCTTGTCTCACCAAGGTTGCTCTGGTTAATTTCGGACAGCATCTCCCTCACTTCCATTCGCAATCGCTTTTGCTTCATAAAGGGACAATATTCCTGACCTTCAGCTAAATTACTGTTACAACATGATGGTTTTTATTCTCCGAGCCCTGTAAATTCCGCATCTTTGAGGCATCACACATGAACACTATAAATCTGATCAAATAAACTGCATTTAAACTACTTCATTGGAGCACAAAAGCTTGGATTTATCCCTGATCATCAGGCTTTGGTGCTGGTAAACGGACCGAACGCAGCCGAAGCGCACCGCGGACGTGCGGGTGAAATGCGACCCTTGCTAAACCCTCGTGAAACCTTATCTTAATCTTTGCGCTCCGTAAACAAGACTTCCTCTTGGCTAAGCCCTTTTTGGCTTGCAGGAGCACACACAAGTCCTGGATTTACTCTCACACATTAGCAACATGTTTTCCTTCAACAGACGTCTGGATTCACTCTTAAAATCAGCTGTGTCTGTGTTGCACGTAGTTGTGCATCAGAGATCCGCAAAGTACAGATTAAATGTTCCAGGTGCAGCTGTAGGTGTTATAAATATGTGTCTGTTCCTTTTCTTTCTGCTCTTCTCCTCCTCTTCCTCCTCCTCCTCCACCCTTCATCGAGTGTCCCCCTATATGAGCCTGGTCCCGTACAAGGTTTCTTCCCCCTGGTGGAGGAGGGCGTCAGGCTCCTCGAGTAGTTGAATTAAAGTGAACTGAATTAAGTCTTAGGAAAGAAACAAACACAACAGGAAGTAAGTGGAGAAAGGTGTTTTTCAGGCCCATAACTGGCCCGATGAAGAGTTCTGGAGTTTTAAAGGAAGAACGTGAACCAGCAGGAGAAAAGGAATGTGTTGTCTCTCTTCTGTCTGTGCCAGTGGAACTTCCCTTTGCTGATGTTCATGTGGAAGATCGCGCCAGCCCTGAGCTGTGGAAACACAGTGGTCATCAAACCAGCAGAACAGACGCCCCTGACAGCCCTCCACCTCGGGTCGCTCATCAAAGAGGTTGGATACCGGCCTGAGCGCGTAACCTTGATCCAACACGGGTTCGATCCCAAACCTCTGACCGTTGGTGTTACATTCCACACATATGTTTCATTTTTTTAAGCTGCAAACATATATCATACTGAAATCAGGAGAATGCGTTTGAAATCTGTTTAAAATCACATGGAGAAAAAACGAGTTTGGTGACTGTTTGGCGACTGGGCAGGTCACTCCGTGCACTAAGCTGACGTCTGTATCCCAGGCAGGCTTCCCCGCTGGAGTGGTGAACATCGTTCCAGGGTTTGGCCCCACAGCAGGAGCAGCTATCGCCAGCCACATGGACATCGACAAGGTGGCCTTCACCGGCTCCACAGAGGTGGGCTCGCATTCCTCGTCTGTTTACTGTTTTACGTTAGCCTAGGTTGAAACTTGCTCTGTTTGTTTAGACGAGTGTTGTATATCGCGTGTTAGCATCAGAACAAAACACGCTTCTAATGTCCTGTACTGTAGTAAGTCACATTTCCAACAGCAGACGTGACAAAAAGGCGTTTTTGATTCTACTGTATTCTATTTATTATAACTCAGTCTGATAGTTCATCACTGTCCAGCTGTAAAACAGCCACATGACAGAGGTGGTGCGTTTTCTTGCGCGCGCTAACATAGCAAACCCTCTGGAGACCACGTGTCTGTATGATTCAGACAGGTCAGCTGATCCAAACAGCAGCAGCCAAGAGTAACCTGAAGAGGGTGACGCTGGAGCTGGGAGGGAAGAACCCCTGCATCGTATTTGCTGACTGTGACTGTAAGTAAAGGCTGATCCGTCTCGCGTTAGGTGGCAGATCCTCGGTGTGATTATCGCCGCCACCATTCCCGACTGACTGCTCGCGAAAACCTTTTTCTAGACATACAACCGCTTTCAACCTTCAACCTTTCAACCTATACAAGCTTTTCTGGAGCTGCTCCCTCCTTCAGGTCCTTCGTGATCAGGACTGTCCATCTTTTGCGTTACCCCTCTTTGTGGGCCTCGTCTGTTAGCAGTTCATTTTGGTTTATTTTGTATAGCCCATTTTACAATCACAACTGTCTGTAGGTGCTTTACAGAGGCAGAAACCCGGAGCCGGAACCCCCAGGTAAGCACAGTGGCAAGGAAACACTCCCCTTTAACAGGGAGAAACCTTGAGCAGGACCAGGCTCACAAGGAGGAACCATCCTGCTGGGTAAAGGAGGAGAAGAAGAGGGAGACAGGACAGAGAGAATAAAAGAGAGAGAGAGACAAACAAACATGCAAACATAGCAAACATAATACAACATAGGAAGGTTTGAATAAAGAAGGGAACGGCACGGGCAGGTGCTGACAGTGGACGCTGGGTTAGTCAGAGGCCGAGGTCCTTGCAGCAGGAAGGTCTGGAGACGGGAGACCTGCAGAAAGATACAGAGAGAGAGAGAAGAGAGAGAGAAGAGGGGGAGAGAGACACAAAAGAGTGAGGAGGATGGTAGGTGTGAGTCAGGACTGGATGCTGCTGAGCTCTTCCTGCACCTTAGGATGTTTTTTAAGTACTTTTCTGTTCTCCCCTCAGATCCTTTAGCCACCGACCTTTGACCTTATGTGTTGTTTCGTCTCCAGACGCTCTTCTAGTTATTATTACTTTGACTCTGAGAATACAACCCATAAAACCTTGCTTGGCCACAGGTGAAGTCAGGGTTGCGACACTTTTCTGTGGAGTTCACATATTAATTGTTTCCTGTTGCCTAGAAACCCACGTTGGTCCATGTTGGTCCACGCTGTCCCAGTGACATCTAAGCTAGCATGGCTCCAAGATCTGCCGTCTTCGTGGCCTTGCCCAAGAGCCCAGGCTGGCTGTCACTGCCTGAACCCGTCTTCCACGTTATTAACAGGCTGACGATTGTACCTTGTTGCCAAATTTACCTTGCAAAAATTGGAAAAGTCCCAACACCATGAAAGATAACCAGCTGTGTGTCCACAGTGCAGCTGGCAGTGGAGGAGACCCAGAAAGGAGCATTCTATAACCAGGGCCAATGCTGCACAGCTGCCTCACGTGTCTTTGTGGAGGAGAGCATCCATGAAGAGTTTGTGCATCTCAGCATAGAAAAAGCCAAGAAAGTTGTCATAGGAGATCCACTGGACCCGCTGACGTCACACGGCCCACAGGTAGGAACGCACGGCTCGCCGACCGGACAATCTACTACACATTCTGGATCAGTGACAGTGGTTCTTTTCATAACTTCTGATCACACGGCGCTCTTCCAAAATAAAATAAACCAGGATCGACATCTATGTTTGAATTTCACGTTTTTCCCATGACTTTTACCTCATATTTAGTATCAAACCCTGGCATTTTTTTATGTTTATATTTGCAAAGAATTGTCCTTCTTCTGAGTACTGCGGCATGAAATTGTGTATAAAAATATAACTATAATAACACTGAGAATGTTTATATTGCAAGTCTAATTATTAATAGTGGTATGTATGGTAGTCTAATATCTAATAATCCAGTATATAACCATGATGTTATACAGGTATAATTAATCACAAACTGCCTTTTTTTTTTTTCAAATTGATAGTCTAACTATTTTTGTAACTGTTTTTTTTTTTTTTTTTTTGACTCTTCTAGATTGACCAACAGCAGTTTGACAAGATTATGGATCTGATAGAAAATGGGAAGAAAGAGGGAGCCAGGCTGGAGTACGGAGGGGCCCCTGTGAGCAACAAGAGCCTCTTCATTCAACCCACCATCTTTTCTGGGGTCAAAGATCACATGCGCATCGCCAAAGAGGAGGTAAAAAAAAAACCCACCACTAGAAAAGATACTGAGAAAGGCGGGGTTTGTCAAAGCAATGCTGCCCCCTGCGGATTACAGTGGTAATTACACCACAGCCGCTGCAGTCAGCAAAAGCAAAGAACGTCCACAGCTAGTATGCAAAGTTAAACTGTGCTTTTTAAGGAAGAGTCAGAGAGTTTAGTTCCTGAAATGTCAGTTATGAGCAAAGGTTGAAAAGAATCTGTCGGATGACCCCACAGATAGAAAGGCACTTCCTGGTTTCCAAGAACATTTAACATCAGTGTCTCACAAGATCCAGTCTAAGTTATACATTGTCTGGTCTTTGCAAAATATATGTCTTAGTTGATTTTTCTTCACAGGAGCAAGTTAAGATGATCAAAAGCTCAATCCAAGATATTTGCTAAGCATTTGCAGCTTTGATAGAATGCATGTTTGCACTATGCACACAAACACACACGTGCATGGTCCTACACTGTATTTGTATACACATGAATGGCAACTGTGCATACCTGTGAGAATGTAGGTCATTTGTCAGCGAGCTACTGGTCCTGACATGTCCAATTTCACTGTCCTATCAGATCTTTGGTCCTGTGCAGTGTATATTCAGCTTTCAGAGCCAGGAAGAGGCCATCAGGAGAGCAAACAGCTCGCAGTACGGCCTAGTGTCTGCCATTTTCACCTCAAGCATGGACAGAGCTTTATCTGTTTCTGCAGCTCTGGAAACGGGAACTGTCTGGTAAGTTTCTTCATTTCAGGCAAGAAAAAGTCCAAAAAAGCAAATATAATAAACTTTCTGCTTCTTCTTTTTCTCCACGTGTATCCAGGATAAATTGCTACAACTCCCTGCATGCTCAGACTCCCTTTGGCGGGTATAAAATGTCCGGCATTGGACGAGAACTGTAAGCGTCCTTCTCCGTGCGACATATATCCTGAAATGTTTCCCGTCTACATGTGTCTGACCTGCCTCTACTGTGCTGTGACATCTTTGCGTCCCCTCAGCGGAGAATATGCCCTGGCTGAGTACACCGAGGTGAAGGCCGTCACCGTCAAGCTGAATGAAACGATGTGAGAAGATCCTGTCAGGCCATATGAGCTTCTGCATCCATCGTGTTTGCCTTGTCCTTAGTTTGCTCTGTGGTGTCGGGTTCAAGATGGACTATTTTCAGTTCTGTTCCTCAGTAATATGGAGGGGTGAGGGGTTGGTATTTTATTCCCACTTTTGTGACATTCTCTTTTCACCATCTGAGCAAATGTTATGTTTTGGCCCAATTTCAAGTTACTATAGTTACAATATCATATCAAAACTCATTAAGAATACGTTATGTGGTGAAAGAGGATGATGCTGAACAGAATTTCATTCTTGTCCCTTTTTGTCAGGAGTTTTTGGGACGCTGATGAGAGACTGAGAAAAAGATCGTTTTTCTAACTGTTGAGTGGCTAATGTTTGTGACTCTTGCTGACTGGAACATTCTCTCTGCTGTGAAAAATATGCCTTCCCTTTCAAACGTTGCAGAACTGTTGTTGAGTGAGGTAACATTTACTTTGCCAGTAACGCCTCAGTTCAGTGCCATGATTAAAAAAAAAAAAAAAAGCTAGATGATGTTTTGTGTTTATACTCATAGAACAGGATTGTCTCCACTTTTTCACTGCATTCGATTCGTATTTGAATAAAATGCTTGGATAAGTAATTTTGAACAAACTCATTTTGATAAATCTATGTTCAATTGATGGAGTTTTGATGGACGGACGTTTTGTTGTTTGCATCATTGTTACATTAAGTTGGAAAAAATTAGGGCTCCTTAAATGTGAATGTAAAATATCTCACTATCTCATCATCTCAAGTCCTACAATTCAGCGATTGTTAAAATAAAGATGTTTTCTTTCACTTTACATAGTTTGCACATTCTTTTCTCATCTGAGAGGCTTCTCCAGTGCCCCACTAGACCTTATGAATCCTCAGAACTCTTGCATGAGAGGCGAAACATCTTCCAGTTCATTTAAATGGTCTAGTAGACTCTCCAGTGACGCTTAATGATTGCTCTCTGCTCCCACCTTATGCCACTTTCATTACTAGTTCCTTCTTTCCATCGGCCCATATCAACTCATGTGACCTAATGTGGGACAAAACTCTCACTTCATCAGCTTAAACACCTTGTTGCATGTTTAAAGCGACCGATTAAACATCTCTTTCAATTTTAGGATTTGTAAAATTATCTCATTAACAAAATATAAAATCAAAATTTGGCCAAAATGAAAGATGTGCCCTAATAGGAAAATGCACATTTAAGTAAATACTTGATGTAATAAATAAATACTTACCATTCATCCCTAAGTATAGATAAGTATTATCTATTATAAACTATGAAAACGATAACGTAAGGCTATTTTAAGAAAATGTCTTAATTTGAAATTCTTCTATCCTGGTATACTGGGTTGTTTTTATTTTGAAAAGCTCTGCCGGAACTTTGTCCGCGGTGCATTCACTGTTCAGAACTTGATTGTGAAAAGGAGAGTTTACGATGTGGAATCAGGAAGTTCCTACAGGAGCGATCTGTGCGTACATTTGCGGCTGATTTCGAAGCTGTAAACGCGTGAAGTCTGTCAAGACGGTCAGTGGATGTGCTGAAATTTGATCTTTGATAAACTATTAAAATTTCGTAGGCATCTTTTTTGCCCTTCCTTTCGAATTGCATGCACTTCGATGCATGCAAACGAAACAACCGCTCGAAGGTCTCTCCACTGGCGTGACGTCACCACAAATCTGTGTAAGTTTATTTTAATAACCTAATACATGAAATACACGATTTCCCTATCTGTGAAGAGTTGTGCTGTATGTGCAAAAGTTAAAACTTTCCGTAATACCAGGATGCTATTTTATCAAGAAGAAAGCCATGATTTTTAATTATTATCTGTATCGGTTTGCACTCTACATTTCGTATAATACTTTATTTTTGCAGTCCACTCATAATCACATTGGTTACAAGACAGACACATGACAAATGGATGGAGGTTTGGTCAGTGGGTCTGTAAAGTGAACACATGATGCTGTCCTGCTTTCACACAACCCCAAAGTTGTAGCACTTATAGAAGTTGTTTTTATTATCCTGCAAGGGGGAAATTGCACTTAGACATTTGATGTGATACCATTTCTAAATTTGGATAACGAATGTGCGTTTAGCTCTTATATCTGTACTTCCTTTTCATGACATTTCTCTACATCAAAGTACTAATGAAATTAGATGTAAGCCATTCAGAAAATTTCATATTAAAGAGTGTTTTATATTGTTGCATTTTCTTTCTTTGTCCTCTATTTCAAGTTTCTCATGTGATGGAACTGACATTGCGGAACTAGTAACCTCAGTAGGAATGTCTTACTGGTCAGTCGGTCTTCCCCAGAACAAAGAGTCTCTCGGCACCATGGAACATCACACTGGTGAGTTAAGTTCATCTCGCCTCATCCCAACTCTGGATGCGCTCAACATACAGATTGACGCTTTACCTGAAGAAGCTTTGCAGTAACTGCATTTGTGCTTACATCTAGCAAAAGCAGAATTGAAACTGAGGTTGGCAGCCACAGTCTTTGACTGTTGCTGGTTGACTGTGTTCATGCTGTGCTCAGAGATTATTTACAAATGTTTTCTGCAAAATACCTTTTTTTTCCTGCGTAATGTTAAGGATATTACAGTGCCACTGATTTACATTTGTTCCTAATAAAATGACGGATCTACGAAAGAGTGAGAATATCTTGAGAAGCGCTGGAGATGTGGTCGAGATCAGACTGCAGGGTTAAATCTTTTCTATCAACATAAAGGAAACAGAATTGTCTGTTTTTATTTCCTGTAAAATGTAACTGCTGCGTTTGTGCCACATACTTTCTCTACACTGCTAAAAAACAAGAAAAGGGACATTTTTTCTGCAGGTGGTGGCAACCAGTCGTTTCACCGACACCCTTTCTGGCTGACTGGTTAGCTTCGGTTGGTTGGTTTAGTAGTTTTCCAGAGTCGTTTCCGCTAGAGGTAGCATGTAGCAAAGAATGAGGCCCCCGGATGTGGCTCTGGTAGTGTTGCTCCTCCAGGATTACACAGTTCAACCAAGTCATGTACGTATCTCCAGCAAAGTGTCAAGAACCGGTATCGGGTACCGGGAGACGGGCCCGTAAGCCAGAGGTGAAGGAGGGTTTCGGTGGGTAACAGCCCAGCAGCAGGACTCTTGACTGTTCCTTTATGCAAGGAAAAGTGTCAGCGGTCTGGCAGGTCTGAGTCCATGTTGCCCAGGAGCTATTTATGATTTGTGTGTCTATGGTTGTGTCTCAGTTTTGACCAAACCCTTCGTGTTTCCCTTACCTGTAGAGCTCTAATATGTGTGTGTGTGTGTGTGTGTGTGTTTGTGTCATTCTGCTGTTGATCAGTCTTTGGCAAGCTGAGATTTTACCTTTTTAATACTCGTTTTTCTAAATACAGTACGGTTTTGGGCCTTGTGTCCCGGCGGATTTCAACAGCCCCTTTGTTTTGTCCCAGGTTTACGTAAGGTCTGTCCTGGGTGTCCCGAATTCTTCTCTTTTTTTCTTTTATCAACAACACGCCACACATGGCAGCAAGTCATTTGAAGCCATAACAGTACATTCAGGAATGTCAATCACACAGTTGTCATAGCGACCTGTAATCTGAACCAATCAGAAAGGTTACTCAGGTACTCAGGTTAACTTTGGTGATAGTTGCTCTGAGTTCTATGAAAGGATCACTGCCAACCACAGCTTCCTGAAAAAGGTCCACACCAGTATGACATACTCAGGGTCAGAAAGATAACTTCAGAGTAACTTTAGAGTTATGCACTTATTTTGTTTGTACACTACATGTTGATGTTCAAAACAGTTTAATGTTAAAATGATAAATGTATAACATAATGTTAAAATGTTAACTAATGTATAACATTTTAACATTATGTTATACAAAAATGTATAACATAATGTTAAAATGTTATACATTTTTGTCTGTTTTAGTGGCCACTTTTTCTTTGGCCAAGTACTGGTGTTTTATAAACACTACCGCAACTATTTATTATACTTAACAAATAGAGACCAAGTAAATGTTTACAAGTTGTATCACCTCAGTTGAGTAAAATAAAATCTCTTATATTTGGTGAGTAATTGCCAAATATAAAAACATCTGGTCACCCTAAAATATAGTGCAACGATAATGCTCATAAAGTCATAGGTTGTGTTGCTTTTATATATTGACGATCACAAATGATTTGCTTTGCAATTTGAATTTAGGATAAACAGATTCTTTACTATAAATCATAGCTTGATCAATCCACCCGTGGATTAGCTACACGCCACACAGGATAGACTTTTTAAAGGTTATCTAAGGGTACTTTTGCAACTTTTTTTGTTGTTTTGTTGTGAGGACCAGGCTCACAAGGGGGAACCATCCAAGGCAGAGGCGCAGGAAGCTCAGTGAGCCATTCCCCGCTACGCTGACTGCATGATGGCAAGTCTTTGGAGGTGGTTTGTCCTGCTGCTTCTGCTGCTTCTATCAGCTGGGGCAGCAGGTTGCGGAGGGTAGGAGTGCTCCGACACAATCTTCTCGCCCTGCTGAGACCACGGATGGAGGCAGCCGATGCCGTTCTGTGCTGCTCACCTCAGTTGCTGCTGTGCTTTCCAGCGAAGCAGTAACACCAGTAGGATTTTACTGTGGACTGGGGGAGAGTCCTAAGCACACTGACCTGTAGGTGGCACCTCAGCAGCAGCCTTTAGGAGTGCAGACGCTGCTGGGCCTGGTGGACCATACGTACCAGCTTTTACCCCTCCTCCCTGCACTACCTCAGCTTGTCTGTCTCCCCCCTTCCCTTCCCCTCCCCTCCCCTCCTCTTCAGCCCTTCAAAGGGTTAGAGGAAGATCATTGATGGAAAGCAGCCAGGGTGTGTGTGTGTGTGTGTGTGTGTGTGTGTGTGTGTGTGCTGATTAGAGGCTACGTAGCTCCTGGAAGTGAAGCTATGGGAAGAAAGCGAGCTGTAGATGTGATGACGGCGGCAGGAGGAAGTGGGGGATTCAGAGCTTCGATGTGAGCAGGTTAGTAAGAGAGAGGAGGACAGAGGCAGAGCTAAACGCTTCTGCAGTCTTTGTTAGAGTCGGCACAGGTGGAGCCTTGAAGCCGATGTGGACCGATCGTGGTTTTCTGTCAATGCCTGTATGGTCCGTGTGCGTGTGTGTGATTATGTTAGCTTTGTCTGACTGATTGATACACACGTGGGCTTCAGTGGCAGCATCTATTAGTCCCTCTTTCACGGTGCAGTTATGGAGCCATTTAAGCAGCTTTGAGCTCAATTAAATGGTAAACATTAAAAAAAAAAAAAAAGCATGGAATGTGTCAAGAAGATGTTTTCTATTAACTTCAAAGGATAGCTAGCAAACCAAACTTTAGTGTTGGGGTAATATTCTGCCGGGGTGTGGAAGAACAACATCTCTCCATAAATTATGTGCTTAAGAAGTCAAAGGCTAAACACACAGTTAATCCACCCGTCTGTCTGTCCATCCATCCTTTGTGCAGGACTTTATCTCAAAAGTCAACGTACAGAGGTGGGGATAAACGCTGGAAAGGTCAGCAGTCCGTCACAGGGCCCATCGGATGCATGTTTTTGGGACAGTGGGAGGAAATGAGAGCACCTGGAGAAAATGTCAGGTTGCGTCTTGCAGTGGAAGGAGTTTCTCTCGTCAGCGTTGCTCATTTAGAAATGCTGAAAATATCTGTCAAACTCCTAAACGTTCCCTTTGTGCTTCTGCCAGTGCTGCGTAAATTTAGCCTCTTGAATCCAATTTAAATCAGTAGCGCATACTAAGAATGCGCTCATTGTACGTCAAGGACGAGGTCAAAGTAGACCAGCTCTGCCAAGCTGCACCTACGAGGGACGCGTAAATCTGCCCAGAAACACAAATGGGACTTTCTGACTGTCTAAACGTGCGTGTGCTGGGAGA
The DNA here is from genome assembly GCA_015343265.1 of Pao palembangensis. Taxonomy (NCBI): domain Eukaryota; kingdom Metazoa; phylum Chordata; class Actinopteri; order Tetraodontiformes; family Tetraodontidae; genus Pao; species Pao palembangensis. The sequence goes on from CM027081.1 coordinate 1,530,208, forward strand.
AATGCTCAAATCGCTCTAAGACTCTTAATCTTTTTACGACTCACACGTAGGGATGCTGGAGGGCGGAAGGCACGTGTGGGTCACATGACATTAGTCTCCCGGGCTGCCTCGTGTAACGTCAGCATCCCAGTCCAACTCTTGCCGTATATATTATTCATGTCCAAGACGCTGACTGCAGGGAATGTGCATCTCTGAGAGTAATGAGATTTGTTCGACGTGTAGATAAATAAGCACCTTTTCGCACAGGAAAATAGAGAAAAACGTATTTAGACTTTCAGCCAGCGGTGATTTGGTCTCTGTGAATGCAGACTTGTAACCTAAAGAGCTGTAAAAGGTCAAAAGTTGACTTGAAAAGCTTAAGTAATTATAATTAATTCACCGTTTTGGGCAAATGGATTTATTCTTGCATACCAGTAAATGGGTGCATGTGTTGTGGGTGTGTGCCTTTCATTCAGAGGGTGTGAGGCTGCTGATCTGCTAATGCTAGGAGAGCCATTTAGTAACCTGCGTTGTGGTGCCGAAAGGCTCGGTTCCACCCCATCCCTCCTCACGTTTACCGTTTACGCTCCCGTTTCTCCACTCTTCTCCTCCTGTCTCTGTCTAATGTGCCATCAGGTCCTGGGCAGGAAATGGGAGCCAAGACATCCTTACTTGAGGTTTCAGGACCCAGGTCTGCGCTTCCTTCTCCCACTCTGGAAAACATCCAGGCGGCATATGAAGACAAACGGGTGGAGGTCGCCAGAGAGCTCATCCAGCAGGCGTGCTGCGTGGAGTGCAGCGCGGGGATGCCCCGCGTTCGTGGGGTGAGTCCGCGCAGAAGGGACACGTTAAAAGGCTGCGATCCAACTGTGCCACAGAAAGACGGCAGCTAAGGCTTCTACGATTTAATCGCCTTAGAGAATAAACTGCTACGAGAGGAATTCGGAGTCAGCAGAAATCTCCAAAGGGTCTGGGTGGGTGAGCGTTGTCAGACTGCTAGTTCCTTTTTGCCTCGTTGTGGCTCTGTGACTTTAGTTTTATCTTCAGACAGTTGAAAATAAAAAAAAAAAGGTGATTCTGTTCTCTTATATTTCTTCAGTTCGACAGATTTAACTGCGCTAAGTTAAATCTAAATTTCTTTTTTTTTTTTTTTTTCTTTCTAAAGAGACAAATTTAACTTCAGGCTTAAACGTGGAGCTGGGTCAACACACAGGCACGACGCACTAAAATAAACAGAGCTTTAATATTGGTCACAGAAAAAGAACTGCAGTTTTAAAAATATAGCGTAGTCGTAGTCCGCTTTGTTTCATGCTGGTGTGAAAACCCATCTGAATTTTGGTGCCAACCAAAAAAGCAAATTCTGCTCTGCCTGAAAATGGGGGCCTTGGTTCGCTTGCAAGTGAACTCTGGTTCGGTTCGCTTACTGTATTAATACAGGCAGACTGTCCAGTGAGGAAGAATGAAGCAATGAGCGGCAGGCACTTATTAATGTGTCGTCCGGGCATCGTTGTCTGTGTTTGTGGTGGATAAGCTGACTAAAGGGCATTTGTGTGTTCAGTCCTGGCCTGTACATGTTTTAATCAGTTCTAATTTCTTAATGTACCAGCCTCTGACGCAACAGAGGAAAATAAAATGCACTTTCTTGTCGCCGTTTCAACCAGAATAACAGGTTTTTGGGTTCTAATAATGTCCTTACACACCTAGTTCTACAGTGACACAGTTTTAAAATAAACAGGAAATCTGCAGCGTGATTTAAAGGTCTGTTGGTAGTTGATGACTGCAGCTACCTACAGCCCTGAAGGTGCACAGAAACTAGACCAACCAGTCCCTCAGGGGCAGTTCTTGCTCACGCTCAGACAAAACCGAAGGAAATAATGAGCATGATCCCATTCTAGAATCAAAACATTCCAAATGTATTTGACTGCTAGTTAAGATTATGTTAGTGAACCTGATTTTGGTCCATTTCACACATTTATTTGTAGTAATACGTTGGCTAAAATTTCAAAACACACAACAAATGTGTGTTGTTCGCGAAGCTAAAAGACTAGCGCGCGTGTGTGTGTGTGTGTGTGTTGTAGGTGAATCTTCTGTGTCTGGCCGTTCAGAATGGGGATCAGCAGAGTGTGAATTACCTCCTCAAAGAAGCACGTATTCCCCTGCCACAGGAACCGTCCAACACCAACCCTGCCATCCTGGCTGCATACTTGGGCCATCCCAACTTGGTCAAAGAGCTGCTGGATTCCGTCCCCGGTAAAGAGATAAGACGCAATTTGTCAAGCTGTATATGACAAAGAAATGTAAATCCACGGAGAGCAGCTGTCACGTACGAAGAGCGGTCCCCAAGCCACGGACCGGTTTAGTGTCAGACAGAGTCTGGCCGTTAAGACGTGGCCGATAAATACAACAAAAAACGTCATATGGCCGTCATGAAAACTGTGGTATTTTCTAAATATAATAATAATACAAAACTTGTGTCAATAGTGAGCCATAGACGGTAATTTTCTCGTTCAGTTTCAGATAATTAATAATTATTTATTCTTTATGTGCGGCCCGGTAGCAAATGACCCACGGACCGGTACCGGTCCGCGGCCCGGGGGTTGGGGACCGCTGCTATACAAGGTGCTTTTGTGAGGCTTTTTGCAACATTGTAGTTGACTGAACGGACAAGAAAAACAACATTTACAGGTGTGCTCTTGTCCAAAGTCCACTCTGTTGCTGCTGAACTGCTTTGGCTGTGGCTCTCTCCCAGGTCCGTGTTTGAGGATGGACTTGCTAAACTGGATGCTGGCAACATCGTGCCAGCAAGGTCATCTGGATGTGGTCCGTCTCCTGGTCCACGGCTACCATGCTAATGTCAGGGACTGTGCCATTCACAGTGATGATTTTGCTGTCATCAGTGGGCTTCCGGTGTATGCTGCTGCGCAAGCAGGTAAACAGAAATAAACTGGTTTTCGTGTTGACGTGAAGCAGCAGGGTCCTGCTGACAGCAGCTCTGCAGATTTTACCTACTTTCATGCTGTGCTGTTGTCGGCTGAATCATTAGCACTTGGTATTATGGAATTAATAACTGTTTGACCATCACCGTGGGCAATAATAATATGCCGGACACGAACATTAATAAGGTAAATAAGAATATAAAGGAGGGTATGGCTGGAGCAGCCCCGACAGATACTGAAGGTGGGACGAGACCGTGGAGACATTAAAAAACAAACAGACAAAAAATTCTGCTTCATGTGATAATGAAGCGGAAGTGTTTTCACCTCCCCCTCAGTGACTGCAACCTGACTAGGCCCAGATCCAGCCGTGTTTCCAACATGCTCTTTTTATTATATACATTACCCCTTTTTACGCTAGATGTTGTGTTCGCATGTTCACACGTGGGTCCACACGTTTAACACAAAGGGATAAAAACAGATGCATAAAAAGTTAGCTATCGTCTAAATGTAACAAAAGGCCTTACGGGTGGTGGGATATTTAAAATAAAATGAAAACTACATTTGGATTGGATTCCAGTCTTACGCTGAGAAATGACCGGACTTGGCTGTTATTCCGTTGGTGCCATTGGATATTAGATCCAATCAGTACAAATAAAGTTCGTCTTCTGTGGGAAAATATGGAAAAACTGGTAAACAAAGAGCAGACAGGATGCACACTTTGCCACGCATGCCACCCCCTACTGGTGTGGCCTGCAGTGCACAGGCTTTTACTGCACTTTTGCATTAACATATGAACATATGACGTCTTTCTTAAACGTGCTGGGGTGGATGTGAATTATTTTTTAACCAGGCGGAGGAAAAATGTTTGCAAAAACACCCGGATGCAAAGACCTTAGTTTTGTTAAAGACAACTTTGGTGTCTTTATTTTACATGACAGTCAGCGGGAATTTTATGACAAAGTAATGCAGAAAAAAAAGCTGGAATTCCAAAAGGTCCGGAGAGGAGATGACAGGAGACTACTACTGCAAACTGTTTAACTCGATTGCTGCACTTGAGTAAAGAAAATAGCCAACTCTCAAAATGATCACGGTTGATCACGGGATCGTGATTTAACAATCACGATCAAGCTCTAAAGACCTTAACTGTCTGTGTTAGGATATAAGATTGGATGATCACAACATATAAGGTGCAATAAAAAGGGGGATGTGATTATTCATATTCTACCCTTCCTTTCTGTGTATTTCTTCTTTGTATTACAGTAAGACAAGAAGAGATTTTCACGTCTTCGGGTGTAAAAGAATAGAAGGATAAACATGAGCACTGGCGTGGGTGATTGTCTGAGACTGGGTGGTGTGTTTTGTGCTGCAGGTAACGAGGATGTAGCCCAGTTCCTGCTGCAGAATGGAGCAGGGTTCTCCTCCTACATGCTCATGGACCATCCAGCCTTCAGCAAACACTTGCTGAGACTCAGACTTCAGGAAGAGCCCGCCGTGGACGGAGAAGATCAGGTGCGCCAGAGTAGCATGAATGTGTTTCTGTTGTGGATCAAACAACAGCAGCTGCTCCCTTTTGTGTCTGTAGACTGTTAGCGTTTGCTGGAGCAATCTGCAGCTGCCCTGGTTAGAGCTGGACTGGTTCATGGACTTGTCTTCTCGTATCGTCCACCTGGACCTGTCATCTAACTGTCTGGTGGCTTTGCCCTCTGTGTTGCCCTGGGGTCTCCTCCGTCTGCACACTCTAGATCTGTCTAACAACCTGCTGAAAGAGCTGCCGGATACTCTCACCTCCCAGGAGGTCATCTGCACCAGGTACACGCCTCCTACACGTAAACGTGTACGAGTCAGACGTGCTAGGCTTCTTCTAAAAAGTGTTTTTAGAGCTTTCAAAAAGTAAAAGTTAACACTTTTTGACTCCACCCATGAACCTTTCTTTGTTTTGAGGAAAGAGTCACCTCCCTGTGTCCTGTGCTTCAGTTTGTGGCAGGTAGATCTCTCTCGAAACCAGCTCACCACTTTGCCATCTGGCTTTCTCCATCTGACCCACATCCAGAGAGTCTCTGCCGCCAAGAACCAGCTTCAGATGCTCTTTGACATCCCCATCGGTATGTTGTTTTTCTGACTGCTTCGTGATCCAGAGCACAATGATGATTGACTGGTCCTTTTTGATGTGTTGAACCTTTGAAAACAGCACAAAGATAACGCAGCAAAAGCTAAATCAAAGTAAATAAATGCTATTTACTTAAATATTTAACCACTTTTCACCAGATGATCAACTTGATTTGATGTTCTATGTACAGCATCTGTCATTTATATGTTCTGTAATCATCACTTGACTGTTTTTGTTAACTAAAATGTTAGAAAACTTAACAAAATTCATTCATCTTTTCAAACGATGTAAAATAATTTCTTGTGTTTGTCAGGTACAAACTGGATCGGCCTCCGTAAGCTGCAGGAGCTGGATGTGTCTGAGAACTGCCTGACCAGTCTGCCCACGGCCGTCATGCACTGTCTGAAGTCTCTGAGTGTGCTCAACGTGTGCAGGAACAGGCTGAGCAGTGTCCCTGACCCCTGGGCCTGTCCACTGGTAAGCAAGCGCACAAATCAATCCCAGATTTCTCCTTTCTTCTCTTCAGATTTTAGGGAATTCAGGTTTGAATCCAAACATGTCTGGTGAAAGAATCAGTTGTTTCTTCCTGTTTTCCTCAGTCAAACATAAGAAAAATACATTCTTTTTCATTGCATGATCAAAGGTAAAAGGTTTACTCAAAACACATGGGACTGTCAAGTAAACGTAATCATTTCAGATTGCAGTTTGCAGTAGGTTATGATGAGTCTTTTCCTCTTCAAATCCCCGGATCTGCCTTTGCACATGCTGGAAGTCAAGATTAGAGCTTCAGTAATATGATCCTTTTCTTGCCTGCCCTGGCTTATGGGCAGTCTGGAGCCAGTTTATAGATTTGTGCTCCAGGCAACAAATTATCGCTGTCTTTACAGGTCGGGATGCATCTTTGAGCATTTCTTTTAAACGTTTGGGGGAAAAAAAAGAAAAACGACACAAAAGGCAGCTTCCTGCATCTTTGGCTCAGTCCTGCACATCATTGAGGAGGAATTTCAGCTCGTTATCACTGTCAGAGCTGCTTCAGTTTGTCTCATGAGTGGCTCCTTAGGTCATCTGATCAGCAGGCCCTGATGCAGCAGAGCAGGCCCAGCCCAGTTGGGATGATGGTTTCATCAGCACCCTGCCCAGATGTACTCCTGCATGTTTTTTTTCCAAAAAAACCAGCTCAATCTTAGTTTCACATGTTGCCACTAAGTGTCAGCGTGGTTTGATTTCTCCTTAGGCAGCTGCAGCTTCCTCCGGGGTGTCCTGCCGTAGACACCCTGCTTGCTGAGGTCTTTACATACCATAGTCTCATCAGTTCCAGCCATTCCTCCAACAACTCAGGGTTGTTGTGCTGCTTTTAGCATCCTTTGGACTTGAAGTGGGCGCCCACTTCTTGGAAGAGTAGCCGCAGTCCTAAAGTGTCTCCATTTGTAGATCAATGGTCTGAGTGTAGCCTGGTGAAATAACACTTTCCAGCTTTATGTAAATCAACACTTCTTGATCACAGATCCTCTGAAAGCTTTTCACTGAGGCTTGGCTCCCATAAGGCATGCTAACATCTGGCTCCAATGAGCTTTAACTCAGGGGTTCTCACACTTCTTCCACTCCCACAATGAGCTTTTGGTGTTTTTTTTCTCACTAAAGACATGAAAAATTCTATTTTGTATTGTTAATTTAAACACACATTTTATAACAAATTGATGCAAATTCGGAAAAATTCAAAAATTCCAAATTGTTTACATGCTTTTGTGCCACTGTAAATGTAAACAGTACCACATGGCAGATGTCCGTTATTCCTCTCTTGCTGTTCAGTGGTCTGGAACAAAAAAAGTGGCGGTTTTGTGGTTTAAATGGCGTGTTTATGAGTGGAATAGAGAGCCAGCCTCGAAATGCATGACGACAGGCCACTAGATTGCGGACGCATCCTGCCTTGTATTACAGATTCAGATTGATGCTGTAATTATAACACTATTGAGGACATTTCTGGGGTATCTACTGACGGACTGAGCAAAGTTTCAAACATACCACAGCCAACTCAGCCTGGTTTTACTCAGCTCTGCCAAATAAAGCGGTGAATGAAGTTTCGTTTATTTTATTATTTTCGTTGCAGTATTATTTAGTTTTTTAAATTACTTATTTATTTGAAAAATTGAATTCAAAATTCTTATTCCTACTCCACTGACTACTGCCCAGTATCCAGTATACATTGTGTATTTAAAGTTTTATCTTGGTGTCCAGGTTTGACCACAGTTATATGTCTTGTACTTCTTACTTGACATATTTTCAGCAAATTCTTTACTTATTTATTCCGCCTGCTTTGTTCTGTCTGTGCAGAAGCAGTACAAAGCTTCCAACAATGAGATCGAGAGCCTTCCAGACACTATCTCCATCTTCTGGAGGAGTCACCTGCAGGAGGTAGACTTCTCTGAAAACTGTCTGAAGGAGCTTCCCTCATATATCTTTGAACTGGAGGTGAGTGATCAACTGGATGAGATGAAGTACAGAAGTACAGCGAGACACTCGTCAGACTCGTGTGTAATATGTAACATAGTCTCCAGATGGCAGCGCTGCCACAGAATTGCCTGCGCTCATAAGGAAGATGCCGAAATAATGACGTTTTATAAAATCTGCCTCTGCCATCTGTCAGATTTCTTTAATGAAGTTGTCTATTTTCTTTTACGGTTATGTTGGAGGAGACTAATAACATTTGATGAACAGTGTACAACAAGAACAGCAACATCCAAAAATGTCCGCAGGCAAAGATCCCGGATAGTTTAAGCTCTGTAATTGAAAATATGTATAAATACTTTGCGGTCAAAGTATTTACCTAGGTCCAAATACATTTGATTTAAAAGTTAAACCCATTTAAAACCAGGTTACTTTAGTGTGAAAGCCGGCGGAAGGTTTGTTTGGTTTCACTCTTCAGGAGCACTGATTAATGACACAGTTCCCCAGCTGTGTGTGTATTCCTTGAAAGGATGTGAAAACGTGGTTGATGGTGTCTCACCCCTCCTCCCACTCTTCCTCTCTGCAGGCTTTAGTGTCTTTGAGATTGGGTGGGAATGACATTGTCACACTACCAGCTACCAGTAAATGGAAGTGCTCACAGCTCAGAACTCTTGATCTTTCCAGAAATCAACTCGGCAAGTAGGTCCTCACGGTCATGTTTGTAATTTTATCCCTTCGCGCACACACACACACACACACACACACACACACACGCAGACATACACGCATACGCACGCATGCACAAACACACGCACACATCCTTGTACTTCCATCTTTATGGGAACTTTCACAGACACGGTGTATTCCCCAGCCTCCTACTCTAACCCGAACCTAAGCTCAATTCTAACCCACGCCTTCAAACCAAGTATTAACCCTGAGTTTATCCTTATCTAAAGTCCTCACTTTGCTAGGAGAAAGCAGATTTTGGTGCTTAATATGTAGCAAGCACAACACACACATGTGCATCCTTGTACGTATGTCTTTGTGAGGACTTTCCTAGACATAATGGATTACCCAGCCCCTTACTCTTACCCTTACCCTTACCTTAACTGTCCCAGCTAACCCCAACCCAATTCTAACCCCAACCTGAAGACCGTCCTAACCCTCAAACAGGCTTTGGAGTTGTGAGGACCAGCCAGAATGTCCTCATTTCCCAATATTGTTCTTACTTTGCTAGCAGAAAGCAGATTTTGGTACTGCATGTAGTACGTACAAGAACACACACACACACACACACACACTTTAAATGAAACCAAGCGACTCTAACCCAGTCATTCCAAGTAGATGTTGTTCTCGGTTCTTTCGTGACCACCGGGATGAGTTGTTGAGGCTGGTCTTGTTTCCAAGAAGTTTTAAACACGCAGCGGTGCAACCATTGGTTCCATAACCTGGTCTGGTTCCCACAGCTTTCTCAAACACGAGAAACACAGATCCACTCTCTTAAAAAGTTTTTAATGAAGTTCTGCTCTCCACAGATTCTGGAGACTGTTTGATTTTAGCACTTTTAGATTTGGCAGCAGCCTTTAATAAAGTGGTCCGTAAAACCCTTTTATATCGACTGATGCAGTGGGTGGGTGTTAGGACACAGCTCTAGACTGGCTCAGGTCCTACCTGACAGACAAGACTCTTGGTCTCTGCCTTGGTGACCTTCCTCCACTCTGCTCTTGTGTGGAGTCCCACATGGCACAGCTCTTGGCCCACTTTTATATTCTCCTCATCCACTTCCCCTGGGATCCGTACTTAAGCCAAGTACACACGGCACGATTTTTTTGAGTCGGCCGGACGCCCGGGTGTTCACACCGCGCAACTCGACAGGATCGGCGGGAACATTGGGTGTCCACGCTACAAGACTGGTCTGAGACGGGAGTGTCCACACAGCGCGATTCTCTCCGTCAGGAGGCGTGGCCGACTGCGCTGCCTGTTTCCGAACAAGGGCTGACACAGGAAGTACGTAACCGCAGCGCGTTATTGTAATTTGCCCTTACGCATGAAATGTCTGTTGTTGGTCCTGGATTTTGTAATAATAAATTTCCCCCACAAAATGCCACTTATAGTCTAGTGCAATTTATTTTTCTTATTCATGGCGCATTTTTTGACTGATTCGACTCCGGGGGGACTTGTAGTCCGAAAAAACACGGACTGGCACACTTTAATTAAAAGTACAAAACAACTATGTACAGCTTAAAATTTACAAAAAAAAAAAAAAAAAACGATGAGAGAACGACACAACTTCAAATGGTTTCAGGATCGGGGTCACAACGTTTGTGAAAACGCAGAAAACGTTTGTTCTCTTTATATTGCGGCGGTAGCGGCGTGCAGAATGGTGCAAAAGGTCGGCGTGGTTGGTGGGGACAGTGGCTGATCAGAGTCTCCTGTGTCCACTGACATCGCAAATCCATTTTTCTGTCTGCTGTCGTTTCTTGTTGCTCTGCTCCGCTGCAGCCGCTGTACTGCTCCATTTCACTTTCTTATTTGCGGCCACGCCCACGTCTGCTCTCATTGGCTGTAGCTCTTTCTACGTCTCTACGAGCAGACTGGATATCTAGCAGGTTTGACATCCAGTTTGGCGCCTGCGACTCCATGCGGGGCGTCGTCAGGCTCGTTACTCGAGTCTCCGAGGTACTTAACTCAGTCGCCAAGCGGATTAGTGCCTTAGTCGCGAGTCTACGACTCCGAAAATCGTGCCGTGTGTACTAGGCTTTCGGAAGCACGGTGTCACTTTTCAGTGCTACGCAGATAACGAGCAGATTTACATGCCTCTAAAAAAGAGAGAGTCCCACTCCATCATCTGCTGCCAGGATGCCTTGGGGAAATTAAGGCCTGGAAGGCCTGCAACTTCATTAAACTATATGGAAATTAAGAATTCAGGAAACTAAGACCCCACACGCAGAGCTGTGTCTGCTACAACAGTACTATGTCAAGACTGCTGTAAAAAGTCTACAATGGATCCAGAACTCAAGCTGGACTCTCCCCTTAGATCCATAGTAAAACTGATCTTTTTTTTTAATCTGCAGCCGATTCTCAGAATCAAGCTAATGTTGACAGTGATCCGTGCTTTTTTCTCCCTCGGGTGGACTACTCTAACTCGCTTTTAATGGATGTTAAAGGGTTTTCTCTCAGGTTCAAATGGTCCAAAATGCTGCAGCAAAGCTTTTTACTGGAATGCTGAAGCGGGAACCCATTTCCCCCATTTTAGCTTCCCTTCATTGGCTACCCAAACGTCACTAAAAATGATTTGAATAGCTATTACCTATCTTAAGGCCTTGCCTCTTCCTAGCACTCTGAGCACCTTCACCCCTTCCTGCACTCAGGTCAGCTGATAAACTGGTTCCCATTAAGCCCAAGACCAACACTGAGCTCAGAGGGGACTCCTCTGTTGCAGGAGCCCAACTGTGGAATGACCCACCCCCCCACATCAGACAGACACCAGTTTTTAATCTTGTTTTATGTTGTTTGTTTGACGAGCAGCGATGTAAATGTTACAGCACATTGTCGGCTAAGTCTGACAATTGAACCGCTGTCTGTGGGAAATGTGGGTGTGAGGTGAGCAAAGTAAACGAGCCTTGGTCACAGCTAAAGCTGCTGCATTGCTTAACATAGGTTTTGTTTTTGTTTTTTTCTTTTAAAGGAATATGCCGATGATTATGCTGTAGTTTGCCATATTCTGGCCCAGAAAGACGATGATGCTGTTACAACATTGTTTTGCTTGTGTTCTTTATTGCTGAATTTTGCTTCATGTCAGACTGTTTTCTAGAACACAGGAGGTGCCTAAAACCCGGAGGCTGGCTTTTCTGACTACATGGAGCAGGAGGGACCCAGATCCAGGTAAATCTCTACTAAATGCATACACACTGATGGATAGCGAGAAAATAAGGTTGCGACTTCATCTTGTCATGATTTCTGACAATGTTTTTTCATTTTTTTTCTCTTGTGTAATCCTGCCTGTTTTCTAGATTTTTCCATCTTTTTTTCTACAAATCAATACCATCTGCAGTCTTCTTGACCAAACTTTTTTTTTTTTTTTTTTAACTTAATGGTTCTCTACAGTGGCACATGCACTGCAACAGAGTAAACTCTCTGCAAACCGCCAAACGCAGCAAACACAGGACTGATGCGCATAAAAGAAATGCAACAGAAAAACGCCACAAGAGAAAAATGTTGCAATTACAGAAACGAAGCAGGAGCAAAAACTTGCAAATAAACCAAACAAACCTGAAAGAAAAATGCTGCAAATATGAAAACAACGGCAAGAGAGAAATGCGGCATGTTTGTTGCGTGTTTTCGTATGTGCAGCATTTTTCTGTCCCATTTGTACCTTTTTGCTGCTGCTTAGTTTCTGCGATTGCGACATTTTTCGACATTTTTGCATTTGTTTTATGTGATTTTGTTTCTGTTTTATGTGATTTTGTTTCTGCATCATGCCTGCGTTGGCAGCATTTGGCCGTTTGCGGCACATTTCCTCTTGCACGCCTTTGCCCCTGTCGGCCGCCGTAGGTTCTCTGATCTTTAGTTGAATTTTTCTGGATCTTTGAAGCCGCTGATCTCACCAGTGAAATAGTTTTCTAAAAATTCACCAAATTGTGGTGTTTTTATGGCAATTCTACTTTTCCGTATTTTGTCCAAATATATTTGTGCTTTTGAAATTGAAGCTAATCTGTACAACATGGTCGTAATTCCTAACTGATGTTGTAAATCCTCGTTGTTTTTCAGCCCAAGTGTAACTTAGTAATAACCTGTATATAGTGACTGAGGTTTTTTTGTTTTTTTTTTTTTGCAGTCTGTTCCATCGAGTTTCCCATGATTCTCCGCGACTCACTGGAGGTGCTTTACCTGAATGACAATCAGCTGGACTATGTCCCTCAGTCAGTGTGCGGTCTGCACAGCCTCACTGAGCTCTACCTCTCCAAGTTAGTGTCGCTGTCCTTCTGCAAGCCCCTCGGCTCATGATCACCACTCATTCCTGGTACACTTGATCCATACCTGATGTGTTTACTGCAGCCTGTATGCACAAAAATAGACTGCAGATGAAACACACTGTCCCTTGTTCATGATAACTGCAGTGTGTGTGTTCAAATGCTGCACACCTCTGGTGAAATCCACTAAACAAATTTGAAAAAATGGCTTAGATGATTATTTTAAGAAGGCAATAATATGCAATTTTCATTTAAAGCAATATAAAATGGGACACACTAGGCTTCAGGTACGGTTTTATTTTAGTATTTATAACTGCAACTGATTATTAACATAAAATACATTTGTGAAACAAAATAATAATGATATTGTCAGTTTAACTGGCAAGGAAAGTAAAATAAATAGTAAAATACTCGGAAAGTAGAAACCCCCAGGTTGGCTACCTATTTCATTTCAGTTCTTGGGAACCGTTGGTATGAAGTCAGTGCTAATCCAGCTGTTTGCAGCTGTTTTACAAATGGATTCATATTTCCTGCTGTTCCCAACATTCTTCCTTTACCAACAGATCTGCTTTATTCCAGGTGAGATGCTCCACCTAATAGTGTTCAGGATGAGTGTTTAACAGTAATGCTGCTCTGATTCAGACCAAAGTTCGCTTCTTCTCTGCGATGCCGCGCTGACGAGTGTGTGTTTTTGGGTTTGGTAACAACAGTAATGCTGGTATTCGGGAGCTTCCGCCCGAGCTGGGTCAGCTCTCCAACCTGTGGCAGCTGGACATTGAAAACCTCACCATTACGAATGTCCCCCAGGAAATTAGAAAAGAAGGTATCGGCTCCATGTTCTTTTAAACCATGCTTGTCCTTTCAAAGGAAGGTGCAGTGCAATTTGTTCAAATATACATTATATTTACACAGCTGATTTCTGATAAAAATGAGAAAGATAATCAAACATGATGTCTGTACATACTGGATAGTAGTTATATCCCGTTTATCATATTTCCTTATCTGAAAAAATTGCTTTTAAACCTGAGTAATTTCTTTTATTATTAACAGTTTAATATTTAATCAAACTCTAAAAAAACACAACTCACTCGAGTGTTACACACACGTCTGTGTTAGCCTCTTACTGGTTGGAGGATCACACACAGGTGTAAAAGCTCGTCTGTAGTTTGGTACGGAGCGAGCAAGCAAATTTAGGTGCACCTGTAACCGCCCCCTGCTCAGCCAGGGGGGCTCAGGACAGCACCCTGGAGCACCACAAAGTTGACCCCCAGCAGAGGCCACCGCCAGATGGCCTGGATAGTCAGAGCCCACTCACACAGATTAGGCTCAGGCTTGGACTTATCTCTAGGGAGCTCTCGCTCTATGTAGGGCACATGCCCAAACAAATTAGGGTAAAGTTGTAGAACCTTAAGCAAGATTAGAAGAAGCTGAAGGACCAGTCACGGGTCCCACCACTGGACCACTGTCCCCATACGTCAGCGGCCTGATTTGAATACAGTTTCAAGATTATTGCGGTGTGGAGGAAGAGCAAACCTCACAGATTAGAAGGAATGTTTTTTAACCCAGGTCAGTTAATTCCTGGTTATTTATGCTAATGTTGTGAAGAAGGGGCTCTAGAAGCTAAACTCTACTGCTGCAAACACTCAAAGTCCCCCACGGTCACACAGAAAGTCAAAAGGTAACAGCCCATTATCATTTATCATTACTGCAGTGGAATAAATGCAGTAAAATAAACATTACATGACATCACATTCTGCGGTAATTGTTTACCCACTGTGTTCAGTTTTAAATCTGAACACAGTAACACAATTTGAACACAATTTGACACATCTGTTTCTTGTTTTTTTCATTTTATAAGGCTCCATTTCGGTCTTGGCTCTCCTCCGGGCTCAGCTGCGAAAGGCAGAGCATTTCAGACTGCTGAAGATGCTTGTGATTGGCCCACCGAGACAGGGTAAGACGGCCCTGCTGGAGGTCTTACAGACAGGCAAGGCCGCTCCCTTCACCACCGCACAATGCAGCATTTCCACCTCCACCTGGGAGCTGGACAACCCCAGCGGAGGCAAAAACGTGAGGAAAGCAAGATTCACAAATTCTCTTCTGACAATGGGAACAAACCCTTTCTGATTCCGATTCTGATTCCGATTCTGATTCCGATTCTAAATCCGATTCCCATTCCGATTCTGATTCCGATTCCCATTCTGATTCCGATTCTAAATCCGATTCCCATTCTGATTCTGATTCCGATTCTAAATCCGATTCCCATTCCGATTCTGATTCCGATTCCCATTCCGATTCTGATTCTGATTCTGGAATGTGCAGCAAGAATTGGAACTAAAGTTTGAAATCCAATCCATAAGAGGCCCACAACATACTAATAATTAATTTCCCTTTTCTACATTATGGACATATAATGTATAAGTGTACGTTCAGTTTATTGACTTTTAAGACTAGAAGGAAATTTGTCAGCAGGAATGTTTAGGACTTAGGGGGCGGTGGCAGTGTAGCTTTTATGACATGTTTCCATTATTTAAAAAAAAAAAAAAGTAACTAACCTTAGTCTGTGCTTTTATTCCTGTGTGGTCATATGTTCAATTATCCTTGTTTAAACTTTTGGTTGCCTCATACAGAAGGATTCAGTGACATTCAGCGTCTGGGACGTTGGTGGTCCAGCCAGCATGTCCACGGTGAACCAGTGCTTCTTCACAGACAAAGCCTTGTATGTGGTGATCTGGAACCTAGCTCTGGGAAAAGAAGCCGTGACCAACCTGCAGACATGGCTGCTCAACATAGAGGTGAAAATCCTTTACACACACACACACACACACACACACACACACACACACACACACACGAGTGGAGAAAACGAGCTGAACGTCGGCTGCAATTACACCATGAAGACAGACAGATGATGACGCTTCTGTGCAGCTACCGGAAGGCTTGCAAAGCTAGAGGGTAAAATAATGTGTAAAATAAAGAGAAATCCTCCAGGACAATCAGATTTCATCTATAAGAATACTTGGACTTTGTAAAAGTGGTTCATAGTATCATAAGGACCTAAAGCGAACAGTGGAAGCTACAGTTGGTCTTAGTTTTCTGTTAACCAGAAAAGTTTACTAAGTAAATAAAATGTGAAAAACCTAATAACAGGTTTTAATTTTGTACATTATACCTCAATTATAACTACCTATGAATTGATGTTTTTGCTCAAACCTGCTGGGAGTGAAGAGGTGTAGACCCAATCCTACAAACACAAATTATTAATTAACAAGTTGCCTTATGTTCAAAGACTTTTTTTTTTTGTGATAAATGTGGTTTTAGGATTCATCCCCTGACTATATAAAGCTGTTTATTTTCCTGTATCGGTTTTCCTTTGAGTCCTTTCAAACTGTACTTTTAACGTTTGATGAAAAGGCCCGAGCACCAAACTCTGCAGTGGTGATTGTGGGAACGCATTTGGATCTCATCGACACTAATTTCCGCACTGAGAGACTGGCCACGCTCAGAGCTCATATTTTTGCACTCTGCCGATCCCCATCTGGTGCCCGGGCCACTGGCTACCCGGACATCACCTGGAAACATCTGCAGTAAGCAGATTTTTACACTTCATACCAGTTCCAACAATAACTATTCAGCCTTAATGTCAGAGGCAAGTCAGTAACAACAGAAAAGCCCAGTGAGAAAGCAGTTATCATTAAATCTGTGTGTGTGTGTGTGTGTGTGTGTGTTCACAGTGAAGTGTCCTGTAAGACCCTAGAGGGTGTGGATGGACTGAAAAAGCTGCTCTACCAGGTGGCTTCATCCATGAAGGACAACAGCAGTACAGTATTTGGCAATAAATTACTGGGTAGGCTGGTGAGTAAGGACTGACTGCTGCTGCAAATGCATTTTTATCTTTTCAATGATCTAGATAAATCTAGAAAAGAATTAAGACACAGATAAACTCAGAAAAGTCTTCCGAGCATGTTTTTTTTAATCTTCTGAAATGATTCCTTTACTGGTTTGGTATAATTTGTTGGTCAGACTTGTTGGGCTGAGTTTCTTTTTTTTTAATGTTATAATTCTGATCATGTATTTATTACTATATTTATGGTAACTGAACAGAATTTTAAGCCAAATGAGCCAACTGATGTTAAGGTTTTATTTGTTTTTCTTTAAAAGAGATGATGTCTTTTTTAGTCCACGATGCTGATATGATAGGTGAGCCTTTGGAACCTGTAACCTGTAACTGGTAACCTCCCTCAGATCCCCAGGAGTTACCTGACACTTCAGAAAGCTGTGCAGGCAGAGAAGCAGAGGCGGGCGGCTCAGGCGGAGGTCCAGTACCTCACTGAATCCCAGCTCCAGACCATTGTTGAACAGGATCCAGGAAGTGACATCAGCAACTATGAGGACTTGCAGACTGGTATGGGGACTAGTTCAGCTAATTACAGCTCTGTCTAATGAAACCTAGTGTGTAAATTACATTCAGAACTTAGCATTCTGCTGAAAATGTATGTTTACATCCTGTCTCAGTGTCTACTCTGGCTTTGCTCTTTTCCACAACCATCAGCCATCAACTTCTTGATAGAGACCGGATCCCTGCTCCACTTCCCTGACACCAGTCACGGCCTGTGTACCCTCTACTTCCTGTGTCCGGTGTGGTTGTCTGAATGCCTGGAGAGGATCAAGCACCTCAAGACATCACACTCGGTAGCCAGAAATGGAGTCATTCAAGCTGAGGATCTAAGAGTGGGTTTACACTCAGAAGAACATGTGATCTGGTTTCGTCGTTGCTGTTGTTGTCTGACAGTTCTTCTCTCCACAAACAATCCAGTTCAGTTCAATTTTATTCATATAGCACCTTTTACAAAAAAAGTTGTCTCTAGCTGCTTTACAGAGGCAGAAACCCAGAGCCTGAACCCCCAGGTAAGCACAGTGGTGAGGAAAAAGTCCCTTTGAACAGGAAGAAACCTTGAGCAGGACCAGGCTCACAAGGAGGAACCATCCTCAAACAAAATGATGAAAACATTTTAATAAAATATAAACTAATAAAAGTGGGAAACTCTTTAGAGAGTGCAGACATCCACCAAGTAGGTCATTTCCCCATGTAATGTGACTTACATCCGTAGAATTGGCAGCACTAATACAAGGTTTAATTTAATTTAATTTAATCATTTAAAAAAATGAATCAACTGTTCCTCAGGCCGATTTTCAACCTTTCCCTGAAAATTCCATTAAAATCTGTTTCTAACTTTCTGAGTTATTTTTTTAAGCCAGCCAGACATAAAGTTGACGTCCTCACCGCTGTGCTGTCTGATTTGATCTGAATTCAGATGCTGCTTGTAGGAACAGGCTTCACGCAGCAGAACGAGGAGCAGTACTTCCAGTTTCTAGCCAAGTTTGAGATCGCGCTCCCTGTGGCCAACAACAGGTAAAACGCTCTGTGCCAGCTGCAGTTCACGCTTTACATTTTGGCATTCTCCACCTATTTCACAGGCACACACATTGTTCCTCAGGTGTTTTTCTCTCTTCAGCAGTCAGACTACAGTTTAGTGAAACATGCACGCACCATTATTAAAGGGCTCCTCAAATCCATTCAGCAAACTATTCAAATCAGCGTAGAAGTTCCCTTAAAGAAACAAACCCTTACATTATCAGACAGCCTGTTTCACAGCCTAAAACTACTGTAATGATCACCTTGAAGCAGTCAGGTCCTCTCACCACACTAAATTCTAGGTGTGTAGCTTTGAGGTGTAGTGTAGCTCCTGTGTCCTCCTGCAATTCTGAGCGTGATTGATGGAGTTTAAATTAACATAATTAACATTGACTGACATCAGCAGTCGTGTGTGATGATTTCTGTGTTGTTTACGAAAAGCCAGTTGTGACAGTCTCAGACTGACTTTAGCAAGATGCTAAATGGATTCTCGATTTACTCTTCCCCCTTTATACAGCTATTTGTTGCCTCACCTTCTTCCTCACAAACCAGCTGTGGACCTGCACGGCTTCCGCCAGCAGACCAACAACACACTACAGCGACTTATAAAGATGAGCTTTGTTCCTGCTGGCTTTTGGGAGCGCTTCATCGCCAGGATGCTCATCAGCCTCAAGGAGATGGACCTGCAGGTAGCTCCTCTTCCATCCTCTGCTGCACTGAGCAGTTTCGGAACGTGTTTTGACCTGAACCCTCGTGTCTGTGCAGTCATTCGAACCGAAAAGAAACACTAAGAATCCCCGCAGCAAGCACTCTGCACTCTACACCTTTGCTGGAACTCAGCAGAAGAATCGTTGCAGTACTTTCAGAGTCCGGCGGAGCCAGACTATCTACTGGAAGGAGGGGCTGCTGGTCACCTTTGACGGAGGGTACCTGAGGTCTGTGCACGTTAAAAAAAAGACAAGATGCACGTACTCGCATGCTTGCTTGCACGCGCACGCAAACATTGATGAGGACGTGCAGTAATGCAGTGAGTTTAAAGTTGGACTGTTGGAGTCAGTTTAGGCAGACATGTATCAGGTTTGGACAGATTCCCAAGAGACTGAATTCAGAAACGGAAAAAAATTAAGAATAACGCTATATAATAACCAACAGAAAGGTGTAATATTGCACCTAAGACGCTTGACACTAAGTTTTATTGTAAAAATTAAAATTCAGTTTGAAAATATTTACAAAAAGAAAAGCATCCTATAATAGAAAATGCTGAAATTGCTTCCTGTTGCTGTCGCGGACTTTTCATTTGCTTTATTCAGGAAGCACCAGCACGTGAAATTTCAGGACACGTGACATGATAACGTGTGTTGGATTCTTTACAGTGTGGAGTCATCAGATATCTGTTGGAAAAGAAAAAAGAGTGGCGGCATCAGGATTATCTGCCAGTCAGACATGAGAGATTTCTCTGCCATGGCTTTCATCACGGACCATGTCCACACGCTGATTGAACAGTGGTTCCCTGGTCAGTGCAGCGCTCCTTCTGTGTGTGGAATACACTCGCAGCTTCATTTATTCTGTGGTGGCTGTTCTACTTTCACTCATTAAACTCCACCGTAACAGTAGAGGCCAGGGTGACCAGAAAAGGTCCTCTTTATTTACGTAGGGACTTAAACATACGCACAATGACCCTCCTTTATGAACCGTGCGCACGGCCATTTTCAGGCGAGGCGAGGCATTTATCAGTCTGGACGCGAGGGTACGAGCCGCTCACATCTCCCACCAGCTCTGACATCGTGGGCGCAGGTTAGAGTCCGTGTGGATTCCTGGTGCAGCAAAATCTTAAAAAATGTAAAAAATAACCATTAAACAAATTTCAAACTGGTCGTTAAGCACAGGCGGCCACATAATCTACAGATTAAAACGTACACCAATATCACTGAATAAAATAAATATATCTGTTTTTTAGGGAAGCGTTTTGCTTCACCTGATAAAATATAGCCCGTTTTTTTCCTGGCAAATTCACGTTTGGTTTGCTTTTCGGTGCATTTCTGTTTTTCTGACTTAATTTCTTTCTCTTTGTTTGTTTTTTTTAAAGCAATCTTTTTGTCAAAGTAAATGTTTCCTGTTTTTTCGTGGTCAGTATCTAATAACTACTGAAGCAGCCACAGAGCAACAGCGTCGTTTCAGCGTGACTGCGTCAGGGCGGCAGCACGTCTGCTCCCGCCGCCGCCGTCGTCCTCCAGACAGCGTTTTTCTGGGCTCCTTTATCACCAGTTGTCATGCTTCCAAACGCGCCTCCTTGTTTAACCTCCACCCCAGACTCGAGGGGAACTTCCAGCTCGGCAACGGTTTGTTTCTTTCTCAGGTTTCTCCTCTCAACGTTTGACTTCAGTGGGCGGAGCCTCTAAAACATGAATATTTAAGGGCGGAACATGTTAATGACGATCTCTGTGGAGATTCTCATTCATCCAGGTCATAGTTATCCAAAGTTAGACCTCTCTGCGTGCAACTGGACCCGTTAAGGTTTCCTTGGAGACCTTTCCTTTCTATCACCCACGTACAATGCTTCACTCTTTCCGTCAACAATCCAAACGTTCACACCGTTTGGCGAGACCTGGTGAATCATCAGCATGTGACCCAGCAGACAAAGGGGAAGCACCCAAACGGAAACTAGGTGAACGACCCTGCCAGCGACTCTCAGGTGACCACCCGGATCATTAGCACGCTAATGGTCCACAAGGGCTATATTTTCAAGATCTGCCCTCAGCGAGTTTAGAACTGAAGAAGCCTTCTGGAGAGAAGGCGAAACCTTAACAAGTCCAGTTGCACACAGAGACCCAAGTTTGGTTAATGTCGATCGGTTTCAGCCGCATTTATCAGGACCCGCTGATTCGTACGCTGGGATTGGCCATTTACGGAATTTTCATGAATCACACGTGCGTCTTTTCGTACCCTGACCCCGCACGCAGATCTGCACACTTTTCTACGCAAGCTTGATAAATGAGGGCCAATGTCAGCTGTTAGATCAGCTGTTAGATCATAACGGCATACAGTAAAGATGCTGCTTTAGTAAATAGCACACCAGTTCGATCAAGGTCGCACAATGCTTACTTTCTTTTTATTCTGAAAGGCAAACTTTGTAATTAGCTCTAAACTGCTAAGGATTCAAATTCTCACATCTTCCACAACCAGTTGTCAGACCTGCGTCTGACTGAAAGATTTCTGTGCTGATGTGTAAAAACCCAGAATTCAGAAATGGAAACAAAGGAATATCATGACTTTGTGTTGAAGCTCTGACAGCCACTGAAAGTGATGGAAGCCTCCTGGTAGAGCAGTACGCTCCTTGCCCCATCTGCGCTTCGCTGGGCCATCAAAAGCCAGCAGAAAACGACGGAGGTCATGTTCACTACTTTAACATGGAGGACTGTGTACTGGCTGCAGTGGAGAGTGAACATATCAGTTGCCCTCAACACGTGGAGAAACCAGTTCTTCTCCAGGAACTGGTCCCTGAGCTCTTCATGACTGACTTCCCTGCACGGTAACTAGATCTGGCTTGGAAAGTTGATTATCTGTACTAAATACGTCAAGTGTTTCTCTTTTAGCCTTCATTCTTCTAACGTTCTTACGTGTGTGTGTTAGGTTGTTTTTAGAGAGGGCCCAACTGGAGTACTCTGAGGAGGAACCTCACATCCTTGGCCAGGGAGGCAGTGGGACCGTTATTTACCAGGCCCAGTATCATAACCAGCCTGTGGCCATCAAACGTTTCCACTTCAAGAAGTGTCAACAGCAGACCGACGGCAGTAACACGGGTAAAGAAAGTGTCCTGTGGCCTGTTTTTTCATGTTTATTTATTCATTTATAACCTCTGCTTTTACTGGTGTATTTTTAGAAAACAAACCATTAAAACAGACAGTGTGTGGCACTGCAGCTCTTTCTAATCTTAGACCTGTTTGTTGGTAACACTCTACTCCATTTTCTTTCTCAATGCCTTGCCTCAGACACCATGGTAAAACACCTGCAGTCCGCAGATGCGTATCGAAGCTTCACTGAGTTCCGCCAGGAGGCCAGTATGTTGCGCTCTCTGCAACATCCCTGCATCGTCTATCTGGTGGGCATCAATATCCATCCGCTCTGTTTTGCCCTTCAGTTAGCCCCCCTGGGGAGCCTCAACACCGTTCTGGAGGAGAAGCATAAAGGCACGTCATGTCACCCCACAGCTCAACACGGCTTTAATGTCAGGGAAACTACAGCTTTCGTGTCGTCTTTGCAGGTTCCAGTTACATGCCTCTTGGTCACATGCTGAGTTTCAAAGTAGCCTATCAGATTGCAGCAGGACTGGCATACCTTCACAGGAAGAGCATCATCTTCTGTGACCTCAAGTCAGACAATATTCTGGTGTGGTCGCTGGAGGTTTGTGACTTAACACACGATAGCTGCACATGTGTTAAAAAGGATCAGGAACAGAATAGATTTATCATTATTGTAACATGTATAACAGAGGTGGGCAAACTAAGGCCCGGGGGCCACATGTGGTCCGATGAACTACTTAATCTGGCCCTCAGAGCCTTCACAATAATTTCTCCAAAAGCCAAATGAAGAGGGTTGTCAGCTTGATTGCTTAGAAACAGGTCCAGACCCCCCCTTCAGCTAGCATGCTAACATGTCCTCTCAAGAAGGTGGGGCCAAACATCATCTGGAGCTTCATCATCCATCTCTAGTTGGACCAATTTACAGGCTCTTCAAACTATTTTCTCAGTCAATGGTCCATCAAGCAGGATTTTTAGCTAACCTCTGATCCTCATTTGGGGGGTTAGCTTCCTGCACCACCTGGCCGGCCCCTTCATCAAGATCTAAAACCAAACGTGGCCCTTCAGGCTAAATAATTGCCCACCCTTGAGGCATAACAAAGCTTCAGTACTGATGTATTAAAATGTGTATGTATAGAAATGTATTAAGATTACAAAACAAAAGCTGTTGCTGTTTTGGCCATTCATATCCAGCAATCTGTGTTTTCCAGGAGCAGGAGGTGGTCAACATTAAACTGTCAGATTATGGCATTTCAAGACAGTCCTTTCATGAGGGCGTGTTGGGGGTGGAGGGAACGCCAGGTTACCAAGCTCCTGAAGTCCGACCCGGCATCGTTTATGATGAGAAGGTACAGATCATTATGCTTTGCTGTTCCATGTTCCACTGACACTCAGCTGTGTACTACTGTCTACTCCGAGCTCCTCCCGGATGGCAGAGCTCCTCACCCTGTCTCTAAGAGAGAGCCCAGCCACCCTACGGAGGAAACTAATTTCGGCCGTTTGTACCCGCGATCTTGTTCTTTCGGTCACTACCCAGAGCTCATGACCGTAGGTGAGGGTAGGAGCGAAGACCGACCGGTAAATCCAGAGCTTCGCCTTTCGGCTCAGCTCTCTCTTCACCACAACGGACCGGTGCAGAGTCCGCATTACTGCAGACTCCGCACCGATCCGCCTGTCGCTCTCCCGCTCCATTCTTCCCTCACTCGTGGACAAGAGCCCGAGGTACTTGAACTCCTCCACTTGGGGCAGGATCTCTTCTCCTACCCAGAGAAGGAACTCCACCTTTTTCCGGCTGAGAACCATGGCCTCAGATTTGGAGGCGCTGATTCTCATCCCGGCCGCTTCACACTTGGTTGCGAACCGATCCAGCGAGAGTCGGAGGTCACGGGCCGATGGAGCCAACAGGACCACATCATCTGCAAAGAGCAGAGACCCCATCCTGAGGCCACCAAACCGGACCCCCTCAACACCACGGCTGCGCCTAGAAATTCTGTCAGAGGAGAGAAGTGCTAAAAATAGTTCAATCTATAATGTGTGAGCAGAAAGAGTTTATTTAACATGTCGCAACAGAGGATTTACAGTCGCTGCAGTCGATGTTTGGACTGGGTGCTTCCTCTGCACAATGTTGCTTTAAAGTCTGATGAGGACCACATGTTTACTTTAGAGAGGTTTTCACCAAATTGAATACAGTCTAGCCCTCAGTACAGGTTTTTAGCGCAGATGGAAAAAAAAGAGGAAATAGATTTCTAATATCCCAATTTAATGTGGGCATACAACAAATTCAAGTCAAAACTAACTTTGTTAAAAACGATGGATAAATGTTCTTTCACTTTAAAACTTTCCACTGTGAAGGAATGCAAATATTTAAAGCCTCAGGCATGGTTTAGCTTGAAACAAGGAGAGCAGTAATCAGGAATAAATTATTTTAAAATGTACCCATAAATTCTGCTGAGCCAACAGTCTAGAATGCAAAAAAATATTTTTTTTTTAACTTTAAAACCCTGTTTCTAAGGGAATCAACTAGCATTTAATACCATTAGTAATACATAACTAGTATTATACCACTTTTTGCAGCATTCTGAAGTATGAATCATTTCTATGCAGTATCTTTAGAGCCACAGTAGCTCTGTCACTTCTTGGGAATCTTTGTGTGGTTAAGGGCACCAGAGTGAATGACTCCGAATTGTTTCAGAGTTGAAATGATATCTTGATGAAGAGGTAAAACTGTACTTACGGGGTAGAGCAGCGCCAGGATTAAGGATTTCTTGAATGGAACTGAAATAAAGAGGCAGCTTTTCATCCTAGTGCAGGGGTGTCCAACCCATTCCACAAAGAGCCGTGTGGCTGCAGGTTTTTGTTCCAACCAAGCAACAGCACACCTGACTGAAGTTATTTAATCAGCTGATCTGAGTCTTCAGACAGCTGATTGGTCAAACTCTGTGTGTTTGATTGGTTGGAACAAAAACCTGCAGCCACACGGCTCTTTGTGGAATGGGTTGGACACCCCTGTCCTAGTGATTCCATCAACAACCTGGGATGGCTAACCTGACTTGATTTTAACATGATTTTTAGGTTTATATGGTAGGTTCCTCTATTTCCCCAAAAAGGTTGAGGCCAAACCTAAACCTGATTACTGGCAAAGTAAAAACACATCTCGTCTTTTAGGAATTTTACTGTTTTTCTAAACGCAGACGTAAAGATTAAAAATGTGACATCCAGAGTTTGACCTCTGCGAGCAACTGCACTTGGTTAGGTTCTTGGTTGACATCAAACTTTGGATAACAATGACCTGAATGAGAACCTACAGACACAAGAGCACAACTGTTTTCCTCCTGATTCATCCAGCAGAGCAATGGAAAAAGTGGCTGCTAACATGTTGTGATGTGTTATTAGTATAATGATTTTTAATGACCTTCCTCTCTTAAAATGGGGTGTTACTGTATCGGTTTTATCTTGTGTCCTTTGGCCGTGAGCTTGCTTCAGGAAGGCGGCACTGAGCTCTTGTGCACTGTGCACTACACGTTCACACTCAGGAAGACGTCCTTATAGGAGTATATGCAGTAGTGGCTTCACTGACCCAATGGTGCAGTCAAGTTGCAGTTGTAGATAACCAGCTGGATTTTATTATTAAAGAGAAGAAAAAGGCAAATGAAAAATATTTGCATTAAATCTTTTCTGTATTTTTGAGATTATGAGCATTGTCATACGTGAAGTAAAGGTCATTTCTACATCCACTCATGCTTCTTTAATGGACAGATGGGCCGTCACTGCCATGTGGGCGACTTGCAAGTATAATAATTACTGTTTGTGTCAGTGTTACCTAATGGAAGCCCAAATTGGACAGTATTACTAAACCGCTAAAAAGCCTTCAGGATAACAGCCTGTGTGGTTTTATCAGCACACACAAGCAGAGTTGTCATTTGTAACACTTTGAAAAGTGGTACTTTATGCGTTGAATGGGTTTTACTAAATGTGTTTGTACTGTACTGTTCAGACTATCCAATGTCCAACCTTTGGCACACTTTCGAAACCTGTACATTGCATTTTTGAAATGGCTTGTTAAAACACATTGTTCTTAAAGTGCTTTTTTGCAGCATGGTATCTTTTCAAATACCTTCAAACATGCACTAAAGTTGTATTTGAGCATGTGGATGTTTCTACATTCTCTTCCAGTTTTGTTTTTAAAGATATAATTAACCTTCCCTAATTCTTCATACCTTTTCTCTGATATTTATTTTAGTTTTAGCCTTCAGTCCTGCTGTGCATTCCACGATTAACCTGGACCTGTTCCACTTCCTGTGTGATAGTCTTCACATAAAGGACCAGACTTTGATGTCTTTGTTCTTCTTCTCCCCAGGTGGACATGTTCTCCTACGGCATGGTGCTGTATGAGTTACTGACCGGAAAGAGGCCTTCACTGGGACACCACCAGCTCCAGATTGCTAAAAAGCTCTCCAAAGGCATCCGGCCGCTGCTAGGCAACCCACAAGAAGTGCAGTTCTTCTGTCTCCAAACCTTGCTGACTGAATGCTGGGATACCAAGCCTGAGAAGGTGGGCCCTCTTGCTCTATGTTTTGCCACGTGCAACTCTCATCCACTTCATAGCGTAATGTCTCTGCACAGTCTTGGACAATCTTCCTTAAATTTGACTTCAGGTATCACCATTTTCACAGAGATCAGGTTCCTGGACAAAAGCTGATTGACTGCCAATGATTGTTGTCTAAAAGGTTTTTGAAAACAGTGTTGTCACAAAATAAGGCCCTTTTCAGATCACCTGGAATCCCTTCAACCCTTGGAGCTACTTTGTGGGTCATAAATCTTATCACCTGATCATGTCCTTTATTACTTCCTACACGGTTTTACAAACCCCATTTCCTCTAGAGCAGAGGTGGGCAATTATTTAGCCTGAAGGGCCACGTTGGGTTGTAGATCTTGGTGAAGGGGCCGGCCAGGTGGTGCAGGAAACCAACCCCCCAGATGAGGATCGGAGGTTAACTAAAAGTCCTGCTTGATGGACTATCGACTGAGAAAATATGTTGAAGAGCCTGTAAACTGGTCCAACTAGAGATGGATGATGAAGCTCCAGATGATGTTTGGCCCCACCTTCTTGAGAGGACATGTTAGCATGCTAGCTGAAGGGGGGGTCTGAACCTTTTTCTAACCAATCAGGCTGACAACCCTCTTCATTTGGCTTTTGGAGAAATTATTGTGAAGGCTCTGAGGGCCGGGTTAAGTAGTTCATCGGGCCACATGTGGCCCCCGGGCCTTAGTTTGCCCACCTCTGCTCCAGATAATAACCTATTACGGTCCATGAAAACATTTAATGATGGTTGTGTGTGTGTGTGTGTGTGTGTGTGATCACCCAGAGACCAATGGCCGTGCAGTGTCTACGGCAGATGCAGCAGCCCAGCTTCCCCTGCCTCAGATATGTGTTGTCCTGTGACAGCCACTCGCAGCTCTTCTTGTCACCGCTGCAGGGCCACAGCGCGGTGTTCTGGAGTGGTGACAAAGACAGCAGGTGTGTTTTTTCTTTTGTTTTATGTGTGCAGTAGCATCTTTCTGAGACGTTCCAATATCTGTCCAATTTACTTTGCAACTTGCCCCAAATGAGCTCAGCTCCAGTCTTCCTGAGTCTGAAGATGCACTTCTCAGAACTTCACAAATGAAATATGATCAGAACTCCCTCAAATATGTGACAGAAGTGCATATTCTGTGTGTGTGTGTGTGTGTGTGTGTGTAGGAACTACAGTGTTGTCAATGTGGAGAAGGGCAAAATGGAGGTGAAGAGGATGCCGTGTCCAGGCAGTCGGATCAGCTGCCAGATGAAGATGGGGAACAATCTCTGGATGGCCACCGAGGTACATCTCAACCAGCCCGACATCCCAGTTCAGATTCCTTTTCATGTACATAAACCCTGTTAGGGTTTCCTGCTGCGTTGGGGTAAACTGAATCCGATTATTCTGGAGTGTTTTTACAGCAGCATGAGCACCTCTAACTCTGATGCAGTGGTAAATGAAAAAGCTGAATAATACAGATCTTAGAGCCAAGAATGTTGATGCCGTCTACGCCACCAAGATCTCTCAGTGAAAAAATCCTGTAAATCATGAGATTACTCTTATCTGTCACGCCGGTATGTATTTAATGTGCTTAGATTTGTTTATATTGACATCAGGAAACTAAACACCAACCTAACCCGTTAGGACAGCGGTCCCCAACCCTCGGGCCGCGGACCGGTACCGGTCCGCGGGACATTTGGTACCGGGCCGCACATAAAGAATAAATAACTTACATTATTTTGACCGCTGCGTTAGGACACTTTATGCACATTAAAGGTCTCGGTGCTGACATCCTGTAATAACGTGTTTGTTTGTTTGTGCGACAGGACCAGGAAGTGTTCATCTACAGTCTGAAGGACATGTGTCCACTCAGCCACCCGCAGAAGCTCTTCTCCTGTCCTGCCATCGTCACTTGCCTTTGCCCCGTTCCAGAACGAGAACAGGTCTAATCACACGCACGCACACACACACACACACACACACACACACACACACACACACGTCCTTGTACTTGTATCTTTGTGAGGACTGTCACAGATGTCCTATATTACCCAGGCCTTTACCTTAACCTTAACCATCACTACTAACCCCCTAACCCAAAACACTAACCTAAACCCAAGACAACGCAAAACTCCAACTTTCAAAGCAAGTCCGAATTAAGCTCCAAACAACCGCAAAGGTTTCCGGAGGCTTGAAATGGTTTCCGTCTGGCTCAGCGGGCTTCACAATCCCGAGGAAAGCTGCTGACTGGACGGTTCTAGACCTTCGTTGGACGCCATCTCTTTTTATTTTGGAGCAAATAATGAGACTTGTTTTCTAAGAGCTCTTGCTGTTTTGTAGGAAAATGTGTTTGTTTAAAGGGCAAGCTGCTGTTTCCTTCAACAAGTTTGTTAAAAGCAGAACTATGGCAGAAACCCAGAGTCTGAGCCCCAAACAAGCAGCAGGGAAACATCTGAAACATCCCAGTTTCAGATGGTCACCCCAGACACTAATTTTGTGTGTCCACACAAGTCAAATCTGCGTGTCCAGGCAGCAGATTTGCGTCTCAGAGGTGGAGCTAAGCTTCCCAGCTGGCGTTCGACCGACTTTAAACGTTTAAATGTTGTTGAAATTCCGTATGTTTATGAGAAAACGTTGACTCAACGTCAGAACAACGCCGAGCACCAAATGGCTGAAGCCATGTTGTTAGCTCTCCACAAATTCAACATTAACATATAACCATTTTCAAACAATGTTTGAGATGTAAATCTGTATTGTTTATAAACCGATTTTCAGTTAAAATATACAAGCTGAATAATTAACGTTTCAACATCCCAACAATGCTTTGAGATCGCTCACGGTTTGCTCCATACGTGGATTAAACGTTGCTGAACTCAACGCTATGTTGACAAACAACGTTGGAAAGACGTTGCTGTTTTAAGGTTAGATTTGCGAAATGAAAAGCAAAGCCGGGTCCTGCTCAAGGTTTCTCCCTGTTAAAAGGGAGTTTTTCCTCGCCACTGTGCTTACCTGGGGGTTCCGGCTCTGGGTTTCTGCCTGTGTAAAGCACCTACAGACCATTTTATTGTAAAAGGCGCTATAGAAATAAAACTGAATTACACTGAATTGAAAAAGAACACATTAATGAACAAGCCTGTAGAAAGACGTTTAAAAGAGAACAATGTCATTGGAGCGGGATTTAACGGTAGGCTGGCATGGCTCTCATCTTCCTCGCTGTCTTAGGACCTGGCTCGAGTGTTTGCAGGCATGTCTGACGGGCTGGTGGCCGTCTACACCTTACTGAACGGTCTTCCTGTGGAGGGGGAAGCCTACCTGTGTTCTCACACTCTCAACAAGACCGTGTTTGGTCTGAAGGACTCGGATCCCAGGCAGAAACCTTACCCCGTGAGGACCATGGTGCTGGTCAGCAGTGGCTCTCAGGTGGGCAGACAGTCGTTCGGCACAAAGTCAGGCGGTGTCTTTATCTCACCGTTGACGCTGCCTCTTCTCCCTGTGACCATCAGTTATGGTTCTCTAATGGTCCTGGTGTGCTGGTTCTTGACTGCTGGAGTCTCCGTGCAGTTCGGAGGCTGGAAGCATATGTGCCGCCATCCTCCGTCGTCGCCATGACAACTAGCTTTACTCCGTGGGAAGAGGAGGCAGTCTGGATGCTGGACGACCACGTCAACACGCTGCTGCTCTATCATGCTGCGTCCTTTCAGCTCTGTGCCAAGTACTGGTGAGGCAACTCGAAGGGACCCTGTGGCCAGTCATCATTTTCACACCCACTGGTGGGGCTGGCACGATTACAAAGTTCTGGAGACGATTCATTGTGAGAAAAAGAATTGCGATTGTATTCTTCTTTTTTATAATCTACAGTGACAACATAATGAGCTTTAATCATACACATTCTGTCCTGTCCTGTAGACCTTAATGAGTAATTAATGACTTTTTGAACATCCAGAAATAGTTGGGCCTATTGCTGTGGATGGTGCGTCTGTAGACGTTGTTTTACATTTGTTGCGTTAGCGATTTTGACTGGCACTTTTTTACGGCAACTTTTACAGATCGCTTCATTACTTCGCTACCGGGCTCTCCTTTATCGTTAGCTTTAAAACCAAAATGCACCCACAGCGGTGCCGTGGAACTCCTCTTCCTCCATTTTGATATTATCCTAGCCATAGCATATTATCCTGGTCATAGCATATTAGCATATTATCCTAGCCAGAGCATATTATCTAGGATAATCCTAGCCATAGCATATTATCCTAGCCACAGCGTATCATTAGCATATTATCCTAGCCATAGCATATTATCTAGGATAATCCTAGCCATAACATATTATCCTGGTCATAGTATATTAGCATATTATCCTAGCCATAGCATATTATCTAGGATAATCCTAGCCATAGCATATTATCCTGGTCATAGCATATTAGCATATTATCCTAGCCATGGCTCGCTGCCGATCTGATTGATGAGAGGGAAACGTGGTTGCCACGGTGACGCTGCGTGCTGCTGCTGGCGCAATACGATGACGTCAGACTCAGATCCATAGTTGTTTTATGCAACTTTGTGGATCAAATAAATAATTGCCAGTAGTCGCGGATATGAAAAATAATTGTGGTGCCGAATATTGTAATATCGGCGACCGCCCTACCCACTGCTCATACTTCTCTACAGTCAGTTTTAAATATTTTAAATATAATAGTTTGAGTTGCTGATGTTGTTCCAGCTGTGGCGACAGCAACCCTCTACGGGATGTGTTCACCATTGAGCGAGAGGTTACCACGGCGACAGCTGCTGACATCAAGGCCACGGAGCAGGAAGAGAAGCTGGAATATTGGAAAAATGGAGACGTGACAGTGATGTACGACAAGGAGGCTGGCACTCAGATCATCCAGCACCAGGAGTCAGTGACAGACTACTGCTCCATAGCGTCCGAGTGCTCCCTGGAGCCGCCAGGGTCGGACTCGAGCAGCGTCGCGGGCCCCGGCTCACCAGTCAGCCACTGCAGCGTCTCACTTTCTGCAGACCTGCAGGACACGGGCAGGAACCCCAGCCAGAAGGCCCCGTCCCCCCACGAACCCGAGGACTCTGTAGGCACCGAATGGCCCCCGTGTGCTCAGCTGCAAGCCTTTACTGTTCTGTCAGTGAACAGAACCCTGTGGATCCCCAGGTACGAAGCGCCGTCCTAACACCAACCAAGGTTCTTTACCTTTGTCACGCTCATGACATACCGGCCCAGGTTTCTCCATCCTGCTTCCACTCCCTGCTCATGCCCGTGTGTGCGCAGGCGCGGAGGAGACGTGATCGTCATCGAGATGCAGGCTTGTTCCAGTCAGCTGAGAGGACGCGTCATCGCAGTCCTCAGCCCACCGAGCTGTCCTCCTCTGGGGTGAGCCACTTTAGGGACTTGTGTCTTCTACATATTCTCTTATACTGCCCTGATTTTCCCCCTATTTCACATACTTTTTGCAAACTTTTAGGATGTAAGTAGACTTGTTACACTTGTATATATACATTTATCTTTTAGACATTTTTAGAAATTACTTGTTTTTTTAGTGATGCTCTTTTTAAAAAAAAATCTATTTCTTTTTTTCTTACATGAACATTTTCTTTTAACAGTGTTAATTTCCTCACTGTGGAACGAATAAAGGATATCTTAACTAATCTATATGTAGATAAATGATATAGAGCAGCGGTGGGCAATAATTTAGCCTGAAGGGCCACGTTGGGTTGGAGATCTTGGTGAAGGGGCCGGAAACCAACCCCCAGATGAGGATCAGAGGTTAGCTAAAATCCTGCTTGATGGACTACTGACTGAGGAAATATTTTTAAGTAAATTGGCCCAGCTAGAGATGGATGATGAAGCTCCAAATGATGTTTGGCCCCAACTTCTTGAGAGGACATGTTAGCATGCTAGCTGAAGGGGGGGTCTGGACCTGTTCCTAACCAATCAAGCTGACAACCGTCTTCATTTGGCTTTTGGAGGAATGATCGTGAAGGCTCTGCGGGCCGGATTAAATAGATCATCGGGCCACGTGTGGCCCCCGGGCCTCAGTTTGCCCACCTCTGCTCTAGATGGATTTCTGTGGAAAAACCACTAAGATCTATATTAGTCTACCAGTGCAGCCTCAGTGAACCTTATGCAGGTCCTTCATCATGTACTTATGGTATCTCTCCGAGTCTGTCATTATTTCTATAAAGGCGACGGCAGCTGGTGCGCGGCAGAAAGACCTTCTCTGTTGTGTGTCCACAGAGAGTTCTGGCCTGTTAGCAGCAGGCAATAAAAAAGGCCGCAGAAAAAAGGCCCTTAATGAGCAGTTATTACATGGTGCACCTGTAACAGCAGTCCACGTCTCTGCAGCTCTTGAGTCAGGTCAAGAGGTCATAACCCCTGCAGGCTTTTCTTTTTTCTGCAGCAGATAGTTTGACATTCTCACGCGGTAACATTTGGACCATCATCCATCCATCCATCCATCCATCCATCCCAGTTAGGCTGCAGCTGTATAACCCTACCGTAACGGTACGTTGAGGGTGCTCAAAGTGTCTGATTCCTCTTCGAAGCTGTTGTAATAGTGCGGCTGCATATTCCAGAGTGGAGTTGAACACCAGAGCGTTCAAACAGTTCGAAACAGCAGCGTTAGAAGATAATTCAGGGCTGCTCTGTATGATTCATGTGTAGCTCTGCCCAAGATGCGGAGAGCTGCTTTCTCCCTGGATGTTACCTGTCACCACGTTCATAATTACCTTCTGAGCTTTTTTTTCCTACTTGTGAGCGTCAGGATGAAAACTGAACACAAAAAAGAGCATCAATTTATTTCCTTACCGTTTCTCTGCCATCAGTGTGTTCAGTTTTACTTCTCTGAACTGACTGCTTGCCCCCCCCTCCGGGTGTTGATCTCTCTTCTCGTCGCCCTCACGCTCTGCCCTTCTCCTTGGGTTAGGATCCTGGAGGAGGCAGCTCTGGTGGCCCGTGACACAGTCGTGTGTGGCTTCCTGAAGCCAAACATGGAGTGGAGCCTGTGTGTCTGGAGAGGCTGGGGCGGCCACGAGCTGGACGTCTTCTACAAGTCCTACGAGGAGTTGGGTCGCTTAGAGACCGACATGAGGAGAGGAAGGTAGCTGTTGCGTCACCTGTGGAAGCACGGAGCAGAGCTGGCCATGACGTCCCAGCTGCAGGGGAGGACAGAAACACAGTCGCAGACATTCATCCATGCTTCAAACAGGCCTGTTGTCGCCTGGAACAAGTAGAACAAATAGTGGATAAATGTGGTTTTTTTTAGTTAAATTAAAAATAAATAAATCATTAAAAATGTACTGAATAATCACTAAAAAGTAAGGGGTGATTAAAGATAACTAGCTTTGCAGATAAAGAGTTAAGTCTGGTGCGAGGACTTGTGTTGCGTTCAGGAAGAACAGGCTGCCTGATGGGTTTTAGCAAAGACATATTTTCCAGGACGGGAGACGCCGCAGCGGCCGGGCAGCCGGCGGGTGTCGTTACTCTAACCGCCAGATGGGGGAGACAGAAGTTGCATGTTTCAGGCTTATTAGGCAACATTGAGTTTGACTTATGTGGCTTTTTTATTGCCTAATGTTAATGAGAGTTGGAGACATTTGTGCTCAGGGGACCGCCTAAACTGACGATGAAAGATCCTAAATCAGGCCCATACGCTGTTCGGACGCTGGCTGTGCCGCTGCAGCCCACGGTGAGCGCTGCGTTCAGATCTGCGCTGTTCCCAGACGCGGCAGTTCTGGAGTTCAGCTGGTGCTGCTGGGAAACAGCTGTCCGCGCCACCAACAGCAGGTTGTGCATGAGCCCGTGGCAGCGGCCCTCAGAACACTGTGTTCCTCTTCTGTCGCTTGCGTTTGGCCTCAACGCCGCCATGACTCTGAATTGCAGCTGCAGCCCCCGCTGCGAACAGGGCGGCTCTTAAACGACAAACAAACAGCTGTTCTTGGTCCTGCGCAGCCACACAGTCGTGTGAAAGCTTGAACGTTGAGGTTCTTAGCGATGCTTTTGGCTGTGATTGATCCGTCGTCAATCACGGCGGAATAGGCTCGGTGAAGCATTTAGCACAAAAGAGCCTCTTCCAGGCAGGATAAGTTTCTACAGGGGCTTATAAAATACTGTAAGTCCGGCAAAGACAGAGATTATTTATTTATGAGAATGTACTAAGTATGTTTTTATGTACATAACGATTGCACAATGTACAATATATTATTAAACAAACTTCTTATGATATCATCTACTGTAATCATTAACACACACCTATTTATATACATATATACTGATAAATACGCGTATATTTATATGTATGTTTGACTAAAGCCCTTTGAGAGGTTCCCCTTAAATGCTCCAGAAAACACAAGCGTCTACAGAGATCTTCTTGGAGGTAGCGGTGAGCTGGTCCCAGGAGCTTACTCAGCAGCCCGACGGTGGCACTGCAAATATGAATGATGCTCTTGTCAATTTAAAAAAAAAGCCCTCTGTTGCACTGGTGTGAAGAAGTCGGGTGTTGCTGGGGTCTGCGCTCGTCCGAGCTCCGCTCAGGCCAGAATAGCCGAAAGTCCTGCACACCCTCAAAAAGTCCTTTACTTCGGCTTTGATGAGCACAGAAATGTTTTCAGCTCATACATCTGTTATTGCATGAAAATAAATCAGTGTGTGTAGCTGCACACACACACACACGCCTTTCTGCAGCGTAACCACACTGGAGACATAAAGTGTTTATATGTGATCACATGCTGAGGCAAATCTTTTCATTGTTCTCATATTTCAGGGCATCTTATTGCCATTAAACTCCAGAGTGACAGAAATAGCAGTGATTTAAAAAACAACAAATCACTCTCAGTGATAACACTGCGTAGGAGGGTCGTTAATAACAACTGGAAGCAGCCACCGGAGGCCCTTTTGTGTCATACAGAATCACTACATCACAACGTCCGGCCTGCTGTTGCTGCCTCAGCCTCAGCGCTCAGACACTTCTGCCTCCCCGTAGAGCAGATACAGCTTCTTTTTGAAATCCACTTGCACGGTTCTTGGTGTCAGACTCCTCACAAGCTGCAGGTACAGCTTTGCAATGCGTTCACCTCCGTTCAGTCTGTTCTCTAATCTTTCCCCTGTGCTGGCTGCTCTCAGTTCCAGAGCCCCTTTAGGTGCCAGTAATATTATTTATTTTGGTCACATACTGTACATATGCATTTCTGTCTGGGGAATGTATACGTTAATGTACAGAAGCTTACTTGCATAATAAAGAAATACTGGAGAAGTAGCAGAGATGTGCAGCTCCCTTCCATCACATATATTTACTGAGCTCCGCTCATCAGGCCAAGACTCGAGCATTAAATCATGCTGGCTTTAAACATACACACACGAGCTGAATAAACTGTGAGTTTAATAGTGTGCAGTCACAGTTAGTTTGACTCACGGGCGTCAGCCCGAGGAGGATGGGAGAAACCAGCCTGTCAGGTTCTGAAACGGGGCAGCACAATGTCGCTTGTTTACCACCGCTGCCTCTAGAAGAAGATCTCAACGGGAGTTGGCTCATATTCATGAAAAGCTCTGGCACACACACACATTCCACACCTCATTCTGAGTGTGTGTGTGTGTGTGTGTGTGTGAGACAATGTTGGACCAGAAGATCTGTAGCTCCTACTCAAGCTCCCTCTCCTCTTTTGGTGGGGGAAGAAAAGGACCCTTCTACAGGACAGGAGAAGTGTGTTGTTCCAGAAGCCCTTTCAGCTCGTTGCCTCTGGAAGCTGATCTTGTTCACGCGTTTGTGATGATAACGATCGATCACTGCCGTCATCTGGTTTGCATTAGCCCAGGTAAGAGGCTTCTGTTGTAGAAACACTGCAGTGATTCATGTCAACCACATGGGCTAGAATGCACATCCAAGAACACGTTTCACCATTGATCCTGGCTAATTCAGGCTCTAGGTTTTCTACACTCCCACTAATTCTGAGTAGTCTGGTCTAGCGGAGTCCAACCACTATGTGAGAATCTAGATGTCTGAACCCAAAAAGAGCTGAGGTGCAACCTTTTTCAACCAGTAGTTAGCATCGTACGCCAGGTAAACAATCACAATATTCAGCTCCGACTCGTTCCAAATCCCCATTTGTTGGCTGCGATGGGCCAGGACGTGATGGCTGCATCCATACCAAAAAGATAAAAAGCTAAAAACGTGTGTAATAAGCAAGTGCAAGCTGAACCATCATCAGCATGTCAGGGGTAAATCGCTGCGGTTTTGCTGGCTGGATGGAGGCCTGTTAACAAGGCCGCTGCCTCTATTGTCCGGGATGCTCTTAAAGCTCCCAGTGTGTGTTGGGAGTGCAGTGG
Organism: Pao palembangensis; assembly: GCA_015343265.1. NCBI lineage: Eukaryota > Metazoa > Chordata > Actinopteri > Tetraodontiformes > Tetraodontidae > Pao > Pao palembangensis. Next base: position 1,566,741 of record CM027081.1, read on the forward strand.
ACACACAGGGCTAAAGACCGGAGACTGAGCAGCAGCAGCGGCGGCGGCTAATGAAAAGACTGCGGCTGCACAGGAAACGAGGCCCGAGCAATCAAAAGCATTTGATCCGTGTCGTCTTTACCTACAGCTTCAGCAGCCTGTGCAACAGATGTGCGGTGTTTGCACAGGTCCTCGTCGAGGGACATTGTGTCCATCCAGCGTTCGCTCACGCCGCTGCTGACAGCTGCTGGATTAGCAGCTCCAGACTCTTCTCTTAGGAGTTTAATCTTTTATTATGAAGCACTTCTAAAATAAAAATAAATGAAGTGGGGATTATTACTTTTTAGATGTCCAACCATCTCCAGTGGAGAAGAGCTGAGACACAAACGTTAGAAGTCATTTTCTCGTGAACGATTCTTTTCTTGCCCTCAACTCTAAACTTCTGTCATTTATTTGTGTGTGTGTGTGTGTGTGTGTGTGTGTGTGTGTGTGTGTGATAGAGAGAGATTAAGAGACAGTAAAGAAAAAACTATACACAATAAAAATGTCTTCCCCAATTTTAATTAATTTAAATATAAAACCGAGCCCGGTTAGATAGGGCTGAAAGAAACACAAATGACAAAAAAAAAAAAAAGATAAAACTAGAAAGAAACTAAAAAGGAGTCATCCTGTTACATCAGTCTTCGAAGGGTGTTGTGATGCTGTAGCAGGACGTTCCATCCATGGAGTGTAAGATACAGTACCTGCCTGCGGGCAGGAGCACGACATAGTTCAGCCCTCGGTTCTGCAACAGCGAGCAGAATAACATCAAAGCCACGTAGCAACGGCACAGACGCCACAACTCTGCGTACTGGGACCAGCCACCACACGTTTTCCAGGAAAAGCCACCGACAGATACAGAGATGTCCGCTTGGAGCGGGCCGAGCCGAGCGCTGCTCTCCCACCGCCCTACGGGGAGAAAGGCCAGACCGCTTTCTCCCTCACACACAGCTCAAGTGTTTACTCTGCATTACACAGCCAGTTTCATGGTGCACGCACGCACGCACGCACACACACACACACACACACACACACACACGGAATGAAATCAGTTCTTAAGCAGACTGTGCAAACTCTTTGGTGATGATGAGTTTAGGAAAAAGAACATGAAAACACACTCTCCCTCAACCTGCCTGGCTACACGGTCGTGCCGACACACACATTTCAACAGCGCTGTGCTTGAAATTGCCTGTAAAATTCAATAAATTAGACAGCAAAGGATGAATCGCAGATATTAAATCCAGCAGTTGGCTTCACACAAATTAAACAACAGACGGCGGAGAGTAACGGGAACAGTGTGGCATCATCAAAAGCAAACGGGAATCAAAGACACGGGGTGGAGCAACGCACTCCTCCCGCTGTGGCCGAGGCTCTGCTCCATCCCGTGTTCAACTGGATACATTTGTAAACATACACAACCATGAAACAGGTGTTGGAGCGCTGCTGCGCTCTAGGACGCAGATCCCAGTCTGTTGGCGGCACACACCACAGACGAAGGAAGGAAGGAAGGAAGGAAGGAAGGAAGGAAGGAAGGAAGGACCGGGACAGCGTACTTCACTGAGGTACGCGTGGAAATCCCATTTCTCCCCACTCTGACAAAAACCCCCGTCACAGGCCACAGGAAGCTGCAGCTTGGACCTGGAACCAGGCTCGGGTGGCGCAACAGTCCCGCAATCCTCCATCAGATATTGCAAGTAGAGGCCAGCCTGATTAGAAAGTGTTCATTTAAAAAAAACAGATATATTCTGAAAATATATCTACAACAAGTCTCGCAAAAATAAAAAAATAAATTAGGTAGACAAACATCAAGGGGGGAGGGGGGAGTGAGTGCCCTCAGTCCAGCCTCGCCTGTGCAGCCTGCTCGCTCATGCTGTCCTGACTGACTGGTTGTTGCTGGCCGGTCTCCTGAAGCCGTGGTCGTTCTTCTCCAGCCACAGCTCTGCCAGCTGCTGGGTGGAGCCGTGCGACGAGGCTTTAGAGCCCAGGCACATCTTATACTGCTTGGCCTCCAGGTTTGGGTCGCAGATGACAGGGTGGTGGATGTGCACGATCCCCGTGTCTGTGCTTCTGAACAACCTGATCCCTGACTGAACAAATTTGTTGAAAAGATCCACGTCCTCCAAGCCCCAGCCCTGTATGGAGGTGTCGAAGCCTCCGGCTCGAACAAGGTCTCCCTTGTGAACGCACACGATCCCGAAGCCGTAGTTCCGCCACAGGCCTGTCTTGGCCGTGAAGACATAGTGGTTGTTGCTGGGGACCTTCCCAGCGTACACCACCTTGGGGTCGTACTGGCTGAAGATGATGGGGAAGTAGGCCTGCTCACCCAGAGCGGTGTTGGCTCGGCACCGTTTGAGGAACTCGCTGCTAAAGAGCAAATCCACGTCGCAGTAGAAAAGCAGCGAGTCGTTGGAGAAGTGCAGCGAGCCCACTTCCAAAGCCAGGGCCCTGGAGAAGGAGCCGGTGACGGGCTTTATCTCCATCTCTGCCCGTGGGTACTTCATGTGGTATTCTCTCATCAGCTCCACCTGCTTCACCCGCTCTGTGTTGTTGTCCGTGCTGAAGAGCAGGACCAGCAGCTTCACGTTTTGGTTGGGGATCAGGCACACGCGCTCAAAGTTGGCCATGAAGCGCACAAAGATGTCGTACCGTCCCGACAGAGGCACCAAGATGTTGACCTTCTTCTCCTTCGGTTCACTCTGATCCTGGCCAGATGTGGCCAGCTTGAAGGGAACCAGCATCTTCAGGGAGTTGGACAGGAACGAGAGCGAGTCCGAGTCCTTGTTGATGTGGCTGGCCAGCGCTCTAGCGTCCATCTCGTCTTCCTCTCTGAACTGGATCTGGCTGAAGGTCTGCTGCAGGTAGGCGTGCCTCCTCACCGGGACCGTCATGGTCTTCCCTTTGTGCTTTTTGTACAGCAACAGCAGGTCAAGCACATACTCGGCCCCATATAAGGGGTTGACTCTCCGGTAACCATACTGGATTTCTTTGAAATCTATGACACGCCCCCGTGTCTTGGCATTGGCATTGATCATCTCCATAACTTGCAGGATGATGTCATCCAGAGCTTGCCTCTGGGAGGAATCCATCCCCCGGCGAGGAGGCTGACCATCAGACGCAGAGAACAAGTATTTCCCCGTCAGAAACTCCCACTCTAGGACATCATCTCTCTGCTGGGGGTGGAAGCGCATAAATGACGGTGGCATGCCGAGCTGGAGGTTCTCTCGGCTGGGCTCCGCCGCGCCGTAACGCCCCATCTGCACAATCTCCCTGTGGAGCTGAATGGTTCGGTGGCGCAGATCTGCGATCTTGCGGCTGAGCATGTAGCTGTGCAAGCGATACTGATACGGGGGGTTTTTGTTGGGGTGGAGAGTGATGGCTCGGTGAATCTTGCTGTTGTGCAGATCTCGTATGTAACCCTTCTTGTTTGGTTCATAGTTCTCATAGAAGAGCTGCTGCATCTGCGGAGACAGAAGACGAGCGGATTTTAATAAGACCGCGATGGTAATTTAACAGCAAAAAACATTCGTTTAGCTCAGGGGTGGGCAAACTAAGGCCCGGGGGCCACATGTGGCCCGCTGAACTATTTAATCCGGCCTGCAGAGCCTTTTCTCCAAAAGCCAAATGAAGAGGGTTGTCAGCTTGATTGGTTAGAAAAAGGTTCAGACCCCGCCTTAACCTAGCATGCTAACAGGTCCTCTCAAGAAGGTGGGGCCAAACATCATCAACAACCTCTGATCCTCATTTGGGGGGTTGGTTTCCTGCACCACCTGGCCGGCCCCTTCATCAAGATCTAAAACCCAATGTGGCCCTTCAGGCTAAATAATTGCCCCCCGGTTCAGCTACTAGTGCTCATAGCTCACGCCGACAGCTGCAGTTCCTGATGTCAGAAGTTAGCTATGGGGCTCTCAGTAGAAGGGCTTTCAGGAAATGTGTCCTGCATTTTTTTAAAGCAGAATGACACAATGAAAGACACTGACTGTAACGGACAGCACATACTGTAAAAAAACAAAGTGAACTGAATTACGTTACACCCCCCAAAGTACAGCCTGCCTGTACGAACAAGTGACAGACCGGCCAAAGCTTTACAAACCAACTCTGTACCAAATAGCAGAAAGTTTCAAATGTAAACATTGCGACAGCTGCTCTGGAGCAGCTGGAAGGAACTCAGTCCTGGTCAAAAAGGCAGGGATTGTATCGCTGGCTTCCAGTGAAGGGAACAGCTGCAACCCCTAGAAAGTCTCATTTGAGAGGATGGCACTGGAATGCAGCCACAAGCCAGATCCCCAGGGGAGGGCTGGACAGGGAATAAGACAGGACAAGTCTGAGAGTAGCGGAAACTGATCCCAGAGGCTTCGCATGATGGCAGCAAGCGTAAGAGCAACGCTTTGCTTTTCCATAGGCTTCACTGGCATTCCTGTAGTGGGGAGCCGGCCAATCAAAGCAGCCTAATCCTGGCGATAATGAAAGCTGGGGCCAAATGTTGGCTGCAGGGGTGAACGGTCAGTTCATGCGGTGCAACGACCAGAAATGTGTAATATCCCTTTCCATAAAAACACTCGAGGTTTATCCTTTTATCTACACCTTTATTTGTGCTGAAGATGAGTAAGTCTGTCCAGGATAAAGTGTCATCTAATTTGATCAGATGTGTCCGTTCTTCTCATTGATGAGAGAAACTGGCAGACATGTGGGGGTTAACTGGGTTAACTGGTAGTGGCAGTAGCCACTGCAGTTATGGTCGGTGGAAAAACTGAAGTTTTTTTTTTTTTTTTTTCTTTTTGATGATTAAAAAAAAAAAAAAAAAAACACAGTTTCTTCCTGTTGTTGCAGAAATAAATCTCCAGGTTTGCAATCTTCTGTTTGTTTTGGGGAGAAGAGTTTAAGCCGTGCTGAGTAGTTTCCCCCACCCCCCGTGGTGAAGAAGAGCCTTGTGCCGGCTCAGACTGTATCCAGCAGGGATAACAGCAGCGTTCATCACCTGACAGTTCCTTGGTCAGGATGTTTACAGCTCTCTCCCGTAGCTCCATGATGAACATCCTCCACCTTCATGGTCACTACTGTAGCTTATGTCTCATTAATGCAATGTCTTCACAGTCATTAACCTCACAGCATCCCCTGCCAGCGACAGACATGCTTCTGGAAAGCAGAGACAAAAGGTAAGCTACAGGTTATGTGGGCCGTTACCGGGGCCTCGCTGACTCCTACATGTCAGCTATAAGCCTCGAAGATTAATGGAACGGCTGCTAAAAGCCATTTAAAGTTAAACAAGTAACTAAAGTCATCTACACTGAATCTTTGTGCATTAGCTGGTTTAAAATTAACATTCAGAATCATCTTTTAAACCGCTAGTACAGCCTGCACAGGTAGTTCGCCATGAAGGCCAACAGGGGGTGCTCTTCAAACTCAGCTGACAGACGGCAAATGACACCAACCTCCGTCAAACTCAATAAGGAAGCTATAAATGTTTTTGTTTTTTTTCCCTTTCAAAGGGAGCACACCATATTTGTATTAGTTAAAGTCATTACTAACAACCTCCACAGACAGACCATGATTCCATCAAAAAGGATAAAGCCTTAAATGCAGTTCTGCTACTGAGACCCCAGAACATTAGCAGGACCATCAAAGTGCTGTAATTACAAACCAGAATTTAGGATACACTTTACTTTTATTTAAGTGGATTTAGGGTGGAGGCTAAATGCAAGTTATTGATAATGTATGTGTTTAAAGATATACTGTGGTGGCCAAACATGTAACACTCGATAGAGCTGAAATTATAGACTTTTTTTGTCGCCAAAACCTGATTTAATCTCATAATGTTGGTGAAATGATTGCTCAACAAATATCAAGTAAAAGGAGTCCAACTGGTTATATTTGGCAGGCCCACCTTCTGCAGCAGCACATTTCTCTGCTAGTTTTCTGAGACAACACTAATGTTTGCTAGCCTTCAGAAACTCCAGCCAAAGGTTTTCCTTTGGTTGTAAAATAGCTCTATCCAGCTTACCAACCTGCCCCAAGTTAGCTCGATGAGGCTGATGTTTGGACTTTGGGTCAGTCATTTCTGGGGTTCGAGTAGATTCATTCCATCACAGGTAGTTCCAGAAACAGATGGAAGGATCTTTATTTTATTTCATTTCAACAAAAACAAGAGGAAGCTTTTCACCAGGTTTCTGGGGGTCACTGGTGCCCATCTCTGCTGCACATGGGTGAGACTGGGTACACCCCTGGATGAGTCGCTTCCCAGCCCTGCAGCCGTACGGACTGAGCTACTGCTGCCCATTTCAAGTTTCAATTGTAAAATAATAATAGATTTCATTATGGGAACATGGCTTAATGAGCCCCCACAGCAGCGATACGCTACAAAGCTGACTTTGACCCCTGCAGAGACAATTCTTAAAGTCTCTCTAAAAATCAAAGGGAACCATTTGGTGTTCGGGTCTAGGAAGACCCAGCAGTGCTAACTGTTGGTGGTGAACTCTGGGTCAAATTTGCCCCAATCAAGATTCACCTTTGACCTTAAACATCCTACCCCCTTCTGACAATTACTTTCTGGCTGTATGGACTCGGACTCCTCGCACACAAACACACACACACTTTTGAGGAGGGAGATTAGGTTTTGAAAGACACAGAGCGCAGGCTGGAATTGGGGGATGCACCTGAACACAACAAATTATATTTGTATGACGGTATATGATTTTTTTTTTTTTATGCACATGTGGGTGTTAACCGCATTTTCTAATGATTTAGAGACACATCGCTGCAGTTAACTGGCACAGAATTAACTATTTTATAATACTGTAGAAAAACATTACTGTCCACACTAGTATTAGTACAGGCGTGCATGGTCTCACAAAAAGATGCTGTTTACAAAGAGGTGGCTCTCATGATTGAAGTGACACATTCAGAATGCATTTTTTTAAATTTTGCAAACAACTTGAAAAACCTATTTTGTAAAAATCACTTCACACTTGACAATGTTAACAACCACCGAATATTAATTTAAGCCGGTCTTGATATTAAGACATGTTTGCGGCTGAGGTGGTGCTAGTGTTGCCTCCTGCGGCTACAGCGTTAGCTCTACAGCATTTACACAGAATTGTTTGATCGACGTCGGGTTTTTTTTAAAGTCAAAAATCTTCTAAACAGCAAACACGAATCCTCGATACAAGTTCCTCTCTGTCATGATCAACTCGTTCTGGAACTTCTGTTTCGGAACCTTCATTGTTCTTATCCTCACATTTCAAGAAGTCCTCACGTGGTCGTTCATGCAGCGTTCGAATGTCCTCGGAACTCGGAAAGCTCCGACCGAATTTGCTCATTTCAACTCGGATTTTACCGAGTTCCGAGGACATTCGAACGCAGCAAAAGAGTCCCCTGTTAAATGATGTCCGGCGGCGCGGCGACCCAAACGTTGTGTACGCTGCCTACTCACCGGTCTACGAAAAATTCATCTCGTAAGAAAAATAAATACCGGTATGAACAGGTATACCGCCCAGCACTACAAGAGGCCTTTGGCTGTCTTTTATAACAATCTTAATGACATTTGTGGAGTGGACTCGGACACATGGCGGAAGACCACAGTTAGCTGGGGAAAGCTCTGCTTGTGAGAGCGGTGCACGGTGCAAAGCTCCACAGAGGGCTGTGGTGCCAGGCCTGCTCTCCCAACAAGGACACATCAGCATGTTATCCATTCCAATACCACCTGTCTTGGTACTCACGCGTGCGCACATGCACATGCACACATGCACACACCTACACCTGTCTCATTCCAAGGCGCTTTTCCCAGAGTACTGCAGCACTGAGTAAGCAGACTGCACCCACTGGTACACAAAGCAAACACCGACATGTTTGAATCAATCACTGCTTTATTTAGTACTGCGTAATCCCCTGGCACAATCCAATTCCACTGCTGTCCTATTATCTCCAGCTCATTCGCTCTCTTCATATTCAGCCATGATGTTACCGTTCTGCCCTGATCATAATCACACAAAGCAGCCTAAAAATGATGCTCATAAGACCCACTAACATCAGGCCGATCCCAGCCCACAGTGGAGGTTGTGTTCTCTTCCAGTCATTTTTGAGTCTGGGGACAACAGAATCTCACTGACAGGCAGGTACACAAATTACACAATCAAATATACCATGGTGAAACATCAGAATCTCACACACATACACACACACAATATAGCAGCAGCTGCTCTTACCACAGCCTTGAGCTACTGTCTCATCTTAAAATACCTGTTTGTTACAAGGTAAATTTGGAATAAAGTGATTCAGATTTGTTTGAGGTACATCACAAATCTTACTCATTTTTTTTTCTTTTGTTTGTTTTTTGGTGTAGTCAGATTTTTCATTTAGTGCAATATGTACAATTTCTAATCAATCACCCCCATATGCCTTTCAAAAGAGCAGAGGTGCTTACTCATAAAATAATGTGAAGGATGTTTATAGCAGGGTGTTTAATCATCTCTCTAACTATTCTACAAAACCAGTTTTAACAGCTGTCCCAGGTGATCCTGTTACAGATAAGAACTAACTTTCTTTGCTAAAAAAGGGGGAAAATGAAGTTATGGAGTTGTCAAATTACATTTATATAACTATAAGGCAGTTATGCCCCTTTACTCTAGTACTTAAGAATCTGTTAAATCAGGAATTGATGCCAGTGAGGCCTTAGCTGCTCCTCAGCTTAGCTTATAGCTGTATGACTGTGCTTACAGATGAGCCAACCTTGGGTGGATCCACACCATGAATTACATTCTAACATTAAGGCAAATGCCTAAATTAAAATATTCCATAAAAGTGAAAGGAAAATCTGCCCAATATTGGTCAATTTTTCCTTTTTTTTATTGTTGAAGGTAATTATAGCCATTTGTTGGGCAATGGCATACTTGTGGAGTCCTGCTGTTCTCCAGAACTAGCATTTAGCGAATGCCGCCCATGACGGCTTAGGAAAGAACAGGAAGATGTGGGTGTAGGAAATCTCAGGGACAAGTGTTTCTACACAAATACACTCAACAACTGTTCATGGATATGCTTATGAAAACCTATAATCTCTACTTTAGTCCCTGCCCTAAACAATTCCTCACTTTCCACCGAGAACTTTCTTTGAAGTCTAAATACGCATTCTTTTTCAGGAGCACCGTTCAGTGTGAGTGAGAGAGTTTAAAGTAAACGACCAAAAACCACACATGGCACAGTTTTAAAAGTTTTGTCCTGTTTCGATGTTTACAACCTTCAGATTCTAAAAACGAAAATGAGAAAAACCAAAGGAAATGTACTGTTTTCAAAACATTGCAAAACTCTTTTTTTCTAGCTTTTAGTCTAAAATAAACTGTTAAAACTTTTAAAGGCATAGTGTAAAATATCCTAAACAATAAGAAGGGATGGATGAAAAACAAGTATTACATCCTGGTAGAAAATGTGAAAAGTTTATGCGTATATAAACCCATCCATCCATCTATCCATCCATCCATCCATCCTGCTTTCTTTTAACTGTTGGATGAAGCAGGAGTAACAAAGAAAACCCCCACAGACAAAGAACATACAAACTACACACAGCAAAGCCCCTGGCCAACAGGGGGATTCGAACCCAGGACCTTCTTGCTAATAAACAATGGCAAGCAACCCATATGAAAGCGTGACGTGTGAATAAGGGAAGTAGCTGGTTGCTTGTCAGGAAGCATTACTGTAAGATTAGGACAATATTTTAGGGGAAATAAAGAAATGAAATCACTATTTAAAAAAAAAAAAAATAATAATCTCTTTCAACTGTCCAAATGACACAATGTTTTACCACTAAAAACAGGGTCTGCATTATTTTTTTTAACTATTCTGTCACAGAACAGAATGCTAAAAAATGTTATTGTTAAAATGCATTTATACAGTTCATAGAGCCCATGACTTGAAATTCTGCATCCGAGAGTGACAAAACAGATTACAAAAACTGAATCTCTGTTCTTAACCATCTCTCGCTTACAATGGCTGCCTGGGGACAACAAAAACGTCTAGTGTCCCTGATGTCAGCCCCGCATTAATCTTTAACAAAATATCTTAACAGTGAATGAAAACCATGGATGGAAAAAATAATGTGCATCCAGCACAATTTTTGAATCCATTTTTATTAAATCCCTGTCAACAGTTCAGATGTCTATAACAATTTTTGGATCAATTTTCACAGTAGCTGCCCATGCATGCAGCAGTATACTGGTGGGTAATGTAGAAGGAAGGTTCGGTGCAGTTTTTGAGGAGTGTTTCTGAGGGAATTCAGCTGCGATGTCCCTCCTCCAGCCTGACCTGCTTGGAGGAAGGGGACATGTTAGGGTGTGAGGTACTAATTTCACACCCTTCCCCGTGTGATCCATGGACGGCATGGGGGTGAACAGCTGTAAGCTGATGTAATGGCTCACTCCAGATGTCACCACTGACCTACGTGCAGGCTTGGGAAACTATCCACCTCACAGACATCGTGAAAATAAAGGCTGCTAAAAGGTATTAGAACCACTCTTAACATATTACTTTTCTAACTGACCAATAAATATACACTAGGGACCACAGCTAAATATTACTTATTTCTGTATTTCTTTTAGGTACAACTTTTCTATTGTAAAATTCTGCCCAGGGCAGTGGGTTTTCACCATTTACCAGCCTTGTAAATAATCCTAGACCACTAACGTTAGGTAATTTTCACCCACATGATTGTGGTGGTGATGATAGGGTTGCTAACTGTGAAATTTGTAAGTGTGTTTGCATGCATGCAAGAAAACTGAATTTCTGTGTTGGTCCAATTACGTCAAATGCATGTGGACAACGTAGCTCAAATAAAATCAGCCCACACGACAATGAAGTTTTTTTACTATATATATATAAAAATATATAAAAGAGATTTTATTTTACTCAAGTGAGGTGATACAACTTGTAAACATTTACTTGCTCTCTCTTTGTTAAGAATAATAAATAGTTGCGGTAGTGTATCTAAAACATACACTACATTGCTTGGCCAAAGGAAATGTGGCCACTAAAACAGATAAAAATGTATAGCATTTAAATTTATAGCATTTCATTAAACTTTTTTTTTTTCCATTAAACCCATTTTCATTAAACAAAATAAGTGCATAACTCTGAAGTTATCTTTCTGACCCTGAGTATGTCATGCTGGCGTGGACCTTTTTCAGGAAGCTGTGGTTGGCAGTGATCCTTTCATAGAACTCAGAGCAACTATCACCAAAGTTAACCTGAGTAACGAGTGGCGCTTTCAAGGTGTCCAGTCCCATGCGGTTTCAAGGACCAATGAGAATCAAGCTACAGACACGCCGAGAACGGTGGAGCTTTTTGATTGGTTCAGAAGCCAAAGACATGGGGTTTCAACCGGAATGCACTGTTATGGCTTTAAATGACTTGCTGCCATGTGTAGCATGTTAATTAATAAAATAAAAACAAAAAAAACACACACACCCACACAAACACACACACACAGGACTCATAGGCTCAAAGCCGGGACTGTCCCGGGTGAACCGGGACATCTAGACACCCTATATAAGCCCCAAAGGTGGCTTGACTGCAGCCATAGTCCGATTTCTGCAAACTGCCTTGTAGACAGACAGTCCGGTTGCATAAATTATTTACGCCAATCGAGCGCCAGAAACGCACTTGATGTTCTAGGGTATGAATGAAAGGTTATATATGCAACTGTTAGATCACATATTTCAATGAATTTACTTTCATACAAATGCAGTATAGCCTAAATTTATATATTTCTCATATATTTTTAACACTCTCAACATTCATTGTTGTCTTTTATGGCATGTTGTGTGCCTGACATCGTGCTGCTGTAAATTTGGGAATTAGGAATGTTCATATCTCATTTCAACTATGCTGCTCGTAGCAGCTTAGACATAGTCACTTCATTCTTTTCAGCATTCTTCTGGGTACCAATGGAAATATTTTGAGTCACTAATAGCAATTCTAAGGTCCAGTGTATACAACTATTTATTCACCTTAAGTTTTAATTGTTTATATTAGCCCCCCCAAAAAATTTGAAATATACACGTAGTAAGCATTGAGAATAACTTGTCCTGTTTATATTTAATCATATTTAAATAAATAATAATAATAATTCAGCATTCCTGCCACATTAGTTGAGTTTCTCCTCAACTAATGTGGCAGTTGAGGAGACTGCCAACTAATTTGGACTGACGCTGGGTCATAATCAGCAGTTTCCTCGGTCATGTTAACCAGCCCTTCAGTCTAATAAGCTTCATCTCTGACAGAATTCTGGCGTCAGAGTTACTCCAGACGACAGCTTCCTACTTCTTGATGAAACTTGTTCGTGGAAGCTTATGTGGTGCCAGAAAGTGCATTATCCAAAGATCAAAAGAAGGAAAACGGTTGTAAAATAGCAGTCGTTTGTGTGCATCTATTAATCATGTTATACTTCACACTTCCTCTTATAGCACACTTCCTGTATAAGTTACCTCAGGAATGAAGGTTTAAAATTTTAAATATTGAGTGTATGTGTAAATTCTGTAGGGAGAATCAAACTAATTCAAGGAAGTCAAACCAGGCTGTATTAAATGGTTTAAATTAAGTTAATATCAAAATTTGTTTTTCATGACTTACTGCTACTGATGTGGCGGCTATTTTCGGTGTTTACAGAACTTCTTTTCTACAGATTTGAAGCTTTGGCACCTCATTTTTTCGCTCACTAGCATAACATGTCGGGAATTTAATGCAAATGAAGCCTACAGAGCAGAGGAAAGTAAACATGCCCCCTCTCCAAGCCTGATTCCAACCTTTCTGGCAAGCAAGCACAGCCTAAATGATAAATAAGATGGTATTAAATGGTCCCTTTCTGTAAACCAAATATATGGTTTATAGAAACCATATATTACAATTATGTGAAAAACTCAGGCTTCCATATCTTGCTCGAAAGCACGTGGAACAAGCGCCGTCTGGGTTGCGTTGTTTTTAAATAGAGGTGATTTCAACCAGTCACACAGTGGTTTCTTTGCACAGTCCAATAAAGCAGATAAGCAGCTTTATCTTCATGTGAATCCTGTCAGCGGTTCAAACCTGAGCTGCTTCTCATTACCAGCACTGGTAAAGCGCCTAATGATATACAGAATATAGAATATTGGTATGCTAATAAGAAGCTGATAACAACTCGGATCTGATAGCAAATATTTAAACTAGGCTCATATGAAAAAAATCACTATTTGTAGGCATTATTGATAAAATAAGTAAAATGAGAAGGAAACAACTAAACAATTAAAAATTACAATTATTTTGCTCTAAAGGTTCAACACTTAAACAGAATTCATATTTGCATAAGGTTTGTAAAAACAACCTCAAGGTTCAGGTTTTGAGATTTGCCTCATATGACAATGATAATAAAATCATATGAACTTGGAGAGCCCAAAGGATAAAACTAATTATACAGGCTATGACGTGTTAGTTTATATCACACGGGGCTTTTGACTGTCCAGCTGGAGGAAGCAGTGACTTCTGCATGCTTCAGCTCTGCATCTCTGCTTAGACATCTGCTTAATGCAGCATGATGAAGCATCAGCATAAACCACTGAGTCAGACAAGGATGACAACACCGACGGCACAATCCAGTCAGCAGCCACTTTGACTCTACGAAGGGACTAATGACTTTCCAGTGGCCTTCTATCCCTTCTCTCAGCCCTCAGCCAGTCTTGAACTGTAAAGATTCATTGTCTAAGAATGCAATCCATCTGAGCAATTCAGAGAACATAAAAAACCCTCAGCTGTTTATCACCACCACCTTCCATTCTGCACTTGAAATGTTGAGGCATTTGTGGGCTTTAGAATCTCTTCTATAGATAACTGGGAGCCGTGTAAAAAGCGGAGTAAAGTGCTCTGATCGCTTTGCTCTGGCCAAAGCTAAATCTGCAGCAGCACAGTTTTAGCAACAAATGCCTTTGCACATTTTGTTATGCGACAGCCGCAAACATTTCTATACTGAATTTTGTTCACATGCTGTATGTTGTTGCCTTTTGCTTAAATCAAAATATGAATGAACTAAACAAAAATTTTGTAAATACTATGTGAAATATAACTAAAAATATTTGCTCAATGGTACCACCACCGCTCAGTCTGTATTGATCAGATAATATCTGATATTAACGTTAATATCTTAATAACGTTAATAAAGTTATTAACGGGCCTGAAAACGTTCAGACTACACTGTATTTGGGACACATCTGCACTTGAGAAAAGGACTGAGCTTTGAGAGAGAGACAGTCATGCTCCCATTTCCTGTTCAGAATGGCATCCTCACCTCTCCAGCCGTTACTGGAGCTGCAACCCGAGTCCAGCACATGACACAGACCAAACTCCAACCTGCTGCTGTTCACAAAGACACCTTTCTACTCCTGCAGCTACATTAGCTACAAGTAAGCATGAGCGCTCTACCAACACTTAATCCTAACTTTTTCCAGCCCTGACATACTGAGGAAAACTGCTTTCCTTATTTGAGCAAACACATTGGGGTACTGTCCCTAAATCTTAGTATGCTCTATACCAGAGGTGGGCAAACTGAGGCCCGGGGGCCACATGTGGCCCGATGAACTATTTAATCTGGCCCGCAGAGCCTTCACGATCATTTCTCCAAAAGCCAAATGAAGAGGGTTGTCAGCTTGATTGGATAGAAAAAGGTTCAGACCCTCCCCTTCACCTAGCATGCCAACATGTCCTCTCAAGAAGGTGGGGCCAAACATCATTTGGAGCTTCATCATCCATCTCTAGCTGGACCAATTTACAGGCTCTTAAAAATATTTCCTCAGTCAATAGTCCATCAAGCAGGATTTTTAGCTAACCTCTGATCCTCATTTGTGGGGGTTAGTTTCCTGCACCACCTGGCCGGCCCCTTCATCAAGATCTACAGCCCAACGCGGCCCTTCAGGCTAAATACAGTAATTGCCCACCTGCTCTATACCAAAATTACAAATTTATTTTGTAAATGCCATCTAAAATATTCCATTGACAAAAGTATTCTTCCCCCTTTACTAAAGACATATAAACTTTAGCTTTGAGAGTTTTCATTTCTCTTGATTGTCTGAAATATTGTAAACCAAGCCATGAGGGCAACAGACCTGCCTCCATCACTTCCAGAGACAGGACTGTATCGAGGCACCGATCTGGAAGGCAACAGTCGCCCTGAGGAAAACTGTTTTCCTTATTTGAGCCAACACCTTTGGGTGCCGTCCCTAAATCTTTCTATGCCCTCAGAAATTCCTCTTAGCAATTACCTGACACTCTGACCAACACAGAGGCACAGAATTAAGGTCAATCACTCTCCAGGCTAAAATAACAGAATGCAGAATGCTGAAAGAGCTGCAGCCCACACATCTCTGTGATCCCAGAGATGAGAGCAGACAGACCTCTAAGAGACGTTATCCAGGTTTACTGACAAGCAGGAACTGTCCTTAAAGATGAATAGCTTTCCAGATTACCATATGACGACGTGATAGATAATTTTGTCATTGTTAAAATGGGATGTCTGTGTAGATTCTCACTCATCCAGGTCATAGTTATCCAAAGTTGGATCTCTCTGTGTGCAACTGGACTGTGAGGTTTCCAGTTAAGAACTGAGGAAGCCTTCTGGAGAGAGGGCGAAACATCTTCAAGGAAAGCTTACAGTCCAGTGGCACACAGAGAGATCTAACTTTGGTTAAAATTGGATGTTAAACGTATCCATTTCATACGGTTTAAAAATAGAAATGTGCAGCTTATTCATTTGCAGTTCATTTCAGTGATCAATGTCTGGAACCTCTTTTTATCTGACCTTCACACAGACTATGATTTGCCTTGGGATCTTGGGATAAGCCAAGATTGTTTATCCCTCAGAAACCAGATAAAAAGGTTTGTCCTCATAAGAATGTGATATAGCAAGTCGCTGATGCTCAACACCTATATAAACCCTGTCTTCAGCCCTCGTAATCATGGCATCATCAGTCTCTCTGCTTTTCATGCTGCCATGAGAAAAGGAGTTCAAAGGGGATCTTTGCTGGAATGTAGTGGCTTCAGACAGATATCATGGCCAATTCAACAAAAACAACCAACACCTCTTAAATATGCCAAATTCTGACATTCACACTTAAGCAGTTTGGGGATAAAAGGCCATTTTATGTCAACATAAAGTGGTATCGTTTCCTGCGGCTCTGCTCTGCATCCATGAGGAGGAAACACATGGCAAGGACCTGCACAGCCGCACAGCCATTGTAATACTCTTAAGAACTAATCTCATTTAACTGGGTGCATCTCATCTGGCTTCCCAACCAGCGTGACTGACTGTGATAGGTGTCATTATGGAATGAGCAGGATGAATCGAGCAAACTGAGCGTCCCAGAGAACTGGCAGAACTGGCTCCTCTTCCACAACTGCAATATACTGGCCATGCAGGAAGCAATTAATTGAAATATACTGATAACGGCTTGGGAGTCATCGATTAGAAGGAGCTGGCGCAAGGTGTTAAAAATAAAGCTGAAAGGTTTGTAGTCATAGGATAGTTGAAACGTGGGCTAAAGGGCACTCCATCTATTACTGGAGGTACGTTCCTGCTGATAAAAGACTGATGAAGTCAGACCTATCAATTTGATGAAGATACTAAAAACTTTAAAAGCAAAAGAAGATACTAAAAACAAAAAGTGCTGAAGTGAAAATCCTCAAACAATCTAACCATCACAGCATCTGGTGCCCAAATGTGTAGATTAGGGCTGCAGGATACGGACAAAATATCGGATCTCGATATTTATGCGCAATACCTCGATATCGATACAATTTTTATTTGATATTTTAACTCAGTAAAGTATCTTTAACACAGTAAAAGATAAGCTTTATTAAAAAAAAACTGCATAATAAAAAATGGACTTGGAAAAGTACACTTATTGATTTTTAAGTAAACAATCGTTTGTTTTTCACGTTCAACAATCAGAAGTAGGTAAAAACTGCATTTATATTTGTACGCAGCGCACAACTTCTACAGATTCAGCATCACCTCGCATCTTTATCTTTAACTTATCGTACGTCCTCCTTTCAAAACTGGAAATATCTCCAAACAGCAGAGGTTGCTTTAATTTTCAACACCAAACCTGAAGACTCTGCACTGGCTCTGTGTTTGTCCTTCATCATTTCTTTCCCCTTTTCATTCCTCTGCACTGTGTGTGTGTGTGTGTGTGTGTGTGTGTGTGTGTGTGTGTGTGTCACTGGTGTATGCGCTTAGCAGCAGCATGTTTCCTGCCTCGCTCAAAGGATGTTTCTGATTGGTTGGCTTCAGCTGTCAATCCAAGGAGAGCATGAAATGAGGTTTGTGATTGGCTGGCCTCGCTGTACAAGCGGAAAAACGTATGTGTTCAATGGCTGAGCTGCACTTGCTTCTGGGATTCTGTAGAAATTTCGTCAGGAAAGTGGATGTCGTTTATATCGTTGGCTTTGCGGTATTCATATTGCGCATATTCATACCGCGGTAACGATACGATAACGATATATTGTGCAGCCCTAGTGTAACTCATAATGAATAAATAGATTTCTTATCTTTTAAGCATGAAATAATAACTAACTTGATGGGAAATTTAACATTTGCAGTTGGCTTTAGAAGGACTCGCAGCAAGATAAATGATTAAATTTACCTGGTTATGGTTATACACACCTCTCAATTTCTCAGAAATATGTCCTCATTAGAGGAACAACTGGAAGGTGAATAGTAGGTTAACACTGTTGCCAAGTCCAGTCTACTTGACCCATGTGATTGGCCAGAGAAAAACTCAACCTGACACACTTGCCAAATTGAGGCTCAAGCAGAGTCGTGTAATGGGATGAAATGGAGGCCGTGGCCACCTTCTGCAAGCAGTCAGACTGAGAGCTGGTCTTTTACAATCTGCATACCGACATGGTGTGAGGAGAGCAATTAAAGCACAGACACACGGAGACAGACACGCACTCAGAGACAGACAGATGGAGACAGACAGACAGAGAGACAGACAGACACGCACTCAGAGACAGAGAGACACACAGAGCCAGACAGACGGAGACAGACAGACAAACATACACAGACAAAAGACAGACAGACACACAGAGATGTTTGAAGTCGTTTAAGTCGGCCTTAAATTCAAGTCGACTGTCAGAGGCTAGGCCTCCTATAATCACTTCAGCACTTTGGGAGCAGGGCCTTCAGTCGCTCTGCCCCCAGCTCTGGAACTCTCTCCCCCACTCTTTAAATCAAAACTCACCTGTTTCAGGTGCCTATCCCACCTAATTTAAACTGTGTCGCTGATTTTATTGTTTTATTGTTGCTTGGACTGTTCTGTTACTTTTTTTTGTTTTATTTTTAACTGTACAGTGTCTTTGTGTGTCGTGAAAGACGCTTACAAATTAAAGGCATTATTATTAATATTACTTTTCAGAGTTCAAGAGAGCATATAAATGCTCATAGCTTACAGGTGACAGAGAAAGTGCAGTTTATTTCATTTTCCATTCCTCTTATAAAGATGCCATTGCTTGTTTTGCAATTTGTCAAATAAATATTTTATTAAGGAACATCACCAAAATGTGGATTTTTATGTTAACTATTAATTCATGAATTAATCGATAAGTTGCATCCCTAAGACACACACAGAGACAAACAGACAGAGACAGAATGGCTTTTTATGGCCAAATGGAACAAAACACCCCCCACAGGGTAGAGGGGTAAGAGTGTGTATACCCACAGCGGGCATGTACAAGAACGCAACGCGAAGCCAGTGTGAGAGCAGCGACTGCGAGGCACAGAGCTGAACACTGATCAGCCAGTTGTAAAACATGGGGATCGAAAGCAGAGCTCTTACACCGAGTTACATAGCAACTACCTGAAAGGCTTGTGTAGGAACACAGTTTACATTCCTGACAAGACGCATGGCCCTGGCAACCCTCCAAACAAAGTGTACTTGGGGTTACTACCCCCCCATCGTAATCTACAAATAACTCACTCTGAAAACTTCGTATTTTTTTCCAACACAGTTAAATCCTGTATTCATGATTCATGGAACAGAAAAAATAAACAGTTGTTTGCTGACTGTGTAGTTCAAACGTCACCCTGGCGTCCGTGTGCGTCATGAGTAAAGTGGTTAAAAGTTGTCTTGACAATCACCTTCAAGCTCAAGTTGGATCAGAATTGGAAGAAATAAGATGAGACATCAGGCAGACAGCTCTACATGTGGTCCAAGCAGAGTGCCGCAATTCAAACTTTCCCCAGAGACCCCAGGTTCCATTTTGGCTACAATCTTATTTTCTGTTTCTAGAAACGATGTAGGTAAAGACATACAAGCTAAATTGCATTTGAATGTGGATGAGACACGTCTGCTCCCTCTGTTGCACAGACAACTGAAGAGCTGCATTCAAAGCACTCCGAAGGGTCTAAAATTGGTTTTAAATGCCCGTAAAACAGTTTATAATTTTATCAAAGACTCCCTTGCAAGACTTTGGCAATCTAAGAATTTCTATGTCTGACGGTACGTTGATGGAGGTGTCCTCCCATCAGTATTTAGGAATATGGACTAATGAAAATCCTTCATTTAATAGCCATATCTACAATCTTAAAAACTAAAATTGAAGATCGGCTTTTGTTTTAGGAATAAATTGCGCTTCACGTTCTCGGCAAAGAAAAAAAAAACGTGGAAGCCACTTTTCTATTGGTGATTGATTATGGTGATTTACCGTGTGTGCATGCAGCCTCCTCCACCTTAAAGAAACTCGATTCAGTGTATCATTATTCTCTACATTTCATTTCAAAGTCAAAATCTCTCACTCATCACCGAGTTCTTTCCTGATTGGTTGGTTGGACACCGCTATCACTATCCTGTCTCCTTCTTCTCCTCCTCCTTTTCCCAGCCGACTTTCAGCAGGATGGTTCCTCCTTGTAAGCCTGGTCCTGCTCAAGGTTTCTTCCTGTTAAAAGGGAGTTTTTCCTCACCACTGTGCTTACCTGGGGGTTCAGGCTCTGGCTTTCTGCCTCTGTAAAGCACCTACAGACAATTCTGATTGTAAAGGCGCCAATATAAAAAAAAAAAAAGCATTCGTAAAAAACGACACTGGTATATATTCATCTATAAAGCTCTGCTGAGCAAACTCCGGGAATACCTCCGCAAACTGCAGTCTGTCAGCTCTAGTAGTTTCTATCTGCAAGCCTCCATGGTTGCCGTTGAACGTTCCCTGCTTTTTGACGGGTCTGGGCAACACAGCGTTCTCCTATCGTGCACCATGGTCAAGGAATTACCTTCAAAAACTCTTAGATCAAAAACATTCATATCCTTCAACGGTTTTAACGGTATCATAAAGAATGCAGCGAAGGAGGAAACTCACTGTTTTTCTCGAGAGACCGCGGTCTTCAACTAGCTGTCACTGTTTTATTGTTTTCATGTTTTACCGTTTATGTATCATTGTTTTATATAACTATTTGTAGGGCTGCTACTTTGACCCAGTCGCTCTTGTAAAAGAGATTTTTAATCTCAACGGGAAAAAGAAAACAAAAGAAAGAGACGATTAAAGCTAAAGTAGGTCACCCACATTGTTCTAATGGATCAAAATGGCCTGGGTTCAGGCTGGATTTGGTGATGGCTTATATTTTTAGTCTTTGACAGTGTTTCATCTGATTGAAACTACAAGCCTAAAGCCTCTGGTTTTCATGGTTCATGTAATAATCCCAGTGACTATCTCTGACATGTGAAATTTGACAGTCAAGCCATCCAGTTAGCAGCTCTGATAGGTGCTAGCAAATATAGAGGTGGAAAGATGAGGCATGGTGAACCCACACCTGCCACTCATCCACAGCTGCTCTGACCCTTTTAATGCACCTAACTCATTAAGGCGGTTTGAAACAGCTCAGCATACCTGTTACCAACAAACACTGACTGAACACTGCTATTAAGACTAAAAGAAATCATTAAAATAAAAAGAAATAATAATGCAAATATTGTTAGATCAGGAAAAAGAAAGCAAACCTACCTATAGCATGAACCAATTGTCAAAAGGACACCTTTATATTGTCAGTTTGAAGGCTTTAAACCATTGATTTGCAGGACTTTTTTTTTTTAATTGCACAATTAAATCGTATCTTGTTTGTACGACATCCCGAGGAGAGCAAATACACACAGGTAACAAACCTGTTTACCAACATGGCTCCGTTATTCTGGGACTTGATTTGTTGTGATAAGTAATATACACATTTTTACTTATCATAAAATCCACAGACCTTAAACAGCCCTGCAGTGTGTCTACAACGTCACTATTATTTCAGCCAACAAGTCAGAAAAATGTGAATGGATTAGATTTGGATTGAGAAGGACATTTTAAATTATAAAACTGATGTTAACACTAATGTTGCAAATGTTTCAAATGCAGCACATAAAATACTGGACATAATATTGCTTTTACTGAATGCTTTTTCTAGGTTTAGATCATGCTTATTCGGTGTCTGTGTCGAATGTGCCAGAGTACAGCTATAAACATGGTTCTTAACTGCTTTGTGAAAAATATTTGATGTGCGCATCTTGTATACATCTTGAACATATTGGAGTGGAGGAGGTTAAAAACCTGAGCGAGACTTTTGGTTGCTGAGCTTTAGAGTGCCAATAAATGTAAGCAGCACTGTCCTCCGACAGCAGATAACAGAAGAACTTTCTGTATAAAAGAACAAGAGGAAAGGAAAACAGACCCAACTGGGAGTGAACAAAGATGTCACTGGCTTAAAGGGGATGCGTTTGTATAAACCTGGAAAGAAAACCAGCATGCTGTGCACAGTTGTGTAGTGTGCGGTGCTGACTACAGTGACACCCTGCACGATTTCCCTCTCCTCCATGTATGTCACATATCATTTCGCACTTTTTTTCCCAATAATTGCCCAACAGTCACAAGTCAACTCTTCCTGAAAACACTTAACGCTTTGAACAAACACTGGACTCCAGCACGCGATCACAAGAACGGACTGATTTCTTTAGGAAACTGAACGAAAGAACTCAAACAACCCGAGTCTTGCCTTTCCCCGATAAACAGATTCACAGCGGACAAGCGTCACAACTCCACGCTTTCTCAACTGCAGTGGCCTCTCATTGCCAATTCATCCCACACCAGACTGAGGCAACACGAATTGTAAATGAGTGATCGGTCTAAAATTGTGGCTTTGTAAATGAAAAAGAGAAACATCTGCTTCAACTAACCAAGCCAAGGTAGTAAGTATGTAATTATAGTGGGAACAAAGAAAGTGGTGTTGAGGAAAGCGGCACAGCAAAGTGAGCAGGCAGGTTCTACTGGGAAAAAAAGAGAAAAAAGTATAATAATTATATCAGGTTGAAAGGAAATGTCAATAATGTTGCAAACCGATCTGTTTGAGATTTAAATTTGTGTGTTAGCAAACCAGGACACGTCAGCAGGAAGCACTGGACACAGAAAGGTTCAATGGATTCTTCTTAAGCAGGAAAGGTTCAAGTGTCTCATCGAGCCTGGGCAGCCGATATCCTTCAGTTTGTTTCATTTATTCGGCATTATTTTCCACTCTGGCCATGAGCGAATGACAGTATTTATCATTGACAAATGACAGTTGGCGACAGTTGGTGTGTGCCTGCTCGATCACACTTCAAAACACCGAAAAAGAAATGTGAAAGACAGAACAGCTAGAGGAAATAAAGTACATTCCAAACTGTCAAATATATAAACCCAGAAAAACCTGTGGATGGCTGGAGGGAGTCTTCTCTGAACCACAGCGATGCTAAAATGTATGAATAAATCATAAACAACAAAATCGTAAAATTAGTTTGATTGAAAGACGGAATCAGGTAATTGTAGAACTGCTAACTGAATTGCAAAAGAGAACAGACAAGTCCCACGCTACTGGGACATTTATGCTGACGAACGGCAACATCATTTTTTCCAAGAAAACGGTCGGGGGGGAAAAAAAAAATTAAAAAACTATGGGAGACTTAAATCAATCACATGGTTGGCCAGCACGGGAACATGAAGAAAAGTCACAAGAGACCACAGGATGAGCCTGTTTTTATTCAAGCCCTTGAAGTCCCAAGCGTTAATAAGGTCCATACACAACAAACAGAACTTCCACAGGACTGTGGGACCTGCGCATTCAGACTCTATATAGTTGTGTATTTATGCAGACCATTGAGGCATTAGACTCCTGTGCTAACCTCACTCACTCAACAGTTTGTGGACATTTGTTTTGTCCCACGTCATATATACAGCGTAGGATTGCAATTGAAGCAAAAACTAAATGGGTATGTGCATGAAAGGGCCAAGAGATTAAAGGGAAATTCCTAAGGGAGAAATGGTCTCATTACTGGGAAGTGTTGGGTGCAAAGATTCAAGCTTACAAAGTGCTTCTAAAGTGTGTGAAATGCTCCCTCTGATCACAAACACACACACACGCACAGTTGAAAATGTTTTACACAGTATGAAATGACTTGCAGCTCCAGATGACAGCTGGGCAAATTTGTACAAATTCAATTCAGAAATGACTGGTGACACAAGGAACGTGGTAGTTAGTCCAGAGAAAACCAGGACGCTAATAATACAATGGAGCTGTTGTTAGTAAGATGAGTTTGCATGTAAGACTGTACACTCACAGGGCTGACTGCAGGTTTGGCAGCCCTGCAAGCTGCTCTGGAGAAATTAGGATTAGGGGGTGGACTTACAGCTCTCAGCAGTGCAGCCTTGTGATTCCCATTAGCTGAGTATGAGCACATTTTCAAACACAGCGGGACAACGGCAATTCATCGCAGTACATCTGAGAGAGAGCAGCCTACACGTTACAACCAGCAACAGCAAAAACAATTCAAATCAACCACTCTACCCCAACCATTAAAAAGATACTGCAAAATGCTATTTAAAAAGGATTTAGATTTGGGTCTATACCACAGGTGGGCAAACTAAGGCCCGGGGGCCACATGTGGCCCGATGAACTATTTAATCCGGCCTGCAGAGCCTTCACAATAATTTCTCCAAAAGCCAAATGAAGAGGGTCGTCAGCTTGATTGGTTAGAAAAAGGTTCAGACCCCCCCTTTAGCTAGCATGCTAACATGTCCTCTCTAGAAGGAGGAGCCAAACTTCATCAGCCAGCTTCATCCATCTCTAGTTGCACCAATTTACAGGCTCTTCAGAATATTTTCTCAGTCAATAGTCCATCAAATAGGGTTTTTAGTTAACCTCCGATCCTCATTTGGGGGGTTGGTTTCCTGCACCACCTACCTGGCTGGCCCCTTCATCAAGATCTACAGCCCAATGTGGCCCTTCAGGAAAAATAATTGCCCACCCCTGGTCTATACAGTATATTTAAATATAGTATATAGATGAAGCAGATGTAGACCACAGAGTTACAAATACAATAACGAGATAAACCACCATCAGTTTCAGTGGTTCCTACTGGACTCTGAATTCATCCCACTTCCAAAATGTCTCTCACACACACACACACACACACACACACACACACACACACACACGCTCTCTTAATGCAATTCATGCAAATTCAAGCCAGGCTTGGCATCTCTGCTTATCTATGCATCAGGGTTGACATTTATTTGCTCTCTGGGCCTCGCTGACGGGTCCTTCTTTTAGCATGACAAAAAGGACCTGTGGAGACTGAGGAGAGGAGAGTCACAGCGGTGGCCACAGGATGTGTGAAAACACGCAAGACTAAGTTTGACACATTTAGGAGTTATCATCAGCCACTCAAAACAAGATGCGTCTGCCATCTTTGGCAACGATGTATTGAAACTGACACTGAAATTTTAAATAATTAGCAAGTGGCAGTTGTTGATACCAACAGAGGGGAAAAATTTAAAGTGGCTAATGTGTGACGAGGTGGGGGAGGAGGTTAGGATGAGACAAAAACCACACGCAGATAGGAGTGATGCCTCAACATGTTCTTAAGTGTGGGTGGTTGACTTCCTGTGTATTTGTCAAGCATGAGCAAGCCTGAGAGGTCCACGAATACATATCAACTACCAAGCAGATAACGGACAAGCCTAACAATAACACTGATGGGTCACTGGCCTCTTTAGCATACCAGTAAACTCTCAGATGGACACTTCCTCCCACAACTTCATCACATTAAAAGTTTGAGAGACAAAAATCACACAAATAAGAGAATCGTCAACCATGATGAGTAGACCAAGCAGTGATGAGTAACGATGAGTAATATACTAAGGAAAGGTTTCATCACCTCCACTCAATGTGTTTTTGTTCTATGCGCAGGCAGCACTTTTATAAAGGTTGGGAGTCAATTAAATATGTTCTTTTATAATGTTTACTTCTGAAACGGTAAATATCTCCACTGGTCAATTTAAATAGGATAGCACATTTTATGCCTTATGTTAATGGTGGACTGCGACGTTAAAATGACTAACAATTGCTTTTATGATGAAATGTCAAAATTACAGTAACAGTGACTAAATATCTCAACACGTGTGAGCACATCTTTACAACACAGCAGCAGCTTTTCCAGCATTTCCTGCCTCTCGCTCATTATCTCAAGGGTAATGCATGCTGGGATAGAGCCCTTCGCTCTGCTTTTTCTGCGCTGTGGTAACAAACCCAACATAAATGTTCTGGGGTTCTATATATAGCACTTTTTTTTTTTGCTTAAGCTGCGGCTTAAGAGACCGTTTTGAAAATGACTCTTGGTCATTACAGCAGAGGAAAAGTAAGTGAAACACTGTTCACTGTTTCAGATTTATCACAAGGATACAATTTCATGTTTTTGTAATGACCTAATTATATCAGTCTGTTATATATTTTGGAAGATGTAAAATGCCATGGAACACAAGCAGTAAAATATCCACACAAACACAGATTCTGTGTTAGCAATAATAGAACAGGGGCCCAGTTATGATAGAATAGAAAGCAAACTAACCAACAAATCCACATAGGCCACATGCTGGCAGGCTTTCTGCAGATTAAGATTAAAAAATCCGGAGAATGCAAGTGTAAGTGTACATAACGCTAGCAGTCAGACAGAGTCACACTTTACTGAAAGTGTACAAAATCATTATGAGGCAGAGCTAAAGAAGAATGAGGCTGGTCTAACATTTGTTTGGTTTCATTCCATTTCGGCCTAGGAGATAAGAACTTTCCACAATGCCACAGAGTTTTGCCAGATTCCAAAGTGAAACAACCTAAGGAAATGTGACGGTTCACATTAGAAAGGGGCATATAAACCGTGACTCCAAATGATGCCCCAGGACCAGGGTGGCACCACTCGTGCTGCATCCAACCATATTTGGGTCACTGTAATAGTGTTTTTGACATAAAACAAACACAATT
This sequence comes from Pao palembangensis, assembly GCA_015343265.1. Classification (NCBI taxonomy): domain Eukaryota; kingdom Metazoa; phylum Chordata; class Actinopteri; order Tetraodontiformes; family Tetraodontidae; genus Pao; species Pao palembangensis. The sequence continues at coordinate 1,593,073 of CM027081.1, forward strand.
CTGCTGCACCTTAAAAAGCACCCAGTAAACATTTACTGTCCTTAAAATAGCGTACGACTGAGACACTTTTGTTAGTTTTAAAAGGAATGAAGCGGTCACATGAGTACCATGTGTGCCTCTGCCATGTACCTCTACGTCAGAGCTGTTCAACGAGCAGACCGTGAACACATACAAGAACATTCTCCACAGATGAAGAGGCTGCAGAGGTTCTTGAACTCTAGGTTCTTCCCACCCCCGAGTGCCAGATGAGGACAGACTGAACCTAATGATTGTGTTTGGAACTTCATGCATCATGTCAAAGTATTGTTTGCCTTTGGTCATTTATGTAAACATTCAAGCCGCTAAAAACAGCCAACCACGCATGCCAATAACTTTAGGGGTAAATACTGTACAACACTAGAGGCAGAACATGTGGTGCCAGCCAAAAGAAGCACTCTTCCCTCAAGGTTCGAGTCAACAGGCACACAGAAACTTTGCTGCTGCTGCTGAGATGCTACGACGTCCAACACCTGCTCGCGACTGGGTTACAAACACTGAAACAAACAGCCCGTGTCACGCCATTCTACTTAACAGACAGCAAGTAAAGGGGAAAAAAAGTGCTGAAGCGTAATAGGGTGCTTTAAATACGATGTACAATCGATTCAACCACCGTGACAGGCAGAGAGGATGGCTCTACCTGGACACGAACAGGCAACGCCAACGACAAAGCCACGGACAACGTCTCATCCACCTGTGACTGGGGAAAATGATTTACATGTCAAAGTATTCTGGTTGTCTTCAACGCTTATAAAAAGCTTTGTTTGTGAGCTGTGTTTCATTGACTTACAAAGCATGATTTGAATACAAAAAGACTCTTACCTCATAGGACCAGACACACTGGACCCCAGCAAACCTCCTGACGCACCGGCCCACCTCCACGTCCTCATGGGTGGTATACATCTCCTGCAGACACTCTCTGATGTGGGGGACCATCCTCTTGAGCACCTCTCTGCTCATGATGACCCCAGGACCCCCCATGCAGAAGTTTTCCCCAGGCTCTAGGGCCAGTTTTCCAAGTTCATCTCGGGCTCCCATACCTGTCTGTCCTAAAAAGATGGCCTCACTGCTGTTGAGACTGCGCAGGAAACTTTCCAGCTTCTCGCCTTTGATGTACACATCGTCATCAGCCCTCATAAACCACTCATATTTGTCCAGGTAATGGTCATGCATGTACTTAAGCATCATGAAGGACTTCTTCTGGGGTGGATACGAGTCATCCACATTTCTCAGCGCCACTATAGGTATGGGTATGGAGGTGTCAGAGCCTTCACTGGAGAAGAACTCCACGTGGCCTGGAATTGTCTGTGCCCAAGTCCTATACACAACACACACAGGAAAAAACGGGAGGGATTACAGCAACTGTATCATATTTGGGCTCCACTTTTACAGTTCTAACACACACTCGATGATTGGAGACCCATTTGTTGGGAAAGGCTCCAGCATTCCCTGTTACCCCAACAGTGAATAAATGGTCACTTAACAGAAGATAGGTGGGTGGATATCAGATTGGTGCATCTCTAATTTAATTTTAATTATGATAAAATCTCTATTTTTTTTTTTTTTTTGAAGCAAAACACAGATAGGATTTTGTACCGTTACTGTAAAGTAGCACACAATGAACCAAAAAAAGGCTGCACAATTATAACAGTTTGAGTTCTCACAGTTTCATACATACGCATGCCGTCACTGTACTTTTGTGGACACTTTAAGTCAAAACACATTTATTAAAGACACAAAAACACATTAAAAGTGAACAAAAAGTCCAGAGTTACACACATTGAATGACTTAAGATGTCACACAAAGGCAGGAGGACGGCTGACAGATTAAAGAAGTAATGCTGTTAAAAAAAAAATGCACACATTTCTCAATATGTTGTATGCTTCCGTCTGTCACATGTGCATGGTGATGAAAAGGTAAATCTAAGTGCAGTCCGGTATCGTTTTCCATTCATACAAACACATTTAGCAGAGATCAACAGCTTGTGTTTCTTGCTGCGTCAGACTCTCCCACGTCCACTGGGGCAACTATTAAAACTACAAGTACCGCATAGGCATTCAAAAGCGGAGAGTTTGTGAAACACAGTTCCACCAGATTAAATATCCTTCAATTTTACAGCATCAGATAAAAAGATAAAAAGCACAATAAAGCCAGTGCACGATGTGAGGTGAAGGTGATATGCTATGCCCAAAAATTAAATACTCTGTAAGAGCCATCTCAATAACCCCAAACCTGAGCTCTGTAATCAATGAATCAAGTCATTTATCCAGCAACTCATTTTTATATCAGTTTAAATACATCATTTAAGTTATTTTTACAAGTATTAAAACTAATGTGGGTGTTAATTAGGTTTAATAGCAAAATTACAGTAGCTTATACAGCTAACAATTACCTGAAAACCCATGAACTTAATACACAACAAACAAGTAAATAAAGACAAGGGACAGGGCTGTCTGGTATCAATCGATACAGATGAATATTAAGGCTACAAACTAGCAGCATGAAACTAAACCAGGTAGACCATCTCTGCATTTAAGGCCTGACCACACAGTCTGCGTTCACGTCTCGGCCCGTGTCCTTCCAGGTAAGCTTATAAAGAAGGCTCCATTACTGCGCTAATGGCAAAGTGACCCTTCTTACCGTCTACACACAACCTCAACGGGGAAACGCTGAGAGAAAGAGCCCCGTTTCTGATAGATTACTCACCTATGTGCTGCCACGGCTCGGTTGTTCAGGTATTTCTGGGCAGTCATGACACCGACGAAGAGGAAATCATTAGACCTGGAGCCTGGGTTCTCCGTCGCCGGTGAACCGTTATCCTGTGGTGGCCATTGTACCCCTCTGTATTCCTTTATGAGCCCGCTATTCAATCCACACCCGGCACTGTTTGCTTTCCGCTTTTGCCCAGCTTTTTTCAGTTCGGTCGCCTTTGGTAAAATGAGTCTGGAAGCCAGAGTGAACCCGACAACCAGTCCCAACAGAACACTAAACCATGCTCTTCGGCTTCGACCTGCCATTCCCCAAAAGTTCTGTAGCGGTGTGTCTTCACTGTAGATTGTAGATTGTAGATTTAAAAAGCATCCAATAAAACATTTAAAAAAAAAAAATCAAAAACCAACCCTATTCCGATCGGTGGCTCTCCCGTGTCACCAAAAAACCGGGTTCATACACACTCTTTCATGGTAGAAAAGCCCTTTCTTCCAGTTGCCTACGTTGCATCACAGCAGTCTCCTTGAAGCCGCCACCTGAATCGTTCTCCGCCGTTACTCCCACTTAGCATCGAGCCGCATGTCGCGCTTAACACACGGTAAAATCTTCAGAGTAGACCCATCAATGCGCAAGCGTCTTTCGTGGCCTTACACGGCGGCCCCATCCTTACAGTTATCTCGTTAATGAAAGAGTGTCAGACTACCAATATCGAGAATCGCGAACGGTATTTTGGTGGTTTGACCCATCAGAATTTCCGTAGGAGCTCTCCTTCTCTTTCAGATGATTGGCTGACTCCGAAAGGGGTGGGTTCCGGAAGTGAAGATTTTCCTCGTTCTGTACGTCACTTCATAATAGTTTACGGATAATATATATTTTTTTTATCATTTAATTAAAATAACATTTAGATTAGACGTAATTACTAAGAGTGCTTGACTTGAACATCAATATAAAGACTCACTTGTGCGTGTTGTATGGAGTTGATAGCAGGTTGTTTCTTATTAACGCGTAATTAAAAAAGTTGAATGATGTATATTAATGTAAAGATCTCCCTTGCCGACATAATCGCAACACGTGTCATAATTCAGCATTGGGTGGACATTTAACCAAACTGAACGATGAAGTTCTCATTTAAACGCGTATCAGGCTGAATCACGAATCAATTAAATATTTACACGGTAGAAACTACAACCAAGTTACAGCATGACAACACAAGTTTTACAATATAACAACGTACTCAGATCGAAACAAATAATCGACTGTGGTTGATTTGTTTTATAGGAACACATTGTTATTAATGTATTCGCTTTATAAAGCAGAAAGTTTAAAAGGCTCAGCAGATTCGCTGGTCTCTGGCGCCTCTTAGTGGTCGCCGGTCCTAACAGCACCCTGATGGTATCTTCACCGCGTTTGTTTAGGTGGACTGTACATGCTCATGTGTTCATGAAAGAACAACCAAACAGAATAGAAGGAATAGAAGAATTACTAGAATTACTCACGACGTAAAAGATATAATGCAAGTTGTAGGCGCATATAAGTGTGCTGCAGATAGTTGCCCAGGCTCTTCATTCCACCCATTCCTGTGCAGTAATTTTATATCTACGTATATTATAGGCTTGTTTTTGTTTTTATCTGATATAAACCTAAAAAAAAAAGTTCATCCATCTAACTACAAGTGATCACCATTACATTAGATACAATTAAAGCTCTAACATATTCCATACATCCTTGTCCTCTTCTTAGAAAAGTAATTTCTTTAAAAGACAGAAAAGCTGAAACATACAATCATTCTGGAGTGTCTCAATATATTTATAATTTTCCTATTATTAGGTACTAACCAATGCATGACTTTAGCATTTTTAAAATAACCCAAGCCTGAGGACAGTACACTAAAATTAAACATCTGACAGATGTCTGGACCCCAAAATGTAAATGTACATTTCTTCAGGCTAGAGACTACCATCCATGAGGCCCCATCCTGAGTCATACATGGCCGCTGCCTGTTTTTCTGTCCTTCCTGGATAATTTCAGAGAATTTTTTACAAACTGATAGCGTAAGAATACTGTTTACAGTACAAGTATAAGTACAAGTATAGTCTCAACTAACATCCACAAACACAAATTTCAGGTGACTTTATTGAGATTTATATTTTGATCAGTTGTCTGAAATTTTAAGATCAAAATATACCTTTTACAAAATCAAACATCTACTATAGAACATACTGAATGTTCTAAACAATAAAAAGAAAACACGGCATCGCACACTGACCACAGAATTTATCAGCCAAATCCGACGGCCACAATCCGTTTACAGAGATGACTTCATAACAATCTTCTAACGCCACAATGTCTACCTCTTTTTACGCTAATCATTTTATGCTTTATGAGAAAGCCACAGAAAGTGCAGGAAGTAGAACCTATCAAACGAAACGGCAGGTAGGCATCATGAATGAAATGCATGAAAGCATGGCGCAAGTACAACCCAATCAAGCGCAATGACATTAGAAGCTTGGTTCCGTTGGTCAGTGTGCACGAGATGATGTCAGAGGGCTGCGGTCACATGGACCAAGCAACTCTGACCTTCTTTAACCTCATCCGCCCGATGATGGCCCTCTTCGGCCTGGTCTCCAGGAACACGACCCACCGCCCTGTCCACTCAGAGGGTTATAGTCTGAAACACACAGCAGAACAGTCGGTCCAGCGCAGAACTACACAGCAGCGACTCCACAGTGGAGATATAGCCTGACCAATGTGCTGACTGATGAATCAATTTATAATTACAGGCAATTACCTCATAACAACCCTTGCTGGGCCAGGATTTTTACTTCTTTCTTTCATATTTGCCAGAGCTTTTACTCAAACCATCAAACAAACAAACAAAGGACCAAGTAACACAATTTCCTAGTGGAATGAAAAGAGTTTAGCAAGTACTATTCAATTTTTAAAAAGTGTAAAATAAAGTTAACTAAAGAAACACAAGCTCTGTAAACTGTGTAGCGCAGGAGTCATTAACCCGGTCTACAAGGCCCACAATCCAGCCAGGTTTTCTGTCCTACCAGGTAGACCCCCTCTCAACTGGGATCACAGTGTCCTTTAAGAAAGCTGTGGTCTATCTGGTAGGACAAAAAACCCGGCAGGACTATGAGCCTCGCAGGCCCGGGTCGACAACCCCTGGTAAAGAGGACAGGTAAAGTAAATACCTCCACTACGAAGTGGCTTCCTGTCTGTTTTTGGTTTCCGCACCATTGTGGATGAGCTGGCCTCATCATCAGCCTGTTACGATATATACATTGATCAAAGAGCACATTTGTGGGAGAATAATACATGTCTTAGCTTAAACTCGATATCCTTGTATCAAATTCCCAACAGCTGCAGTATACACTAATGAATATATGCTTTAAGTTACAAGTTATTCCAATTTTAAAATAGATTCATTACCATTAATAGGTATTCAGAATAAAGCAGATTTAACAAGACATTAATAGGACAGTTACAAATATTAACACTCACTTCTGAATGTTTTGCAGCTCCTCTGTAGCTCGTCCCACACTGCAAATGGTCCAGTTTCTGTTTTCTCTTCTCTTCCTCTTTCTGGTCAGAAATTCCACTTTCAGTTTATCATCTAGTCCTATGACTGCTCAGTTCCTACAGTTCCTGATAAAATACATCTGTCTACCATACGTCTTTTTAAAAGTACTTCACCTGTTTCTGTTTCTCTTTGAAGAGGACTGCTTTTGCATCAAGGTCCTCCTGCATCTTCCTCCGAGCTGCTTCCATGGCCTCTTGGTTTCTTGCCACAAGAATGGCATCTTTGCAATAATAAATAAAAAATTCAAACCATCAAATTTCAACATCCAAACACAAAAACAAGTGGGCATACTTTGATGGTCTTATTGTTGTGCTTATTTTGTTTTGAATCATTTAACATCCATCCAAAAAATTACTAATTTTAGGATTCATTTAAGTAATATCAAATCAACAAATATTGTCAAAATAGCCAATGAATAAACTAAGCTCCAGCTATTCACTGGCTCGTTTAGGTACCATTATATAGACCCATACAGCTATAAGAAAATCTAGCTACCAAAGACTGTAATTAAAGAGCATCAGGGGATCAAGAACATATATAATGATATATTAAATCATATCTCATATGATATTGCAGTGGGCATACAGATGTGACCTTGTTGCTGACCTCGTTGTGATAAGGGGGGGGGGCTGCTGTCTCCCTGGAGGGCTCTCCTCCGGCTTAGATGCTGGAGAAGCAGGTAAATCACTGTGGCGACAACCAGCAGGTACCATCCATACTGAGACAGAACCTCTCCTGCAACGGAAAACAGGAGCAAATCACATATACACAGGGCACACACTAAAAAACAATAGTTTCTGATTTATCAAGACTGACACGTAGTGATTTACATCATTAGTTTCACAAAATGAAACAAGATTAAATACATTTGAGTAAACATTGCTAACATATTAAGCTGTTTTGTGAGACTTTCACTTAACTACACACATAAAGACAGGTCGCGGTTATGCTGAAGGTAGTTACTGGCAAGCTAACTGGTTAACTGTGTACAGCTAGTAAAGCTTTTCAAAACAGCCTTGCTTTTTAACCATTAATATAACAAATACGTCATTATTTCATTTGGCTGAATCCAAAGGAACCCGACACCAAATAAGTTTGGTCTCGTTTTTATGTGGTTTACCAAAAAAGCTGATGGAACCAAAATCCGTATTTTTGAGGAAATCTTTCTTGGAGTCATCGTCATCCATGTCTGCTAAAAATGCTTAATGTGAATTTCAGAGAAAAGACGCTCCCGTACTGCGTTCACCTCCTACAGTTCTCACATTAGCTGAAACCGGACGTGCATGCTAACAGAAATGGCTAGCTACCAAACACGGCTATGATGACGTGTTAGCTGCGTGCTGCCTTCCCGGCTGTGGGAAATCAGAACACTTTAAAACCACGTGCCTTTAAAACGTTAAATGACATACTTGGGGCATTTACGTTCACACACACACACACACACACACACAATACTGTTGGTTTGGAATAACATAATGGAGGGGTGATTTAGGTGAAATGCATTTAAGTTAAAACTCAGCACTAATTAATTGCCATCTTTAATGTGTTAAATTGGTATTAGAATTGTAATATCTTTATCCATATAATTACAAAGTTTCATTAATGTGCTGGTGACATTTCCAAAAAAGTTGTGCACATTAAGAGTAAACTCTTATAATGAATAAAACTGGCTTCCAGTTTTCCAACAACTACAATTTAACATTTTTACAATTTTTATTCTACCCACCACAAATTTATGAAAGTTAATCAAACTGGCTGCGACACTCAGCAAAATAGGAAATTAGGTTTTATTGTATAACCATTAAAAAAAAACAAACAAAAAATGGCCTGACATGTAGTTTCTAAGCAAAAAATGTACAACATCACAACAAAACATGAATTTGTGCTGCTTAGGAGCCGTTAACATGTTGCTCTATATCCATGTCGTCATCATTTCCGTCTCTCTCATTCGTCTCCTCTCCCATAGCTCCATCCATATGTGCTTCTTCCTCCTCCTCCTCTTCTTCCACCATTTCATTTGCACCTGATTTTACAAATGCAAGAATTAAACCATCAAAGTTTTAATGCACATGTCTCAGGGAAAATAAACAGAAGCATTCAACACTGCACTGGTCTTATTTTCCTCTGGTCATTTATAATGGTGATATATAATTGAATAATGAATTTTGAATTCAATCAATGATGACCAAGAACTAATGATACTTTTATCACTACTGAATATTCAAGTAAGGCAAAAGCAGCAGTAAAGGGTGAACGATTGAAGAACAGCATCTTTCCTTACCTGGTCTGAGATCTCGGCCAGGGATCTGACCTGCCTGCAGCATCCCTTTCAACCTCTCCACCTCTGCCAGCGAGGATGCATTAGCAATCGCATTCTAGCAAAACATCAGATGGATATTAGTTGATTCAGAACATTCTCACAACTCTACACCATGTCCCCACGGATGGTCAGATAGAATATTCTGTCCCACACCATCAACACTCCACAGACGGTGTACTTTGTTCTCTACATGTCTGATTTTGTTATATAGTGACCGCCATCCCCATTTCCCAGTGTAAAAAGGCCATTAAAACCAGTGACTTTTGAAGATTGAAAGCGAACCTTGATGGCCTCCACGTCAGCCTGAGATGGCCCCGTTTTCTTCTCCAACGGTGTTGCTGCTCCAATGGTGAACCTGAAAGAAACATCTGTTAGTAACACAAATACACACAGGCTTCTCTGACCTCTGAAACCAGTGTAGTATCTTTTCTCAAGTCAAACTGATACAGTCCACAGACAGCAGTCCTCCACAACACTGACAACGACCTGGCTTCAGGAGGGACAATTTGGACTTTTATTTAAAAAACAAAAAAAGCCTATTGTTTGACTGTGCAATGCTGTTAAACCGGCCATTGGCTTTCAAAGATGGAGCTAGCCTGAGACTAGAGGTCACACCTTTAAAAATAGAAAATTGACATAAAATAACTGCTGATTTAATTGCTGGTAAACAATAAAATTAACCCCCTTTCAACAAAAATGTTTATTCTTCTATTCACTCCAAACTAAATGTCTGAGGTTTAGAGAGGGTAAGCCTGCAGCAAAAATCTGAATTATTCATTTTTTTATTGGATACGCCCGTGAATAAGTGTGGTGTCTGAATTTTCTCACCAGATATTGCACTTTTTACATCAAATTTTACAGAAAGCTGTAAAAAGCCTTTTCAGTTTTGAATAGCTTGCTCATATTACGAAATCTCTCAGTATTGTTAGAACTGTAACTGTATAATCATATATATAATAAAAATAGAGGCCTTCATAGTGTGACCACCTGTTTTTGCATGACTGTGTGCTCGTTGGATTTAACCCTTTCCATCAGCCAGGATCCAGTGATTGTGAGAAGCTGCTGTAGAAAAAAAAGTGGACTTTTTATCTTACGTTTTTGTTCGCTTGGCAATATCCTTTGCAAGCTGAGCACCTCGTTTGCCCTTGAACATTTTCTCCGCCTCCTGCCGCTCCTATGGTGATATAATTAATGCGAAAAACAATTAATGTGAAAAACCTCTTAAATACAGACGGAGCTTTGACCCAAGAGGGAGGCAAGGACTGCCAGGGCAGTGGACAAGCACCAGAATGCTTTTGCATTTAAAAAAAAAAAAAAAATCGCCAAGGTTGGAAGAGTTATAAACAATATACAACTACTAGATACTTACATTTTAGCTCCTATTTAATAAATCCACGGAGGCTCACACACATTCATATTTGAGGTAAGGCGACAGTCGACCTGCTCACATACCTTCAGCTTTACCTTCTGGAAATCCAGCACACGCAGCTGTGGCAGTTTGTTGATGACATACAGCCTGTAATGCTTCTTGTTTGTCACTGGATTCCTCAACAAGCTGCAAAGTAATTATAAACCGATTATAGACTAAATTTAAATTACATTACAAGATTAGTTTTGATTGCTCAAACCTGAGGAGACTCAATGTCTTTACTGTTGCAAGTGGATCCAAGTCGCCCTGGAAAGAAAGGAGATAATTCTGAGGAATAATAAACCCCAAACAGAGGAGAGATTATTTATTTAAAAATACGATCTTAATTTATCTTAATTAGCTAATAGTAGTGGGATAATAGAAAAGGGAAAACCTGTTTGTTTTTGCTAAAATAAAGGTCATCATTAAAATAAATGTGTTCATTAACCTCTATGCTTTCAAAGGACCAAAATTTACAACCAGGACCAGTAAACTGTCCATTTAGGTGAACGTAGTAAAGTTTCACAAAGCCATGTCACAGTGGCTGCTAACCAAGTGCACTTACCAGCTCCTGGATGTTGTTGCTTGTGAGAATCAGTTCTTTCAAATTTGGCAGAGACTGTTCCAGATTCTCCCCTATACGACTGTACACACATTGCATACAATTAAAACACAGGAGATGTGTATTGGCTGGCAAATATACTGGGACAAAAACTGCTTAATTCAAACATTCATTAACATCACAAAGAAAATGTTTGTGCCGATGACCCCAAGTGACTGAACTCTAAATAATATGAAGTCAGATGTAGCTGTAGAAGTTGAAATTGATATAGTTATACTAAAAGGACGAGCAAAGATAGCTACATATAGCAATTTAGTATCAGCTCTGCTGAATGTGCTGCGTTATAGAGGTGGCATCAGTCTTGACTTACACTCACCACAAACAATAAAATGTTGTAGGGCCAAACTCACCAAATCCTGTTGCTGTTCATTAACAAGGTTTTCAGTCTTTTAAGCAGAGGGAAGCCATCCAGTTTTCTGACTTCATTGTCAGAGAAGTCAATTGTGTCAAACTGGTCGAGCGTAGCTCCGAGATTTTCGATCACTGGAATTTTATAACCTGTGAAATAGACCACAATAGAATGGCTTCAAAAAAAAAAAAACAAAATCAGTTCAAAACTATGACATCGTCACTGTTTCGGAATCGGTCACAACTGGGTCGGTATCTACACATCAGGGATTTTTTTTCTTGATAAACACTACTCTTTTAAGGGACACCTTCAGTATGTCCAAAAAAAAAAAAAACAGGATTTTTTTTTTCTACAGAAATAATACATTTATTTACAGAACTATTCAGTGTATCATTTCTTACTGTCTCTACCTTTGACAAGGAAATGTGAAAGTCACAATCTCTGAATGCTCTGAAATTTGTCACTAAATTACAATCTGCAAAAAAGGATTTTGGTTTTCAACACCTAATGTTTGGGATGATTTATTTCAATTACAATCTGAATTTTTAATTCAAGCTCTTGTTCCATTGAATGATTTTTAAACCTGTGGTGAACAAAAACAATTTTAACTTGCCAGGTTTTAGGGTTAGGTTTTTAAAACATGAGAAAAACTACTGGTTTCAAAATAAAATTAATACAATTAATAATTTTATTCTGTTAGTATCTTGCCAGACAATTAGCTCCATATAAGATATCTGCTTCATAATATCGTCTGACAGATTCTGATTGGAAACAGCGTTAGTCAAATAATCAATACTACTATGTTAATTTCAAATATGTAACATTTTAAGAGCCAAGTTCTAATATGCATGTTTAATGTGTCTGGTGTTTGCGTTTCGTGATATACAGTATAATTTCAAATGTATTGTTTTATAAATGAACGCAAGTAAACTGTTTATGACTCATTTACGTTAGTTTATTTTACATGCTACACTTTCCGCAACACCAGTTGTCGATGGAGGATACCTTTGTCTCTTCCTACCTAATTATAAGTAGTCACGCTCATGAAGACGGCAAACATTGGCTTTTACGGCCTTGATCAATTTTCTAGAATCCATGTATCGCAATACTCTGTAGCTATAGGCTACAAAAAGAGTATAGAAGACAACATTTTTGGTTAAATAAAAGGCGCGACTCCGTTCTATTTTTCGGCCTGTGTAAAGAGGAAACAAGCTAACTTAGCATATTAAATTGTGTTTGCTTAAAAATAATCAACTAACCTCGTAAATCCAACTCTCGATCTCTGACGGGGTTGGTATATTGAGCAGCCTGCTCAATCAGTTCTGCAGATAATTTGACCATATTTAAACAAACAGATATACTTTACTTCTACAGCAACACGCGTACACCGTAAAACGTTTTTCTTCTTCTTCTTCTTCTTCTTCTTCTTCTTCTTCTTTTTTGAGTTTATTCGGCGGTAGCAATCTAGTCGTGCGTAACCGCCACCATGTGGTCTGTGATAATAACTGCAACGGTCTGAGTGAAATCTTGATATTTTCCCATAACATGTAAAGTATGTTTTAACCCTGTATGTCCTACACTCACCCTGATGAGAACTGTCTTTTCCCTCCTGTTCCTACCCCATACCTTTCTATTTTCTTCTTTCTTCCCTTTTCTTTATAACGCCACCTAATGTACAAGAGGGTGACGTTCATGTAATGGAACCAGTTAAATTCACAGTTAAAGTTCATAAAAAATTCAAACAATCCCTTAGCAATTACCTTTTGCCCTTCACTATCCCTTCTGTACCCCAGAATTCTATTACATGCCACAGTCTACCTTTTGGACCTCTGTTAATTGAAGTTAGCGACTAATTGGGAAGTGCCAAGACCCTTAAGACATTTGAAAACTAATAGCAGAACCATAAAATCAATCCTGAATATGGTGAAGCTATAGATAAAACTCAATACACCATGATAAGTGGCAGAAGAGGGGGCAAAAAATGCCTCTTTTTAACTTAAACTGTTATAAGCCAAGGCTGCTGAGGTACAGCAACTTGATCCACCTAATGGGTTCCTTCTCACTTCTTTGGTTCATTATTGTATGTCTTTGCCTTCTCAAAGACATGGCTAATGAATCATTCTTAGCTGCTGATGTTGAAAATTTTTTTGGAACGACACTGGGTTAAAGACAACATTTGATATGAGCTGGTGCAGTAATAACAACAATGTTTTATTTATTCTGTAAATACCTTACAAAACTTTCTAGGTCACCTTACATCATAAAAGCAAGCAATAAATTAAAAGTGGAAAAATAGAAGTTCCTGGAAAGGCTCCAGCACTGCCCTCTCAACCCAGTTAGAGAACAAAGAGTCAAAATGGATGGTTGAAACATGAGAAGAATTAAAAGTATACATGGTATTTAAAAAAAAATCTGTATACGCAATAACACTGGAATCTAAAGGGGGGTAAATCCATGGTGAATAGTTGGGCAGGTGGCGTGGGAATGAGGGGAACAGAGGTGGACTGGGGTGTATGTTTCTAAGAGCTCAGCGAGATATGAGGGGGCAAGTTTATGTCATGTACAGAAGTTCGCGGACGAGTATAGGAATCTGATCAAGGACTTTGTCACTTGGTGCAACTCCAACCACCTGCTTCTCAACTCCACCAAGACCAGAGAAATGGTGGTGGACTAGGAGACCCAGACCGCACCCAGAGCCGGTCATCATATAAGGGGACCGTGTAGAGGTGGTGCACACGTACAAATACCTGGGTGTGCAGATGGATGATAAGCTGGACTGGACTGCCAACACAGATGCTCTGTGCAGGAAAAGACAGAGCCGTCTGTACCTCCTCAGAAGACTGGCGTCCTTCAACATCTGCAGAAAGCTGCTACAGATCTTCTACCAGTCTGTGGTAGCCAGCGCTCTCATATATGCACTTGTGTGCTGGGGGGGGAGGGGGGGCAGTCTCAAGAACAGGGATTTGGCCCTTCAACACCTCACAGGGAGAACTATAAACAATGTAGAGCTCTGGACCTACACACTACAGACATCTATCTATCTATCTATCTATCTATCTATCTATCTATCTATCTATCTATCTATCTATCTATCTATCTATCTATCTATCGCTCTGTGAGAAGACCTTCAAATCAAATTAAAATAAAGTAATGCGCTTAATAACTCTATCTCTCTCTCTCTCTCACTCACTCACTCACTTTCTTTATTTCTTGACATATCACATTTGTTTTAACGTCCAAATGATTTTTGTGCCCTGCTACCCAGCTAACCGCCCGAAGTTTCATCAACACTTAATAACGTCAATAAACATTAAAAGTCTTGCGGTTCATTCACACAACCCCCTGAAGAGGGCAGTAAGGTGCCTAGCATGCACAGTGCGAAAAATCTAAGGAAGTAGAAGAAGAAATGGAGCAAGATGGGAGAGGAAGAAGAAGAAAACTATGCCAAGACAAACCAACAAGAAAAACAAAGCATAACAAAAAAGACTCCAAAAACAAGATGAAGAAGAACATGTTGGAGTGCGCAGCAGGACATAGATTGCGCTTTGAGCGGCTGTCACATGCTTACAAATGTTTACAGAACGGATCGTGTCCCAGTGTGAGCGCTGCGACTCTTGCTTCCGTCATATTTGTGGGGGCTGCTGAGGTGTCCGATGAGGATGGAGAGAACGGTCCTGTAAGCAGGGTGGAGCTGACATATCTCAGTATGACTCTGGTTAGGAAGATCACCTCCAGCCTGATGGCCCGGAGCCTGCCTCCGGGTGTTGCTTCATATTTCGTGGAGACGCTGAAGATATTAATTCATGAAATGGATCTGATGTCACATCTGGTGAGAGTATCCCTCCTGGTGAGGAGTAAAACTTACACCATATTAATTATTCATCAGGATCTGTTTAATCCATTACAGGTCCGTCATTTCCAGGCTTCCGACCAGATCTTGTGTCATCTGGCTGTCAAGAGCGTATCCACATATATAATCTATCATCTACATGAATCTGTGAGTCCTCAAATGTTACTTTTAAGAGAACTTTTGGTCTAGGTGTGCAGCATTGTGTTAAATTCTACAGTGAATGTTGCTTTTTTTGTTACTTCAACATTGAAATAATGTTCCGATGCACTGAATCGTTACCATTTCGGTGACCTCGGTGACAATATTTCGTGACCTTTTGTGGCAATCTTTTTATGACATGGACAGTAATCCTGCACACTTAGTTTGAATTAGTCATTCTGTTTCTGACCAGTTCAAGAGTTTAATAAATAGGTTTACACTTACCATTTTTGACAGTTAAGCAAAACAAATAATCCAGATAGTATTTGTTTCATTTGATATAGTATTTTTGTTAGTTAAAAAGTAACCCATGGCTTGAATATATTTTTTGTGTTAAAACATCTACTTTGGTCTAAAGATAAATTCTGGTCAGCTTGTTGACATATTGTCTTCTAATTTTATGTTTTTAGGGAGTTGTCAGTCCGACCTGGGAGCAGATTTGTCTACGGGCTTTTACCCACGCAGTCCCAGGCACCGAGTTGGACGCGTGTCTGTGGTCGCTGACTGAAGCCTTAAAAAGACTTCTGAAAGGAGCTTTTCAAGGTCAAATCAACATAAGTCTCTTGACATTTTTCAGCTGTTATCAAGAGATAAGGAAGAGCCTGCTAACAGGCTTACAGGCACACTGTAACACACTGTAAAAACTTTATTATTATTATTTCACTGAAGCGCTGTGAGCTTGAAGTACCATCTCAGTGTTGAGTATGTGGGAGTAATGGCCTCAAGTCCTGCCACAATGCCTGGCCATATCTACATCTGCTTTTGGTCTATTCTATCGCTATTTCCACAAAAATGAGTTCAGGCAGTTTAAATTTATTGGACACATTTCTGAATTTAATGATTTATCCACAGCGACCCTGTCTGATTAAGATATTTAATCGTTAGAAACTCTAGAATAAAGATAAGAGACCCTACAGAAATGATACGGCCGGCATAAAACACATGCTTACAGCGTGAACCTTTTTTGTTGTTCTTCTCATTTTGAGCATTCTCTTCCATCAGGGGACGCTGGAAAACTTCTGTCAAGTTTTGATTCTAGCCTCAGTGTGTTGTGTTCCAAGTTGCTAAGTGAGGACAAAAACAAGGCCAACATGAGACAGTTTGAGACAACATTCTGCTTCTTGATGGAGCTGTTGGAGGCGCTGACTGCATCCACCCTCAAATATGGAGCTAATAACTGCTTGCAGTGTCAGAAACTGATCCACCTTCACTCCTCAGTGCTTCTGAAAATGATCAGCTGCTCCTCAGAGTACTTTGTCAAGAAACGACTTCTGCTGCTTCTGAAGAGAGTCGTGCTTCAGACGGCTGGAGAGGAGTGGACCTCAGGAGCCGTGGCTGGGCCGAATCTCAGCAACTCTGGTACCGATGTGGCCCCGCTGACTCAAAGTGTTTTAACAGCAGTGGGCGCTAACTGGCTAGAAGGTGTTCAAGTGGATCTCTCCTCTTCGTTTTGGGGGACTGATGCTTCGAAACTAGACTACGTGGTGCTCAGAGCCGTCAGCCTGCTTCTTCTTAAATCCATCGAGATCCACGTCGAAGCCGCTTCCAGAAAAGGTGAGAACACAAACAAGTAAATACATTTTACATACACTTTGTATAAAAACTGTGTATATATAAACACACACACATACACACACATACTGTATCTCAACCTTTTCTCTTCCTTCTCACGCTAGGGTTGGTTGATGTTGCAGCGTTGTATGGTTATCTACAGAAACTTTGGGGCTTCCTAAAGAGGCACAGTGTACAGCTAAGGTCAGAAAGTCACCTTTGCTGCTGGATCAGTCTGCTGTTTGGAGAGCAGGATGACGATATGGTGGAGGCAGCCAAAGCATTGCTTTCTATATTCCGCTGTTACAGGTATGCATCTATATGAACCACTGTGACGAAAGAGACCGAAAGCGTAACCTAAAAACACTTCATATATGGTTGTAAAGCACTTTGTTTTCTTTGCTGGAGCTGCATAAAATGAAAGGCGGAGGATGCGTGTGGGCTTACTTTAACCCCTCACTGCATATTTAAGAGTTTAACTGATGAACTATCCCAGCTGCCTTCAGGCAAACGGCAGGGTGCAGCTTGGGAAACTGGCTTCATCATCATACTGTTTATTATTATTGTTATTAACCTCGTTGTAAATATGTTTTCTCAGCAAACTGAGCTTCTACCACACGAATAACTGTGTTGCTGCTTTCCTCCTGCAGACAGTGCTCAGAGTTGAATGGCCTTGCTCTGCTGCAGGGAGCTTGTGCTTCTGGCTACAACCCTCACTGCCATTTCATTCTTCTGCTGGAGAGCATCTCCTTCGACCACAGCTTCCTCCTTGACCTCCTCATCTCCTCTGAGACCTGTTTCTTGGAGTATTTGGTTCAGTACCTCAAGTGTCTCATTGCCGACTGGCAGGGCTTCAGTACAGCATGTGGACGGACTTTCACAGTTTCTGCTTCGAAGACTCTGCCTGCATCTTCAGGTGCTCGTGACACCTTCCTGACGCGTAAAGGTGCGATCCAGCCATGTGAAGTCACTACCTGTCTCCCCGGTCATCCTCCAGGTGTTTGTTCACCCCTGGAAATGAATGGCTCAGCTCATGGCCTTCACCTTGTCGACTACAGCAGTTCTGATGAGTCTGACCATGAGGACGTAGGTCCTCGGGATGAAGAACTGACAAGCAGTGTTACCGCCCTGGATATTACAGAGGACAACCCTGGACTCCGAGTTCCTCCCAGACAGACGCATTTTAAGACGTCTCACTCAGCTGGATTACTGAATCAGCTTTCTGACTTAAAAGAAGGTCCAGACAAGACATCAGATGTTACCTGTGAAATATCAGCAAGCGTACTTGGCTGTCTTTCAGAGCTAAGGGAAGTGGTGATGAGGCTACACGTAAAGAAACTCTTCCCATATAACCCTGCTCCGCTCTTAAAACTCTTAGGACAAGTGGAGGACTGTTCCCTACAGTCACGTTAATAACTGTTTGGTGTTCTTTCAGAAATAGTAAGATGTCCGCCATAAAGTTAATTTTTAGTTTTAAAAGCTAATAATGCAGATTTCCAAACCCTTAGTCAAATTCTTTCTGAGGAAGTGTTTTTTTTTAGTAGCTCAGACTGGAAGACTGGCCAGAGCTGAGGAAAAACTGTAGATATATTTAACAAAATCCTCATCCAGACTACTCAGGATGTCAGACTGGGCCAAAGGTTCTGCTCCTGAATCTGACACTAACCCGAAGCACAAAGCCAAGCCAAGATTTGGACTCAGTGAAACATCTCTGGAGAGACCGGAAAATGGCTCCCAAAGGTGCTTCAGCTTATTCAGTTTATCAGCAATATTCAAGGTTTCCTTTTTTAATTCCATTAGAGTTCCATTTTCACTTTGTTATTATGGAGGAACCAGTTTCAACGGATGACGGAATATTTACAATCAATGTTTATTATTTGTTTATTTTACCATATGGATGCAAGATGCCAAAATATGTAAAAATGAAGGCTTTCTGCCTGTTTTTTTCTAGACATGAATCTTGTAATAAAAAAATCACAAAGCGCAGCACTGATGTTGACTTTATAGAAAATTATAGAGGAAAAACAAACATTTTTCATTTCACTTTTACAAATCTACAGTATTATATATGCTTACTATATAAGCATATTTGAAGATGAATTTAGAGATAAGCTGCAGTTAGCATTATTTTGAGGAAATTTAAGATCTCTGTTTGCGTCAGTGATTTGACTCACCTATTCCTCCAACGCACACTAAGAATTTCAGGAGAATTCTGGCAAATAAAGTAATCAGTCAAACATAATCAAGAAAATAAAATCAATTTTAAGTAAAGTCAACGGAATAAATACCTACAGATAGAGGACAGAAATCAGAAGACACGAACAGCTTGTAAAAGGGCAACTTTCCATTTCCAAATGCTTCCATCACTACTGAAAACCACCAGCAAACCTTATGTGGCTATCATCAATTATTTTAATGTAGTATTTTCTCCATTCATCCCAAAAAGTGGAATTAACATTAGCCTACCCTACTGCATTTAGAGAATCATTCCTTCGTGCTTGAAGAAAGCTCCACAGGCTATTGTGTCGCGTTCCCTGCCCTCTCATACCATGAGAAGCGAGGCTCCATCAGTTTTCTTTTGCCTGTTATGTTAGACTGTAAGCTACCAAAAACAACACCATGCCTGTTGTACAAAAGTTAGCCACCCTTGTAAAACTTTGCTCTACTGCATGGCTACTAGAACTAAAATGTTGAACTACTGGCAAGATCTCAATATGATAAAAAAAAACAAACATTAAAACAAAAAAGAATATTACTCAATAATGTGTGCTGCTAAGCACACATTTAAGCTACAACTGTTTTACTGCAACTGCCTTATCTTTAAAAAAATCCTCTTCAAGTTATTCAGCTGCTCTAGCATGCTAGCTAAAGTTATAGCTATGCTGGTTATTATGGTTAGGCTGGCTGCTCCCAACAATGATTTGAACTCCAAAGAGATTGAGTGACATTAAAATATGTGCCTGGATAATCTTCCCTGCAACTGATTACACCCAGTAGATCACACATAACCAGTTATAATGGAGAACATTTAATCCTACACAATACGCCGCAACATTAGAGCACCGTAACTTTGGCAGGCTTTGTTTGACCAGAGGAAACTGAATTAATCCATGTAGATGCTAATTGTTACCCCAGTTATTTTTGGAGGTGAAAGTAGACCGCATTAACATAAACAGAACTTGGCACAGAAGTGCCATTTTGTACTACGCGTTCGCACACGTAGTTATTTCAAGTGAATATTATATCTAATATTTACAAAGTGAGATTTGATTGAATTAAATGTAGTGGTTGCCTTATCCTGTGTGCCTCCTAGGCACACATCTCATTTCTGTGTGTGTGTTGGGGGTTTGGGGGCTGTTGAACATATATACAGTATATGGGGGGTGTTATGTATGGTGGGTGGGTATGAGGGATGATGGAGGCAAACAGTCACAATTTCTGTGGAATTGTCTAGTTTGCATTTATGATTGTATATTTTGATTGTAGATGTTTTAATTGTTTTTCCTTCCTGCTGCCTTATCTTTAAAAAAATCCTCTTCAAGTTATTCAGCAAGCCGCACGTTCCTAATTCTTTATCACAATGGCTCCAAAAGCCAATGTCTTTAACAGACACACATTTGTTTCATATTACTTCTTACCTATAGTGTTTTAAACACAACGTCTTCTCTCAGTTTGCACATGATTTCTCTGAAGTCAAACAGTCTCTGAATACAACTAACTCTGCTGTTTTAAGTTAAATAATTTTGGCTGTATGTCCCCAAAACTTCAACCAACAAATCATACGGTATTGGAAAAGAATCCAAAATATGTTTATTGTTGTGTATTGTGCTTGAACTCTGTTTGTAGCTACAGAGTTAGCAAAACCTGCACAGAGAGAAGAGAAGAGGAGGTGTAGACATGCAACCATGAAGCAGTTAGGTCAGAGAAACACTGTTCAGAGGACAGGTGTGCCGTGTGTCCGTTTATGTGCAATGATGAGCTTTGAAGCCTGACTAAAACCATTTATATTTTCACAAAAGACAAGAGTGGAACCTGCCATTTCCAGTTTGCAGGATGCGCATGTTCTGAACATGAAGAAGTTGGCGCTAGCTGCAAACTGTCATTTCTCACTTCATTCATCAGTCCAGGTGACTCTCCAGAACTACAGTGACCTGAGTGACTGGGGGAGAACCTCAGTCAGTCTCTCGTACCAGGTTCCACACGGTGCCTGATAGCTAAAGGTGCAACATTCTTTCTATTGTTAAAGTAATAAATGAGTGTCCTGACTCCAAGAGTATAAACGAGATCTGACGCTCACAGCCATGAGCAGCATAATCTTTTTTTTTTATACATGGATGCACATAGTTGCAAATAACATGTACAGCACAAAACAAATAAAATAGATTTATTAAAAACCCAATCCGAGTGTACACAAGGCGATTACTCAGATCAAATACTGTGGGAGGCAAACAAGGACAGTGACATGTATACGGGTTGGGTTGCTGGGGTTTTTTTTGTTTGTTTGTTTTGTTTTTATGACTGGAATATTATATTAGACGCATGCAAAGTTACAAGTGAGTAAAATTTCCTGCATTTGACCTAAATAGATAAAGATCACCTTTGCTTCTGCTCCCCTCATTGGCTCTTTTTTTTTTGTACTTTTCTTCTGTGTGTGTCTGCGTGCATGCACGCGTGCATGCCTATGTCCATATGTGTATTAACCATTTCAAAAACCAATGCCTCCTGTGGCCACATCCGGCTTCAAGTTTACTTCCCAACCCAAGTATTTGCCCAGCACATGCAAACTCCTACTGAAAGATCTTGGCAAACCTGTGATGAGAGGCCATTTTGGAAAGATGGGTGAGAGTTTTCCAGTTAAACATCGGCATTAACATAAAGGCTTATGATTTGTGCTTCATAGAGCCGGACACCACACACCCAGCTGAGGATTTGGCTTGACAGAATGAGTTCCCAAATTCAAATTTATGCAGAGCAGTGAGCTGAAAAGAAGAATTTACCAAGACAACAGGTTTTTTTTTCTTTATAAAATAGATAAAATTAAAATAGATCGTTTATTAAACTAGAGTTGCCACCCGTTTTCCCAGAACGGTTTAGTTGTTTTCACCAGCTGCCCCAGTAAAATAAAAATCTCTTTCAGGAAACAATTGATCCTTTTTTTTTTTTGGTGGGAAATGTGTAAATCTAGTCATCTGACAAGGAAAGACAAGGAACAAATATATACAAGCATCCCAAAAGAAAAGAAACTGCCCCACGCTGCACATAGAGGCTACGGCAGAACCTAATTCTTGGCTTTTAGTTGCTCCTGTGCCACATTCAGCTCAACCTCAGGAGTAACTTTGTTTCCTAACCTCTGTGTTTACACCTAAAACTTATAGCAATGAAGTGGTCTGAGTAACCAAACACTTAGACACTTGGTCTCTGTGTCTGCACTTGTGCTTCAGTTCTGCCTGTTGTATTATCACACTCTTACATTCAATACTGTATACAATCAGATAAAGAAAGACCTAAACTACATTATGCAACTGGTGGATTCAGCTGGGAGTTGACTGGTTTGACAGATCTGACGGATGCTTATTTTCTGTTTGAATGCATTTAGAGGCCTTGACAAACGTTATGCCCACTACATTCCTCAAGTGTGTGGATCCAGAGCATTCACATACTGAATTTCCTACACTTCCTTGTAGCTGTTAGTCCAGACTCATCACTGATCTGTCATCGACATCTGTCATCGACATCAGCACCGATCAGTTCAGTCAGTGTGTTCACTGAACGTTCTTGATGAATAAGCAAATACATATTACAACAGTATTACAACAATTTTATCACTCTGGAGAGCTGTGTTGTGTGTGTGCATGCACTCTTGCCAATATTATATGTTGTAATAAAATTGTAATGAATGGTCCTGGGCATTTGAGATAGCATAAACACTCTAGAGTTCTCTGATGGTTCAGTTTTGTCTTTATTAAAGAAGCTTGGCTGTAGGTAACTGAGTAAAAAGACAAGTCACGATAACTGCTTCACAGAGCCCTGAGCTGTTGGGTGGACACAAACGTCTGTCTATAATAGACATTTGAATGTACAGGATATATTGTATATTTAAATGTAACTTCAATTCATGAGTTGCTACATCTTTATTGACATCACAGTTGCACAAATACACTAATACACTACGGAAGAACGAGTCTTTATTGACACAGTAAACTGCAGGTAGTACAAAGCACAGTTTGTGTCAAAAGATGCACCACAGGATACATATCCTGGACTAAAGGACCTGAGTCACTATAGGTTATTTACGCAGGCCGGGAACGTCATCAATCTGTCAGCCAACAATCTTCCATCTCCTTAAAGCAACACACGTGTTTGCACTTGAGCAATTTTCCATGTTGAATTTTCTTAGCTTGGTGATGAGTGTGCGAATGTCTCATGCACCAAGTGAACCACTGAATAAAGATAAGATTCCAATGTCGAAGTCTCTAATGTTTCATGCAAACAGAAGGGGTGGATTGGCTCAGCATCATTTTCCACAGCACCGTGATGCCGCTGCAGTTTGGCTAGCATGTAATTATACTGTCCACATAAATGTTGGTTTCTTTTCAGTATTGTCAGTTGGAGTCATGTGCACTTGACTGTCGGCTCATGCACAAATGTAATACAGGATTTGTTATGGCACAAGGTCAAAAATGATTCTCAACAGCAAATCTAGAACAGCCATGCCCAGGGCCTCTTTTTGAAGCTGTCAGTAGTAATAATAGTAGTAGTAGTAGTAGTAGTACTTTCCAGGCCCAGGCCTTTTTCTTTTGTAGGATCACTAAACTGGTGCATTTCTCTGGTGTGTCTCATTCACAACTGATTAAAGCCAGATTTTCCATTTGTTGGACGTTGCTTTGCTATTAAATAGAGGAGATTTTCAAATCTATTGAGAGGGAATAAAATGATATTTGATTTAAACTTTAAGGACCATCCCTATTTATCCCTGGCTTAGACCTTGGTTTTGCATGTTCACGATGAGCAAAAAGATGTCACAATTCCCAATGAGGTTAAGCTAAGTTCACACAGCATGATTTTTTTGAGTCGGCGGGGGGGCCTGCGCAACTCGACAGGATCGGCGGGAGCATTGGGTGTTCGCTACAAGACTCGTCGGACACGGGAGTGTCCACACAGCGCGATTCTCTCTGTCAGGAGTCGTGACCGACTGCACTGCCCTTTTCCAAACAAAGACTGACACGGAAGTACGTGGCCGCAGCGCGCAAGCCTGTTGTTCTTTATTCTGCTATTATTGTTGTAACTTGCCCTTACGAATGAAACGTCTGTTGTTGGTCCTGGATTTTGTAATAATAAATCTCACAAAATGCCACTTTTAGTCCAGTGCAATTTATTTTTCTTTTCTTTACTTTCATGACGCATTTTCTGACTGATTCGACTCCGGGTGGACTTGTAGTCTGTAAAACACAAACTGGCACACCTTTATTATAGATAGTATAGTATAGAAGTACTTTTATTCATCCCAGACATGGGAAATTGACTTGTTCCGCAGCATTGTCAGCATTAACATAACATATTTACAATACAATAATGTGCAATATGAGAATGTGCAACCAGAAGTAGAAATGTGCATCAAGAAGTGGAAATAAACAAATGTTTATGCAATGTTACAAATGCAATAAGTAAGTACATGACAATGTGCCACATGAAAGTACTGATGGAGCCCATCACTGGGCAGGAAAGATTTCCTGTATCTGTCTTTGTGGCATCGGAGCTAAATCAGTCTGTTTGAGAAGCAGCTCCGCCGCCTGTCCAGGAGTGGGTGGAGAGGCTGGTCCGGGTTATCCAGGATAGCTAACAGTTTGTTCAGCATCCTCCTCTCCACCACAGCTTCCAGGGTGTCCGGTTTGCGGCCAATTATGGAGCCAGCCTTTCTGATCAGTTTGTTCAGTCTGTTGGTGTTGCTGGTCCGATGCTGCCTCCCCAGCAGACCACAGCGTAGAGCAGTGCACTGGCGACAACAGACTGGTAGAAGATGTCCAACATCTTGCTGCACACGCCGAAGGATCTCAGCTTCCTCAGGAAGTAGAGTCTGCTCATCCCCTTCTTGTACACAGCTTCAGTGTTGGTCTTCCAGTTCAGTCTGCTGTCTATGTGCACGCCCAGGTACCTGTAGTCCTCCACCACCTCGATGTCCTCTCCCAGGATGCTCAGGGGCTATATGGCCGTCCTCTTCTTCCTGAAGTCGTTCAGCAACAGGTGGTTCCTCCCAGACCACTCCACAAAGCCACTCACCAGTGTTCTGTACTCCTCCTCCCGTCCACCACTGATACACCCGACCACTGCAGAGTCATCAGAGAACTTCTGCAGGTGGGCCGACTCAGAGTTGGACTGAAAGTCTGAGGTGTACAGGAATGGAGACAGCACAGTCCCCTGTGGTGCTCCCACGTCACTCACCACCACATCAGACAGAGCAGCGCCAAGATGGACAAACTGCGGCCTGTCTGTCAGGTAGTCAGTAACCCAGGAGACCGTGGGTGAGTCAGCCATCATCGTCTGCAGCTTCTCTCTCAGTAAAAGTGGCTGGATGGTGTTGAATGCACTGGAGAAATCAAAGAAGGTGACTCTCACTGTGCAGCCAGCACCATCCAGATGCGAGTGAGCCCTCTGCAGCAGGTAGACGACGGCATCCTCAACCCCCAAACGGGGCTGGTAAGCAAACTGCAGAGGGTCCAGAGAAGATCATACCTGCGGACGGAGGTGGGCCAAGACGAGCCTCTCCAGAACCTTCATCACATGAGATGTGAGGGCTATTGGTCGGTAGTCTTTGGGGTCGCAGGGACCAGGCTTCTTGGGCACAGGAACCAGACAGGAGGTCTTCCACAGTGTGGGTAACTCCTCCTGGGTCAGGATCAGGTTGAAGAGGAGGCACAGGATAGTACACAGCTGGCTGGCACAGGTCTTCAGTACCTTAGGGCTGATGCCGTCAGGGCCTGCAGCTTTGCCTTGGTGGAGTCTCTCCAGCTGTCTCCTCACTTGGCCAGTAGTCACAGTCAGCAGGGGAAGTGGGTCCAGGGGGCTCATGGTGGAGTGGGGGGAGGGTAGAGGAGGGGGTGGCTGAGTGTTTGGAGGCCAGAGTGTGCGGGGGAGGGGGACACAGCGGAGGGCTGTGAACTAAATCTGTTAAAGAAACAGTTCAGCTCATTTGCTCCGTCCGAACTGCTAACTGGCCGCCTGTCTTTGACATTGAAGCCAGTTATTTCCCTCATCCCAGTCCACACGTCTCTGGTGTTGTTCTGCTGGAGTTTGGCCTCCAGCTTCCTCCTGTAGGACTCCTTAGCCCTCCTCAGCTCTGCCCTTAAAACTACAAAACAACTATGTACAGCTCAAAAAAAACCAAAAAAACAAAAACAGATGAGAAGACGACACAATGGCTTCAACATGAGGGTCACAACTTTGTTCAATCTTTGTTCGGTTTGTACTGCAGATTGGTGCAAAGGAAGTCAGCGTGGAGTGGGGTAATGGTGGCTCAGTCAGAGTCTCCTGTGTACATTGACCTAGCAAAGCCATTTTCTATCTCCGGTCGTTTGTTGTTGCTCTGCTCTGCTGCAGCCGCTGTACTGCTCCATTTCACTTATTTTGCAGCAACGCCCACGTCTGCTCTCATTGGCCGTAGCTCTTTCTACGTCTCTACGAGCAGACTGGATATCTAGCAGGTTTGATATTCAGTTTGCGCCTGCACCAAGTTATGAAAATGCTTGCCTCAAACGAAATAAATAACTTTCATTCATTCATCCGACTCGGTGCAGAGCGTCACCAGGGTCATTACTCGAGTCTTCGAGGTACTTAAACTCAGTCGCCAAGCGGATTAGTGCCTCATCCCGATTTGGGAGAGGGCGAGTCGTGGCGATGCTGAAAATCGTGCCGTGTATACTTGGCAAAGGATAGAGGCTGAGGGGAAGGACTACACAGCCCTTGAAGCAAATACAAGCAAGGACCTCACTTAAAACAAAGGAATAAAGACATTTTCCATGATACACTGCGCCCACTGACGTCATGGCAATACTTCAACAAAAAAAGAAGCATGTAAATGTCATAAATCAATTACAGTTTTACATCAATTACATATCTTTTATATCAATTACATATAAGATACATTGTTAGTTACTACATGCATATATTTTGCCATGTTTGGAATTGTCAGAGGTGCCAGGACACCTTCCTAACGTACCGAATCCTCGATGCTCAGACAGGGCCCTGCGATGAGCTGGCCACTTGTCCAGGCTGTGCCCTGCCTCTCACCCAAAAGCTGGGATAGACTCCAGCATCCTCTCCCCGCAACCCTACAAAGAAAAAGTGGTTAGAAGATAGATGAATAAATGGAACTGTCAAATATATTTTAAAATAATTTGTTATAACAATCTAATGCATCTGTAGTTAATAATAGCTACAGCAATGGCAAATTCACTGTATGACTTTACTACAGCATACTGCATTTTCTGAATGCCTTGTCATGGACAGGTGCACAAATAACACCGGAACCATGGCAACTATCGTTATTGACGACGGTATATTGACTGTTTGCTTGTGACTTGTCATTTCTGCTGACGTAGCAGCTGGCTAACAGCGTACAATGTTTGGTAACATGGCGGCAGTCAATTGGTTTCCTAGTGGAACCCGGACACTTGCCCCTTACCACTTCATTTTGAGGGACAAGGGGTAGACAAAGGGTAAAGGGTAGACGAAAGGGAAATTGTAAAAATAAGAATTGAGATTCAGCCTTAGTGATGTGCTCCATGGCCTACTTTATGTACAGTAAATTTAGAGTAAGTTGTTCTCAAAACTCAAATAATAGTTGACCCACATGTAGGTAATGGCCGTAGGTTGGAAAGATAAAGAGCTGGTCAATTTTTGGAGGTGCAGACAGGTTTAATTCCTAATTTTGAAATTCTTAGGTACACAAAAAATAATTTCAAACAATGTTTTCAAAGGTGTCGGACCCATCTCAACTAAAATAATAATCTTTCTCCAAACTAAACCTTTAGAACATCAATGTAAAACCATTTTTCTATTGAAAAAAAATTTATTTCTGCTGGGTTGTTCATCAGTGGTTAGGAATCACTTAATCACTGAGTAAACACACACAAGTGTACAGAGAGAGAGAACGAAAGGGCTCCACCTAGATTAACGGGTTATAAAGGGACTCATCCATCAGGTGAGTTCCATCACACTTGTGGATCGGTCCTCAGCGCCAACATGGGGACGGCAGGATTCCAACACACATTATGGTTAATCTATTTGACACTGCTGGTTGGCTCCCTATGCCAGTTTGGTAAGTGTTAAAAAAATATCCTGCTTTTACTGGATAAACTTAAAAGTTTCACGGCTGCTGACATATGATTTTACATTTACTGTGATGATGAAAGAAAAAATATTTTTATCCGGTCTTAATTTTGTTTTTTGTTTCTCTATGTAGGTAGTCTGTTACTGGTGGTACTATATTATTGTTGTAAAAATCGGATTTGCAGCACTCACACTCAATTCCCAAAATTTTAAGTTTGTTCTGACTTCGAATTAAAAACCTTGTATTGGCTTTAAAATATAATACAATAATAATAACAGCTAAAGTAGATATAAGCTCAAATAAAGCACCATGGAAAAATATATTTGTGGTCATGACAATATTTTCTTTTTACTGCAGCAAACTATAGTTCACCTCTGAGCACACTGAACCTGAATTCAGGTAAAAAAAAAATAAATAAATAAAAAAATCTGAAATTGACTTGCTTTTCAAGTGTATTGGACAGACTTGTAACATGGTGATGTTATTGTTGCAGCTAATGGATCATTCATCAATCAAGTGTGCACAACTTGGGGAAATAACCACTGGAAGACCCTTGATGGAGAGTTCTATCAGCTTTCCTCCACCTGTAACCACATTGCAGCCATGCACTGTAAAACAAGCTACTCATATTTTAACATCCAAATATGGCGCAAACTAGTCAACGGGGTCCTCAGCATCAGTAGGATCGGCTTAATGCTGGATGGTACTCAGGTGGAGCTCACCAACAATTCAGTGGCTGTCAATCAGCAGACGTAAGAATCACTACTGCTGTACATTAATTCAATATTTATTGTATACACTAAATTTAAATTAGTGCATTTTGTTATCAACATTGACAAAATAAAAATGTTCTCTCCTAAACTGACTAGATCACCGTAGTTGTCCTGCCCATTGAAATTTATTTATAATTTTATTTAAATTTAAGAGAAATCTGAAAATAAGGGAAGATAATTTATGCTTCAGCCAGAATATCTTAATATGTTGCTTTAATCAAAGAAAATGTACTGATTTAACAAATAATAATATCTACAGCTTCTTCTTTTTGGGTTTTACCTTAACTGAACATATGTACACTGTTAATAATCATTCCATTTTCCAGCTCCTCTCACGTCGTTTCTCTGTCTTTCTTGCAGTGTGATACTGCCACACTTTGTATTTGGGATCTTGATCATAGGAACTCCATCTAGTATTATTGTGAATACTAAACTGGGAATTAGGGTCTTCTGGAACCTGGATGACTCTCTTGATGTAAGATGTGCATCACACACTCAAAATACACAACACACTGCAACAATTACACAGCCAGAACAAAGAAGGCAGGATGTGAACCCAAAGCAATAACCTGATTTATCCTCTGCTTCATATTGAGCATATTTTCAATACAATGTTTAATGTTACAAATTTTTACTGTGTGCACACAGGACCGCATTATTAAGTAAAAACCATAAACAATTTGCTTCATTAATGCAATCAAGAAGCGCAATTAAAACTAAAGAAAGTCCAAGAATGAAAGTAACGCATTTCCGGGGTCACAGATAGATACAGATTTGGTAACGAGCTGTACTGTTTTAACAAAATCTGTCGATAAATGTAAGCACAAAGAAATCTTTAAAATACCACAGCATGAATCTAAATTTGGTCAATCAGGTCGTCTAGCAGGCCTGTGAATGATGCAGGAACACAGAACAAATAGATCAACTTAATTACACATTAAAAACATACAGTAGAATTTTAACCACTTTAATTTTGCTGGAGTTTTAATCTCTAGTGTAGTATTTATTGTTTTACTTGAATAGTTCACTGCTTAAATTCTAAATGTTAGATATATTCTTTCATTTGCATAAATTGTTTGTCAATACTTGATTTTACCAGCGTAAAAAAGGGTGTGTAAAAGCCATCTTCCTTTTCTTTCTAGATATTAAAATTCTAATACTTACTTAGTGAAGATTTGTCCAAACCAATATTTACATTTGTGGTTGGCTGTCTTACCAACAGCTTGCAGATCGGCAAATATTGATCAAAAAGAGTTACGGTGTGGTTCTTTGATATGTCCTGGAAAGAAACAAAAAAAAAAAAAACAATAGGTCTATCCTGAAAACCACAATGTCAATTTGACTCTCCGCAATGTGGATGACTGACTAGACAAATATGCAAATACAGTTAGTTAGCTAAGGTTGGGTTGCTGCCATTTTCATTAGCTTAGTGCTGACTGACATTTCATGGCATTAAGCAGTTGTCAATATTAGATGTTCTTGTCACACACAAGGCAAAAACAACATGTGTGGCTTTTACTGTCCAAACCAATGGACAAAGTAGGATTAAACCGGGATAATTTCTCTTTTGTCAAATGCTAAAACCCAAAGAACCTACATGAAAAATTATGCAATTTGTTTACATTTTACTTTAGAAAGAATCTTTGTTCCACAGATTAAAATGTTGCTTTTGTTCATTGTAATTTATGATATTGTAAATTATTTTGAGAGTAAATGTCGCTGCGTTTTGTTGACAGATTGAAGTGGATAAAAAATACCAAGACCAGATATGTGGACTTTGTGGAAACTTTGACGGCCAGCTGAATGATTTAACATCAAACGGTAAGATGGTTTACAGCAATGTGGAATAAATGACTGGCGTTAAAGACAGTCCTGCACCCCCGTTCACCAGTTTAAAAAAAAGCTTGTGAAACTCAATATTCATTGAAGTGAGTGAAAAATGTGTTGGAGAAATAGCACCAGTCAGTGTTGTTGAATGTACCGTTTTGTGCTGCAGGGATTCCCCTGAGTGTCACAGACTTTGCTGAAATCTATAAGGTGGATGAGCCAACAGAGCAATGTCAAGTGGAGGAAGTACAGCCAGATGAGAGCTGTGGTAATAAGGTACATTTTAGTAGTCACTCAGGGTAAACATTGTACATCAAACATTTAACTGCATCACACACAGGAAGGTAGGTATCTGTATTACGTTACATTATCATCATGGATAAGTTAAGATTATATAAGCCTTTATACATTTTTTATCACCAGCACACAAAATAACTATAAAAGTTAATTGTGAATTTATTATTGCTTTGGTTTCAGCAATTTTGTGATGAGATCTTCTCCAGCGCTCCCTTCAGCAGCTGTAAAAATCGTCTGGACATGGATTCTTTTAGTAAAGTCTGTCTGCAGGATACGTGCGCCTCTGAAAACAGCACTGACGCCTTACTTTGCCTCACCATCTCGGAGTTCTCCAGACAGTGCGCCTATGCTGGTGGCACGCCCCAACAATGGAGGAACCAAACCTTTTGCTGTAAGACTTTATTGCAATGTTGTGCCTCCTAAACAAAGGATACGGTTCCAGTAATGTTAACATCATGTTTTAGAACATTTGCTCAGAAGTGGTACTGTAGTATTTACGTGACTTTGTCTCCACAGATCAGCAGTGTCCACACAACATGGAGTTCTTTGAATGCAGCAGTTCATGTCAGGACAGCTGCACAAACCCATCTGCCAGCAAGACATGTGACCTCCACTGCCATGGTGGCTGCAGCTGCCCTGAAGGTATTCACATGCCTGTTTGAAACAGTGGTGAGAGTGTGTGGACACACATGAATTTAAAAGACAACGGTGCTAAAGGTAAACATCTGTGTTGTCTTTCTCAGGCTTGGTCTTTGATGACATCGGTGACACCGGCTGTGTTGCAGTGAACAAATGTCCGTGCATGCACAACAACGTGACTTACAAATCTGGAGAATCTTACAGTCACAATTGTGGAATCTGGTAAGATTTAGACCTTTTTAAGGTTTATGATGAAAAATACTCAGCATATTTATGAATAATGTCCTCAATAAGGCACCAGAAATGTGCACAGCATTCTTGGCAAAACCAATATCAAAAAAATATAATAGATCGTATTAGTGGGCACGTAGAAACGCTAGGGTTGAGTGTGTGTATGGAACATAAAAACTTTCAGTAAAATAAAGGCCTTGGAATAAAGTCATGAAGGTGGAGAATCTTTCTTTAGTGTGATATTTCTAGTAGAGTGACAAATGTAATACCAAACTCCTGAAATCTAAATGATGTTATCAAAATGTCGCGTCTGTGCGCGTGTGTCTGCCAACAGCACTTGTCAGGGTGGTCAGTGGATTTGTGCAGATGAAAATTGTCCAGGTACTTGCTCTGTGTTGGGAGGAGCTCACATCAGCACTTTTGATGGACAAATATACACCATACATGGAGACTGCAATTACATCCTGGTTAAGGTGATACCCAATATCATATGGAATGATACAGTATAGTATAAGGACATTGGAGTCTCTATGAGTAAATGTATGTGTTCATACTGTGTGCTTCAGGATAAAGACAACCGCTTCAATGTGCAAGTGCAGCTGATGAAGTGTGGTCTGTCTGAGTACAGGAGCTGTCTTAAAGAAGTTGCTCTGTACACTACCAGCAACAATGAGGTATACGCACAGAGAAAGATGCCTGATTCATGTCAAAGCTTAACTTGACCTGTCGTGTGTCCTTCTCCACCAGGCTATAAGGGTCAGCTCATCTGGGAAAGTGTTAGTGAACAGCATTAGGTCTCAGCTTCCACTCTTTAAATGTGAGTAACCCAAACAAAGAAGCCGTAACTTCAGCCATTTGCTGAAATTCACATCTAAAGACTGCATAAAGTATCGAATTCATTACATAATTGGTTGTGATTGCAAGATACAAAAAATTAGCTTGTAAATTGTTCTAAGTTGTATCTTATTTATTTTATTTTAACTGTTTTTCATTAACTTTACAGCATACCTGAGTGTCTTCAAGCCATCTTCTTTCTACATCCTCATAAGTACCAGTTTTGGTATACAACTGACGGTCCAGATTTCCCCCATCATGCAGGTGTTTGTCTCAGCTGACCCTTTGCTAAATGGAACAACTGCTGGTACGTCGTTTTACTGTGTCATTTTAATTTGTAAATGTCGTTACTGTAATTTTTAATTCAACATAGAAACAGTGTGTGTTGCCAGGTAATGTTACCCTTGCATTAGCTCACAACTTTAGCAGGTGAAGGAATTTACCTGCTTAAATACAGTCCATACATCATAAAGGTTATTTCTATTTTCTGCTGTAGATCATTTAAGCACAAAATTAATTTCTTTAGTTTTTATTTTGCAGATTACACCTCAGAGATAAATAATTTCTTTATTAAATGTGCTTTTTTAAGAATAATGGACTTGGTCAATGTTAAGAACTTGGCCTATATAAGACATATACATACATATAGACATAATACCTTTGATGGTTACACTTAAATATAAAATATGTCACATTTCAAATGCAACAGCATGGTGTGAATGGGTCAAAAACCTTAAAATATCTACTTTTAGCATCTAGATTTGGCTGTTTCTAATAAAATTGGATTCCAACAGGTTTATGTGGGAATTTCAACAAGAAAATGAGCGATGACTTCATGGGCATCGGTGGGCTAGTGGAGGGCACGGCTGCAGCTTTTGCCAACACCTGGAAAACATCAGCCAGTTGCGCCGACATCACGTTAACCTTTGGACATCCCTGTAGCCTGAGCTTCAATAACGGTACTGCTAGCCTTGCCTCTCATGACTTGTTTCTATCAACTGATCCGTACTGCAATGAAAGTTTGGATGATAATAGAGCATGCACTGTTTCATAACCATTCTTTTTTTTTTTTCATCAGATAATTATGCCCAGTTTTGGTGCTCCAAACTAACAGATGCCAGTGGAGTGTTTTCTCAGTGTCACTCTGTCATCAATCCAGAGAAATACAAAGATGTAAGCTTGCATACACAATTGTACAAATACAATACCATAGGCAGCAGTTTTTACAAAAATGTGATTTCTGACAGTAAATCTAAGTCTTAATAATTTCAGCCTTTACCTGGAAGTAAAAATAAAGTTGATATTTGTTCATACATACTCATGTTCACTGTGTGTCCTCACAGAATTGCATGTATGACACATGTTCCTGTGAGAAAAGTGAGGAATGCATGTGTGCTGCAGTGTCTGCATATGTGTACGCATGTTCTGCAGCAGGAATCCAGATTCAGAACTGGAGATCTACCACCTGTGGTAAGTTAAACACTTGTGATGCTTTTGTGAGGGTACGGTGGCACATTTTAGATTTCAATCAGCTGATCTGACTCTTCTAGCTCATATCTGATGTCAACCCCATCATGTCTTTTACCAGACAGCTTTGCTAGATGTTCAGCAGATAGTGTGTATAGCTACAACATGACCTCCTGTGGCCGTACCTGCCGCTCCCTCAGTCAGACTGACTACACTTGCCAGATCAGCTTCAGTCCAGTGGATGGTTGTGGCTGTGAGGAAGGAACCTACATGAATGACAATGGGGTGTGTGTGCAGAGTGAACAGTGTCCCTGCTATGATAAAGACACTGTCATTAATGCTGGAGAGGCCTACAGCAAAGACGGCATCACATGGTAAATGCGTAGAGTACTGTCTGCGCACACACACACACACACACACACACACACACACACACTATGCATCATCATACAGAAAATTGTGATATTGATAAATTCTGTAGGTGTATGTTAGTGTAATATTAGCTTTAGCTAGATAGCTAGATAGATAGAACAATTTTAGGAGATGTCACTTATGGCACTAACACGAGTCCTCATCTTCTGATCATCTTACAGTATCTGCAGACATGGAGCTCTCAGCTGTCCTGGAAGCACACCAGAACAATGTAGGATTTGACATTTGTGAAATCCTAATCTTCACGGACAAATTAAAACGTTAAGGCTTTTAACAAATGACATGTAAATTGTTGAAGGTAATTTGGCTGATATATTTCATTTTTCTAGCATCATCTTGTGCTGCACCCATGGTTTACTTGAACTGCTCCACTGCTCCACCTGGAACCACTGGTGTTGAGTGTCAGAAGAGCTGTGGCAATTTGGACATGCCTCCATGTGTATGTATATATAAGCATACATACATACATACACCCACAGAACTTGTACATGCTATAGATTTTATTGGTACATATTCAGTCTGTAGTTCATGTGTCTTTTACTCTCTTCTTTTGGGCTGGGTGCAGATAAGTTCAGGCTGTACATCGGGCTGCATATGTCCTGATGGACTGGTGTCAAATGGAGCAGGAGGTTGCATCAACGAGACCAACTGTCCATGTGTGCACAGTGGTCAACTGTACCAGCCTGGAGCAACACTGACTGTCGACTGCAACACCTGGTGTGTCCACATTTTAAGTTACACAGACACACACATACACACACACACTCAGTTAATATAGTGGTATAGTGGCAACTCTGTCTAGTGATGGTTAGAAGGTTCTTGGTTTAACTTTTCCGATGTGGATTTCTTCTTGAATTCATTTCCCATTTTCCACCTTCAGCACATTCACATTGACTGAAGACTATTTAAGCCTCTCAAACTATGAACAAGAAACTACTGCACGGAAAAATTAACAAACAAACAAAAAGGACTGCAAATGTATTTCTGCTTGGTGTTTCCACAGCTATTGCAGTGAAAGAAAATTTGTATGTACCCGCAATGAGTGTGATGCAGTTTGTGGGATCTATGGAGATGGTCATTATATCACATTTGATGATAAGAGGTTTGACTTCAATGGACACTGTGAATACACACTTGTACAGGTATGTCTGTGATGATCAACTGTAGATGCATACTTCATCTTTTTGTTTTATGGTAAAATGTTGCTGACAATGTCCTACTACTGTTGCAGCAGTGGGACACTGGCTTAGCAGTGCCATTAAATTAAAAAAAAAAAGTTAGTTGATTAAAAGTATACAAATTTAATCAATTATATTTGAAAGAACTTGTGTTTTCCTGGCCAAAAAGTATGTTGATTTACTGTTGGAAATTTAGACAAACATTGGACATAAACAATGCTCATTTTAAATTGACATTTTTTTATGTGGTTTAATTGTAACTAAAATTCAGTGATGACAAATGAATCATGGTTTCCATTTTTATAAGTAATCTGAAATCTGATGGAATACTCTGCAACTTCTCATTCCCAATCTAGTGAACATCTTCACAGAGTGTCTAGTAAATGTTAACGTATGTCTGCACTGTTCTTAGGACCACTGTGGCACTGCTCAGAGCAATGGCAGCTTCAGGATTCTGACAGAGAATGTTCTGTGTGGAACCACAGGAACAACTTGCTCCAAGGCCATCAAGATCTATGTGGGGGTAAGATCCATATTCTGTTTCAGTAACAAACTGTAATCAAAAGGTCTTCCCCTTTAAGCATTTGATGAGTTAGCAATATTAATCCACAGCAATCACAATCAAATAATATAGAAAGTAGAAATGTATGCACTGTTTTCCTATTGGTTTATCATTAGTGTATGAAGTTGACCAACGGTGATTCACCTTTTTGTACCTTCAATGTCACGATTATTGGTGATCAAACATAATACTCGTAACTAGTAAGAGACTCAGAATGAACAACTGAAAAGTGTTTCCATGCTCCATCAAAAGTATGGTAATAGAAGCATAATTATTTCATCTACAGGACAATGAATTCCTACTTCAAGATGGGAAGTTCAGTGTGGTGAAAGGAAGCAACGCAGTTCTCCCAGCTCAGATAAGCAAGCTGGGCCTTTACATGGTGGTGACAGTCACACCTGGAGTTGTGGTCATGTGGGACCAGAAGACCAGTCTCTTCATTAAACTCAGCCCCAATTACCAGGTAAACGTGTTGTTACTGCTTTGCGGATTTTCACTATACAGCAAAATTATTGACAATATTAACAACAATAATGTCCTCCCTGGCAGGGTCAAGTGTGTGGACTGTGTGGAAACAATGATGGCAATAGCAAAAACGATTTTACCACACGCTCCCATGAAACTGTTACAGATGTTCTAACATTTGGTAACAGCTGGAAGGTTTCATCCACCTGCCCAAATGCCGAGCTGGTCACTAATCCCTGTTCCACCAACAGCTACCGCGCTGCCTGGGCCATGAAACAGTGTAGCATCATCACTAGTGCCACCTTCCAGAGTTGTCACTTAAAGGTATGATGAAATGCACACACAATTTTTAAACTACCATTCCTTTACCATGGTATTTGGGAAGTTCTTTAAAATTCCCTCTATGGTCATGGATTGCTCTGTTACCTCTGCAGCTACATAGGTCATTGTTGTGTGTTTAAGGTTGATCCTGGGCCATACTTTGATTCCTGTGTCAGAGACTCGTGTGCTTGTGACAGCGGTGGGGACTGTGAATGTCTCTGCACTGCTATCGCTGCCTATTCCAAAGCCTGTAATGAAGCTGGGGCCTGCATTAAATGGAGAACTCCAAGCCTGTGTCGTATGTGCAATTACATTCCTTTAGCATCAACTCAACAAGCACAGACACAGATGTGTTTGAAACTTTAGAAGGAAAAGTCATACTTGTATCAGTCCTAGAGTGTAGTTTACAAGGAAAATAAATCCATATTCAGTTTATGCAAACTTAGAGATTTCTACAGTATAGTAATTATGTTTGTTATAGTATTATTTAAACATTTTTTCCAATTATTAATATTTTGACCTACAATAGTTGACTGATACTATATGATGTTCTGCTGTGAGCTGCAATATTTATTATTATTGCTAAATTTTCTAATACATGCTAAGAAAACCATTTTTGTGCTAAACAGCTATTTTCTGCGATTACTATAACAATGATGGAGACTGTGAATGGCACTACAAGCCTTGTGGAGCTGACTGCATGAAGACATGTAGGAATCCCTCTGGGAACTGTTCCAATCTCATCTCCCCTGTGGAAGGTACAGTTTAAATACATTACAATACATAGCATTAAAAAGAACTGCTTTTCATAAAACAATTGGAATATCAACCTCTGCATGTTACCATGCTACTGTCAGCATGTGACAATATAAGAAAGACAAACTGTTTGCAATGAAAATGACTATGCTTTCCAGAGAAACTGGTGGCTGATTTTTTAAACATTCTGTGTTTTTAACAAAAATTATTCTGTTTCTCTCTGTCATGTCCAGCAATCATGAGTTTTTGTTGACAATTAGTTTTCCAACCTTCTTGCAGAACACATGCAAATGTAAATGTGACACTTAGCAGCAAGATAACAGTGGTTAATTTGTCCAAAATATAACATGGAGACAAGTTTGTACATCACAGCTTACGGATAATTGGGTGGAATCCCTTGATAATTTATGGAAAAATTATAAAGACATTATTTATTTAAAAACAAAATGTAAAATATGTTAATCATCAATTTTCCAATAAATAGTAGATTATCCAATAAAAACAGCCATGTGACTCAGTTTTCTCTTTACTTATACTTCCACCAACTTGACACAAATCTTTTTGCAGGGTGCTACCCGCAGTGTCCTCAATCCGAGCCCTTTTTTGATGAAGACAACATGAAGTGTGTCTCCTGGGAACAATGTGGCTGCTATGATGACAAAGGAAACCAATACAACATTGGTGACAAGATCGAGTCAGAGAATTGCTATGATTGGTACGTCACACTATACAGAGTCTTCACTTAGTAGCATAACTATGTAAATATGATGCAAATGGGTGCATGCCTAACAAATAAATAGGATGGACCATCATCAGCTATTCTCTAGCAGCAGCAGGGAAAACTAAAATGACAAAAATAATTTTACAGTAGCAAGAAAGGTTTGACAATACAGTAGCTAAGGTGAGAAAACCCATGATTAAACAAAACAAAACAAATAACTCTCACAACCAAACACTTGCTATCAATATTCATCCACAATGACATTGACACTCATTTCACAAAATGAGGGGAGCAGCTGCTTTGTTGTTCAGACAATATGTACAAGGTTTTCATAAATTTTCTAACCCTAAACAAATGCTTATATGCAGTCAATAACAGAATAAGGCAAAAAAGAATGACTGAAATTTAAAAGAATGTTTACAGGTATAAAAGGAAGAAGGGCACTGGCAAAAGTAATTTGAAAACAAAACATGATATTAAGAACTTGAAACATTTATATTATGGTTATAATCAATACAACATGTTATAGAACAATACACGGTGAAAATTTCCTTCTAATTCACAGTTCATGCACTGTCTATGGAATACGATGCAACTACAATGTGAGCTGTAAGTATATTTAAAATCCTTCTCAGTTGATTACTTGGAAAATAAAAGTTTTGAAACAATCTTGGTAAATATATATACAAACATTTATCACTCATTTCTTGTTCTGGTTCTAGAAAGAACTAAACTATCTAGCAATCCCTAGCAACTCTGCATTCTAGGGAATACCACCTGTAACTGAATATGGTGCATGAATCCCTTCATGTATGAGTAATGACAAAAACAAGACCACAGAAGGAGGGAAGAATAATTATCTTAATAAACCTTGTCTTGTATTTGTGACAATTTCTGATTTTTCCAACCTTTTAAAGAAAAAAGAAAAAACTTTGTCAATGTTTTCTGTGTTTATATACGATACACTTTTACAAAATGATGGTCAAAACTTTCTATTTTCAGTTTGTAAATGCTATATCAATGGGAAAATATACAACTATGGAGAAACCATTTACGACACTACGGATGGCCTTGGAAACTGTATCACCGCCAAGTGTGGAGAGAATGGAAGCATAAATAGGAACATGACTGTGTGCTTAACAACAACAGCACCAAGCCCAACAACAACACCTTTTGTATTCAGTACAGTAGGACCAACCTCAGGTTGTAAATGCTAAAATTCACTCTTTACACCATATACAATATCCATTTTAAAGGAGCAATTATCAATGAAATCTAATATTACTGTATAAATTTATCACAGCTGTTACCACTGGACCTGGACCTCTCACTACCACTGTTGCTAAAACCACAAAAGTTGTTAGTGGCACAACACCAAGGCCAGAAACAACAGTTGTTACATCACAACCATCTGTCACCACAACTGTAAAACCTCCTGGAACAACAACTCAGGGAACCACAGCCAAACCTGTAGAAACCACTGCATCAAAAGAAACAACTGTAAGCACTAGGACAACACCAGGTGTACAAGTCACCACTGGGCCAGTTACTGCCTCTACAACTGCTATTGTTGAAACCACAAAAGTTGTGAGTGGCACAACAGCAAGGCCAGAAACAACAGTTGTTACATCACAACCATCTGTCACCACAACTGTAAAACCTCCTGGAACAACAACTCAGGGAACCACAGCCAAACCTGTAGAAACCACTGCATCAAAAGAAACTACTGTAAGCACTAGGACAACACCAGGTGTACAAGTCACCACTGGGCCAGTTACTGCCTCTACAACTGCTATTGTTGAAACCACAAAAGTTGTGAGTGGCACAACAGCAAGGCCAGAAACAACAGTTGTTACATCACAACCATCTGTCACCACAACTGTAAAACCTCCTGGAACAACAACTCAGGGAACCACAGCCAAACCTGTAGAAACCACTGCATCAAAAGAAACTACTGTAAGCACTAGGACAACACCAGGTGTACAAGTCACCACTGGGCCAGTTACTGCCTCTACAACTGCTATTGTTGAAACCACAAAAGTTGTGAGTGGCACAACAGCAAGGCCAGAAACAACAGTTGTTACATCACAACCATCTGTCACCACAACTGTAAAACCTCCTGGAACAACAACTCAGGGAACCACAGCCAAACCTGTAGAAACCACTGCATCAAAAGAAACTACTGTAAGCACTAGGACAACACCAGGTGTACAAGTCACCACTGGGCCAGTTACTGCCTCTACAACTGCTATTGTTGAAACCACAAAAGTTGTGAGTG
The DNA here is from genome assembly GCA_015343265.1 of Pao palembangensis. NCBI lineage: Eukaryota > Metazoa > Chordata > Actinopteri > Tetraodontiformes > Tetraodontidae > Pao > Pao palembangensis. Next base: position 1,633,810 of record CM027081.1, read on the forward strand.
GCACAACAGCAAGGCCAGAAACAACAGTTGTTACATCACAACCATCTGTCACCACAACTGTAAAACCTCCTGGAACAACAACTCAGGGAACCACAGCCAAACCTGTAGAAACCACTGCATCAAAAGAAACTACTGTAAGCACTAGGACAACACCAGGTGTACAAGTCACCACTGGGCCAGTTACTGCCTCTACAACTGCTATTGTTGAAACCACAAAAGTTGTGAGTGGCACAACAGCAAGGCCAGAAACAACAGTTGTTACATCACAACCATCTGTCACCACAACTGTAAAACCTCCTGGAACAACAACTCAGGGAACCACAGCCAAACCTGTAGAAACCACTGCATCAAAAGAAACTACTGTAAGCACTAGGACAACACCAGGTGTACAAGTCACCACTGGGCCAGTTACTGCCTCTACAACTGCTATTGTTGAAACCACAAAAGTTGTGAGTGGCACAACAGCAAGGCCAGAAACAACAGTTGTTACATCACAACCATCTGTCACCACAACTGTAAAACCTCCTGGAACAACAACTCAGGGAACCACAGCCAAACCTGTAGAAACCACTGCATCAAAAGAAACTACTGTAAGCACTAGGACAACACCAGGTGTACAAGTCACCACTGGGCCAGTTACTGCCTCTACAACTGCTATTGTTGAAACCACAAAAGTTGTGAGTGGCACAACAGCAAGGCCAGAAACAACAGTTGTTACATCACAACCATCTGTCACCACAACTGTAAAACCTCCTGGAACAACAACTCAGGGAACCACAGCCAAACCTGTAGAAACCACTGCATCAAAAGAAACTACTGTAAGCACTAGGACAACACCAGGTGTACAAGTCACCACTGGGCCAGTTACTGCCTCTACAACTGCTATTGTTGAAACCACAAAAGTTGTGAGTGGCACAACAGCAAGGCCAGAAACAACAGTTGTTACATCACAACCATCTGTCACCACAACTGTAAAACCTCCTGGAACAACAACTCAGGGAACCACAGCCAAACCTGTAGAAACCACTGCATCAAAAGAAACTACTGTAAGCACTAGGACAACACCAGGTGTACAAGTCACCACTGGGCCAGTTACTGCCTCTACAACTGCTATTGTTGAAACCACAAAAGTTGTGAGTGGCACAACAGCAAGGCCAGAAACAACAGTTGTTACATCACAACCATCTGTCACCACAACTGTAAAACCTCCTGGAACAACAACTCAGGGAACCACAGCCAAACCTGTAGAAACCACTGCATCAAAAGAAACTACTGTAAGCACTAGGACAACACCAGGTGTACAAGTCACCACTGGGCCAGTTACTGCCTCTACAACTGCTATTGTTGAAACCACAAAAGTTGTGAGTGGCACAACAGCAAGGCCAGAAACAACAGTTGTTACATCACAACCATCTGTCACCACAACTGTAAAACCTCCTGGAACAACAACTCAGGGAACCACAGCCAAACCTGTAGAAACCACTGCATCAAAAGAAACTACTGTAAGCACTAGGACAACACCAGGTGTACAAGTCACCACTGGGCCAGTTACTGCCTCTACAACTGCTATTGTTGAAACCACAAAAGTTGTGAGTGGCACAACAGCAAGGCCAGAAACAACAGTTGTTACATCACAACCATCTGTCACCACAACTGTAAAACCTCCTGGAACAACAACTCAGGGAACCACAGCCAAACCTGTAGAAACCACTGCATCAAAAGAAACTACTGTAAGCACTAGGACAACACCAGGTGTACAAGTCACCACTGGGCCAGTTACTGCCTCTACAACTGCTATTGTTGAAACCACAAAAGTTGTGAGTGGCACAACAGCAAGGCCAGAAACAACAGTTGTTACATCACAACCATCTGTCACCACAACTGTAAAACCTCCTGGAACAACAACTCAGGGAACCACAGCCAAACCTGTAGAAACCACTGCATCAAAAGAAACTACTGTAAGCACTAGGACAACACCAGGTGTACAAGTCACCACTGGGCCAGTTACTGCCTCTACAACTGCTATTGTTGAAACCACAAAAGTTGTGAGTGGCACAACAGCAAGGCCAGAAACAACAGTTGTTACATCACAACCATCTGTCACCACAACTGTAAAACCTCCTGGAACAACAACTCAGGGAACCACAGCCAAACCTGTAGAAACCACTGCATCAAAAGAAACTACTGTAAGCACTAGGACAACACCAGGTGTACAAGTCACCACTGGGCCAGTTACTGCCTCTACAACTGCTATTGTTGAAACCACAAAAGTTGTGAGTGGCACAACAGCAAGGCCAGAAACAACAGTTGTTACATCACAACCATCTGTCACCACAACTGTAAAACCTCCTGGAACAACAACTCAGGGAACCACAGCCAAACCTGTAGAAACCACTGCATCAAAAGAAACTACTGTAAGCACTAGGACAACACCAGGTGTACAAGTCACCACTGGGCCAGTTACTGCCTCTACAACTGCTATTGTTGAAACCACAAAAGTTGTGAGTGGCACAACAGCAAGGCCAGAAACAACAGTTGTTACATCACAACCATCTGTCACCACAACTGTAAAACCTCCTGGAACAACAACTCAGGGAACCACAGCCAAACCTGTAGAAACCACTGCATCAAAAGAAACTACTGTAAGCACTAGGACAACACCAGGTGTACAAGTCACCACTGGGCCAGTTACTGCCTCTACAACTGCTATTGTTGAAACCACAAAAGTTGTGAGTGGCACAACAGCAAGGCCAGAAACAACAGTTGTTACATCACAACCATCTGTCACCACAACTGTAAAACCTCCTGGAACAACAACTCAGGGAACCACAGCCAAACCTGTAGAAACCACTGCATCAAAAGAAACTACTGTAAGCACTAGGACAACACCAGGTGTACAAGTCACCACTGGGCCAGTTACTGCCTCTACAACTGCTATTGTTGAAACCACAAAAGTTGTGAGTGGCACAACAGCAAGGCCAGAAACAACAGTTGTTACATCACAACCATCTGTCACCACAACTGTAAAACCTCCTGGAACAACAACTCAGGGAACCACAGCCAAACCTGTAGAAACCACTGCATCAAAAGAAACTACTGTAAGCACTAGGACAACACCAGGTGTACAAGTCACCACTGGGCCAGTTACTGCCTCTACAACTGCTATTGTTGAAACCACAAAAGTTGTGAGTGGCACAACAGCAAGGCCAGAAACAACAGTTGTTACATCACAACCATCTGTCACCACAACTGTAAAACCTCCTGGAACAACAACTCAGGGAACCACAGCCAAACCTGTAGAAACCACTGCATCAAAAGAAACTACTGTAAGCACTAGGACAACACCAGGTGTACAAGTCACCACTGGGCCAGTTACTGCCTCTACAACTGCTATTGTTGAAACCACAAAAGTTGTGAGTGGCACAACAGCAAGGCCAGAAACAACAGTTGTTACATCACAACCATCTGTCACCACAACTGTAAAACCTCCTGGAACAACAACTCAGGGAACCACAGCCAAACCTGTAGAAACCACTGCATCAAAAGAAACTACTGTAAGCACTAGGACAACACCAGGTGTACAAGTCACCACTGGGCCAGTTACTGCCTCTACAACTGCTATTGTTGAAACCACAAAAGTTGTGAGTGGCACAACAGCAAGGCCAGAAACAACAGTTGTTACATCACAACCATCTGTCACCACAACTGTAAAACCTCCTGGAACAACAACTCAGGGAACCACAGCCAAACCTGTAGAAACCACTGCATCAAAAGAAACTACTGTAAGCACTAGGACAACACCAGGTGTACAAGTCACCACTGGGCCAGTTACTGCCTCTACAACTGCTATTGTTGAAACCACAAAAGTTGTGAGTGGCACAACAGCAAGGCCAGAAACAACAGTTGTTACATCACAACCATCTGTCACCACAACTGTAAAACCTCCTGGAACAACAACTCAGGGAACCACAGCCAAACCTGTAGAAACCACTGCATCAAAAGAAACTACTGTAAGCACTAGGACAACACCAGGTGTACAAGTCACCACTGGGCCAGTTACTGCCTCTACAACTGCTATTGTTGAAACCACAAAAGTTGTGAGTGGCACAACAGCAAGGCCAGAAACAACAGTTGTTACATCACAACCATCTGTCACCACAACTGTAAAACCTCCTGGAACAACAACTCAGGGAACCACAGCCAAACCTGTAGAAACCACTGCATCAAAAGAAACTACTGTAAGCACTAGGACAACACCAGGTGTACAAGTCACCACTGGGCCAGTTACTGCCTCTACAACTGCTATTGTTGAAACCACAAAAGTTGTGAGTGGCACAACAGCAAGGCCAGAAACAACAGTTGTTACATCACAACCATCTGTCACCACAGCTTTAAAAGTTGCAGAAACAACAACTCAAGGAACCACAGCCATACCTGGAGAGACCACTGCATCAAAAGAAACAACTGTAAGCACCAGGACAACACCAGGTGTACAAGTCACCACTCGGCCAGTTACTTTGTCTACAACTGTCAGTCAGACAACAATTGTGGTTGCTACAGAGAGCACTAAAACAACTCCCCTGTTTACAAAACCTTCAGTTCTAAACACAACAACAATTGCTACTTCTTATTCAACTATACAAAGTTCCGTCCAAAGTACAACTGTTATTGAACCAATAACAATGACACTTCCAGGTACCACCGAAATATATACAACTCGGCTTTCGTCAACCATACCAGCTCCAACAACGGTTTTGTCCACAAAGTCAGTTTTCACTACGAGCCAAGCGACATGTTTCTGTTTCTATAATGGAACTTCATTCAGTCCAGGTAGGTGATTATTTAAAATTCTTATATTATTCTTAAATAGTTTCCCATGTGCTCTTGACCTTTATGAATAAATTAAATATATGTTACTTCAGTTTCTTTCAATTTAGTCTGTTCAAGTTCAGATCACCTCTGCTTAATTTTATTCAGTTCAAAGAATAATTTTTAATCAAACTACAGTATGTAAGCTTTGGCTTCTGCCTACACCTGGTCAAATATGTTCACATGTACCGGTACTTAATTTCTTGTGTTTGGTTGTATAAAGCAGAATGTATATTTGATCAAACAACAACAATACATACATACGTACATATTTAGACCATGTAATCTGGCAATATTCCTGGCTATATTTGAATTTGTGTTCTATAATAACAAAAAACACATTGAAAATCAAATTTGAAAGTGTTTCAATCATTGTACCATCCTACTCAGCAATTCATTTTATATGACTAGCCCTCATCACCAAATCCTCATTAGTTTTTTATTATCTTTGTACATATGAAAGTATATATGTACTAATACTTAAACTAATAAACAAAACATTTCTCCACTAACTCTTATTTCTTACTTTGATTCTTTCAGGTGATGTTGTGTATAATGTGACTGACAATTTAGGGTGGTGCTATGTCGCATATTGCAGTACATCTTGTCATGTTGACGTACATTCCAATCCATGTGCGACAACATCATTTCCCAAAACAACACCTTTCACAACAGCTTCTACTTTTATTCCTTCAACACCCACCCTGGACTGTATTCATGTGTCTCCAACAAGAAAGGTATGATACTAACAATATATTTGGTTTCCTATGAAGCACATTTATTTACAATTTATGTGAGAAACCTTTCTTAATTATGACCTTTTGTCAAATTAATTGTTGAATTTGTTGTACTACGACACACCTGAAAGGGGAATCATATAGCCCTATAAATTATGTTGAAATACTTTAGCATGTTTTATGTTTTTGACTACATCCAGAATGGCGAGACATGGAATGTGAACAACTGCACAACTGCTACCTGCGTCAATGGCACAGTGATAGAGACACCGGCTGTCTGCCCCACAGTACAACCGCTGATCTGTGCCAACGGACGTCCTGCTAACAAGATCTATGATGACAGTGGATGCTGCTATCACTTCGAATGTCAATGTAAGTCGGAGGATGGGTTTGC